>JAKWJC010000369.1:17764107-18425389 GCA_027704865.1 Solanum neorickii
TCCATTGTATATGTCAAGTCCGAGCCACATCCTTGAGTTGGTATGAGGCAAACTCGGCATTCTCATTAGAAGACAACCCCAAAGCACATAGTATCTTATAAACCACATCAATGAACTCTTGAGGGTCTTCATAAACCATAGACCCATAGAAGATAGTAGGATTCATCCATGTGAAATCCCTATGTCGAGAAGCCATAGTTTGCTCATGAACCCTAGATGCAACATCCCAAATCGCTTGGGTAGTCATAGCATGAGCTTAAACCGTTGCGGCTTGTGCTTGTGTAGTCATGGCTAGGGCAATTTAAGCAAGAATATCCCTCATCTCTGCCTCCATCATAGGTAGAGGGTTAGCAAAAGCTTGATCAACATTAGCATTTTACTCTAGTGGAGGGACTTCAATCATGAAGAGGAGCTCCCACAATAGCAACTTCCTCATCAAGGCTTCGAGCCGTATTACTTCAAGTGTTCATGCTTCCTATAAGAACAACTATACGGTTAGATGCAAAAGCACACCATAAGTATACTCTATTGGCACGATATAAGATTTCCAAGAAAGAGAGTGATTCCAAAGCATTATAGAGGTTCCTACTCATACGTGTGGCGCGCTTCACAATTATGAATACGAACCTACGTAGACGTGGTTGAGAGATATCAACATCAATTATATTCAATCTCATGATCTGATACAAATTTTGTCAGATCCGAATTTACCCCCAAGATTTAACAGACGCTGTCGTCCTCTTTCATGATTAGGACAAGCCTCTTATTCTTACATCATTGCATTCATCGATTAAAAATATGGAAGAATTTAAAACTTTTCAACTACTCCTAATTGGATTATACATACAATCGTTCATATAAAAAGATTACAGAGTCTTCTACATTTATCTCACACGCTTGTACATTAAATAAATAAAGTCATAAATCCGTATCATTTCATAAACCATCTAAACGAGGACAATAATATTGGGCATACCCCTACATCAATAAAAGTAACCCGCGTATACGCTTTATAAAACTTTGTCTAAAATAAAAAAATTTAGTCAATACAAAAGTTGTTGTGAGTAAGTAACTTCGCAAAGAGAATATTTTTATTGTCCTTGGGGAATATGAGGACCTACAACTTGGATGATAGAATTTTCAAGTCTTCCTTCAAATCAACTAAAGTCAACTTCAACTAACGGAACCTAAAATGTTTAGGAAAAAGGGAGAAAATGGGGTTAGTATGCCACATGTACTAAGTATGAGACGATCTGCACAAATACCAACAAAGTGTTCAAAAAAGGGACATTTAAAGAAATCATGTTATTTATGCCAATCCATTGAACATACTAAACAAATAAATACCATATGCACTTCATCATACTAAAACCCATAGTCTCATGTAACTCTATCATCAGGTAATAACATCACAAACATGAATAAGAGTAAACCACATAAATAGTAAAGCAAACAAACAAACCATGATCCTTACCAAGCCACAAGTGCAATGACTAAGCAAAGCCCCATATCACTACTTATTCAAGTAACCCGCCAAAGATCATAATTAGCAATTCACTTCACATAGAATAGTCTACTATCTCATTTATTATTCTTTCTTTAACAATGATAACAAATTTCATATTCATAAGCACCTTATTAAACATATAATGTCATTTACATTATATCATCATATATATACATAATATTAGCTTCACAAAGCTTCTATCAAGGAAAACTAGTACAAGGCATAGGTAGAGTCCCATAACCCTACCTAAGCTAAAGTTAAACCACAAAAGTCACTTAAATTAGTCTATAATACATTCTTTCATTTTTGTTTAGGGAACTCTTGCCATAACCGACCTATAATACTTGACCTAATGTAGAATATGGTGTCATGAAACCTTACACCAATGGAAGGTGGTCTACAAGCCAAGGTAGAACCTAACATAAACGTAGCTATCTAGGTGGATCCACTTGCTAGTATCCTATGGTGGTAACATTGTTTATGGAGCTTTGGGAATAAATTATGGAAATATTAACTATACATCATAGCGTTGGTCATGAGACTATCCACCCCTTAGGACCGTAGTGAACCCTACCTTCCTTATATAAGAAGATGTCACCCCCTCACATACAAGCTCAGTCGGTGCTAAGCTAGGTCCCTTTGTTGAAATGTTTGTAGTCTTATTGTAGTCATAACATAGTTTAGGTCATAGGGTTTAACCCTTGTGTAATCGTCATAATCAATAGCTCAAAAAGAATTGTATGAGCGTAAGTCCTTTCATCACAATCCATATAAGTGAGGTTAACACTTAAGCATTTCATAATATATTATGGCACATTGTTAGTTTTCACCATCCATATAGAAAATGCACCTTAATCTACCTCACAACATAGTCAAGACATTTCAATTGAACATCATACCACCCTATAATCTTAATATAAGGCATACTCCAACACTTTATCATAGCTTAACAACAATTAATTACAATTAGAAGTAAATATAGAGATTCTAAGACATACCAAGTCTTCCTCATAGTCTATCATCATGGTCTGACCATCAACCCATTACTTAACCCAATTTGGGGAGTAACATCATGGTGCTATGATAATCAATAGAATAACAAAGCCAATTTCATCTCTATAACACAATTCATCTTTAAATCACAACTTGAGACAAGATACGTAGGCTAATTTCACATTATATTTCATAACCTAATTACATCTCAAGAACTAGCATAATAGCACAATAGGATAGTAATGTAATCAACAACCAACACAATTGAATTTATCAACATACAACATAAGTCAAGATCACTACCTAGGGTTAGGGATAGAGGATCATGTTCTTCAAATTAATTAAACCATCAACAATTATCATAAACAAGTTGAATTACATGTAAATCTACACAATATAAACCTACGAATTCACTAATAACTCAATCCATAACTTTAATTTCTGAATTGAATGAAACCGATAAGAAAACTCACCTTTTTGAAATCCATTTTGAAGGAACCATTTGAGGAAAGGATCTCAAAGGTGAATAGCACACATACCTTATTGATTCTCAACAATTTGATGAAGATCCACCCTTTTTAGCCCCCAAATCCTAGTTCTAGCTAGCCTTCAATGGTGGTTTCTTGTAGAGAGAGAAATAAGAGAGAAAGAAGAGAGTTTATTTTGAGAGTTTTCTTTAGGTTAATGAGGGCTAAGTGTATTTATATAGGGGATTAATTTACTGAATTAGTTTCCCTTAATTCACTAACTAAACCCTAAAAAAATTAATTAATTTAAATAAAATCATTAAAATCCATTAGTGAAATTCAACCCTCACTGATGAGACGCCGTCGACTGTCTGTAGTGGGTCGACGGACACCCCCCCTCCGTCCTGCACTTCTGTCGTCTTTATCAGATACTCTGCAGGGGAGTCTTCCTCCATATTTTTTATGTATGTGATGACGGTGGCCTCGACGCCCCATAGTCTCTTTCCGTCAGGTGTAAGAGTAGCTAGGCAAAAAGGGACTTCACACATATTTCTATGTATGGGACGACGGTGTCCTTCGACTCACCGTCGAGCCACTTATGGATCGTTGTCTCCCCCGTCGATGCACATTGAAAGGTAGTGCTGCATCAAACTGTAGGGGTTCTCCTCGAGGGCCCTTGGTTTGTCCTTTGGGAGTCGTGCCCAGACGTTCCAAACATGAAACAACTCATACACCCATTATCTACCTTTCCACCCATTTTTGTACATTTTCGACTCCTAAAAGTTTGTTAAAAGGCTAAGGCACACTAACATCTCTTTAAACCAACTTTCTAGACATTTTGGTTCTTAAACCTTCTAAATGACCTATATTCATTAAAAATGGACTATGAAAAAGTGTTTAGACTTTATGACACCTATGTTATGATTTTCTATGAGTCTTTGACTTTCAAGGTGTTATATTAAGATAAGATACTTACGTCAATTCACAGCATACTTCCTAACCTAGATCATCCTCTCAATAACTAGCATGAAAGACTCGAAATCACCATAATTAATGTAATAGTAATTCAACCAATAACCAAGTTAATTGAACTAAATAAAACCTAATTCATATCATTATCAAACCTAGGGTTAATGGTTAAGGGTCATCTCCTACAAACTAGACCAAACAATCGAGATATATCATAAATAAGTCATAATACATGTTAATCTATTCATAATATCCAAAATAAATCATAAACGAATCAATTCATTACCTTTTTTTTAGATTGAGAAAGACCCACATGAAACCCAACTTTTGAAAATACTTTGAAGGAACCCTTTGAGGAAAGAGGTCTCAAACGTGAATTGGATCCCACACCTAATGGTTTGATGAAGAATTTATGGTTACATTTCGCCTTTACAGACCCGAAACACTCCCCTTGCTTTGTCTTCAATGGCGTCTTCCAATAGAGAGAGAAAGAAGAGAGAAGGAACATAATTTGTTTTGTGAGTTATGAGATTTTTATGTTAGTCGTTATTAGTTTAGGGCTTTATATAGGGTGTTAATAAACTTAATTAAACTTCCCCTAACCCATAATTAAACTAATAACCAAGGTAACTAATTAAATAACCTAAGTGAAAAAGTGCAGCAATTTGCAGTGTCACAGACGACTCCACGATCGACAGATCGTGGGTCAATCAACATAGCTGCCCCCCTTTCGTGATGCACATCCGTAGTCTTGGTCCGAGAGTGTTCACACAATCCCCTCCCCCCAAACTACATTGCTAAGTTTTGTTCGACGGATGGCAATGATACCCCGTTGATCAACACACACTTCTTGGATGCCCTCTCGTGGGTGCACACTGCCCGGAAGTGTTTGACTCCAATTGCAAGGGTCCTCCTCAAGGGTTCTTTCTTGGTCCATGGGGATTCTTACCCGGGACTTTTGACTATGAATCTACTTATACATATGTTAGAGACCCTTCCACCAATTTTCATCATTTTCCGTCTCAAAAAAGCTAGTCAAATAGGCTAAGGGACGCTAGTCCCTCCTTGAAGTTGTTTCCAGATGTAATGGACATTCTTGGACGTTTTTGTTCTTTTATATCCTTAATGACTTATATTTATTGAAATGGACCTTAAAACAGTGTCTAAAGCTTATCACACTTATGTTACGCTCTAGAACAAATCTAGGATTTTCAAAGTGTTATTGGTGATATGATATTGATATTCTACTCTTCATGTTGCTATGACCCTATATTGAGAAGATCCATGTTGCCATTACTTTATTGATGATGTTAGTCTTGTGTTGATTATGGACTTGCCTTAATGAATATGGGAGAATTGGCTTGTATGTGCTCTTACTTATGAATTAAGTCTTTCAATAGTCAGTTAGCATGACATTAAAAAAATGTCCCTTTTCATGAATGTAGGTTCGGACTATTGAAGTATCAAGGTTGATTGCAACAAAACTTGGATTTTTCCCATGGTTTTGTAGGTTGTCTAGTTTGGAGGATGGTTCCAAGTACTCTACCTTAGTAGTATTGCTATATTCTAAGGTCATTCAATTCTCTCCTATTGTTGAAGATAGTGTTGTATTACCTTTGTGGAAATTATGATTTTTCATTGAGGTCTATGCCCGAATGTTCTACTCAATTTTAATGGTTAAAACTTAGACCAAGTATTTGACTAATTCTTATATATACATTATGTTATTTAAAAGTAGAAGCCTATGTAAGGTTCCTATGCAAGGAGTCTAAGTAAAAACCCTATGCATATAGGTGTGGTATCCAAGAGGTATATGTAAACTTTAATAAGAAAAAGTTTTAATTTTTCCGCATTTTAAAGCTATGGAATGTAATTAAAAATTCTATGAGTCTAGTCTATCTAAGTCCTCTCTGAAGTAGATTACCCCGGTTATGTATAGGGGGTGCTATCCGGTCATGACACTTATGGTAGTGATGTTTACATTTTTGTCGATCAGTACATGTTGTGATGATGGCCTTAAAGGCAATAGATGTAAACTGAAATGATATTATGATTATTATGATTATGAATGTTATGTGTGTAATCATCAATCTAAGTATCATGATTTCGATGTTTTTATAATGCGAAGTTTAATGTAAATAATGATGTTCGAATAAGGTATGGTATACATGCTTTATTAGGATGATTACTATTGTAGAATGATCCCTACTTATATAACCTATATTAAAGTTTGATCCTTAGTATGTTAAGAGTTTTCTATTCATTGTTTAATTTGTTCTTGTCTCCTATGATGTAATGTGGGTGTATGGTCTGTTGTACCTAATTCTCTCTATGTGAGTTGTTCATTACTTGCGGATATTTTACATATGTCGTGATCCTTGAAGAGTGGACTCCTCAATAACAATTTTGTTGATATTATGTGATCATGTTTATTAATGTACACAAACATCTCATTTATAACTACGAGTATGATAAGTTCATGGTGTCAATTGAAAGAATAATTCTCATATACCCCTTTATATCTTATGATGCATGGAAAGTATATTATTAATGAAGTATTAAAACGTGTTTATGTAATTTAGCTTAGCACTGAGTGAACTTTACAATGAGAGGGGTATATTCACGTGCAGGCTTCCGCCGATGTTCGCATCTTGTAAACTACAATGCGAATTGGCATAAACAGGGTTTCTACTAAAAGCGTCATAGTTCCTTAACAATGTGCCCCATTAGGAACCTAGCAAGTGTATCAACCTAGATGCTATTATGATGTTGATGTCCTACGCTGGCAACTAGGATTCCTTCCTTTCTGTGTGAGAGTTAGATACTGGATTCCATGCTTACTCACACGTTCTAATGTTTGTTAAGGCGAACATTTACCAAATGTAAAATGAACAATGGAAGTAGGATCATTAACACTAACTAGGAGTACCTAGCGAGAGTGACATATATATATATATATATAAGACATCATGGTTTTAACATACCTTTTATAATAATATGCATAGTATGAGCATTGTTGTGTCTACCTGATGAATTTCTTACTTAGTATGCATGTTTTTGTCTATACATGTCATAATAATGTATGAAGTAGGTGGTAATGCTTTTGATCTCTATGTTGGTTTACATAGTATGTATGAGGTTATGGTCTTGACATATGCATTTCACTAGTAGACTTAGAGTGGGATTATGAGTAATGTCTTATATTCTATAGATAAATGAACTATAAATTTTCAAAGTTGACTATTGTTTCATTATGATGATATTGGTAGTGTTGACTTGCCTATTATCTTGAGATGTGTGTAAAGACTAAATGGGTTATGACTATGATATGATAAATGAATGAGTTCTTATATGAGGTCTATGAAGTATGTTGGCTTTATGTCTAAAGTTAAATGTATGTGTTGTATTTTGTGGAATATAATGTTCTAAGACTATGGCGACTTCATATGTAATAGTATCATGGGAAGGGACTTGCACATGGTACTAATGTGACTTGGGGTTGTGTTAGGTGTGTGTGCTTATGTGAAGGTTGTGTTTCATGATATGTGATGTACTAATGGATGTATATGTTGATATTGATAAAGCTTTTTTGAATGTTCATCTTGGTGACCTTAACGTGGTACTTTTGTATGAAAAGTGGAATGAGACACTACTCATACATTGCACTAAATATTTCTGAAGGATTGCTTTAGGTAAAGGAGTTAAGGTAACAAGGAAAGGTAATACTATTAAGATATTTAATGTATTTTAAATGTGATAGATGTTGTGAAGTGTTGTGGTTAACAATATCCTTGTCTATATAATGTATGTGAACAATATTGTTCTTATTGTATCAAATATTCATGAAGTTTCTCTAAAATACATGATGCGTGGATTTTAACTATATGTCCTCTTTAAATAACATTTTTGCATAGTTATCTTACTTAGTTCTTCTTGTACTAACACTATTCTTCTTCATTGTTTTACACAAATTTTAGCTGGTGATTGGTAGAGGATATTTCCTACAATGAAGAGCTTGACCACTTATTCCCAAGTTCAAGCGTGTCCTTAGTTATTCAAGAGCCTTCATGTCAAGAGTTTAAATTAAGTTCATGTCAAAGTATAAATTATTTTTATGTTGTTAAGGTCCATGTCCCTATTTTGTTATACTGGAGTTGTGTCGTAAGATGACAGGACGAGACTTAGTGTCTTAATTATATTAATTTGTTTTTTAAAAATGTGATTTTTTAGCATTGTGTTATGCTACGAAAAAATCTCTATATTTTTCAAGAATTTTAGGCAATACTATGAATGTTTTCTAAGGGCTTGTATAAGACCTCCAAGAGGTCAAGTACTCCATGTTACTTCTAGGGGGTAGTCTCCGGGCGTGTAAAACATGACATTAGAGCATGAGGTTATAAAAATTTGTCTTAGGGTCCAAAGTCTCACTGTTCTATGTCTAGTAGAAACTTGTTCATCGGTGTGAGGTATAAGATCTCTCTTATTTTCTTTGTCTGGTGTTCATGTAGATGTGATTGCTTGGAAAGGATGATTTCTCAAAGCTTGAGAGAGAAAGGTGGATTTTAATGCTTATTAATATTTTGTGACTAGATGAGTATATGTGAAGGTGGATTTTGAAGATTTTAATATGATTCCATTAAAGTCTATTTGTGATCTATGATATGTGATATGTTATGTTAATAAGTTGTGTTTTGATGCAGTTACACTTGAAAAAAATTGTTATGGTTTTATAATAATGTGTTACTTTATAATTATGTGTAATAATAGTAGAAAGTTATGGAGTAGAATTTGATGATTTTTGAATGAATTTTATACATATATGGTAAGAATCGAGTTCCCTTTATATATTAGAAATGTTTCATAGTTGTCCTTGTGTCGATTGGAGTCTTTTGTAAAGGCTTACTCCAAAGAACGGAAGGTTGTGTGTTTACGTGATAAGGAAATGGGGAAGTAGGCTAGTAATTGGAGAATCCACATGACTAATTGATTGGTTCCTATATGAACCTATCCTAAGAGTCGGAAAAAAGGAAGAATTTTTCTTATTCCAGAAGATGATATTATGTTTTACTGTAAGGTTTAATTGGAGGGTAGTGTGTACCCCTATTTTCATAGGGAAAAAAGAGTATAGATCTGACCGACTTTAAAGATTTTAGGTTTTTTCAAGATTGATCTTAAGTATAGTCATTTGAGAATAGTGCTTAGATTGTACCTTGGAAAGGTTTCTTGGATGATTCCGGCAAAGGTGATGTTGTTGGTTTAAATGGCCATGAAGTAACCTTTCCGTAGTGTTTGAAGAAAAAAAGAGGCATGTATGTCTAAATCTCTTCTATGTTTCCCTAATATTTTAATTTGAGACGATGGTTATCCTTGATCTCTAAAAAATTAGTAGTGGATCTTAAGAGTTCCAACACGTGTTATATGCTTGGTTAGAATCTGGGACTTCTACAGTCCTATATTTGAGAAAGATTCTCTGAAGGCTATCGATGAACTACCTAAGGTGAAGAACCTTGTATGATTATATCTGGAGCTACTTACCATTTCATAACTTGGTGGTAGAGTATTATGAAATTATAGAGTTACCCTTGGTATTAATGGAGTAGTTAAGGCCTCATGTGGTTGGATAGTATGACCCAAGTTGATTTTAATGAGTTTTCCTTATGTTATCGACATAGATGAATAAGTCGTGTTTGGGTAGTACCCGTTGATGTTTATTTGATAAGCTCCTTGTTATGTTAGGGAAGTGGAAGTTTAGTGTTCACTTGACTTGACATTGGTATATAAGGGCATAAAGTGATGAGGATTTGATTAGGATCACCCCAAGTGGGGGATAATAAACCCATATTGTAAGGTCTTCGAGTGCCCTTAATGTTTCTAGTTTGAGTTCCTAATAAACTTATATTGTAAGGTCTTTGAGTGCCCTTAATGTTTCTATCCTGAGTTCCCTTGAACTTCTCTATGTTTAAAATCAATTTAAGTGATGGATATGATGTTGAGTGATCAAAATATTCATTTTCGGATAATTTGATATCCTCACCTAATGGAGAGTGAGTGAAGATTTCGTAAGAAATCGATCCTTCTTCAGATTGGAATGAGGTGACGTTAAGAAGGGTTTGCATAAGCTTAATCCCAAGAGGGTGATGTTGTGCTTGAGTAGAAGGATTGGTAAGTCCATGTTATCTTGGATGAAATGAGTTTCTCTTTGATTGGTTTACCTTAAGTTGGGTAGGTTGAGTTAAGTAGTAAGGTTGTATATGTTACATGTTCTCCACATCTTATTTATGCATTAGATTACACTATGGTTTGAATATTTTGGAGAATTTATAATGCATGAAAAGAGATTTTTATAAAATGCATGGTTTTGATGTTGTTATGCATCTTGATATAGTAAATGTGCACTTTACTTCATCAGGTGGTTTGATGATCATTCTTGAGTTAAATTTTGATGTGAGGGTATTTTGTCCCCAGAATTAGGTATTGAGTTTTCTTTAAATGAGAAAATAGGAGTCCCTTTAAAAATATATAATTTTGTGATAAGGAAAGTGTTAATATCAGCTCTCTCTTGAGATCACATTTCCTAATTTCAAATTCAAAAGTTGGTTCATTGTAAAATAGCTTACAAAGTCTTTTGAATGATGAATTGATGTTTAAACAATGTTTAAAAGAAAATTTTCAATGTATTCCTTAAAGAACACATGATCTCCTTAATCTCTCATATAATGTGGGTTTTGCGATCTTGATTAGATATTAATTAAATTATGATTAGATTGTGATGTATTGTTGAATACTGTTTCTATCTATTTCTATTGATTATGGTTTTTTAAGGATTAGCTACGATAATCATGGCTTATAGAGTAAATTTTTTTACCTGAATTCCAGTCTATATTATAGGGATTCATGTTTTATGGTTTTCTCCACTTATGGTGGCAATGCTTACATTTTTGTCTATCTACACATGTTGTGATCATGACCTTGAAGGCAATAGATCTAAAGTGAATAGATATTATGATGATCATAATATAAAGGTTATGCGTGTAGTCTTCAATGTTAGTAACATTATTTAGATTTTTTGATAATGTGAAGTAAAATGTGAATGATGATGTTAAGGTAAGGTATGATGTAAAGGTTTTATTGTGATGAGTTTTATTGTATAATGACCCCTACATATATAACCCTATACGAACGTGTGATCCTTTGCATGTACGGAGTTGTCTATTAAATTTTGAATGTGTTCTCTTCTCCTATGATGTAATGTTGGTGTGAATTCTATATTCGCTAATGCTCTATATGTGAGTTGTTCATGTCTTGGGGATATTGTATATGTGTTGTGATCCATGAAGGGTTGTCACCTCAATAACAATGTCTTTGATATTATGTGATCATGTTGATGAATGTATACACACACATCTCATGCATAACTATGAGTATGATATGTTCATGGTGTCAATTGGAAGGATAATTCTCATACATTGTCACGACTAGGGAGCACCCCCTAGGTGTAACTGGCGTTTTCGTCCTCGAAGAGGCCTTAGACTAGCCCTTAGAATAGATCATGACTTATAACAGTTAGAAAAAATGAAGAAAATTTACATCTTTTACATATGAACTATACTTAGAGTTCTCGTTTATGATATATATGAGTTTACATAAACTTCTGAATTAGATACATAGTACATTCGTATGAAGTAGTCTAATATTTGTCTCACAGATCGTAACACTCCAGTAGTCCTATGATTGAATAGAGCCTCTTCTATCTAATAATGATTAAAATGATATTTCCAGACCTAAAGTAACATAATAAATTTAAATTAGAAGTATTAGACCCTAAATGTCAAAGGAAGACCTTGACGTGCGGACACTAATTAAATTGAACTAGTGGATGTCCTTGTGTTTTGTGAAGGTTTGGGAGTGTCTTCTGAAGTGTAAAACTTTCAAAATGACTTTGAATAACTAATATGATATTTATAGGGTCAGAACGTCCAGTCAAGACTTCTCAACAACCACCGGAATGGTTGTTGAATAGGACACAAACATTGGAAATCATTTTTTCAAAGCAACATACGTGCAAACAAGATATGAAGGTCCTTGTGCATCGCACGACAATTTCATGACGTGAAAATTTTCTCTCTACCGAGGCTTTAATGTAGTTCACAGTCTCAACCCAGAATTCAAAAAAAAAATAATCAATAGTTTCCCATGCAACGCGCAACCACTTCCTAGATTATTTCGTGTCGTTTGGAAGGCAATTTGACTTCACAAAACGACCCCAATTAAGTGAGGGGTGTTTTGGGTATTTTAGGTGAGGGTTATATATTGATTAAGGATCAGTTTTCAGTTTTACCCATTCAAATAAAAAAGATCAATTTGTCCAGTTTTTCATCTCAATTTCGTGTCTTTATCACATTAAGGTATAGTTTGTTTCACTCTTGGAATTTCATTCCCCAAGAGGCCCTTTCAAAGATGATTTTTAACTTCCCTAAAACTAGGGTTTCAATCTAGATATTGGTTCTCTTTTCAAAATGAAATTGTTATACAATCGTATTGAATTATAGTTTTTTTTTCAATTCTTAATTAAGTATTGCTGGTCAATTATTGGTTATCACTCAAGATTGTCCCTTTGAGTCATTGTAATACCCTACACTCATTATGTATGAACAGTTACACCTTAGGAAAGTTTTAACCCTTTCTTTTTAGTGTTGGAGGAGAACACCGGAATTCATGTAGCTAACATGGTCTCATGTCGGTTATTGCACTTCTCTTTCTAATGAACAATGTAAATGAATATGTCAAATAATATAACAATTATTAGGTCTTGTCTTAGAGGTTACTACATAGGGTTAGTGAAGGAATTTGAGGTCTCTTACTCATTGCACATGTGGGACCCTAAGGGAGAGTATTACTAGTGTTCTTGTATGATTATGTTGAATAACTGTTATGTATGTCATGTTTTACATGACTTATGAATTAAGTATGTTATGGTAAAATATGAATTTATTATGTATGCATGTATTAAGTGACTTAATGTGATGCTTAGCTTTAGATAATATTATGGGGTCCTATTCCTTCTATAGCACAAGAATTGCTTTGGGTTGCTTATATGTTGGGTTATTGTAAAGATTGGTTGAGTCATAATGTTCCATATATGTGCATGTTTAGTTATTGAACATAATGCATGGTTTAGACTAAATTGTGTCATTTCTCATGTATTATGATTTTATGCATAGGAACCATACATAGTACATGTGCTTTGTACTAACCCATAATTCTTTCCTTTTTCCTCAATGAGCTTCTAGGACAATTTGCAAGGAAACTTGAACTTCTTCCTATAAGTAGTTGGTGAGTCCTCCAAGTTTGACGATGGTCCCTTTTAATCTACCCTAGTAGTATTGCTATTGTCTAAAGACATTCGTTTCCTTCTTATTCTTAAAAACATTTGTTATAAGCCCTATGTGGCAACACGTACTTGTAAAAGGGATGTGCCCCGAATGTTTACATCCTTTTAGATTGTTCAATGAGAGACAAAAGACGAGACTAATTTGTACATATTTATTATATTGACTAAATGAGAAGCCTTCATAAGCTTAATATGCGAGAAGTCCAACTAAACTCTCTATATGATATGCAAGAGGTCTATGTATACCTTAATATGTGAAAAGTTTCAAAATTTTCGCATTTTGACCGATGAAATGTAATTATGAATGCTAACGGATAATCTAAGCCCTCTTTAAGGATGAACAAGCCGAATACATCTAGGTTTAATCGCCGGTCTTGACAAACTTCGTATTAGAGCAAGGTTAAGTAATCTTAGGATTGACGTCTCACTAAAACATGTAAAGTGGAGTGTAGTTCATGATTGTAAAACATGCCATAATTATGAATGAGAAGCAATGTGATGCCTAGAAAATACTAACATTATTGATATTCTTGAATTCGTGCCTCTAGATTCATAACTCTACATGTCCTTATCTTCTAATCTCTTTCTTTTTCGAATAGGCAATGAATACAAGAAGGAACAACGCTTGAAGGGTAAAAGAGGAGAGTGTGAATGAGGCGGTTTCCTCTCTTACTCCTCGAAACCATAAAGTTCCAATTCAAGAAGGAGTTATGTCTAATGTATACATAAGGTCGACCATTCATATCTTTACCCAAGTGTTGGCTACTCATGTTGCTAGGGATGCTAGAGCCCAAATGAAGCATAATGAGAGCACAACCACATAAAGGAGAAGGGATTTCACAACAATGAATCCCCTACTTTCTTTGGCTCAAAGGTGGAGGAGAACCCGCGAGGGTTCATTAACGAAGTGTTGAAGGTTCTAGATGCTTATGGGTGTCTTATCAACAAATAGCAGAACTAGTCGCTTACCTACGGAAAGATGTTGCTCAAGTTAGGTATGTGCAATGGAAGGATGAGAATTGCGTCAGAGAAGGTCGGATTACTTAGAGATATTTTAAGAAGGCCTTAATTAATGTGTTTTTTCCATTGGAACTAATGGAGAGGAAAATGAAAGAAATCATTAACTTACACCAAGGGGGTACGAGTGTGAAGGAGTACAGTCTCAAGTTCAATAAACTATCCAAGTATGATCCTAATATTGTGGATGATTCTAGAGTCAAGATGAAAAAATTTGTTACTGAGCTATCGATCTTGTGGTGAATGAATATAGGTCAGCAATGTTGATTACTAGCATTGACATCTCTTGTTTGATGGTTCCTGCCAAACAAATTGAGGAGCAAAAGCTTAAGCAAGTTGGTAAAGTATTGAAGAGGACAACTACCGAAGATGGAAATTCTTATAAGGCTAGATTTTAGGTGCAAGATAAGCCAATGTTCAAGAAAAGGTTCCACAATCAAAGTCATTACACCATTCCAAGGGTCAACAAAGGTAAAGTCTCTACACCAAGCCTAAGAGGTAGAAAGGTAGTGGTCCTTATATTGAGAAGTCTACTTGTTCTAATGATGGTAGAAAAATGAAGGGAAGTGTCGAGTTGGTGTAGGAAATTTTTATGTTTATGGAAAGTATTGTCACATGAAGAGGGATTATCCTATGATGAAGGCTCAAGTGAGAGAAAATTCTCAAGCACAAGGAAGTGATCCCAATCCCAATGATCCTACGAAGAATCGTTTCTATGCTCTCCGATCTACGGGTGATCAAGATGAGTCTCCGGATGTCGTCAGCAGTTTGTTACAAGTGTTCTCTATTAATTTCTATGATTTACTAGATCGGGGTGCTAAATTAGCATTTGTAACTCCATTACTAGATAGATATTTTAATGTGTTACCCGATGTTCTCATGGAACCTTTTTTTTGTTAGAACCCAAGTGAGCGACTCTTTTATGGGTAGAAGATTCTTTTGGAGTTGTCCTATATCATTGCCCAATACAATTACTTTTGTTCACATAGTAGAACTTTATATCACTGATTTTGATGTCATCTTGGGAATGGATGGGTAATATGCTTGTTATGATCCATTTATTGTAGGACAAGGGTAGTAAAGTTCCAATTCCCTAATTAGCCTGTCTTAGAAAGGAAGAGGGGTAAATCAATCTCTAGAGGTTGAATTATTTATTGTCTAAAAGCTTGCAAAATGATCTCTAAAGGGTGTGTTTATCATGTTCTAAGAGTTAAGAACCTTGAATCCAAGATTCCTCCATTAAAGTCGGTGGCGTAGAGAAGGATTTTCTAGAAGTCTTTTACGATGACTTGCCCGGAATTCCTCCCAAATGGGAAATATACTTAGGTATAGACTTTTTGACATATACAAAACCTATTTCATTCTATACTTAGACGATGTCTCCGACCAAATTGCAAGAACTTAAGCTTCAACACAAAGAGTTACTTGACATGGGTTTAGTAAGACCTAGTAATTCTCCTTGTGGTCCTCCCGTGTTGTTTGTAAAGAAGAAGGATTGATCACTTAGAAAGAGTGTTCCGTCAACTAAATAAGGTTACCAGAAAAAACAAGTATCCTCTCCTTAGGATAGACGAATTGTTTGATCAATTACAAGGGGCAAGCTACTTTTCTATGATTTACTTGAGCTCGGGCTATCACCAACATAGGGTGAGAGGGGTGGACATACCTAAAACGGCATTCCAAACTAGTTATGGTCATTATGAGTTCCTAGTCATGTCTATTGGTCTTCCCTATGACCCGACAACTTTCATGTACCTAATGAATAGGTTGTTCTGAGATTACCATAACTCTTTTATGATTGTCTTCATTGATGATACGTTGGTGTACTCCAAGGGTGAAGATAATCATATTAATTATTCGGGAGTAGGATTGCATGTCCTTAAGAAACACCAACTATTTTCCAAGTATATCAAGTGAGAATTTTTGAAAAGATCTATTGCGTTCCTTGGTCATATTATCTAAAGTGAGGGTATAATGTTCGATCCAAGAAAGAATGAGGAAATTAAGAATTAGCCTAGACCTTTAAATTAGACCAACATTATTAGTATTTGGGTTGGAACGGCTATAATAGGAGGTTTGTGGATGGGTTTTCGTCCATTACTTCTCCTTTGACTACCTTAACTAAACAGATTTTTAAATTTGAGTGGTCAGAGGCATGTGAAAGACACTTTTAAATATTGAAAGATAGGCTTACCGTCGCTGAGGTGTTGGCCTTACCTGAGGGAACCAAGGGTTTTGTGGTATATTATGATGCTTCACGAGTTGGTTTGTGTTGTGTCCTTATGTAACATGGGAAGGTAGTAGTCAATGCCTCTATGCAACTCAAGGTGTATGAGAAGTATAACCCAACTCATAACCTTGAATTTACAATCGTAGTGTTTGCCTTGAAAATATGGAGGAATTACCTTTATGGTGTCCATGTGAATGTATTTACCGACCATAAAAGCCTTTAATATGTGTCACTCAAAACAAGTTGAAACTCTGATTAAGGAGATGATTGGAAATTTTTAAAGAATACGACATGAATGTTCTCTACCACCCCAACAAGGACAATGTGGTGGTGGATGCTCTAAGTCGTACGACCAAGGGTAGTGTGGTCCATATTGAGGATTGTAAGAAAGATCTAGTGAAAGATGTTCATATATTGTATAGATTAGGTGTTCGATTTGAATATTTTCAAAATTGTGGGTTTATGGTCCATCATAAATCCGAGTTATCTTTAGTAGTTAAGGTGAATTCTAAGCAATATCTTGATCCTTTATTGACTGAATTGGTCTTTGGCAAGTTAAATAAGTCGTTCTCCCAGGGGGGAATGGGGTACTTAGGTACCAAGTCAGATTATGTTACCGGATGTTGATAACATCAGGGGTAAAATTTTAGAAGAAGATCGTGGGTCCCAATAATCTATTCATCTGTGTGACACAAATATGTACCGTGATCTTCAAGAAGCCTATTGATGGAAAGGTTTGAAAAGGGATATAGCGTAATTTGTGTCTAGCTGCCGAAACTGTAACCAAGTAATGGTCGAGCATTAAAACCTGAGTGGTTTACCTCATGTAACAAATGTTCCTACTTGGAAATAGGAAGACATGAATATAAACTTCGTAGTGGGTTTGCCTCGGACATGTATGCAAAATGAGTTATATGGGTTATTGTGGATATATTGACAAAATCCACTCATTTGACTCCCGTTATGTGTACTTAATCTGTTTAAGAGTATGCAAGGATTTACCTTGACGTAATTGTGAGTTTTCATGGTATTCCTTTGCCCATTAATTTTGATATAGGTTGCAAATTAACTTTCATTTTCGATGACTTTTAAAAAAGGGTTAGCGAAGCTTAGCACCTCTTTTTATACTCAAACGGATGTTCAAGCGAAGCATATTATTCAAAAACTAGAAGATATGTTAAGAGCTTGTGTTATGAATTTCAAAAGAAGTTGAGATGATCACCTACCCTTGATTGAGTTATCCTATAATAATCTCTATCATTCAAGTATTTCCATGGCCCCTATTTAAGCACTCTATGGTAGGAGGTGTCAACCTACGGTTGGGTTGTTAGAGGTAAAGAGTCTTCACTTCTTGGCCCCGAGATGATCTATGAGGCCTTAGATAAGGTTCAGATGATAAGGGATAAGTTGAAAACGACATATAATTGGCAAAAATAATATGTCGAAAACAAAAGAAGAGGTCTTTAATTTTAATTAGGAAATAAGGACTACTTTAAGATTTCACCCATAAAAGGGGTGATGACATTTGGAAAAAGGAATGTTTAGTCCTCGGTATGTGGGCCGCTCTGAGATCGTGAAACGGGTCGCGAAGGTAGCTTATGAGTTTGAGTTACCTAGTGAACTAGCCCTGGTTCATCCCGTATTTCATGTCTCTATGCTTATGAAGTGTATAGGCGACCCCGTATCCATTATCGCACTTGAAGGAGTTAAGTATGAATGAGAACCTTGCCTTTGAAGAGGTTCTGGTTCAAATTTTAAATCTCCAAGTCAAAGAGTCATGGAAAAAGGAGATGGTCTTCGTAAAAGTCCTAAGGAGGAACCACCTAGTTGAGGGAGCAACATGGGCGGCTGAGGCCGACATGAAGTTTCATTTCTCTCATCTCTTTCCTCAAAATTGTAGCTAAAGTTGAGTTTAGTAACAATCCTCTAAAAAATATTGAATAACGTTGAATTTGGATTGCTTTACTATAATGTGCATAATTATGCTAAAGGTTCATGCTTAATGGATTTGCATGTAAATATATTTTTTTCTTAGCTTGCACTTATTTGTTTTTTGTGTATAGTTGCCTTTATGAAATCATATTGAGCATGTTAATGTGTTTCCAACGAAGGTTGGCATAAGTGATTCTTGATGATCATGTTGAAGTCATGTTGATATTCAGAAGATAGTTCGTCATGTTCTGATCTTGAGATCTTATATGTGGTAAATCATTATTTGAGATGCTATGTGTAAATGATATGTTTATATGTTGAATGGAGTTGTGAACTACTCCTTTGACCTGTGACTCATGATGATTATATGTTGTTGGTTCGGCTGCTAGTCTTGAGAGTGATATTCTCCGTATGAAAAGATTTAGGTGCCATTCAGGGACGAATGTTCCTTAGGGGGATAATATAACACTCCTGAAGTCCTATGACCTAGACTAGAGCCTCACATATCTAATAATGATAAAAATGATGTTTCCAGACCTAGAATAACATTATAAAGTCTAAGAAGAAGTATTAGAGCCTAAATGTCAAAGGAAGACCTTCATGTCAAAAACTAGTGAAATTAATCTAGTAGACTTACTTGAATTTGTCAAGGTTTGAGAGTGTCGTATGAAGTCTAAAACTTTTAAAAGTCTTTAAAAAAGTAAAATAATATTTATAGACTAAAAACATACAGTCACGACTCCCCAAAGACAACGGAAGCGTTATTGAGGAGGACCCGAGCATAGGCTAGAAGGATACCAAAGCAGCATGTGTGCTGCCAACATATGAAGGTCCTTGTGCTTCACGAAGCAATTAAACGGTGGGAATAGTTAACCACGCGACGCAGTGTCTTCACAAGGCTGACCTCCTCAACTAGAATGTTAGAATTAATAATTTGAATTGCCCTCATGACGCGCAACCACTTCCCAATTCGTTCAAGCCATTTTTAAGTCAATTTAACTTGACAAAAAGACAACCATTAAGTGAGGGGTGTTTAGGGTATTTTAGGGGAGGGTTATACATTAGGGTCAGTATTAAGTCATTTTTACGCATTCAAATCAATTCCACAAATGAATCTCACTTCTCTCTAAAAATTCTCTCTCTACTCAAACTCTATTGAAACACAATTTGGAGCTTGCAGAAAAATATCGATTTCTCAAGTTTTACCCTTTGATTTTGTTGCTTTATAAACTTTATGGTATGGTTTCTTTGACTCTTGGAATTTCTTTCCCCAACAGGCCCTTCCATAGATGATTTTCAACTTTCCCAAAACTAGTGTTTAAATCTAGACAGGATTCTCTCTTCAAAATGAAATTGTTATTCAATTGTGCTGAATTATAATATTTTAGTATTTTTTTACTAACTATTTATGGTCAATTGTTTGTAATCACTTAAGATTTTCCCTTTGAAACCTTTTTCTTCCCGATACTCACAATGCGTTTAACTTCGATAGTAATTGTTGATTATGATGACTATATGAATATGTAGAATAATACTTGCTATGAATAACTTCTAGAATTTACCATATTTATGCATTGGCTATGTATTCTTTGGAATTGAAGAATGAAGGCAATGAAAGGAAAGAAGATATAAAGATTAATTATTCTTGAATTTAATCATCAGGTATGATTTACTTACATAGTAATGCTTCTATGTCTAATGTGTTGTTGTGATTTTTATAGCAAGTATACCTCATCACTAACCCTAGATTATTAATTTCTCTATGAAGTATGCAAGTATGTTAAGATATGATTATTATATGATTGAAAGTAACTTCTCATGATTATGAAAAAAGTGGTCAGTGAAATGTTTACTCACTTGTTTGTGATTTTCTAAAGTTAAAGGGTAGTCCTCACTTATGGATACCTATGAGCTATTATGATGAAATGTTGACATATGTGTATAGAAGAGACTAATGCAATATTGTATAAAGATAATGCTTATTACTAAAGGGAATTCATGCTTAGCACCTAAAGGGCATGTAAATGAGATGGAGGTCTCATGTTTAGTATGTACGGCTTTCCACATGGGTTTTTTCAAGATTAGTAAGTCCTGTTTCCCAAGATATGTGTTTTCTTATGAAATGGAAACCTCCACGTCTAGATGGTCATGGTTTCTAGAAATTATCTCCTTGACCATTAACAATGTGACAACATAGGACTATACTTAGTGGATGCACCTAGATTGCTATGTACGAATTGTTACACCTTAGGCAAGTGTAAACCCTCTATTTTTTGTGTTGGAGAAGAACACGGGATTTAATGTATCTCAGATGGTCTTATGTCGGTTATTGAACTTCTTTCCCTACGTAATAAGGTAAATGAATAATTCAAGTATGTGAACTATTATCAGGTTTGTCTTAAGGTTCCTACATAGGGTGAGGAAGGGTATACGATTTCTCTTACTCATAGATAATGGGGATCCTAAGGGAGAGTCTTAGAAGTGTTCTTGTATGATTAACTTGATTACATGTTATGTGTGTCATGTTTTATATGAACTTATGAATAAGGTATGTTATGGTAAAGTAATAATTTATGTTGTATGCCTGTTGTAAATTACTTAATGATATGTGTAAGTTTGGATAGGGATATGGGTTCCTTTCTTGCTATTGCACAAGTAATGCTTTTGTTTTACTTATAATGTTCCATATATGTGCATGTTGAGTTATTGAAGATCATTCATAGTTTTGACTAAATTGTTTCTTTTTCATGCATTGATAATTTTATTCATATGAACCATTCATATTACATGTGTTTTCTACTAACCCATATTTCTTCTACTTTTCCTCAACATTTTAGGTTCCAGCTATTGAAGAGCTTCTTGGCCACTTTTCAAGAATACATGGACTTCGTCCTCCAAGCAGTTTGTGAGTCCTCCATGTCTGAGGATGGTTCCTTTTGATATACCCTAGTATTATTGCTATTTTTTAAAGACATTCCTTACTTCCCTATTCTTAAAGACATTTGTTTCCGGTCCTATGTGGAAACATTCTTGTGTAAGGGCTATGTTCCAATGTTGTAGTTCATTTTAGATGGTTTAATATGAGGTAAAATATTAGACTAATTCGTACGTATTAATTATATTGACTAAATTAGAAGTCTAGTCAAGCTTTATATTCAAGGAGCCTAAGTAAACTCCCAATACGATATATGAGAAGTCAATGTATACCTCAATATGTGAAAAGATTCATATTTTCTGTATTTTGACCGAGGAAATATTATGATGAATTCTAAGGGCTAGTCTATGTATTTTTGGAGGATGAAGATGCCACTTACATCTAGGGTGTGCTCCCCGGTCCTATAACCTATAACCATCTATAATAGTAGTATATGATTTTGGCACATCCCTTACGTTCTACAATATGCCACATATAGGCTTACAATAAAGCCTTAAATATAAGGAAATAACAATTGTCTTAAAAAAGTCAATACTAATAAAGCTAGACAAGTGGCATCATCCTCGGACTTTAGGACTCATCAATAACTTGGGAAAGGATCATAGTCTTCCTTAGAAATTGCCAAGAAACTCTTCAATCATGTGTTCTCATAATCATATAACATCATATCATGTGTGCTCAACATCATATAATGAAATTTAGACCAAAGACATGTTCATCACTGAACTCAACATCATATAAAGTCAATATTATTCATTGAATTCATAATATAAGTACATAAGAATATTGTTCTAGGACTATTCTGAAAATCAACTTGTGCAATGCATAGGTAAACTGTCATATCTATACCTATACTAGTAGTTACCCTAGTTAGTGTCCATCTATATTACTTCCATTCATTCAATTTTACTTTTAGGAACATTAACATTAACTAAAAATAGACCATGTGAGCTAAAAATGTGTCACGACTGAAATCTAAACCCCAGACGAGACCAACGTTGTTGACCTCTCAAAGGTTGCGGACAAGCCTACATACATCATTCTTACTTCATCTAGGTTAATTTTAGTAGAAAATTTTAAATTTTTTGTTTCTTAACATGCTAACTAAACATTCTACTACATACGTAATTATTCACCATCAACCATCTAACATTAAGATCATCAAATGAAAGAAACAGACTATTATAACGATAAAGACGTACTTGTAAAAATGACACCAATACAATGTCTGAACAAAAACGAAAAAGAAACACTTGTGGAACATACTCCACTAGCTCATTCCTACAACAGAAGTAGAATGTAAATGAGCAAGCATCATCGAAAGCATGAGGGACTACCAAGTCCGGATGAATGCTCGACGTCCCGGTAACTGCAGCGTTAATCGTGTAGCTTTAGCGTCCACCTGAGCCTTCACATAGAAGTTTAGAGTTCCATAGGGTTAGTACACACTTATACTAAGTATTGGTATATAAAAGCACAAAACGAGGACATGCATGCGTAAGATTAGCTCTTTCCTAACAAAATAATTAGAGAAGGTCCAGTAAGTGGACTTGCCAAAATGAGATTAGGAAAGTGAGTGAGCTTTCAAAATTTGAATTAGGAAAGTTTATGAGCTTTCCAAATTTTTATTAGGAAAGTTATGCCATGAAAGTTTATCAACTTTCCAAGTTTTGATTAGGAATGTTATTCCGTGAGAGTAACATGCATCATCATATTTAACATTTTGTACACATCACATAACAACGTACACATAACACATATCATAATTCCTATAAATCATAACATTGTTCATATCATTAATTTGTATGCCATGAGACCTCAGAATCAAGGGCTCAACATATGGGACCTCAACCACAGAGTCTTCTTTAGCAAACACAGAGTCTAGTTCGTTCATTCATTACGTACTTCATTTCATTTCATTCGTGGGCCAGTGTAAACACCAGCTACACATAGGATGTAGTTTAAGTCTTTCAACGGGTTTGTTGTGCAATGACCAAGAATGACCGAATGTCATTACTTGAATTTAACTCACGTCTTGATTATCCTATCTTAACACCTTTGGTATCATTTGTTTCATCATGTGCATCATTTGAGGCTGGCCTCATTCATTCATTGTGAAATTAAACTCTAACTGATATAGATCATGTGAGCATCATGAAACCTAGTGTCATGAAATTCCAAACTGAAAATAGGTAGAGTCACCGGCCAAAGTGATCCAAAACATGCTAGTGTATATGGGAATTAAACCCCGCTTGATCCCTATATTAGATGTATAGGTTCGAAGGTTAGGATATATATGGAGACCTATACCCGGCATGCTGGACAGTCTCATCTCAAGAGGGTTACATAAACTTCTGCTCTTCCCGAAAGAAGGCATCACCGCTCATATCCAGTATATCGTTGCTAAGTATAAAGTTCTGTTATATTCAACTCATACTTCATGGAAGCTGGCTTCTAGTATGAGGACATCATAGCTCATTAGATGATTTCTCATCCCATCATTAGTATTAAGTATGCATTAAGTTCAATACTTTCATTAGAGTGTTCATAGAGACTGGTCTCTTAATTAACTTTACACTCTCATAGGTGAGTATGTGTTAATAACATTTACTTAGGCTCATTTGAGATTTCTCTCACATTTCATATTAGCAGCTTATCATGTTGTCACCGCATTCATTAACTTTACGACATTTGTTCTTCATATTTACTAACCCCTTTACATGAATGTTCATTTCCTCATTTGCCAATGCACTTGGCCATTTAGTGTGTTTAACACTCTGATTTAACCACTTCTAGGTTTTATATCATTTCATCACATACATCTTAGGTTCAATTACTTTTAAACTTATGACAGTCTTATGAGTAAACACATACAGGCCATGAGACTTAATTCATAGTTTGTCTAAGTGATTCATGTTTACCAAATATTATGTGGTACAAGACTTTTGAATCTTGTAGATATGCCAATATATTTATTTGATTTTTAGAGGCAGCATTCATTAATTATTTGTTTACATATGACTTATGTATCAACACGGAATATAATAAGGGAACCCGATTTCGAATCCGTTGAACAACACTTAAACTTATTTAAAACTTTGATAATTGCATTGTACTGATTAGGGATACCCTAGATCGATTCCCATCAACCCCATAATATATCATTCTTGTTCTCCTCCCCTTATGCGCTTAAGGCAAGGAGGTTGTGGGTTCAATCCCCCACAGCCTCATTATTTTCTTTCTTTTAATTTATTTCTTAACTTTCTGACCTATCCAAGAGGTTGTGGGTTCAATCCTACTCTCCACCTTTATTTTTCTCCTTACTCTCCTATCCATTGAAGAGGTTGGGGGTTCAGTCCCCACTCTCCACATTTTATTTCCTCTATTTTTCTCCTAACTCTCTCATCTATTCAAGAGGTTATGGGTTCAATCACCACTCTCCACATTTTATTTTCTCCTTTATTTTTCTCATTAGTCTCTCATCCATTCAAGAGGTTGTGCGTTCAATCCCTACTCTCCACATTTTATTTTCCTCTTAACTCTCTCATCCATTGAAGAGGTTGTTGGTTCAATCCCCACTCTCCATATTTTATTTTTACTTTGTTATTTTCATGGTTTTTAACATGGTGAAGGCACGGGTTCAATTCCCTATGACCTCACTTGTTTTACTTCATTTTTTCCACACTTTGAAGCCTTTTTTCTGACCGAAATTCATCAGTAGAAGCTGGAAATATTCTTTTAGTGTTTCAGCATCCTTTCATCAAGGTACACCTTAGTTCTTAGGGGAATTTCGTAGTGCATTTATAACGTTTTAGGTGCGTCTTCATGTGAACGTTTAGATAAGATATTTTCTCTCTAATCATCCATATTTAAACTCATATGAACATCAAATTTACATCAACATGTGTACATGAAGTATAAAGAACTATCATGCAATTTCAAGTCCTAAACCATGAACAATTGCCACAACAACACACACATACACACGTAGTTACATTTTTCAGAAACATTAGTATAAGTCACATAATTCGAAACATGCATATAAACACATAATGATAACAAAAATATGTTTCATCCCTAGTTTCTACCTGAAAAGATATCCAACCTATTATTAAATAGGAGCTAGTGAAAGTTACATGCAACGGGGAACAATCTTATTTTTCAGAATGAATATTCTGAACCGTAAGGGGTCTCTTGGGAAAGGGACCAAGATAGAAGAGAATCCTTACCTTTTTGACGTTAAAACCTCGACTTGCTGCCCACAGAACCCCTCTAAACATACGTCCAAATCCAGGAGCTTCAACACCAACTAGACGGAAAAACCATCTCTTTGCCTAACGTGTTTGATTAGTTGTTTGTTTATAATTTTCATTGCGATTTTTTCAAGTGTGAAGAACTTTGGTTTACCTACTTTTTTTGTACTATAGTTGGCAGAGAAAAACTCGAGTGAGAGTGATAGAGACGTGAGAGAAAGATCAGCGTGGAGGAGGAGATTTTTCTTACGCTTAGGAGTCTAGTTTAGGACTTAGTCAAATAAGGTTTTATTTAATTATTAAAAATCTAATTTACTTTTATTTTAAATCATCTAATACCTAATAAATATTCATTAATTACATTATTTTACCAACTTAAAATAAAAACAACTTAATTCATTGCTTCCAACTAAGTTCGAACATGGGTGGAGCAAGACTTTGCTGCAAGAGCCCAATTTCGGCCCTCTCTTCCCAAAATGACCCTCCTCCTTATTAATTAATTAATTAATTTTTTAGGATAATTACGATACTACCCTTATCCTTTAAAAATACCATTTTACCCCTAGATCCTCCTAACTTAAGATTTCTTCTTTTTCAGTCCGTTAAGACTCCTTCAAGTAAATCTTCGTATTAGAGAGTCCTACATGGTTGGACACAACCTTTCCTAGCTCAACTAACTCTCCAAGTTACATGGCTTGGATGTAGCAAGGGTTCCGAGGTCTGGTTTTACGCGCATCATTCATTGTTAACCCGGTGGAATCGTTGGCATTCTAGACACATTAAGCACTACTTAGCATATCCATTTTCAGGGTTGTTAAATTATCCCCCCATAGGAACATTCGTCCCCGAATGAAAAAACTCTTTATTAACAATAAATAAGTCATCAATAGAATGTATGCATACATAGGTAATTCAATACTCCCCATTAAAAAATATTCTATTTACATATTACCATGATTGTAGACATCATTGAAACCTACTAGTAGCTTCAGATTAATAGACTAAGGAACTCTTTCCTAGATTAGTCTCATAAAAGCATACAACATAAGTAAACATGTAAGTCATACAAATCAGCAACCAACATGATGACTCAAATATATTAACCTAATACTAGTGAATAAACACCATACACAGTCAAACACGTGAAAGACTAATTAAGGCTACGCACCCGAGACTTCACCAGAGGTGACTTCCCCTTCACCCCTAAACTTGAGTGCGAAGAATAATTTCCCCCATGTAGCCACTTCACTTTGACCATTTTGTTGAACTCTCTCCTTCTCCTGTTCTTGACTTCTCCTATTCAGACAATCCTTCATCATGTTACCCGGTTTGCCACAACTGTAACAAGCGTTAGAGTCCATTATACATTCTCCCCAATGTAGTATGCCACACATCCAACAAGGTCGCCTCTCCTGGGCTGTAAAGTCTTACAAACCTCAGGGAGTAATCTATGACTTACATCAATCCCTGCTTAAGGTTGATGAATTCCTCAACCTTAGCCTCCTTCATTTATCTAGGAAAGAACCGCCCTAGAAAAGCCATCTTGAAAAGATCCCAAGTATAGGACCCTGTCCAAAGGCACTGCTATCTTGCCACACCTTATACAAGGATTGAGCTACATCCTTTAGCTAGTAGGATGTCAACTCAGACGTCTCCATATCAATCAAATCCAATAGCCCCAACTTCTAAAGTGATATCTTTGTCCATCTGTACCAAAGTTGTCCTTAATTCTCCATCTGTCAACCCACCTAAGTTAACAGGCATCTCTATTCCAGCAGCTAGAGCGTGGGCAGAATGTTAAATTACCCCACTAGCCGCTCCTCCAATTTCTCCGTCTTCTTTTCACCTTGTATTTATCAAATGGAAACTTCAAGAGTTGATGTTTTATACGCTCTTAAAACAAAGAAATATGGCATAAGAGAATGCACAAGAAGATTAGAAGAAGGGAAATTTTACTACAGATCATGCATTCTCGAATCCAAGATAGTGCACTTCACTACCATGACTTAGAAACTACTCGATGTGGTGTATGTGAACTTGTTATCCTCATAATTTAACCTAGTGCTCTGATACCAACTTTCTCACGACCGGAATCAAGACCCCAGAAGAGACCGGCGTCGTTGACCTCTCAAAGGTTGTAGACAAGTCTACATTCGTCCTTCTTACTTCTTCTAGGTTAATTTACCGAGAAATTTGAAACTTTTGTTTCTTAACATGCTTACTGAACATTCTACTGCATAGGTAATTGTTCACCATCAACCATCTAACATTAATATCATCACATGAAAGAAACAGTTTATTATAACCATAAAGATGTAATACAAAAACGACACTAATACAATGTCTGAATAAAAATGGGAATGAAACTCTAGTGGAACATACTCCACTATCTCAATCCTAAAACTAAGCTATAATGTTAATAGGAAATCTTCCTCAAAAGCATGAGTGCCTACCAAGTTCGAATGATGCTCGACGTCCGGATAGTTGCAACGTTGAGTCTGTACCTCTAGCGTCCACATGTGCCTGCACCTAAGAGTTTAGAGTTCTATAGAGTTAGTACACATTTGTACTGAGTATGGGTATATCCAAGCACACACCAGGGACATGCATAAGTAAGATTAGTTGTTTCCTAACAACATGAAAATAGAAGGTCAAGTCAGTGGACTTGCCAAATTGAGATTAGGAAAGAGAGTGAGCTTTCTAAATTTGAATTAGGAAAGTTTATGATCTTTCAAAATTTGGATTAGGAAAGTTATGCCATGAGAATAACCTGCATCATCACACTTAACATTTTGCACACAACACACAAAGTGTACACAAAGCATATATCATAATTTCTATAACACATGATGTTGTTCATATAACTCATTTGTATGCAATGAGACCTTGGAATAAAGGAATTGACATTATGACTTCCCAAAAATGAGAGCTAAACATATGGGATCTCAACTAGGGAGTCTACTTTACCAAATTCATAATCTACTTCGTTCATTCATACGTACTTTATTTCATTTCATTCATGGGCCAGTGTAAACACCAGCTATACCTAGGATGTAGTTTAAGACTTTCATCGGGTTCGTTGTGCAATGACCAAGAATGAGCTAATGTCATTACTTCAATCTAACTCAGAACCTTATTATCTTATCGTAACACCTTTGGTATCATTCATTTCATTATGTGCATCATTTGAGGTTGGCCTCATTAATTAATTGGGAACATTAACTTTAACCGACATAGATCATGTGAGCATCATGAAATCCAGTGTTATCAAACCCCACAACTAAAATAGGGGGAATCACTTGCCAAAGTGACTCAAAACATGCTAGCATACATAGGGATTGAACACCGCCAGATCTCTATATTTGCAGTATAAGTTCGAAGACTAGGAGATAAAAAGAGACCAATACCTGGTATGCTGGACAGTCTCAACTCATGATTGTTACGGGAACCTCCACCCTTCCCGAAAGAAGGCATCTCGCTCATAGATAGCATAACGGTGCTTAGTGTAAAGTTCCATTACATTCAAGTCATACGTCATGGAAGCTGGCTTCTAGTATGATGACATCATAGCTCATTATATGATTTGTCATCTCATCATTAGTATTAAGTATGCATTAACTTCAATACATTCATTAGAGTGTTCATCAAGACTGATATCTTTATTAACTTTACACTCTCATAGCTGAGTACATTTTGGAAATATTTACTTAGTCTCATTTGAGATTGCTCTCATCTTTCACATTAGCCTCTTATCATGTTGTCACCACATTGATTAACTTTAGCACAATTGTTCTTCATATTTATTCACCCCTTTACATGAATGTTAATTCCATCATATGCCAATGCACTTTGACATTTAATGTGTTTCACACTCTTACATAACCCCTTCTAGGTTTTACATCATTTCATCATATACATCTTAGGTCCACTTACTTTTAAGATTATGCTAGACTTATGAGTCAACACATACAAGCCATGCGACTTCATTCATAGTTTGTCTAAGTGATTAATGTTTACCAAAGATTCTGTGGTACAAGACTTATGCATCTTGTAGATATGACAAGCTATTGATTTGATCTTTAGAGGCAGCTTTCATTCAATATTTGTTTACGTATGACTTATATGTCAATACGGAATTGGACAAGGAAACCTGATTTTGAATCCCTTTAACAACACCTAATCTTATTATACACTTTGGTAATTGCATTTTTCAGATTCGGGAGACCCTTCTTCGATCCCCATCAACCCCATAATATTTCTTTCTTGTTGTCCTCCCCTTTTTTCGTTTTAAGTAAAGGAGGTTGTGGGTTCAATCCCCCAGAAGCTCATTATTTTCTTCCTTTTAATTTATTTCATAACTTTCTCACCTATCCAAAAGGTTGTGGGTTCAATCCCCACTCTACACATTTATTTTCTCCATTATTTTACTTCTAACTCTCTTATCCATTAAAGAGGTTTTGGGTTCAATCCCCACTCCACATTTTATTTCATCCTTTCTTTTTTTACTAATCTCTCATTCATTCAAGAGGTTGTCGGTACAATCCCCACTCTCCACATTTTATTTTCTCCTTTATCTTCCTCCATACTCTCTCATCCACTCAAAAGGTTGTGGGTTCAATTCCCACTCTCCACATTTTATTTTCTCCTTTATTTTCCTCCTAACTCTCTCATCCATTCAAGAGGTTGTGGGTTCAATCCCCACTCTCCACATTTTTTTTTACTTCTTTATTTTCATGGTTCTTAACTTGGTGAAGTCACAGGTTCATTCCTCCATAACCTCACTTGTTTTTATTAATTTTTTTCAAAAGTTCGAACTCTCTTTGCTGACCGAAATTTATCAATAGAATCTGGAAATTTTCTTTTAAATTTTCAGCATCCTTTCTTCAAGTTACACCTTAGTTTTTTGCGGAATTTCGTAGTGCATTTATAACGTTTTAGGTGCGTCTTCATGTATACGTTTAGCTAAGATATTATCCCTCAAATCAGCCACATTTCAACTCATATTAACATCACATTTACATCAACATGTGTGCATGAAATATGAAGAACTATCATGTAATTTGAAGTCCTAAACCATGAACAATAGCCACCACAACACACACATAAACACGTAGTTACAATTTTTGGAAACATCAACATAAGTCACATAATTTCAAACATAAATATAAACATATAATCATCACAAAAATACCTTTGATCCCTTGTTTCCTACCATCAAACATAACCAACCTATGATTCAATGAGAGTTAGTGACATGGACATGCAATGGGGAACAATCCTAGATTCGGAATGAATATTCTGAACATTAAGGGGTCTCTTTAAGGGACCAAGAGAGAAGAGAACCCATACCTTTGTTACATTCAATCCTCGAGATGATTCCCAAAGAACCCCTCCAAACACACGTCCAAATCCAAGAGCTTCAACATAGACTTGATGGAAAAACCCTCTCTTTGCCTAACGTGTTTGATTAGTTGTTTGTTAATAATTTTCATTGTGTGTTTTTCAAGTGTGAAGAACTTTGGTTTACCTACTTTTTTTGTACGTTATTTGGCAGAGAAAAACATGAGTGAAAGTGATAGAGACGTGAGAGAGAGAGAGATGAGCGTGGGAGACAAGAGTTTTCATAGGCTTAGAAGTATAGTTTAGGACTTAGTCAAATAGGGTTTTATTTAATTATTGAAATTATGATTTGCTTTTATTTTAAATCATATAATAACTGATAAATATAAATTAATAAAATTAATTTACCAACGTAAATTAAAAACAATTTAATTCATTGCTTCCACCTAGGTTAGAACCCAGTTGGAGCAAGACTTCACTTCAAGAGCCCAATTTTGTCCCTCTCTTCCCAAAATGCCCCTTCACCCTATTAATTAATTCAATAATTAATTAATTAGTTAGGATAATTACGATACTACCCTTATCCTCGATAAAGACAATTTTACCTCTAGACCCTCCAAACTTAAGATTTCCTCTTTTCCAATCTGGTAAAGACTTCTTCAAGTAAATCTTCATATTCGAGAGTCCTACATGGTTGTACCTAACCTTTATTATCTCAAATAACTCTCCAAGTTAGTTCGGTTGGATGTAGCAAGGGTTTCGAGGTCTGGTTCTACGTGCATCATTCCGTGTGAGCCCATTCTAATCGTTGGCATTCTAGACATATTAAGCACTACTTAGCATATCCATTTTTAGGGTTGTTACAACATGGAATCCAGTGTCATGAAAGCCTACACCAAAAGAAGGTTCTATACTTTCCAAGGTAGAATCAAACAGTAACATATCATTCTAGGTGGATCTACTAGTTACTTTTCCTATAGGGGCACATAGTTAATGAAATAGGAGATTCTCTACAAACACATCTATGTACATTTGCATAATAGTCTCCTTATCATGAGAGTCATTGTGAACCTACCTTCCTTCATGGGTAGGGGCCACCAATCATATATAGTTTGCTCGGTTGTAAGATAATGTCCCTTTTTGAAATATCTTTAAGTCATTTTTAATTATTTGTTTACTATATAGTCCTTAGGTACTAACCCATTGTATATTCGTGATCATATATCTGTATGTATATAATGAGAACTTCCTTTCATCACAACTTATCATTCAGTGAGATCATCACATCATAGTAATATCATAATAAGATACGTAATAGTAACCTTAAATGGCCATACCCATATCAAGATCTCACATTCAGATATTCCTTAAATGCCGCCATATTCATCATCTCATGATCTTCCTATTCTATTCGCATAATCATACTTCAAGTGAACATCATCATTAAGAATTGACAAAAAAAATTGAAGTACAGAAATCATAATCTCAAAAGTCTAACTAATGGCTTCAAAAAATCACCTTCAAGATCTTACCCTCAATGCAACCATATTCATCCAGTAATCCAAACACCATCATATATATAATAGTAAATGAAGCAATAACTTATCCATTTTTAATATACCTAGTCATATTTAAGGCTAATTAACAGTTAGGGTTAAAGAAAAGGGGTCATTCATGGATCTTTTATAGTAACTAGGTCAAAGATTAAGAAACTATAACAATCCACCATTAAATAATCATAATCTGTCAATATAGATAAAAAAAATACAACGTTAAACCAATTTGAAAGATAACCTACGAATTTTATGAAAACCATAATTCTAGACATCCTCTAAAACAAAACATTGAAAAACCTCTTAAGGAATGGAGTCCCAAGAGTGAGTAACTTCCATACCTTTACAGTCCTTGTAGAATGGCTGAAGAAACTGTTAATCTTGAAGCCCTAATAATGCTAGAACCTTGGTATTCATTTGGGGTCTTTGGGTAGTAATAGAAAGTAGAGAGAACTGGGAGTGAATTACTTTTGGGAAATAATGAGGTGTTGGGTTAATTTATTGAAGTCTAATACTTTTATCGTCCCCAACTAAATTAATCAACCAGTTACACCCTCGATATGAACTAAGTTGAACTAGAGCTTCACATGTGTTTCATAAGTTAATAATGAGTTAAAATGATGCATTTTAGCATTAGAAGTCAGTTGGTGAACTTAGGAATACAAGCGTCCAAGAAGGTCTATGGCTTTTGGAAAATGTGCCTTTGAATGTTCTAGTGCATCCTTTGTTTTAGAGCATGTTTTTAAGTAGTTTTTGGTGTATACAACGAGAGGGGATGACCCTAGTACATATTGGGACATATCAAGGGTCAAAAGTTTGAGTACGACTCATCGGTGACCACCCTATGGGTCCCAAGGAGGACCCAAACGTTGGGCAAGAAAGCTGCCTAAGGCAGGGTACAGACACAAAAATTAAAGCCCACCTCGCGTCGCGTGCCTGGCACTGAAGCTGCGAGTTCATCACGCAAGTTACATGAGGATCACTGCCTAAAAATTCTTAGATTCAAGAAAAAAAAGCTCCCTACGCGATGTTCATCCAAATCCAAGATTTGGCAGCGACGTTCTATGTCAAATTAGACTTTGGAAAAGGATCCACTTAGTAAAGGAATCTTTTTAAAACTTTAGGGATTATTCGTGGACGGGTTTAGGTCGTTATACACCTATTCACCAACAAAAAACACCAAATCCTCAATTATAAATAAAAATTTAAAGACTCCTAAAATTTCTTCTCTCCCAAAAACTCTCCCAAACTCCATCGAAGCTAGAAATCAACGTTAAGCTAGAGTTGAAGGTTTTGGATGTTTCTTTCACCAACTCTCATGTGCTTCTTTGAATAGGTATGCTAGTAATCCTTTAACCCTCATTCATTCAAGGAGCTATTTCAAACAGATTCCAAAAAGGGTTTCAATAATCAAACATTTTTATTCCTTCACTCTAAGTATGGGTCTTTGCACGAAATTTTTTTGATGATTGAAAGGAGTTTTTCTTAGTTTTAAATGATGATTTTAATGTCAAAACCCAAATGTAATCTTGTTTATTCTTTTTTATACTTAAATCTTATGAAGTGGGTTTAATGAGAATGATTAAGAATTGTTAAAGTTATAGTTTCTTGATAATTATATTGTAATTACCCAGATTGTAGAATCCGAACCTGCCGCAGGCGTCGTTGACCTCTCACAGGTCGCACAAAAGCCTCTTCTTGCATTCATCACATCCATATGGTTAATTTAACCGGAAAATTTTAAAATTTTAAATTAATGAAGTGTACTTAGATTTCATATACTTTTTACGTAGAACATCATATACTAAGCGCAACATAAAGAACAACCACCTATCATTACAGAACCAATTCGGAATAAAAGATTAATATATTATAATAAGTTGCCAAAACGGCCTTACATCCAAAAGCTTCAAAAAAAAAGTATGAATGTAACGCTTGGGACAACATCCACTAGCTATGTCTAAAACTAAGGCTATAATAAATAATGTAGCATCCTCAAAATCAAGAGGACCTACCAAATAGTCTGGATAACACTAGTGTCCAAACCGCCGCAAGAGTCTTCAATATGTCATCTAACCAGCACCTATAAAATACTAATATTGAATGGCATTAGTACAAACTTGTACTAAGTATGGGTACATGCAGCAACACATAGCGGTAATTCATAAAAAATAATGGCTCTTCCCAATTAACATGCTTTCTTATAAGGTAAAGTCTCTTGACTTGGCTAATTCGTAATAGGAAGGTCATGCTATGATTATATCACATATCATACATACATAGGTTCATGTATAATACATTTCACGTTTCATTTATCATACAATTCATATCCACGAGATCTTGGAATTATGGACGTAGCATTAAGACATCTCATGTGAGGGCCCAAAATATGGGACCTCAACCCGAGGAATTCCTTTAGAAAAAACAATGTCTGCTTCATTCGTTCATTCATACATTGCATAATTCATTTCATTCTTTCATAGGCTAATGTAAACATAAGATATACCTAGGATGAAGTTTAAGACTCTCATCGGGATCATGAAGTGCAATGACCATGAATGGCCTAATGTCATTACTTGTGTCTTCTTTCACCTCTTGATTGTCCTGCACAAACACCTTCGGTATCGTTCATTTCATTGTGTTTCATACTTTTAAGAATTTCAACCTTAACCAACATAGATCGTGTGAGAATCATGAAATCCGGCATCTCCCCTACACCGAAAAGAGGTGGAGTCACTAGCCAAAGTGAAACCAAAAAGATGCTAGCTTTAGGGATTAGAACCAAGCTAGTTCCCTATGTTGGAAACATAGTTCAAGGACAAGGAGATCTAGGGAGACCCGTACCCACCTTGGTGGACTGTCTTATCTCATGAAATTTATGTGAACCTCCACACTTCCCGAAATAAGGCATCGTCACTCATGGGTAACCTATGGGTTCTAAGTTTCACGTTCCTATTTATAGTCAAATCATACATCATCGAAGCTTGCTTCTTAGAATGAGGTAGTAATAGCTCATTAGATGATTTCTCATATCTTCTTTACGTATTAAGTGTGAATTTTCCTTACACTTACATATAGAATGTGATTGATACTTTTCTCATAATGTTCAACACTCTCTTAGGTGAGTACATTTGGTGTCCTTTATTTAGGCTTTGTTGAGACTTGTCTCACCATAATTGTTAGTCTGTTATCATGTAATCACAATTTTCATTAACATCATAGTTTAACATAATTACTCATCTAATTATGTTAATGTTCGTTTCAACATCATGCCATAAACTTACATCATATGCCATGCACATGGCCTTTAGTGTACTCTACACCGATGGTAGTACCCCTTTCGGGTTACCTCATATATAGGGCTTACTTTCGTGATTTAAGTGGTATTATATTTTCTTTTGATATGAAACTAGGCATTTTTATCACTTCTTAGCCGTGCCTCTCTTACTTGTGGCTTAGGTTTACTCACCTTGAAAACGTACGGTGGACATATCCTTCCACACGCACAAGATAAGGGGCTTTACTCATATTTGGCTAAGTGTTTCATGATCATCAAAGTGCTTATTGTGCAAGACATACACATCTTCTACTTTCATACAAGGAATCCGAGTTCGATCCCTAGTGGCTGGGTTTTATTTTATTACATGTAAGACTTATGTGACTCAAAATTTCAGTCAAAGGGATCCGTGTTCGATCCCTTGGGCATTATTTGTTTTTTATTATATGTGAGGATTATGCATCTCACACTTTTGGCCTTGAGGCTGGGTTCGATTCTTATCATACACACAACATTTTCTTCTTTTAATTTACTCAAGACCTCTTCATCTAGTGTTAAGAACTTGAGGTCTCAGGTTCGATTCCTAAGTGTAGCATTTTCTTTATTTGAATTTATCCGAGTCTTCTCTAATTAGCATTACGTATTTAAGTTTATTTTCTATCATCTTTGTCTATAAAATTTGGTTTAGATTTTTATATCAACTTTAGCAAATACTTTAGCCTAAACTTATGTCGATATATCCGTACCATTTCTTTTTGTGAATTGATGTACATGGCCGAGAGTTTTAGTCTCATTTTAATTCGGCAATCAGTATTTCATTTGAGATCATTAGTTTCACTTAATTTTCATGAACATCACAGTTTCATCATCACTTGTTAATAACACAACAATTACGTATAACATAATTCACCACGTTCTTGAAAACAATACGTTATATGCATCTCATGGCATTAGCATTATCGTGTACACAAAACAGAAATACAATCAGAAACACATAATATGATCATACACTTTCCAAAAACATCATATTGCACAAATTACAAACTTTCCTAAAATTTTCTACCAGCAAATATACCGACGCATGCATCAACTTTTCAGAGGATCTAATGATAGGGGCATGCAACGGAAGCAACATTAGTTTTTCGATTGGAATGCATATAGAAGCTTAGGGAACTCTTCGGAAAGGAACCAAGAGAGAATAAAATTCATACCTTTTTCAACTTTGAAAATCAGCCACAACCACACATCCTAACCCACGCACAAACCTCTATTATGAGCCATGATTCTTATTCACAATTGAAGTTCTTTACGTGATTTTTTAAAACACTTTGGGGTACAACTTTTCTTTTTATTTTTGATTGATGAAGTCGAGAACTTAGTAGAACAGTAGGTTTATTTTTTTGCTTTTGAATTACAAAGTAAAGCTGAAAAATGTTTTATGAAGACATAATGAAGTATGAGTGTACATTGAGTAAACTCCTAGGGGATGCCATGCTCCTCTTTCCTTTGGAGTTTGTTGTTGACTTTATCAACTCAACTTAAATGATAAAATAAGATTATTATCCACATGTTAAGTTACTATAATGCCTCTCCTTATTTTTGTCTAATTTAAATCACTTAAATCGCCAACTTAGTGCCTCCAACTCGTATCGAACCGGAGTATGGAGATCCGATCGAACTCGGGTTCGGCCACCGAGCTTTGACCTATTATGACTAATTAAAAACCTTATTTAATTAATTAGATATCAACCTAGGGTAATTACTATAATACCCCTACCCCCAAAATTACCTTTTTACCCATAGAACCCTTAAAACCTAGGACTAACCCTCTAAGTACGGTTAAGACTCACCCGACTTAATCCTAGTTTTCGGGGACCTAACATGGATGGAACCAACCCTGCCTAGCCCAACCAACTCACCAAGTTTGTTTGCTTGGCAGGTGCATAGGTCCAGGAGTCTGGTTCCATGCGCATCAAGCGGGTGAACCTGGTCTAACCTATGCATTCTAGGTACGCTTAGGTTATACATAACATAGTTGTTTTTGTGTTGTCACATATATTGTGTTTTAGCTTCTTCCCTAAAGTATATTTAATGATCAGTTATTGGAAGAATTGTGAATAGGGGGTTAAACCATGGATGCATGTTAAGTTTGTTATGTTGTTTAGTTATTATTGTGAAACGCTCTTGAGTGGTATGGTCAAACTTTAGTGGCGACATTTAGTTAAATCTCATGATTGTATTGTATGAATGTGTGTGTTTTGACTATGGCCATTAAGGCATAGTATGTGATGTAAATTGACGATTATGATGATGTTAATGTGGATATGCTTAATAAAGCTTGAATGAATTCATTGAATGAGATTATGTTAAATAAATTTTGTGAATGTGTGAAGTATGTTAACTCTGAATTATGATGAATGAATATTCTAGCGTGTTTCGAAGTAGATGTTATGATATGGTAATTATGTGAAAGGTGTGCTCACATATACACACACTAACATTATGAATGATTGAAGTTAACGAATGAAAATTGGAGTTTTGGGGTGAACACTCGTTGCGAGTTGAGATGAAGTTTTTAGTAGCAACCTCACTACCGCCCAAGAACATTCAAAGATAGGTTAAAGTATGGATACCCATTCTGAATAGATATGTGGTATCCAAAAAGTATTCCTTAGCCTATAGTAATGAATGTTTAAGACTCTAAGGGGCAGTTATGCTTAGCACCGAAAGGATTTAAAGAAGGGGCAGGTATACGTTGTGAGCAGAGATATTGTACCATATGTACCTCTTGAGATAAGTTCTCCTCATTAGAAAGAGATTGTGTTTCTTAGAAACAATATCCTTATCCCTTAACTATGTGCCCGTATAGGTGTAGCTATTGGAGATTCCATGTAAAAATAAAAGGAATGACCCTACCTTTGAAAAGTGGGGATCCCTCATCTTATAGGGTTAATATCGGGATTCCATGTCTAGCTCTCATGCTCTATATCAGTTAAAGTCATCCCCTGCAAAATAATGTAATGAACTAGTTCTTCTAAAGAGTGTATTACATAGGCATTGTGGTGGTATGGGACGCTAGATATTTCATTGCACGAGTAGCCACTTGAAAGAGATGTCTTGGTGTGTCTTTGTATATAATGAATGAATAAGTCTTTATGTAATTTAAATGAAATTATGTGATGTAATGTATAATGTTAAGAAATCATGTTAATGTTATGCATTTTAGGATGAATCTTATGAATGTATAATGAAGTGTGTACCTAATCTCACGGAGTCCTCAAGGAGAACATTGTGGGGGTAGTTGTATGGGATTCTACTGTCACATGAACTTTATGCAACTTGCAAGTCAACTTGACAAACACACTTATGTGAAGTTCCATAATTCAAGCATGTTTCTCTAATGTCTATTTAAAGGAATGTGGTCCTATTACACGTGTGAAGTAAGCCTATAATGGGTAGTCTTGAAGATCACTTTTGTGCGTATTAAAGGGGTGGTATGGGAGGTTACTTCATGTCTACCTTGGAGAGTATTGGGATAACCTTGGTTAAGGAAATTTCAAAGCTAATAAGTTCACTGTATGTCGAATTTTTAAGTTCACTGTAAAGTGGTCCTTTGTTCTAAAATTGTGGATCTGTTATTCTATGTGCTAAATAATGACTAAAATGTTGTTTTACTTCTATATTCATGAAGGTTTTACTTATTTATCATGAAATATTATTTATACTATAATGTCCTCTTTTTAATGATTTTACATATGCCATACTTAGTACTATGTTTGTACTAACACATACTTTCCTATACTCTATAAGTATAGGTTGGAAGCAAGTGGATGTTTTGAAGTCAAGCTTGGGAATCAACTCACACAAGACAAAGTATGCCCTCATATATTAGAGAGAATAGTCTTTATTTCTTTAGTTCTTCTTTACTCGTATAAGACTACTTATGTATTTCCTTCAAGTAAAGGGACGTGTCGCTAAGATAATTATGTCATGTCTCTAAGTTTTCTTGTGATGATTATACTATCCTTAGTATTTATAAAAGATGTTTTCTTTATTTTTTTTCATGAAAAGTATTAATATCCCACTACTTTTCATGTCATATGTCATGAATGATAGCTAAGATGCTAGTACAAGACCTTTGAAAGGTCAAGTACGCCTTATTTTGACATATGGATTGCCCTAACTTCTATGGTTTACTTGTGGGACGTCACAAAATTGGTATCAGAAATTATGATTTTGTAAAATAATTTAGGGTCCAAAGACTCATAAGCCACATCTAGTAGAGTTTTATTCATCTGTGTGAGTCGTGACACACCCATGAGTGAGGGTTATAAGATGATACAATTTAACTTTGTTCATTAGTCTCGTATATTTCCATAGATTTTAACTCCATAACATCTCTCTATTATTTTCCCATGTCTGGTGGTCTTCATGATTTGATTTCTTAGAAGGGGTGATGTGCATAAGTTTGAGTGAGAGACATGTGCATTTTGAAGATTATGCTGGTTTTGTGGCTTGAAGAGTGGAAGTGGAGGAGAGTTTTGAATATTGTGATGTGATGCCATTTATGGCTTAGTGTGATTTATGATATTGGGAGTATTATGAGGTGAAACTGCATGGTAATGTCGTGCTAATTATGGTAAGCGTTTTAATGATTGAATGAATTCCCATTTTGGAAGAATCAATTGTATCATGGTTATGTGCAATGATTGTATAAAATTAAGGTTTAAATTTAAGAAGTGTTTAAGGGAATATGTAAATTTTGTAAGAGTTAAGGGATGCCCTCTTGTGTGGGTAATGTTTCATAGTTGTACTTTTGATAGGATTGAAGTCCTTGTGTGGATTTACAATAAAGCAGGAAGATAGTATGTTTACTTATTAAGTAAGTTTGTATCCTTATCTTTTAATCAATTCTTATTCAAGCTTGAGACCAACGTTCATAGTAATTTGGTAATGATTAAGAGTATTGCATATTAGTACGAGTTGCATTTATCCTTATGTTATGAGTGCCTTTCATGGCATAATGTTTTGTATGCTCCCTAATTATATGGATATCTCTTACATAATGGAATATGCTCAACAAATGAAGGAGTCTAAGGTTAGATAAGTGTTTAGAGATGGGAAGAGTCCTGGGGTGGATGAACCAAGTAAATCCACATCTAAGAAGATGTTCACTAATCAAGAATCTTCCATAGGGAACAAGTATAGGGTTTCCAACCAAAATTTCCACGGAGACGGCCACGCTTTTGAGAGGTGATGTACCATGGTTTCACGGTATTTTTAATGCTTTTTCCTTAAGTTTAGTGTGTGTCCAAAAGACTTTTTGTATTGATTTTTATGTAAGTTTCTCATTATTTTCCGGAAATCTGTCAAAAGATGAACGCAAGAATTTTTTGAGCGATAAATGCAGAAGAGACCAGCTACGGAGCTTATGAAGGTCTGTCGAGCCTGTGAAAGCCCGTAGGTGGCATCGTAGTGAGGAGAGAAGCTGCAGAAGGTAGATGGAGAAGTCTGACCTAGTGTGGGATTATGGAAGTCCACGATGGTCAGTCCCGCTGGTTCGTTGTAATAATCAGAGAGAAATCCCAGTACCCAAATTCCAAGAATTTAAAGTATTAAGGAACGGAGACCATCGATGCAGCATCGTGCTTGGAACGGTCTGTCATACCTGTTTGTTAAGAGTAAGAAGAAAGAAGCAGAAGAACTTGTGAAGTATGGGATTATGAAGGCCATGACGGCCCGTCGTGACCACGACAGTCCATCACGAGGTCCGTCGACTGAGAAGCAATTTGACTTATTCAGTAATTGGAATCCTTCTTTAGTTAGGTTTTTATTTATATTATAGATAGTCCTTGTTTTTGGGGTTAGACTTTTTGATAGTTACACTTTTTGATAATCTTTAGATCTCTTGTTAAAGTATTGAAGGATCAATTTCAGCAATTGTTAAACTTTTTCTAGAATTGATTGTTGGTGCTTTTGTTGATTAATCAAGTGAATTTCTGTATTTTATTCTTTTATATTAAAGTGAGTGCATGAATTCTTATACTAAATATATGAATAGTGTTATTATGACCACGGGTGAATAATGAGGTAAAATCTAACTAAAATAATAATTATAGAATGGCGTCTTGCATGTATTGATAATGCTTTCGTTTAGAAGTTTTTTTAACGGATGACCAACGTTAGAATTCAACTTAATGCTACTTGCCAGAATAAGGAGGTAGATAATAGGAAAAGAATTATAACCATAGATTTAGCGTACACTATCTAATAGGATAGTGTCGATTGGTACGAAGTAATAACTTAGTCAAATATCGAATACAATTCTTAATATGAGGTAAAGGTAAGGGTTAGTATAGAAACACACGTAGCCGGACCAAGGCTCGGAGTGAAATTTGGTAGATACCGGACCAAGGATTTAGAGATACATAACTTATCACTTTACATGCAAGATACTAGGAAAGAATTGTTATAGAATGAATTATAAAGTTAGGAACCTCTGGGGAACACTTAAGCGCTAGTAACTTTTATTAATTGATTAAGCTCCAAGGTTTGAATCTGTTAGTTTTTGCTTTAATTTAATTAGTTATTTTCATTAATTTAGAAATAAAAACCCTCCTTCATTGTCTTTTGTTTTCTAGGGAAATAATTGACTAAATAATAGTGATAATAGAATAAAGTTAAGTTTGAACTATTATTCTTGTGGGAACGATCCCAACCTTATTAGTTGGGTTCTTTACTTGATACGGCCGCTTTACTTCTTATTTAAGAAGTAAGTTTGAGCGTATCAAATTTTTGCTTCGTTGCCGGAGTAGGTAGCTTTTTGATTACCTTAAACTTATTGCTAAAGTTTAGTCAATATTTTCTTAACTTTAGTTTTCTATTGTTTTTTATTCTTGCAGATATATTTTCTTTGTATGCCAAATACACGGAGATGAAGAGAACCCTTGTTTCCCTACGACCACGAATTAGAGCGTACACTACGCTATAGGGATCAAAACTTTGGTATTTACAATGATGATCCGAACTAGAACATCCCAGCTCCGGTTGATGTTAATGGTCAGTTATTACCCGATGATCCTCGTGAAAATCAACAAAGGGGAAAAATCCCGCTCCACGCCCTCATGAATACTACAGAGGTTAAGATCATATTATACACTCTGATGGGCCACTTGTCTTTACCCCTCTACCACAAGGCCACAACTTTGTGGTAACTAGTAGTCTGATGCAAATGCTCACTGCTAGAGGTTTGTTTTCAGGGCTACCTTTTGAGGACCCACATGCCCATATAGCTAAGGTAGAGGCAGTGTGTAAATGTTGTGTAGGGCGGCCTTATTTGGATTTGGATGTAATAGGGCTAAGAGTATTTCCACTCTCACTTATGTGAGAGGCTGCTATTTGGTTCACTGAACTCTCTTATAACTGAATTTTAACTTGGAACAAACTATGGGACAGTTTCTTAGCACGTTAATACCCGTTCTCCAAGAAACTAAATCACAAAGACAAAGTGAACAACATTGTGGCAGTACTAGGAGAGTCAGTTAGTACTTATTGGGATAGATTCACTTCATTTTTGAGAAGTGTTCATAATCACCGCATAGATGACGAGTTACTAAAGGAATATTTCCATCGGGGACAAAATGATAATAATAAAGCAGTATTGAATATTATAGCGGGTTGTTTTTATGGGGAGTGTCCTCATGGTGAGATTGCTAAAAAATTAAAGAAAATCTCCAAGAATAATAAATCTTGGAGTAATAGGAAGTCAGAAAATGTAAGAAATACCTTCGTAGTGCAATCCACACATAACCCAGCTAAAGATGAGATTCGTGAAGAGATGGCTCAGGTGAGAACTGAGCTTAGGTTTGTATTAAAGCATGTCACTAGGAGTGCAGAAAAGATAAATGTAGTCAACTACTAATCTAAACCACCACCACCAAATGATGAATGTTGTTACGAGGAGGATTCCTATGTTGTAAATGAGAAGATGGGGGGTTTCCGACCGAGTGTCCAAGGCTCAAATTAGGAGAATTGGCGCCAAGGTCAAGGAAACCAAGGTTAGATCTATGGTATCAATAACCGTGAGGGTCATTATGTCCGATATCGAAATTACAATCACGATAACAAGTTTAACACGGGTAACTATGGTAACATAAATGATAGGAATGGGCCCTATGTTCCTCGTCAAAATCGTGAAGTTACTCTTAAGGATGGTGGAGGTAGTATTGACCGAGTTGAGGATATGTTGCATACAATTATGAGGAGGTTCGTTGCTAATGATGATCACACTAAACAGTTAAAGAGTGATTTAGTGGGTATTGGGAAGAATGTCGATACACATGCAATATCGATTAAGCAACTTGAATTACAAATGGTCCAATTATCTACGACTGTGAACACACGACAACAGGGCACTCTTCCTAGCAACACTGTCCAAAATCCAAAAAATGATGGAAACTGTATGCCAATCACTACTCGTGGTGTTAAGCAAACAATTGACTCACCTATGCCGTCTAATGAAACAAATGAGATAAAAGATAATGATAAAGTGGTAGAGGTGGTGAAGTAGAAGATAATACTGCAAATGATGCTGAAGTGCCTAAAAAGGTAACTCCCATGCCTACACCAACACCCCCATTTCCTCAAATATTAGTGGAAAAGATCGAGGATTGTAAATATCGATGTTTTATAACAATGTTGTACCAGCTTTCTATAAATGTCCATTTGGTAGAAGTTTTAAAAGAATTGGCCGATTATGCCATGTTTATGAATGATCTGGTTACATAGAAAAGATCGGTCACTTTTGAGGATGAGTATAAAATGCAACATTGTAGTGCTAAAAACAAGATCTCTGGTACAAAAGAAAGAAGTTTCGGGTGCGTTCACTATTCCATATACAAACGGGTTATTACATTTTGCGAAAGCATTATGTGATCAGGGGGAAAGCATAAATCTCATGCCCCTCCCTATCTACAAGAAATTGGGTTTTGGTGTTCCATAGCCCACTGTGATATGGCTACTGATGGTCGATTGAACAGTAAAAAGGCCTATAGGGATACTCCACGATGTGCTAGTAAAAGTGGAGTCGTTCATATTCCCGAAAGATTTTGTTATTCTTCATTGTGAAGTCAATTTTGAAGTGCCTATTATTCTTGGTAGGCCATTCCTTGCTACAGGTAGAGCCTTAGTTTATAAGGAAAAGGGGACAGATGAAATTTCAGTTGAATAATGAAGAAGTGACCTTCAACATTTGTACATCCATGAGGAACAATGGTTATATCCAATCGGTATCTGCTATATCCTACAATGTTGGTAAGTCATCCAAGGCACAAATAGAAGAACGTCTAGGTGTAGATGCTGTAGTGGCAGTAATAATGAATTTTGACAACGATTGCATTGAAGAGTATGGGTCATTAGTCGCGGCTATTGATCGTGGTGATGTTTTGTTTAATCCGATGAAATATGAGTTAGACATGAAGAATCGCGATTCTCCACCCGCGAAACCATCTATAGAGGAGGGTCAAAAGTTAGAACTAAAAGCTCTCCAACCTTATCTAAGGTATGAATTCTTCGCAAATGGTGACACGTTGCCGGGAATCATTGCATAAGACCTGAATGAACAACAAGATGAGAGTATTGTGAAAGTGCTAAAAAGGTTCTAAAGATCTATTAGGTGGACTATTGCGGACATTAATGAGATCTCTTCTGGTATTTGTTCTAATAAAATCCAACTCATGCCCGATCATAACCCAGTATTGAGCACCAGAGACGCTTAAATCAACTTATGAAATAGGTCGTGAAAAAGAAAATCATTAAATGGTTGGATGCCAAAACAATATATCTGATCACCCATAGTAGTTGGGTATGCCATGTTCAGTCTATGCCTAAGAAAGGGGGAATGAGTGTGGTCCCCAATGAGAAAAATGATCTTGTTCCAATGAGAACGGTTACAGGATGGAGGGTGTGTATGGATTACCGTAAATTAAATGCATGGACCGAAAAGTCTATTTTCTTATGCCCTTCATGGATCAGATGTTGGATAGACTTGTTGGAAAAGGGTGGTACTGTTTTATAGATGGATATTCGGGGTATAATTTGATTTCTATTGCACCTGAAGATCAACAAAAAAACCACCTTTACTTGTCCATATGGGACCTTTGCGTTCAAGAAAATGTCGTTTGGGTTATGTAATGCACCCGCCATATTTCAGTGATGTATGATGTTGATATTCTCCGACATGGTGGAAGATACGATTGAATTTTTTATGGATGATTTTTATCTTGTTGGTGAATCATTTGAGCGGTGTTTGAACAATTTATCTGTGGTCCTTAGGAGATGTCAAGACTGCAATTTAGTACTTAATTGGGGAAAATGCCACTTCATGGCTAAAGAAGATATTGTTTTGGGTCATCGCTTTTCAGAAAATGGCATAAAGGTTGATCGGGCTAAAGTTGAGGTATTAAAGAGACTTCGCCCACCTATTTCATTAAAAGGTGTGAGAAGCTTTCTTGGGCATGCAGGTTTTTAACAGAGATTCATTAAAGATTTATCAAAAATTGTGCATCCGTTGTGCAAACTGCTGGAGAAAGATTGTAAATTTTTTTTAAGAATCTTGTCGTAATGCATTCGGCGAGCTAAAAGAAAAATTGATGTATGAACCGATATTATTTCTCCGGATTGGAACATTCCATTTGATGTGATGTGCGATGCTAGTGGGGTTTCTCCTGGTGCGGTATTAGGACAAAGAAGGAACAAAATCCTTCACCCCATTTACTATACTAGTAAAGCCCTAAATGAATCCTAGAAGAACTACCCAGTGACTGAGCATGTACTCCTTGAAGTAGTCTTTTCTTTTGAAAATTTTTAGTCCTATTTGCTAGGTACTAGAGTTATAGTACATAGTGACGATTCAGCATTGAGATATTTGATGACAAAGAAGGATGCGAAAGAGAGGTTGATTCGTTGGGTATTACTGGTACAAGAATTTTACTTTGAGGTGAGGGATAGAAAAGGGACAGAAAATCTAGTTGCCGATCACTTATCCCGTCTCTAAGATGAAGCTATTAGAGAGTTAGGGGATAAGACTGATATTGATGATACTTTCCCCAACGAGCATGTATAGGCTTCCTCACAAGACTTTATTCCAAGGTTCACAGATTTTGTGAACTATCTGGATAGCGATATTATTCGATCAGACTTTTCCTTTCATCAAAGAAAAAAGTTCATGTACGATGTGAAGAAGTTCTTTTGGAATGAACTATACTTACATAGGAGCTGTGTCGATGGTATTATTCGGCGTTGTGTGCCAGAAGTTGAGATGTTCAGTGTTTTAGAGGCATGCCATTCCTCACCCGTTGGTGGACATCATAGTGGTATTCGAACCGCTCATAACATATTACAATGTGGTTATTATTGGCCAACTTTTCATCAAGATACTCATGACTTTGCTAAAGCATGTGATATATGCGAAAGAGATTGCAGCATATCAAGAAATGAAGAGCTCACTCTAAACCCCATTCTTTTGATAAAGTTATTTGATGTTTGGGGAATTGAATTTACGGGTCCAATTGTGAGTTCTCATGCAATGAAATATATATTAGTAGCGGTTGATTATGTATCTAAATGGGTGGAAGTTATTGCCCTCACAAATAATGAAAGGAAGAGTGTTAATAAATTCTTAAAAAATAATATATTCTCTCGATTAGTTAACCCAAGGGCGATTATTAGTGATGGGGGATCCCACTTTTGCAACAAATTTTTCAATGGATTATTTGAGAAATATGGGGTTTGCCATAATGTGGCCACTCCTTGCCATCCTTAAACTACTGGGCAAGTTGAAGTGTCAAATTGGGAGATCAAATAGATATTATCAAACTCCCATAGATATGTTCCCATACCATCTTTTATATGGGAAATCTTGTCATCTTCCGGTTGAATTAGAGCATAAAACCATGTGGGCTATAAAGAAATTGAAAATGGATTGGACCGAAGCTACAGAACAACGATTAACTAGGTTGAATGAACTCGATGAAATAAGCCTGAAAGCCTATGAATGCTCATACCTCTACAAAGAAAATATGAAGAAGTACCATGACCTAAAAATTGAAAAACGAGAGTTTATGGTTGAGGATTAGGTGCTTTTATACAATTCTAGGTTGCGCTTGTTTTCGGGCAAGTTCAAGTACAAATGGACTTGCCCATACTTGATTACCCAACTATTCCCTCATGGAGAAAATGAGTTGGAAACAAAGGAGGGTGTGCGTTTTAAGGTGAATGGACAATGAATAAAAATCTATTCCGGGCATGCTGAATCGACGAATGAAGTGATCGAGGCATACCATCTTGATGAAGTATGAGAAATCATGTGTCTTTAGTCGTGCCGCGACATCAAATCAGGCGCTGTTTGGGAGGCAACCCAATACTTTTAGTTTTCTTTCTAGTAATGGTAGCATTTTCTACTAATGGGTTTTAAATTTTCATGTAGCACATCACCAGGAAATTCTGCAGAAAATCACTCTGCAACATTCACTAACGGATACATCGCCGGAGAGTCACGCTTGCGATGTACCGTCTTATGAATCCATTATGCCAAGTACGTTTTTCATTTATTTTCAAAATAATGGAACCCACGATGGAACCGATGATGGACCGTCGCATATGAGACAGACCGTCATCGGGGACTCATTGCGTCATTAACCAGCAAACCGACCCGACCCGGCTAGAAAATTATAAAAAATTTCAACCTTTAACACCCCATCCCTTCATTTGAACTATTTCTTTCCCTCTTTCTCCCATTCCCTCCCTTTCTAACTTCCTACCCTTTTCATCCTCTTCTCTATCAACTGATCCATATAACTTCCCCAAATATCCAATTCCCAAAATCTTCTTTCTACAGGTCGGAGTGTGATTTTGTGGTTCTGCTCTTGATAACCAAGTGCCTCACTTGCTTGTTTTTCTCCTCTTCTCAGGTATGTGTCTCTAACCTCTACCCATTTATATTGCATTTTTGTTTTTCAATTACTATTAGCCTATTTCTTTTCGGTGGGTGTTTGTTCTTTGATAAAATTTTCTCTGCCCTAGGTTGAGAGTCCTCATATTACCTTGTTAAAACTCGAGAAATTGGTGCTTTAGCATTGATAGTTTGCTGGGTATTTGGGTTATAAACATGTAGCGTAACATTAAGTATTCCGTTTGATTCACAAGGGAAGATTGTGACATCCTTAGTTCTGTCACTGAATGACAGAACGAGACCCCAATGACAGACCTCCGTACCCACGACGTACCACCATAGGGTCTGTTCCAACACCCCGCTACCATTTTCTCTAAGTGTCCACCTACGGACACATGCGACGGCAGCGATGGTCCGTCCAGCAAAACCGTTCTGGCTGCTAGAGACCCTATTCCTAAGGATCTATTACTTTTTCCAAGTGTCCTCTGAAGGACATCTATTAGGGACCGTCACTAACACAACGATCCGTCCTGCACATCCGTCATGGTTATTAGAGACCCTTGTCCAAAGGGTCTCCATTTTTTTTCTTTGTGTCCACTGACAAACATCTACAATAGAGCATCGTAACCTCGACGGTACGTCCCGCACAACCATCATGATGGTCAGAGACCCTAGTCTTAAGGGTTTCCAACTTTTTCTAAGTGTCATCTGATGGACATCTACGACGGACCGTCATTACCACGATGGACCGTCCTGCATTTCCATCATGACGGTTAAATAACCTTGTCCTAAGGGTCTCCATTTTTTTCCTATGTGTCCACTAACGGACATCTACGACGATGCATCGTACGCTCGACGGTCCATCCTGCACAGCCGTCATGACGGTCAGAAACCCCTCTCCTAAGGGTCTCCATACTTTTTCTAAAAATGGCCCACGACGGACATCAATGATGGACTGCCATTATCACGACGGTCCATCCTGCTTATCCATCATAACTGTCATTGACTTTCCTTCTGGGGTCTCCAAATATACATCGTTGAAGTAAGACATGACGGACCCCATGACGGTCTGGCGTACTCACGACGAGCCATCACCTTGTCCGTCGTGTTTCACTACTACTACAAGGATGTTATTACATCTTTGCTGTTATGTGTGATTTGTCTCGTTTATACTTATCTTGTTTGCTAAGACTAATACTAATAATGATCCTTTACAAGTACTATCTCTAATGTCACTAAAACAAGATCTAGTTTACGCACGTGGGCGTTCAAAGTCTGTCGCCACGTTTGCCCGACTGGTTATAGGCTCTGATGATGAGCATGATCCCGAGTCTGATGAGGAGTTTCATGGACGGTGTAGGTCTTTGGGTCCGCAAAAGTCTCTACAACCTCCACGGCTGCACAGTCTGCCTCGTATGATAAGGCTGACAGTCCTGAATCCACTCTAGGCTCACCAACTTGTGTTCTCACCTCGGGAGCTGACCTGCTTAAGCGGTGGTGTGTAAACGGACAATACCAAGTGTATTCAGACGCCAAGTTTCTAAATGATAAAGGTGTCATGACACGGACCCTTACACTGGAGAGGCAGGTCCTTACGGGAAGTCTCCCCACCATGCCAGTATCCACAATCTCTTCACCAGACACCGGCTAGAGTGGACAACTCATTCTTTGGGCCGCTACAGTTAGGAGTTTGTCCGAGAGTTTTACGCCTCTTATGTGGCTAATCTCCAATCATAGATCGATAGGCAGGCTGCCCCTACCAAACAGGCCCCACTCGAGTACGTCAGAGTACGCGGCATACAGGTCGACATCTCTCTGCCAGCTATCCATTGGTATCTGTAAGGCGAGGATGTTGATACCACCAGGACCCCTCTCATCGTCATGTTCGACTACCAGTGGCAAATTGCTAAAGATGGCCAATTCTTGCGTTAGCCATCGCTAAGAGAGACCACCAAGAGGTGGATGGCCCTGCACTTATCTATTGATGGAGAAGGTGCCGACTGTGTACTGGAGCCGAAGGGAGCCATCTAGAAGGCTAACTTGACCTTCACGGCTATGTTTTTATGGTTAATTGTCCGCGAATGCCTCTCCCACACGGCTGCAGATAATAAAGATAAATGGGATCGCACAGTTTGGATGGCATCGATGATAGAAGAGTTTGAGGTTTACTTCTCTTGCCTTCTAAAGGACGTCATGCACTAAAGGTATTTCAAAGTCACCACTACTCACCCTTTTCCGTGCATGATATTTTCATTATGCATGTCCGCAGGTGTGCTCATTTGGCACATTGATTAGCTCGAGACTTCGTAGGGCACTATTTATATAGGCCTCATCAGGGATGAGGCCAATGATTTAGAACAATGCAGAGGGCCCCGTCAAGAGGTGACTCAACTTGGTTAGAATCTGTCTGATTCTACAGTGCATGCTTAAACGGCTACGCGGGCTACTTTCGCAACCACTAACACTACCCTGGTCGAGTCTATCCCGGGTAGTAGCACTGCCCCTAGATCCTCTCACTCAGCCCCTTTCCCCGCTCTAGTCCCTCTTTCTAGGGTTCAGAAACTAGAGGCTCAGATGCCTACACTTCTGCATCACATCAAGGCTAAGATGCAGAGGTCTATTGCTGAGGCGGAGCACCGCTTGGAGCGTAAGATGGCACAACACACAGAGAGGAAGATCGCTGAGGTTTATTAGCGCTTAGACGGTTTTGACTTGCGGGTGTTAAGCCTGGACAACCCCTCTGATGGACGTGTCAACCCTTCAGGCTGCAGTTCACAGTCTGCGAGCAGATATTGATATGATCCTAGATACTAGGGTGCCTGAGTCTGAGGCCCCTTCTGCAAAGCCTGATGAGGACACAATGTTGGCTGCGTTATTCGCCACTTCTGATATTCCACCACCTCCCCCTCGAGAGCATGCCAAGAGGCGTAGGGGTCGAGAGGAGGATGAGGCTAGGGTATGAAAGAAGGAGCGCCGTAATATGGGTGCTGCGAGGAGAGCCTCGACTGCTGATGAGGAGACACGTCTGATTATGGCTGTAGAGTCAGCTGCTGGGAATCTATATCCAACATATGGAGATAGCGCGATGCACTATTGATATGTTGTTGTTTATGAGGACACTACTATGGGTGTCCTGACTACATAGGTAGTGGGTTCCGGAACCACCAGCTTGTTGATCGTTGGCGCTTTGCGCCTCAAGTTTCCTTCACCTACGACCCTAAGATTTAAGTTTTTTTTATGAATTGGGGACAATTGCATATTTTTCCGTTGGGGGTGGGGTAAATGGAAAGAGAGTGCTAGGGTGAATTCTAAGTAGCCCAATTCACGATCCTCTTTAGGGGTTTTCTTGCCTGTGTTCTTTTCCCCAAGAGACTGATTATTTTTATTGTTGAACCAGCAAGTCTATATCTTGTGTACATAGTATTAATCTGAAGCATGATGGGTAAAACAAAAACAATATCGTGATGTAATGAAAATGATGCATGAATAGGAACAGTAATTGATAAATGTGTGACTATAAGCATGACATAGAGATACACCACTGCATGACCCTAAGTCTAAGACTCGAACTAGGTATCTGATAATCTAGTAGAGTAATGAGATGTCAAGTGAGTGTGAGGAAAATTTGAATAGTCCACTATTTGTAATGAGAGAGAACATGCCTGGTTAGTCCTGTTAAAAGTAAATTGTAATAGACAATTACGAAAGGATAATAGGCCCTTGTTCATGATAGAAAATTTTTAGCCTAAATAAAAAACCGAATGAAATTAATCCCTCTTTGATCCAAATGATTTGAGCTTAAAATAGACCTTTCTTTTTCACTCCAACTGATCTTTTTTGGGAATACTCTGGTCCCTCCTTGGACATGTGCACCTCAGCTCATGCCAAAAGCATAAGTTGAGGGTGGATAATGTAGTAAACAACCTTTTTTTGGCCCTGACCCAACATTGGGTATTGTGTACTTTTACTCATGGCAAACCCATGAGTAGAGGGTGGCTATTATGAGAAATGCTTTGCAAAGTGGGGTTGAAAGAACAAAGAGAGATAAATAACAAAAGTAAAGTGACTCAAGAACAAGTTGAAAGAAAAGCGAAATAAAAAATATAACAAATACAATCAAGAAAACAAAAGAGTCACTTACACAAATGAAGAAAGAAAGGAAAATAGCAAGGTAAAAGAATATAAGAAAATTGGCAGAATAAAATAATGAAAATGTAATACGCTCAACTGATATGTCAAGGAGGGAAACAAGTCACTAAAGTATACCTAAATATGCCCTACCTGACTTTAAGCCTATGTAAAAAGCTATGAAAGTCCTATCGTGATCCTAAGAGTTGTATGACGAATTTAAAGCAGTGGAAAAAAGGGCAAGCTTATGCAATATGTATGAATGAGTTGTGAAATTTTTCATAGAGTGAGTGTTGAAAAGTAATCCTTATACTCAACTGAAATCATTGTGTGAAAAATGAAGATGTTGTTTTGAATTGAGGACACTAGTTGCAATACGGAAATATTAGCACCTCGGTGATAAATTGAAGAGGATAGGTCTCAGTGCGTGGTGAGTCTGTGTCATCGTCTGGTTCCACATAATTCAATCCTAATAGTTAGAACATGCATAAACATGATGAGAATGATCGGGATTGATAGCCCAATGATTGCAAAATCTAAAATATGGATACTCTTGTAAAAATATTTTGTAGTGAGTCATAGTGCATCGCTTGAGGATAAACAATTAATTTAAGTTGAGGGTGTTGATGTACTGCGGTTTCACGGTTCTTTAAATGCTTGTTCCATAGGCTTAGTGCGTCCAAAAGACTTTTTGTATTGATTTTTATTAGGTTTTTCCTTATTTGCAGGAAATCTGTCAAAAGATTATCACGGATGTTTTTGAGCGAGAAATGCAGAAGAGACCACCTACAGAGCTTATGACGGTCCGTCGAGCCTGTGACGGTCCGTAGGTGGCATCTTAGTGAGGAGAGAAGCTGCTAAAGGAAGATAGGGAAGTGTGACCTAGTGTGGAATTACGGAAGTCCACAACCGACTATCATCGCCACGATGGTCCCTCCTGCTGGTTCATCGTAATGATCTGAGAGTAGTCAAAGTACCCAGATTCCACGAAGTTAAAGTATTATGGAACAGAGACCCTCGACAAACTATCGTGCTTGGAACACTCCGTCGTACTTGTTCGTTGAGGCTAATGAAGAAAGAAGATGAAGAATTTGTGAAGTATAGGACTACAAAAGCCATGAAATCCTATCGTGACCACGACGGTCCATCACGAGGTCCGTTGACCCCGAAGTGTTAAAACATATTGCCAGTAGTTAGAATGCTTCTTTTATAAGGTTTTTGTTTTATTATAAATAGTTCAAAAAACCTCGTTTTTGGGGTTAGATTTTTTGATAGTTAGACTTTTGGATAATCTTTAGATCTCTTGTTCAAGTATTGAATTATTAATTTCAGCAATTGTTACACTTTTTCTTGAATTTATTGATGGTGCTATTGTTAATTAATCAAGTGAATTTATGGATTTTATTCTTTCCCACTAAATTAAGTGCATGAATTATTATATTAAATATATGGGTAGAGTGAGTATGAACATAGGTAAATAAACTCCATAACTAGGGTTGTGGGAAGAATGGGTGAATAATGAGGTAAAATCTTACTAAAATAGTAATTCTGGAATGGTGTGTTGTATGTATTGATAATGCTTTCGTTTACAAGTCTTTTTAACGGATGGCCAATATTAGAACTCGCCTTAATGCTACTTGCCTGACCAAGGAGGTAGATAATAGGAAAATTATTATCAACATAAATTTAGTGTACACTATCTAATAGGCCAGTGTTGATTGGTACGAAGAAATAATTTAGTCAAATATCGAATACAATTCTTAAAATGGGGTTAAGGTATTGGTTAGTATAGAAACACACGTAGCAGGACCAAGGTGCGGAGTGAGATTTTCTAGATGTCGGACCAAGGATTTAGAGATACATAACTTATCACATTACATGCAAGATACTAGGAAAGAATCTTAATATTTAGAATTATAAAGTTAGGAACCTGTGGGGAACACTTAAGCCCTAGTTACTTTTATTAATTGATTAAGCTCCACGATTTGAATGTGTTAGTTGTGTACACTAATATAGTTAATTCTTTTAATTAATTTAGAAATAAAACCCCCTTTTATTTTATTTTTTTTCTAGGGAAATAATTGAATATTAGTAATAATAGAATAAAGTTAGGTCTGAACTATTTTCCTCTTGGAAACGATCCCAACCTCATTAGTTGGGTTCTTTACTTGACACGAACGCTTTACTTCTTATTTAAGAAGTAAGTTTTAGCGTGTTAAGAGGCCTAGCTAGGTGTGCTGCACGTGGGAAGCTACATTTGGGTAAGTGTCTTGCCAGAACGGACGTTTGTTATAGGTGTGGTAATAAGGCCATAAGATGAGGGATTGTCCGGTCCACAAGGCAAAGGGGAGAGAGTTGAACCATTCTCCTAAAGGTGGTCTTGATCCAAATGCTTTAAAAAAGGGTGTCATTTCTATACACTTTGATCTAGAGAGACTGGAGACTAATCCAAAATGGAAGTCCTGATAAGTCATAATTCTCTTTGGTTGTTTTGTTTATGTTAAATGATTATTTAGTATGGTATTGTCTCTTATGTTTTCATTCCTTCATGTTAGAATTGATTAAAAGGTGAATTGTTTAAATTAAAGCATGTCTCGCTCAGCAGCATTAGTGTTCAATTTAAAGAATTTCAAGATTTGACTCAATTGCATTTTCATGAATAATAATTTCAACGTTTGTAGAGGTGATGTGTATTTGCATGACTAATGTTGTTGAAGGTTTTCCTCCCTATATGACGAAATGAGTGTGATTTGAACTGTGGAACTTGTTCCAAATTTCTTGTGTTTCTTGAGGATACTTGAAGATATGAAGTTTGTGCTCCTTGTGAGTTTGGTTCATTGAGTATGATTGTCTTCAACTTAATGTGATGTGTCATATTCCACTAGTTGTGTCCTTGAAAGTGTGTAAGTTTCATTAAGTGGCGAATGTTTGGTGGAGTAATTTTACACCCTCGAAATGAAAAAGGTTAAACTAGAGATTAGAATGTTTTTCATAAGTTAATAATGAGATAAAATCATGTATTTTAGCAGTAGAAGTCAGTTGGTGAACTTTGGAAATCAAGCATCCAAGAACATCCATGACATTCGTAAAATGTGCCTTTGAATGTGCTAGTGTGTCCTTGAGTTGGGTGCATGTTTTAGGTAGTTTTAGATTTCTAAAACAAGTGTGGATTACCCTAGTACATAGAGGGACATACCAAGGGTCAAAACGTTTGAGTACGATTCATTGGGGAGCACCCTAAGGGTCCCACAAGGAGGACCGAAACGTTGGGAAAGGAAGCTACCTAAGGCAGCATGCAGGGCCATTAATTTAGTACCACCTCACGTCCCACGCCTTGTACTAATGTTGCTTGTGAGTCCCCAAGTGACACGAGGCTCGCTTCTCAAAATGCTGAGAGTCAAGAATCAGAAGATCTGTCCGCGACACATTGCCAAGTCCATGATTTGGACGGGTCGTTTTTAGGTCAAATAATATTTTTGAAAAAGTTTCATTTAGTGTAGGTATCTTTTGGCAACTTTGGGGTTAATTTTTGGACGGTGTTAGGTCATTCTACACCGATTACCCAACCAAAAACACCAAACCCACAATTAGATATAAAAATTTCAAAACTCTCAAAAGTTCATATCTCCAAAAAGCCTTCCCAAACTCCATTAAAGCTAGAACTCAAGGTTGAACTAGGGTTAAAGGTTTTGGGAATTTTCTTCATTAAATCTCGAGGTTACTTTGTATTGAGGTATGGTAGTCATCCATAAACACTCTTTCATTTAAGGAGAAATTTCAAAGAGAATTCAAAAAGGGTTTCAAACTTCAAAGTTCTTTATTCCTTGAAACTAATTATGGGTCTTTGCAAAAAAAAATAATTAATGACTAAAATGAGTTGTTCTTAGTTTTAAATGATGATTTAAATGTAAAAACCTTAATGGAATCATGTTTGAGCTTTTTATCAACTTTTAGCTTATGAAATGGGTTTAATAAGCATAATTAGAAAATGTTAAACTAACGGTTTCTTGATGGTTATAATTTTTTCTTGCTACTACTGTAAGGGTTATTTTATGATTAATTGTTGAATGAATTATTAAAAGGGGGTGAAAGCTTTGAGTTATGTTAAGTTTGTTATGTTGATTAGTTCGTATTGTGAAACACATTTTGGTGGTATGGTCCACCTTTGGTGGCGGTGTTTATTTGAAGCTCATGATTATATTTTATGAATGTGTGTATTTTTATTATGGCCATGAAGGCATAGTATGTAAATTAAAGTAACACTTATGATTATGTTCATGTTGATATGCTTATTGAAGATTGAATTCTATTTATTGTAGAGAGTATGTTAAATGAAGTATGTGAATTGTCAAGTATAATAAGTGTGAATTATGATGAATGAAGAGTCAAGCATATTTGGAAGTGAATGTTCTGAAATGGTGATTATGCGAAAAGGTGTGCTCAAATTTACACACACTCACACTATGAATGAATGAAGCTAACGAATGAAAAGGGGTGTTTTGGGGTGAATACTTGTTGTGAGTTGAGAAGAGTGTTTAGCAGCAATCTCACATCCTCCCAAGAGATTTCTAAAATCGGTTGAAGGGTGGATACCCATTGTGAGTAGAGATGTGGTATCCAAAAAGTATTCCTTAACCTGTAGTAATGAATGTTTAAGACTCCATTGGGGAGTTATGCCTAGCACTAGGAGGATTTTAAGTAGGGGTGGGTACACGTTGTGAGTAGAGACGTTGTACCCTTTCTACCTCTTGACATGAGTAGTATTCGTATGCAAGAAAATGAGTTACTTAGAAGCAATCCCATTATACTTTAATTATCTGCACACATAGGTGTAGTTATTCGATACTCCATGTAATGGCTTAATATAGGCCTACATCTGGAAAGTGGGGATCCCTCATCTAATAGGGGTTAATATAACATTTCCATTTCTAGATTTCATTGTGTATTTTGGTTAAAGTCATCCCCCAAAAAATATTATGACGAACTAGCTCTTCTAAAGAGTGTCCTACTCAGGGATGGTGGTGCTATGCACGCTATCTATTACGTTGCACAAGTAGGCACTTAAAAGGAAACATTGGTGTGTATTTTTATACTATGAATGAATGAGTACTTATGTAATGGAAATGAATTTATGTGATGTAATGACTAATATTAAGAAATCGTGTTAAGGTTATCTCTTGTATGATGAAGTTAATGAATGAAGAAAGTGATGTACCTAATCTCATGGAATCCTCAAGGAGCACATTGTAGGGGTAGTAGTATGGGATGCTACTCTAGGATTGCACTTTGTGTAATTTGCAAGTTAACTTGAGAAAGGCATTTATGTGAAGTTCCTTAATGCAAGTATGTTTTTCTAATGTCTAGTTAAAGGAATGTGGTCTTGTTACCCTTGCGAAGTAAGCCAATAATGGGTAGTCTTGATCACTTAGGTGCGTATTGAAGGGGTTGTGAGGGAGGTTCCTTCATGTCTACCTTACTGAGTCCTAGATAACCTTGGTAAGGAAACTTCACAACTAATGAATTAACTGTGAGTTGAATGTTTAACTTCACTGTAAAGTGGTGTTTTGTGATAAAATTGTAGAATTCTTGTTATACGTTGTAAATAATGACTTATCTGTTGTTTTACTTCTATATTCATGAATTTTTATTTATTTATCAAGAAAGCTTATATCTACTATGATATCCTCTTGTGCATGATTTCACATATGCCATACTTTGTAAAATGTTTGTACTAACCCCATACTTTTCTATACTCTTTAAGTATAGGTTTGAGGCAAGTGGATGTTTTGAAGTCAAGCTTGGGAATCGATTCTCTAAAGACTATGTATGTCCTCATATATTCGAGGGAATTGTCTTTATTTCTTTAGTTCTTCTTTATGTCTTGTATAACACTATTTATGTACTACCTTCAATATAAAGGATCATGTCCCTAAGATAATTATGTCGTGTCTTTAAGTTTCTTATGACAATGAGACTATCCTTACTATTTATAAAATATGTTTTCCTTATTATTATTATTTATCATGAAATGTTTTAACTTCTCACTATTTTTCATGTCTTGTGCAATGAATCATAGGTAAAAGGCTAGTACAAGAACTTCAAAAGGTAAACTACTCCTTGTTCCGACCTAAGGGTTGCCCTATCTTCTAGGGTGTACTTGCGGCTCGTGACACAATAAACCTTAATAATGAAATAATTACTTATCTAATTAACTAATTTGTCTAACTTAAACTAAAACTTTATGGTGAACTTGGGTAGATCGAAGAGTCTACGTCGATGGCCCATTGACCAAACCACGGATCGTATCGGTCAAACGTGGTTTGTTTCGGAAACTCCACTTTGAGTCTCTTGTTTAAGATCTTATGTATGAACCCATGACACCAGTTGACGTAACTTTGTTCTATCGACGACTCGTTGTTTTGCTCCGAAAAATGGCATACTACCATTTGACAATTTTAGATCAAAATGTAGGGTCCTCCTCAAGGACCCTTAGGATGGTCCTTGGGGAGTAGTACTCAGATTTTTCCACCCTAAACATGTTCTAACATGTATACTAAACCTTTTCACCAAATTTTACTTTTTTCTGACTCTTTACACCATTTGAAAAACACCAACGCACACTAGCTCACTTGTCAGAAATCTCCAGACGTGATGGTCGTTTCATGATGTTTTGACTCTAGCACTTACTAATTTACATTATTAGCTTTTTTTAAGCTTAAAAACACTATTTTAAGGCTTAGTTAATAATGTGAGTCTCTAGAGTAAGTCAAGGAACTTTGTTACATTACTCCCCCACTTAGGAACATTCGTTCCCAAAATGACACCTAAATATTTTTATGAGGATAACAACAATACTATCAATACTAGCATCCCAACCAACAACAAAAAACAATAATAATTCTTCACGAGTCACATCTCATGAGGTTGTAAGGGTTGTAACACTTTTTAAGATTATATATAATGTATAAAAGTCATTCAGGAAGGAATAGAATAAAATCACCAAGAAACATCCATGACATCCTCAAACTAGTTCAAGAGGTTCTAGTGTGCCTTAACCTATTTTACAAGGTTTTATGAGTAGGACTTCGATGGGATTTGGTTGTAGGGTGTCCAATACTTATTTATATATTTTTAGGGTTGAAATGTTTTGGTACGATTCCCCTAGGACTAATCAAAGGGTCATTTAGGAGGACCCTTGCATTGAAGATAAAATTTGTCTTGAGAGAGTAGCCATCAACAACTTCAAGGCGACAAAGCATGGTCCAATCGACAGGATGTCGATTGCCACCGTCGATGGTCACTTAATAATTTTGGCAAAGTGTCCATTTCGGTCACTCTCTAACCAAAATAATGGATATGCAGCACAGAGGGGACATTGGCTGTCGACTGACCTACGGCCTATCATGACCCGCACCTATACCGTAAAATTTAGGGAATTCTCTTTTCATGACACAACTTACATGACCTTTCAGAGGTCTTGTACAAGCCCTTTCGTATTGTTAGTCGCATATATATATATGAAATGTATTGATAAATTAAAATATTTCACAAAATTTAAATAGTCTTTAAAAATCTCTTTAATGTAAAAACCATAGCAAATACTAAGTCTCATATCATCAAGTCGTTGACAGAAGAATAATTGGGACACAACCCATATAATAGAAATATAGTTCTACTAAGTCTATTACGATATGTCGAAATAAGAAATCAAAAGACATCTTTAGCCTTAATTCAAATGAGGACATACTTAAAACTTTCTTGAAAGATCCTATAATCAAAGCTTCACTAAAAGAAGCACCTTTACATGTGAGTCATTTTAGTGACAAATAAAATTATGGAATTAGTACAAACACATGTACTAAGTATTGCATCATGCATAAAAATCATGATGGCAGACATTTAATGGAAATATGCTCTTTTTGATTAAAATGTAAAAGTATAAGCATAGGAACAACATTTAACACGTTAGGAAGACATACGATAACACGTAAACATTTTATTACAATTTTATGGACATTATAGTCAACTATGTCAATGTTACAAGGAAATAATTCACAGCTATAGTGAAATTATTCAACTTCACAGTGAAGCTTTTTAAACATGCAACTTTCTCACTAAAAGTTATCCTAAGACTCAATTATATCCGAAAAAGAGAGCACCCATACAATCTCTATAAGAACACCTAAATTATCCTTAAGACTACCCATAATGATATAAATACACTTACAATACACCAAACACAAAACATGAGATCCTCTACACTATCTATAGTAAGATCATTCCCACTTGATACAATAGCATACTTATAGCATATAACATTCTCCTCACTTAGGTTATCAAAAGACTTACTTAAGTAATTCAAGAAGAGAATCCATACAACCTCTCCAAGATTACCTATGTAATCCTTAAGACTTCATTATTTTAGATTATGTCTACTGAATCAAAAAGCATTCTTATCTAGTGTCATTCTTAAGACTTACCTAGGTAAGAAATAAAGTGACCATTCCTATGCCCCCTTCACACCTTAGCTATACAACCCTTAACTACTCTAGGTCGGTACTTATTCATTTAATATGCTTTATAAATTAAGTCATTACCTTTATTAGTTCATTTAAGAGATATTCATCATATATAAGGACATTCAAGTAATGGTCTTCGAAGAGACCCAAGGACTCACTTACTAACATTTTCAAAGCCTATTGTGCAATGTATAGATAACATCCCATACCACCACCTAAACTTCATAAAAATTTTCCAACACTACTAGGTATTCCATATGATGAGAATAGTCATAACTGACATAGACCATATTAGTTAAGGATGGAATATAGAGTTGTAATTTACTCCAATGGAGGGTGTTCTACTTGTGAATAGTAGAACTTGGACGCATTCCACGTAGCCGCATAGTAAAGTAATATGAAGGATTTGATTGAAATCTAGTCTCATGCCTAACTAGAGCTATTTACCTTACCATACTCACTTTGTTCAAGCCTTCGTTGTCATAGAGTATTTCATATAAAGGATCACACGAAGAGGTTTCATATCTAGTTTAAAATACAATACATTAACCCTAGCAAAGAGGTCCATTAGGGGTTTCTTTCTACGATTTATAGGTTAACTTAATGATTTTCCTAAGGATGACTTCATGCCATTCCAGCCAACCAACCTTAACTCCACCATCCATATAAGAAGGATACAATTACGACTTTCAACTTCAAGGATATCATAATCTTACATCTAAGTTGAAGGTTCCACATAAAGCATCTTCTTAGAAATATTCAAGGTCACATGTCATTCATACATACGATATTAAGAGTCTTTAGCATCCTAAGACAAGAAGTCACATTCTCATTATACCTGCATTATGTAAGGGACATAAGTGTACCAAGACAAAACACACACATCTTGACATATAGAATATCATTCAAGTAGCACATAAGAACAACAAATTCAAGTTTAGGTCACCCGATACACTATTATAGGATTATCAACATAACCATCATAGACACATATAGTCAAGTAGAAAGAATGATGCATCAATTCTATGACTACATCAATAATGACATAGGCCTAGTCTAACATTATCACCTAACAACATTAATATAGGAACACATACTTTCACCTTAATAGAAAGTGGATATACATAATCATAATTCATAAAAATAAACTACATAACCATAATAATATATCAAGTAATTTCAGAAAAAGTCATGACTATCCTAATACATAAAGTAACGCAGACAAGGCCACCTCACTCAAAAGCACATACCACTGCCACCGTAAGTGGACCATAACAATTATAGCACAATTCAAGACCAAATTACATAAAATGAAGAGAATTAGGGCAGTGTACCACCAATCCAATCTCACCTCTTCAATTCATAGCTAAATCATCCATTACAATACCAAAAGGATGTTACCCATGGCCATGATCATCAATTCATTACAAAATCATAATACTCAACAAATATAGGAAAATTAAATATAGATTTATCAATATAATACATTTTATACACAAATTCAATATAATTATTACATCATTCAATTGCCCAATGAAAACTACACTAAAATTCATAAGAATTAAGACAAAATCAAGTCACCCACAATGTAGTCAAAAACTACTGTTCATGAATTACATGGATTCTTAGATTAATTAGGTTTAAATAATCTATTTAAATTCATTTCAATCAATTTATAATGATTCAAAATGTATTATGCAAGAACCCATGGATTGATATCAAAATTATAAAAGTTCAACTTTAGAAGACTTTAGAAATCAATTTGAAGTTTGGATCCATGATGAAACGAATTTTCAAGGATGAAGAACAATACCTCAATGAGGCTAAATCATGAAATTTATGAGTAATCACCAATCAAAACTTCAATCAAAGCTCTTTCTTGAGTTTTGTCTTCAATAGAGTTCTAGAGAATTTCTGTTTTGATTATAGAATAATGAATTTATCTAGGTAATTAGTACTTATAAGCCCTATTAAAATACATAGAATACCCGTAGGAAATCTCTTAAACTCTTATTTGGACACCAGTTCACACTTTCATTTAACAATGAACTGCGTAGGTTGAAGGCTTGAACTACGCTTGGCTATCGTTTGACCGTCTCCCAACCAACGGACCGTTCCGCTGGTCTATTTTTTCGATAAGAGACTGTTCATTGGTAGGCCATCACCCCACTCCTATGTATTGGACAACACCCTCCACCTATGGGCTGTCGACCAGGTTACTGGCCATCTATTCCCATCTGTAGGTGGGACTGCTTTGCGTATTTTTCCCACCAAGATCGGTCTATGCTCAAGGACTTTTTACTAGACGTTTCCAACTCAAATATGCTCCTATACAAGTTTATGACCTCTCATATCATTTTCATTGTAAGCAAACACAAAAAACTCAATGAAAAATGCTAAGACACACAATGTCATTTAAAAGAAAACCTTTTGAACGTCATGGACTTTCTTGTATGTTTGACCTGAAAACTTCATGAAACATGAAAGACTGCCTATAAAAACTCTTATAAGTCATATAAGGATCTCATAATCTCATGAAAATCTCATAAGAACATAAACACACACGAAGCACATAGGTGACTTGTCGGTGAAAGTCCTGGTCATCCCTTGATGTTTGACTTCCAGTTAACCTAATAATTTAGACACTGAATCATTACAACATTATAAACCATTTAAGGATCTTATACCCTCATTAAAAATATGTTATTCTCTAGTTTCATCGAAGTCATTCAAAAGGTATTAAAATCACCCACACTTGGACAACATTCGTCTTCGAATAACTCTTGCCACTCTTCAAACACTTCCAAGAGTACAGATTCAAATAACAGCTCATAATCATACCAAATTAAAAATTATACTATACAAAAATCTAGAAGAAATATCAATTCCACAAAATAAAGAGATTCACAACACAACAAGAAGCTAGAAATAATCTACAACTCATCATGCCATAAGACTCTGATCCATCATTCCAAATAACAAAAAATCCTATTATATTCATTATAATGTTCATATACATCAGTTCTATGAATATTAAAACTATTTTAAACCAAAGAACGATTTACTCAAAATTCCAAAAATACTACAGTGTGCTAAATTCCCTTGCAGTGAACATGGTTTAAATATAAAAAAATGTAACATTTAGGAAATTTACGATAGAAACATTCCAATATGCAAAGTAAACCCTATAAACTCACTATACAAGATAATCATAACTTCATGAAATGCACCATGAAAGGAATCAGTGAAATTCAATTCCAACAAGACTCCTAAACACAATGGGGATGCAACATGCCCTTATGAATTTCTAACTGTCAAGCTTGAGTTGAATAGAATAGATGAAACAACAAATTACCATGCTACCACTCACCATACTACCCCACATAGAACACACTCATAACACTAAAGAGATAAATACAAGAACGTACCATCATTATCATCACCCTCTCAACCTTGATCCTCTAGTCCGGAGTGCATAAACATGATTCTTCTTTGGAACATCATTTCCCAGAACACTTTGGGGAACTTTCTTACCCTCACTAGTAGGACAATCGCTCACTCTCTGTGCATATTTACCATATCCAAAGCAACTTCAGATACCCAATAGGTATTCCCCATAGATCCTCTTCCCACAAGAAGTAAATGTAGGCTTACCAACTTGAGAACCACTACCCTTCTCAAGTTTTACCTTAGCATTCCTAAGTTCTTCTTGACATGAAACCTTCTTCTTGAACCTAGGTTGACTTTGATCACTTGACCCACTCCTATTCATGTTTCTAGCCATCCTACTAAGTTTAGACTCCTCAATTTATTGATAATAAACATAATGCAAGATAAGGTCATATCATTATGGAGCATGGGAATACAGTCTTCATCCTTCACTGGGTCAGCGACCCCGGTTAGAAAACAACTGATCTCATCCATAGGGTTAGACACTAAGACTGCATCATATCAAGAGAACATAGATAACTTAAAATAGTATTTCACAACACTCATATTTCCATACTTGAGATTGATAAACTTCTCTACCCTCACCTCCCTCCTCTCATGAGAAAAGTACTTTCCTAAGAAAGCCTCTTTAAATTCCTCCAACTCAATAGGACCCCACTCAAGCGGCCTATTATCTTTCCATTGAGTGAACCACACTAGAGACACCTCCCCCTATTGATACAAAACTAACTTTGCCTTATCCGTATAAGTCACCCCCATAGCACTCCACACCTTATACAATCCCTCAAGGAACTCTTGGCGATCCTCTCCCACCATAGAGCAATGAAAGGTTGGAGGATTCATCCTCACAAAATCTCTAAATATAGATGTCATTTTGCTCTCCACAACATTCACTCTAGGCTCAATACCCCTACTTACATGAATAGTAAAGGATCAGGCTAAAGCAATGAAAGACTCTATAATCTCCCCATTAGTAACTTCAACGGGGGAACAACCATAACAACGTTACCTCCACCCACAATAGGGACTTTATCAACTTGAGCCCCTTGAAAATCATGATAAGCATGCTCAACTTGCTCATCTTGAGGAGGAATCTCCCCCTTCACATCATTCCACTCAAATCTCCTAGACGGTGTCCTTCTCATATTCATCTCATATAACACAAGAAAAACCATAAGAAAAGAATATTTATAACTTCTAAATCTCTACAACACGATGTAGAAGTAGAGAAAAAGGGAAACTCTATCATCCTATAGCCTTCTGCCCATAGATGTGTCGCGACTCACACAGATAGTCGAGACTCTACTAGATGTGACTTGATGAGACTTTTGGATTTCTAAGACACCTTTCATAACATATCATATGATACCACGTTCATTATGACCCACACCTATACCCAAAAAATTAGGGCTTTTTTAGGTCCTTTCACGGCGTACTTGACCTCTCGGAGGTCTTCTACAATCCATTTTATATAGCTCATTGCATATACATATATGAAAAGTAGTGTGGAATTAAAACATTTTACTACATTCGAATTGTCTTTAAAAATATCTTTCATATAATACCATATGAAATAATAAGTCTCATATCCTCAAGTCCTTGACACAAGAATAATTGGGGCACCGCCCATACAGTAGAAATATAGTACTACTAAGTCTATAAAATTTGTCAAAATAAGAAATCAAAAGACATTTATGCCCTCGAGTAAAATGAGGATATACTTCAAACATTCTTGAAAGATCCTATAATCCAAGATTCACTCTCAAAATCACCTTCACCTATGAATCACTTTAGAGATATATAAAAGTATGGAGTTAGTACAAACACATACACGAAGTAAGGAATAAAGCATAAAAGTCATGATAACGAACATTTAATGGTAATATGCTCTCTTTGATTAAAACATCATAGTATAATCATAATAATAACATTTAACACCTTAGAAACATAAGTTAACACTTTTATCATAATTTAAGTACATTGCAGCGAACAATGTCACTGTTATAGTGAATTAATTAACTGCTAAACTGAAATTATTCAACTTCACAGTGAACCCTTTTAATCACGCAACCTTCTAAATAGAAGTTATCCTAAGACACACTTAAGTGAGACAAAGAGAGACAACCCATACACCCTCTCTAAGCACACCTAAAAGATCATTAGGGCAACCCTTAATAAGATAAATACACTTACAATACACCAAACATACAACATAATATCCTTTAGACTATCTATTGTAATATCATTCTCACTTGATATAGTAGCATAAATATAATATGACATTCTCCTCACAAAGGTTATTAAAAGACATAACTATGTATTTCAAGAAGAGAACAACCATACATCCTCTCCAAGATTATCTAAATAATCCTTAAGACTTCTTAAGTTTTGATTATGTCTACTTAATCAACCAACTTTCCTAGCTAGAGTAATTAATAAGACTAACATAGGCAAGACATAAAGTTACCATTCCTGTGCCCCTTTCACACCATGAGCAGAGAACCCCTTAACAACTCAAGGTAAGTACTTATTCATTTAACACGATTTCTAACTTAAGTCTTTGCGTTCATTAGTTCATTGAAGAGACATTCAATACATATAAGGAAATTCAAGTAATGATTTTGGAGAAGACCTAGGGACTCACTCACCAACATCTTCAAAGCCTATTGTTTAATATCTAGAAAATTTCCCACACCACCACCTAAACTTCATAGAACGTATCCAACACTAGTAGATATGCCATATGATTAGGATAGGCAATAACCGACATATACCATAGTATCTAAGCATGAAATCGGGAGTTGTAACCTACTCCGATAGAGGGTTTTCTACTTTACAATGATAGAACTTGAACAAATCCCATGTATGCACATGGTCAAGGAATATGAATGGTTTCTTTGCACTCTAGCCTCATGCATAACTAATGCTACTTCCCTTACCATACTCACTAGGTGCTAGCTTTTGTTCTCATAGAGTAATTCACACAAAGGATTAGATGAACATGTTCCGTATCTAGTTTATAACCCAATCACATTCACGTTACAAAAGTGGTTCCCTAGGGCTGCCTTTCAATGGCGAATAGAATATCTTAATGAGTTTTCTAACGATGCTTTCATGTCCTTCTAGCCAACAAACTTCGAGTCCACCATTCACTTAAGAAGGATATTGTTACAGCTTTCGACTTCAAGTATATCATAACCTTATAACTAGTTTTAAGGTTCCACACAAAGGACCTTCTTATAAACATTCAAGGTTACATGTCATTAATACATACAAGACTAAGAGGTTTTAGCATCCTAAGTCAAGAAGTCACATTCTCATATACATATATAAAGTAAGCGACACACACTTGTCTCCATATGGAATGTATTTCAAGTAGCAAATAAGAACAACCAAGTTAAATTTAAGTCACCCTACACAGTATTATAAGATCATCAACATAACACTCGTAGACTAGAATCATGCATCAACTCTAAGACTATATACATAAGGACAGAGTCATAGTTTAACGTGATCACCTAACAAGATCAATAGAAGAACACATACTTTAACCTTAATCACAGGTAGATAGATGTGATCATGCTTCATAAAAATCAACCACACAACCATCATAATATATAAAATAGTTGTCAACAAGGCCATGATCATCAAAATACATAATGTAACGCCAACAAAGCCACATCATTCACAAGTAAAACACAAATCACCGCCAACATAAATGGACCATACAAATGATAACATAATTCAAGACCTACATTACATAAAATAATGAGAATTAGGGCAGTGTACCACCAATCCATTCTCACTACTTCAATCCATAGCTAAATCATACATTACAATATAAAAGGTTGTTACCCATGGACGAATCTATGTCAATACAATATGTATTTATCAATATAAGACAAGCTATACATAAATTGAATATAATCCTTACATCATTGAATAGCCCAATGAAAACTACACTAGAATTCATAGGAATTAAGACATAATAGAGTCACCCACAAAGTAGTAAAAAACTAGGGTTCATGAATTACATGGGTTCATAGATTAATTAGGTTAAAATTATCTAATAAACATCAATTCAATAAATATATAATGATTCAAATCATTTTATGATAGACCCATTGATAGATATAAAAATTGAACAAGTTCATCTTTAGATGACTTTAGAAATCAATTTGAAGTTTGGCTTCTTGATTCAAAAGATCCATGGATAAAGAACCATACCTCAGTGAATCTAATCCACAAAATTGATGATGAATCACCAAATAAAATCTTTAATCCAAGCCTTTCCTTGTGTTTTGGCTTCAATAGAGTAGGAATTTCTTAGAGTATTTTGGTTTCGATTTTGGAATAATAATTCTTCTAGGTAATTAGGACTTATAAACCCTCTTAAAATAACTAGAGTACCCGTAAGAATCAACAATAACTCTTTTTTCGAGATAGGGTGATTTTACCAATTTACCCTTGCATTTAACAGTGAACTACACAGGTTGCAGGCTTTACATACGCCTGGCAATCGACGGGCCATCTCCCAACCAATGGACCATCCTGCTGGTCCGTGGTTCCGGTCAGAGGCTGGTAACTTAAAGTCCATCCTCCTATCCATAAACCTTCAAAAACGCCCTTCACCTATGGGTCGTCGACTAGGCTCTTGGCTTTCTATTGCCGTCCATGGGTGGTACTGCTTTTGGCAATTAAGACCTCCCATATAAATTTCATTCGAAATAAACACAAAAAACTCGACGAACATCCTAAGACGTACAAGGTCATTTCAAGGAAAGCCTTTCAAACGTCATGGGCGTTCATGGATGTTTTCCCTCAAAACATCATGAAACGTGACGCTCTGCATATAAACAATATTATAACTCATATAAGGACCTCATAAGCATAGGACACACACTGAGAGGCACATAACAACACATAAGTGTATTTGATGTTCTTAAGTGTGTGTCATTAGATTATGAGGTCCTTATATAAATTATTATAGTGTTTATAGGCATTGTGTTAGGTTTCGTGAAGTTTGTAGGTCTAACATCCAAGAACGTCCATTACGCTCGAAAGGTTTGCCTTGAAACAACCTTGTTTGTGTTGGCCAGTTTCGTCTAGTTTTATGTGTGGGTTTTGGATTAAACTTTTTATGGGAGTTCCTAAAATCGTATACAAACTTATTCGGGTTGTAAACATCAGGGTTAAAATCCCCAAGGACCATTCAAGAATCCTTGAGGAAGGACCCTTCACTTGAGCCAACGCTGCCTAGACTAGGCCCCAATCGGCTGAGGCAAATATGACTCACGCTCCTAAATTCATGTCTGTAGACCAAACGACGAGAAGCAAGGGCAATCCATTTATGGACAAACGGTACGTTGTTTGGCAACCGTCTTTGAGGTTTGATCATGCGCAGGTTTACTTTAATGCTAGGGATGAAGTGGTAATTTCACCCCACATCCAAATACAAGAAAGGGAGGTTAATAAGGGGTTAATTGGGTATGTTAAACATGTTTATAAGTCTTAAACACATAGGAAATATAATTATTCAAAAATCAAAACCTAAATTCTCTTAGAAATTCTCTAGAACTCCATTGGAGCCAAAACTCAAGGAAGATATTAGATTGGCGAAATGAGTGGAGATTCTTCATCATATCGGTGGATTAACATCACTGAGGTACGATATTTTTATCTTTGAAACTCTATTCATCAAGGATGCCAATATTTAAATAGTTCTCTAAAATTTTCAAAGATGAACTTGTCCAAATTCATGACCTAGCCATGGGTTCTTGCATTGTATATCGATTCAAGTGTTTTTTATTAAATTATTCAAACTTAATTAACCACTGAACCCATGTAATTGATGAACCCTAGTTTTTGACTACTTTATGGGCTAAGTGATATTGTCTTAAGGCTTATAAATTCTAGTTTAGTTTTCCATGGGCTATCGATGATGATAGAATTGTATTCATTTTATTTTTTTAATTGGTCTTACATTGATAATTCTATATTAAATTGAATTTTATTCATTGAGGTTGTGATAATTGTATTCAATTGATGTTCATGGCCATAGGTAAGAGCCTTATGTTATTGAATTGGATGATTTAGCTATGGCTTGAAGTGGTGAAAATGGATTGGTGGTACGCAGACCTAATTATCTTTATTATATATTAATTAGACTTCACTTATGTTTTTATTGGTGGGGCCACTTATAGTGAAGGTGCTATGTGCTTTACTTGCAATTGATCTAGCCTTGTCGGCGTTACATTATGTATTATGAAGATCATGGCCTTTTCGTCACTTACTTGAAGTATTATGATGATTTGTGTAGTTGATTATGTTAAGCATTATCATACCTACTCACTTGTGTTTATGTGAAGGTATGTGTTCTTCTAATGATGTTGTTAGGTTTTCATGTTAGATTATGACTCTGTCAATTTTTGTGTAGCTTTAGACTTGATGCATGTTTATTCCTACTTGACTATATGAGTCTGTGATAAATATAGTTATGATTTTATAGTAGTATATAGCATTACTTAAAAGATGATAATGGTTATTCCTATGTGCTTCTAGAATGACATGCTAAAGGTTATATGTAAAGTAAGGTGTGTCTTGTTTGGTAGACTTGTGTGCCATACTTGATGCATGTATTAATGTGAAAATCAGATTTCTTTACCTAGGATTCTGAAGACTATTAGTCTTGAATGTATGGACGACATGTGACCTTGAATGACTTTAAGAGGGTCTTTATGTGAATCCTTGATCCTAGTAGTAAGTTTACGAACAATGAAGTCGAGTTTCGTAATGGTATCCTTCTTGTAATGAATGATGGACTTAATATTTATTAGCTAAAACAACATCATATCATCCTTAGAAAAGTCGTGATGAGCAATATTGTCGCCATTGGAAGGTATCACTAGAGGACCTCTTTGGTACGGTTAAGGTGATTGGGTTATGAACTTGATATGGAAGCCCTCTGTATGAACCTTTAATTAAAAAGACTCTATGAGAACAAAGGCTAGCCCCGAGTGAGTATGATAAGGTAAGTAGATCTAGTTAAAGGATGAACCTAGAGTACAATGTAAGACCTTCATATTCCATAATTATGTGCCTACATGGGATGTGTCCAACATCTACCATTGGAAGGTAAACACCCTCTTCGGAGTAGGATAGAACTGCAGATTCCATGTTTAGCTATCATGGTCTATGTCGGTTATTGCATATTCTCATCACGTGGGATACTTACTAGTATTAGAGATGTTCTATGAAATTTGGGTGATGGTATGGTACGCCATCTAGGCATTGCACAATAGGCTTTGAAGATGTTAGTCACAGTCCCTAGGCCTTGTCCAAGACCTATAAATGAGTCTTAAATGATCTAACGAATGTAATGAATTTAGTTTATACAGCTTGTAAAATGTATAAGTACTTACCTACAGTGGTTAAGGGTTCTCTTGTTATGGTGTGAATGGGGCATAGGAATGGTCACTTTGTATCTTACCTAGATAACTATTAAGAACGACAATATCTAGGGAAGATGGTTAATTATGTAGCACATGATCTAAGCCTTAGGTTGTCTTAAAGATTATTTAGGTAATCTTGAAGAGGTCAATCTTGGAAGTGATTTTCTTGATTCACATTAGTAAGTCTTTTGATAATCTTTGAAAGGAAGAATGTCATATTACATGTATTCTTTTGTATTATGTGAGAATGATTCTATCTTAGGTAGTCTATGGGATCTCTTAAGTTTGTGTGTAAGGCATTGTATGGGCGGTTGCTTTACGTCTCACTCATGCGAACCATAGAATAAATTTTATTAGGAGGATCTTATGTTCACGTTGTTGGTGTATTATAAGTGTTTTTTCTCAATAGGTGGTCTTAACGATCACTTAGGTGTTCCTACAGATAGTGTATGGGTGGTATCTCTTTCTCTTTCTTAATTGAGTCTTAGCATAACTTTTAGTGAGAGGATTGCATGCTAGAAAAAGTTTCTTTTGAATTAAAGAAACTTCATTGAAACAGTATATTTAGTCACTATAAAGTGACACGATTTCACTATAAAGATTTCTAAAAATGCTCTAAATTTATTAATTTATTATTTATGTGTGTCTAAGCTGTTAAATGTTCTTATGATTATATTATCATGTTTAAAACAAATGATGCATATTTCCAATAAATGTGCGCTGTCATGATATTTTATGCATTATATCATACTTAGTAAATGTGTTTGTACTAATTTTATGCTTTTATCTACCTCTAAAGTAATTCGTAGGGTAAGGTGGTTTTCGAGATCTAAGCTTGGATTAGATGATCGTTCAAACAAGTTTAAGTACATCCTCATTTGACTCAAGGTCATATATGTCTTTAATTTTTTTTATCAAAGTATTGTAATAGACTTAGTAGTACTATATTTCTATTGAGTATGGGTCGTGACCCAAAGTATTCTTGTGTGTAAGATTTGATGAAATGAGACTTAGTATTTCCGATGAGTTTTATATGAAATATATTTTAAAGACTTATGGAATATTTGTGAAATGTTTTAATTCTGCACTACTTTTCATATGTTTATACGTGATAAATGATACTGAAGGGATTTTACGACACCTCCGAGAGTTCAAGTACATCGGTTACACTCTAAGTGTGTCATATATTCTAGGGTGTGGTTTTGGGATGTGACAAGCTTTGTATCAGACATAGGTTATGAAAGTGATCTTAGGAATCAAAAAGTCTCATCAAGTCACATCTTGTAGAGTCTTGACCAACGTTGTGCGTTGTGCCACCTCTATGGGTGAGAGGCTATAGGAAGATAGAATTTACCTTTTTTTATACTCCTATTTCATGTCGCAGGACACCATCTAGGAGAGTTGAGGAGAATAAAGTGAATGAGGAATTTCCTCCTAATGTTGATCAAGTTCCTCAAGGTGATGAAGTCCATATTGTGGGTAAAGGGAAGAATATTTCGATGGTTTACCCGAAAATTACTAAAGGGGAGAGTAGAGAGGCTTTAATAACTTTAGCTTGCACATTGAATACCCATGTGAATATGGGTCTTGAACCTAGAGTTAACATTGTGGAGAGCACTATGACGTTTAGATTGACAGATTTTGTAATGATGAATCCTCCTATCTTTCTTGAATCTAAGGTGGGAGAGGATTTGCAAGAGTTCCTAGATGGTGTGTACAAGGTGTAAAGTTACACGTGGGTGACTTCATGGAATAAAGCATAGCATGCTTCGTATCAGTTTAAAGATGTTGTTGATGTGTGGTAAACACAATGGAAAGGCAATCGACCGGTTTAGTCAAATCCTTTTGTGTGAAAGAAGTTAAAGGAAGCTTTTCTTGGTAAGTACATTCCCCATTAGAGGAGGGATGTTAAGGTAAAGGAGTTTATTAATCTCAAGCAAGGAAATATGAGTGTTGTGAAATAATCATTGAAGATTTCTATGTTCTCGAAATATGCTTCATCCCTTGTGTCTTACCCTCGGGATAAGATGATAGGTGTGTAACGAATCTCGTCGATCTACTGAAGGAAGAATGTCATAAGTCCATGCTGCATGATGATATGAACCTAACTAAACTAAATGTGTATGCTCAATCATTTAAGGAGTCTAAACTTTGAAGGATTGCCAGAAACTTTAAAAGAAGTGGTTCAAGTGATCAAGGTCAACCTAGGTTCACAAGGAGGCCTCAAAGTCAAGATGAACCTAGTGCTATTAAGGTGAAATTGGAGATAGGAGGTGGTTCTCAAAATGGAAAACCTACATGTGTCATTTGTGTAAAGAGGCACTATGGGGAATGCCTAAGGGGTATCGGGAGTTGATTTTGATGCTCCAAATAAGAGGCGTTTCTATGCACTTCAGACTAGAGGATCAAAGTCGGATGATGATAATGATGATGATGATGGTAAGTACTTATATTTATTTAGGGGTATGATTTACTTCTAAGTGGGGGAGTATGGTGAGTAGTGGAGATTTTCTTGATAGCCTCATCTATTCAATTCAACTCAAGGTTGAGGGTAGCAAGTTATAGAATTATGTTGCATGTGCATTGTGTTTAGCGGTCTTGTTGAAATTAAATTTCATTGATTCCTTGCATTGTGAATTTTATGAAGTTATGATTATGTTGAAAATTTTGTTTCTATGGTTTTATCTTGCATATTAGAATGTTTCAATCATGAATTGCCAAAACATTGCATTTTTGAAAAATTTGCATAAATTATTGTAAATTGTTGCCCGTTCACAGTGAGATTTTTCAAAATTTGACTACTACATCTTTGGTAGAAAATTTTTGTATATTGTTCATAACTTATGTATATGAGCATGATATTTATGGCATGAGAGTTGTAGAATTTACTCTAATTTCTGGTTGTGTTATGATGCTCTTAATTAAGTGAAATCAATATTTCTTCTTGATTGTGTGTACTACAATGTGTTTTATGGTATGATCATGAGCTTTTAAATTGTGTCGCTACTCATGTAAGTGTTCGGTGAATGACAAGTGTCGTTCTAGGACGAATGTTATCCAAGTGAGAGAGAATGTAATACCTCAAAAATGACTTAGGTGAAGCTAGAACCTAACTTGGTTGCCATGCGTGTCTAAGGTCCTAAATGGTCTATAATGTAGCATTGGGGAATTGTCTATAGTTTTAGGTGATACAAAAGTGAAAAGTCAAGGGACGACAATGACGTTCGACGACTGAGTCACATATGTGCCTCATGTGTTATTATGTACCTATATGTGTGTTTAATGATTTAATGAGGTCCTTATATGATTTTTTATAGTTTGTATAGGCATTGTGACATGTTTCGTGAAGTTTTGAGGTCAAATACCGAAGAACGTCCATGATGTTCGAAATGTTTGCCTTGAAAAGACCTAGTGTATCTTGGCATGTTTCGTCGAGTTTTACTGTTCGTTTTGTATGAAATTAATGTGGGAACACCTAAGCTCGTACACAAACATTTATGTGCTGGAAACGATTGGGTGAAAATCCACAAGGACCATCCTAGGGTCCTTGAAGAAGAACATTTCATTTGAGTGAAGGTTTCCTAGACCAGTCCCCAATCGATTGAGGCAAAACACGTCTCGTGGGCCAGTCGTCGTTGCGACAATGAGTGTCGTGGGTCAAGACATAGACTAGAGATATCAAGATCCCAAAGTCAAGTCTCTCTAACAAATGAGAGATTCTAGGGCAGTCCGTTTGTGAACAAATGGTCCATCGTTTGCTAACCGTCTGTGAGGCTGGTTCCTGCGTAGTTTTAATGTAATGCGAGTGGTGAAGAAGTTATTTCACCCAACGTCAAAATATGATAAAGGGAGGTTACATAGGGGTAATTTGGGTATTTTAAACATGTTTATATGTCTTAAACGGTTAAGAGAATTCATTCTTCAAAAATCAAAACCCAAATTCTCTTAGAAAATCTCTAGAACTCCATTGGAGCAAAAACTCAAGGAAGATCTTGGATTCGATTATTGAGTGGAGATTCCTAATCAAATTGGTGTATTAATATCATTTAGGTATGTTTTTTCATCCTTGAAACTCTATTCATCAAGGAGCTCAACATTCAAAGAGTTTCCTAAAGTTTTCAAAGATGAACTTGTAAAATTTCATGATTGATCCATGGGTTCTTGCATTTAAGGTTTTAAAGCATTGTATATTGATTGAGTTTTTGATAAATAGATTATTCTAACTCAATAAACTTATGAACCCATGTAATTGATAAACCCTAGTTTTTGACTACTTTATGGGTTAAGTGATAATGTATTAACGCTTATGAATTCTGGTGTAGTTTCTATGGTCTATTGAATGATGTATGAATTGTGTTTATTTAATATTTAATTGGTCTTATATTGATAAATATATATTCAATGGACTTAGATTCATTGAGTATTGTAATACTTTTATTAAAATGATTTTTATGGTCATGGGTAACGGTCTTATGATATGGAATTGGATGATTTCGATATAGATTGAAGTGGTGAGAATAGATTGGTGGTATTATGTCCTAATAATCAGTATTCTATGCTAATTGTACTTTATTTATGTGGTGATTAGAATGGTCCACATATAGTGGCGGTGCTATGTTCTTCACTTCCAATTAATGTGGCCTTGTCGGCGTTACATTATGTATTATGAATATCATGGCCATGTCGGCACTTAGTTTAAGTATTATAATGATTTTTGTTGTTGATTATGCGAAGTATGATCATACCTACATACTTGTGATTATGTGAAGGTATGTCGTCTTCTATTTATATTGTTAGGTGATCATGTTAGAGTATGACTATGTCGTTGTATGTGTTGCCTTAGAGTGATGCATGATTATTCCTACTTGATTATTTGAGTATATGATGTTTATATTGAGGATGTTAGATTAGTGTATAGGATGACTTAAAAGATGATAATGGTTATTCCAATGTGTTTCTAGAATTACATGCTAAAGGTTATATGTAAAGCATGGTATGTCTTGGGTGGTAGACTAATGTCAATATCTTGATACATATCTGAATGTGAATCTGAGATGTCTTGAATTAGCATGTTAAAGCCTCTTAGTCTTGAATGTATGAATTACATGTGACCTTGAATGATTTTAAGAGGGTCTTTATGTGAAACCTTGAACCTCGTGGTAAGGTTGAACATGGAAGTTGAAAGTCGTTATGGTATCCTTCTTGTAATAAATGATGGACTTAATTGTTTTTTGATGGAACAATGGTATATCATCCTTATGAAATTTATGATGCGCTATCTTGTCTCCATTGGAAGGTAGCCCAAGAGGACCACATTGATATGGTGAATGTTATTGGTTATGAGCCTTATATAGACCCCCTTTGTATGAACCTTTAATTTAAATGACTCTATGAGAATAATGGTTAGCGCCGAGTGAGTATGTTAAGGTAAGAACTCAGGTTAAAGTATGAGGCTAGAGTACAAAGTAATACCTTCATATTCCTTAACCATGTGCCTACATGGGATGTTTCAAAATTCTACCATTAGAAAGTAGAACACCATCATCGGAGTAGGATAGAACTCAAGAGTCAATATTTATCTATCATGGTCTATGTCGGTTATTTCCTATTCTTATCATGTGGATACCTACTAGTATTGGAGATGTTGTATGAAGATTAGGTGGTGGTATGTGACGATATATAAACATTGCATAATAGGTCCAAGACCATTACTTGATTTTCCTTATGTGATGAATGAGTCTTAAATGAACTAATGAATGTAATGACTTAAGTTAAGAAATCATGTTACTGAAGAAGTAATTATCGAGAGTAGCTAAGGTTGTCTAGTTAAAGTGTGAAGATTAAATAGGAATGGTCACTTCGTATCTTACCTAGATTAGTTTTAATAATGACTCTAGTTAGGGAAGTTGGTTGATTATGTAGACATGATCTAAGCCTTAGGTAGTCTTAAAGATTATTTAGATAATCCTGAAGAGGTCAATCCTTGACATTATCTTTTTTAATTACTCATGTATGTCTTTTGATAATCTTTTGAAGGGAGAATCTCATATTATATGTATGCTATTTGTATTAAGTGAGAATGATTTTATTTTAGGTAGTCTATATGATCTCTTAAGTGTGTGTGTAAGATATTGTATGGGTGGTGGCTTCATACTCACTCTAGTGAAACTTAGAATCACCTTTGGTAGGAGTATCTCATGTTTATGTGGCTGGTGTATTGTATGTTTGTATATCTCATTATAGGTGGTCTTAAGGATTATTTAGGTGTGACTAGCGAGGGTGTATGGACAGTCTCTCTTTGTCTTATTTAAGTGAGTCTTAGATTAGCTTATAGTTAGAGAATTGCATGATAGAAAGAGATCCTTGTAAAGTTGAGAAACTTCACTTAAACATTGAATTTAGTCATTGTAAAGTGACACAACTTCACTGCAAAGATTTCTAAAAATGTTCTAAATTGATTAACTGATTTCTTATGTGTGTCTATGTTGTTAAATTTTGTTCTTATGATTATATTATGATGTTTGTACTAATTCCATGTTTTTATCTATCTCTAAAGTGATTCATATGTGAAGGTGCTTTTGGGGAGTTAAGCTTTTATTATAAGATCATTTAAGCAAGTTGAAGTATGTCCTCATTTGACTCAAGGGCATAGATGTCTTTTATTTCCTTAATCGAAATATTGTAATGGACTTAGTAGTACTATATTTCTATCGTGTATGAGCTGTATCCCAAACTATTCTTGTGTCTATGATTTGATGAAATGAGACTTAGTACTTACTATTAGTTTTAATCTGAAAGATATTCTAAAGACTTATAGATTGTTTATTAGATGTTTTAATTTTGCACTATTTTTCATGTGGTTATATGTGATGAACGATACGAAAGAGCTTATACAAGACCTTCGACTGGTCAAGTACGCCTGTTACACTCTGAGAGCGTCATATCTTCTCGGGTGTGATCTCGGGTTATGACAACAAGAATCTAAAAATAAATCAATGAAGCATCATGTCATAACACTCACATCCTTATTCCAAATAGCAAAAACTCCTTTTATATTTATTATAATGCTCATATACATTAGTTCTATGCACATTACAATAATTTTCAACAAAGAATGACTTAGTAAAAAGTCCAATAACATTAAAGTGTGCTAAATTTTCTAGTAGTGAACATGCTTAAAAAATCAAAAAATGAAACATTTACACAATTTATGATGGAAACATGCCTCTAATTTGTAAATCATCCAACAATCCAACTAAGCAATGTTTTAAGCATGTCTTCCAAGCTTAATACAAGCCCTCTTCCAAAATTCTTTCTAAGTCTCTCTTTACATTCTTTTATCGATCCAAGTCTTAAAGGCTTACTTGAGATGACAAGATCGTGAAAGATTCATCTGTAAGTTTTAAATTGCCGCACGAACTCTTATTAAATACTCTAAGTCCGTGACACTATGCACTACTATAGGATCATCCACATAACCATTATAGACTTATATAATCATGTAGGAAGAATCATGCATTAACTCTAACACTACACACGTACTTTCACCTTAATCACTAGTAGAATAACATGATCATACATCATATAAATCAACTACACAATTATCATAATATATCAAGTAGTTGCCGACAAGGCCATGGTCATCATAATATATAAAGTAATGCCAACAACGCCACATCATTCACACAAGTAAAGCACATAGCACCATAACTTTAGGTGGACCATAGCAATAATAACATTATTTAAGATCTACATAACGTAAAATAAAGGGAACTAGGGAGGCATACCACTAATCCATTCTAACCACTTCAATCCATAGGTAATCATCCATTACAATACCAAAAGGCCCTTACCCATTCCATGATAATCAATTCAACACAAAAATCATAATATTCAATAAATATAGGTCAACTCAATATATATTTATCAATATAAGACAGCCTATACATAAATTCAATACAATTCATACATCATTCAATAGCCCAATGAAAACTACACTAGAATTCATAAGCATTAAGACATAACCAAGTCACCCACAAAATAGTCAAAAAAAATAGGGTTCATTAATTGTATGTGTTCATAGATTAATTAGGTTAAAATAATATAATTAACATCAATTCAATTAATATAAAATAATTCAAAACGTTTAACGCAAGAACAAATGGATAGATATCAAAATTTACCTAGTTTGTCTTTAGAATACTTTAGAAATAAATTTGAAGTACGGATCCATGATGAAAAGGGTTTCAACGATGAATAACCAAACCTCAATGAAGATAAACCTCTAAATTTATGAATAATCACCAATAAAATCTTCCATACAAGCTCTTTCTTGAGTTTTGGCTTCAATGGAGTTCTAGAAAATTTCTTAGAGAATTTGGATTTTTATTTTGGAATAATTAATTCATCTAAGTAATTAGTACTTATAAACCCTATTAAAATAACAATAATACTCTTAAAAAACCGCCCAAAATCTTACCAATTCATCCTTGAATTTAATAGTGAATTGCGCAGGTTGCAGGCTTCACCTGCGCTTGGCCATCGATGGGTCGTCTCCCAACAAATGGACAGTCCTACTAGTCCTTGATTTCGGACAGTGGCTGGTCATTGTAATTCAATCCTCAAACTCCAATTTATTGACCATCTCCCTCAACCTATGGGGCGTCGACGAAGCTACTGGCCGTCGATTTCCATCCGTAGGTGGGTCTGCTTTTGGCAATTTTGGCCACCAAGATGGGTCCTTCCTCAAGGAACCTTTGTTGAAATTTTGGGACTTTTGCCTGGAAGTTTTAAACTCTAATATGCTCATATACGAGTTTAGGACCTCTCATATTAATTTCATCCAAAAAACACATAAAACTCGACGAAACATGCAGAGATACACATGGTAATTTCTACAAAAATATTTCAAATGTCATGGACGTTCATAGACGTTTGACCTCCACATTTCATTAAACTTGACACAATGCCTATAAATATTATTAGAACTCATATAAGCACATCATAATATCATGATACGCATTTAAGCACATCAAACAAGCATGATGCACATAGGTTACTAGTCGTCGAACATCATGGTCGTCCCTTGATTATGTGGTCGGGGTCTCGTAAGTCTAGGTCTCTGTTGGCTGCCAAATTATCAATTAGTTCAAAAAATTAATTATTTGGTTAGTTAATTAATTATGGGTTATGTTAGGTTTAATTCATTAATTTATGACTTACATAAAGACCCAATCCTAATTAAATTAACCGAACTCTCATAATTCCCAAAACACAATAGCTCTTCATTCGCTCTACTTTCTGTCTCCCAAATAAACTCCAAATAATACCAAGGTCAAGGCGGGTTCTACGGTATCAAGAAGAAAAGTTTCATGCAAAAATATTTATAAATTAAAAAGGTATGAGATCCTTTAATCTTTGGGATTCCTTTCCCGAAAGGGTTCTTCCAAAATTGATTTCAAAAAGATGAGTTTCAAGTGAGTTTTTTTCAATTACAAATTGGATCTTCTAAATTGTATTTTTTATGGTTTATTTTGATTATTATGCTTATATTATGGTTTTTTATGATTTAATTATTCTATTTCTTGATGAGTTAACCTAGTGTTGTAGATTAGATCTTGAATATGAACCCAAGTCCCTAACCCTAGTTTATGAATTAGTGATTAATTGATGTGTAGTAATTCTATTGACTTCATTATTGTGTAAATTACTATTGTGTTATAGTATTACACCCATTATTCAGTTTAATTGGATGGTTGATGGTAAAACCTTGGATGATGGCTTTTGAAGGAGATAGGGGTAAGTCTTATGATATCAAACCTTTACTTCAATTATGATTTGTTGTGTTTCGTGATGAAGTTATATTGATGAATAACTCATGATTAGATTGATCACGTTTGGTATCATATTGAATTAAAATGTCTTGATTTATGGATTTTTTGTTGTTTGCTAAGATTTGATGAGATAGGGTTTGTTATGAATTTGCCTATGTGCCTTCTTATGATATGATCATGTAAATGTGCAAACCTCAGATGTGTGAATTTTATTTATAAGGACATATTCGTGAAATTCCTATTGAGATATGCCTATGAATATATATGGCGTTTACCCCTATGACCTAAATTAAGTTATTATTATTAATGAAAGACATTTCAGAAGAGACTCTAGCTTAGAACTGAGTGCACTAGTAGTGAAGAGTGTCCCTTCTCATATGGGGAAGGTAGGTTCACTATTGCACTCATGAGATTGAAGACTATAATGCATGTAGCATAAAGAGGGTCCCAACTACATCTTCTAGTTCTTTAACTATTTTGCCACCATAGGAATACTAGCTAGTTGATCCATATAAATGCTATGTTCATGTTTTGGTAGTACCTTGGCTAGTAGTCCACCTTCTTTCGGTGAATAGTTTCGTGACTTGATTCCACATTAGCTCATGTGGTCTATGTTGGTTAAGGCAAGATGTTCCCAGAAGTTAAAACGAAGTAATAAAGGGAACTCTAACTAGGATGACCTATGGGGTTTGAGTTAATCTAGGTTGGGGTACGAGACTCAACCTATACATTGCACTAGTAAGCTTTGAGGGAAGTCCTAGAAGGATGTTATTATGTTCTTATATGCTTATAAATGTAAATGATATCTATATGTTGATCTTACATGTTGATGACAATAGGTGATATTGGTTTCACTTATAAACATGTGTTTTTGATCTATTGCTAAAGTATGATGATGTCTACTCTTAATTATAAAGTATGTAAACTTGGACATTTCGTATAGTTCTTGTTGGGTTTACTTTCTTGAGTGAGGTTATGAGGCCATACTTAATCAATGCACCGGTGGACTTAATGATGGTGTATGAGTGATGGTATTTCTTAGGTTATGATGTTATGAACAATTATGCATGCTTGCTAGTATTATAACTTTATGATAGAGTTGTCTTGATTATGTTCTCAATTTTGTTGATATTCATGTTGACTAGACTAGACTTTGTATTGTTGATCTTGTGATATGCATGGTCTCGAGTTAAGTGGCATGTTTTTATTGACTTGTATTGAGTTTTGAATGTGCATAAGGTATTTCCAAAGTCATCTTGCATTATTTTGAATTGATGTCCCTCTTTAGAAAGATTCATATGTTGCATGTGCCTATGATCCTATACTTAGTACAAATGATGTGCTAAACCGATTTTTCCCTTTTTCCTCAACATTTAAGGTTTCGGACATTAAAAGGTTCATGACCTTTTTTAAGGAAGGCTTGGAATCATTCTCCAATTGTGGGTATATCCTCATGTTCCAAGGATGATGCCTTGATATTACATTAGCTATGGTTCTTTATTATAGTATAAATATAATTATTTCATTCATGTTGTTGTAAGACATCACTGTAAGTTCAAAGTGGAATTTCTACATTGTTTAAGGGCTTATGCCCATGTTGATTTGACTATGTTTAGATAGTTAATATTAGAAATCCCTTTCAACACTATGTTATTTACCGTATATGTATATGCCATAAAAGTAGAAGACTATGTAATCTTTTTATAACAAGGGCCTATGTATACATTATGTGTAATTGAGATGTCTAAGTAAACCTCATGTAATAGTGTAGATTAAATTTTTAATATTTTCTTTCATTTTAACCGATGAATGTATTGACTTATGCTAATAGGCTTGTATTAGTCCTCTAGGGGGTACTTCTCGGATGTAACAAACATAGTATAAGATCAAGCGGTTAAATATCCCTAGAAATGATGTCTCATTAAACCACGTGTATGTAGAATTCTTATTCATAATTGTTAAGCGCGCCACACTTATGAATGAGAGATTATGTGATGCTTAGAAACTTTCATATTCTGATATTCCTATGTTGTACCTCTAAGAGTCTTTTTATGTATTTTAACCCATACATTTTATTATGGTTATAGGTATGAATACTCGAAGAGCATTGGCTAGAAGGATCGAGGAAGAAATGTCTACTGTGGGATATCAATAAAACCAAGTGCCTTTAAAAGACAACCAAGTGCCTCAACTTGAAGAAGTTGCAATGGGTGATCAAGTTTCGGATGTTCCTTCACCGATGACCGATGGAGAGGTAAGGGTAATATTTCTCAATTTCGCCCAAGCCATGACCTCTCAAGCTAATTCCGTCATTTCTCAAGTCCAAGCCATGATGGAACAAGTGAATAGGGGGGTTAGACCTCGAGTGACTCATCATGCTAACACTATGGCTTCTCGGTTGAGAGACATTACTATAATGAGTCCACCAATGTTCTTTGGGTCGCGGTCGGATGAGGACCCTCAAAATTTACTCGATGAGGTCCATAAGATTTTCTATGTTGTGGGTGTTACCTCAATTGAGAAGGCAAAGTTGGTGTCTTATCAACTCAAAGATGTGCCCCAAACTTGGAATGTGTAATGGAGAGACAATAAGGCACTTAGAGGTGGTCCAGTGACATGGTGATCTTTAAGAGGGTTTTCCTTGATAGGCTCTTTCCTAGAGAGATGAGGGAATCTCAGGCGGAAGAATTCATCTACCTTCGTCTAGGAGGTATGAGTGTACTTGACTACTCTTTGAAGTTTACTAAGTTGTTCAAGTATGCTATGTCTTCGGTTTCAAATCCAAGGGATGAGATGAGTCATTTCCTTACGGGGGTGTCTGATTGCTTGGTTGAAGAATGTCGTTCGGCTATGCTTCATGATAATAAGAATATCTCTCCTCTCATGGTTCATGCTCAGCAAGTGGAAGAAACTAGGTTAAGCAGAAAGAATAGAGAGGCCAAGAGGGTTAAGTCTTATGTTAGTGGTGCTTCAAAAGGAGGTTGGAAATTCATGACAAACCTAAGTTTACATCAAAAAAATATTTTTATGAGTTTTTTTTTTTTACTTTTTTAGAATTGCCACTTAATTTTTTCCAGAAAAATCACGAAAACTATGGTTTCCAAAGACTTAACAGAAAAACCGTTTAAAAGAATCTGAAGGGTTCGAGGATTCCTATTAATGTCTTTTGAAGGTTTTGCAAGCACCCAAGACGTCCTCTTAACACAGTTATCCGACAACTAATTTATTTGGCTAAATATAAAAGTCTGATAAAATATTTCTTAAAGTTGTTTAAAAAATGAAGTGCCGAATCTTTTAAGATTGTTTTTAAAGTGAAAAATTATTTATCTAAGTTAATTTTTATTTATAAAACTCTTAAGACATTTATTTGATTTGATTGAGTCGTTAAACCAAAGTGTCATTTAGTGGGGAATCGGATTTTCCTAACCTTTAAAACTAACGACAAGAAGAATAGATAAGCAATAAAAAGCAAGTTAAGATAGAGAGGAAAGAGATTTGGGTCCAAATCCTAGTTTTTTGTTTTCCTTGAAAGGTAGTTGGACCCACCTATCTTTGAGTTTTAACTCATATGACTTTTTAGGTTTTCAACCCATTTTCTTTCGGACTTGTCCTGAACTAAACATTAATAAACAATGAATGGGAAAATGAAGGATGACAAGGTTTTTGGCCCATTACAAATAATAAAAAAGAAAAAAAATGAAAAAGAAGGGTCTTCTAATCCGACGTCTTCAAATATATTCAACTATTTCAACTTTGGATCCTTCCTTTGGTTTTTGACTCGAAATAATAAGGGATTCGAGCCTCAAAGTCTCTCATGCTAGATGCAAAGGGAAAATGAAGGTTCATAGTGAACTCGGATAGTATCACATGCTACAAAAAGAAAGAAAATAATAGTATTTAATCAATCAGTGCGACGACTTTTAAATCACATAATGCAGTATCATCTATATTGCGATTTTTATTAATCAACTCCACAATATGGCAAACAAATTGGTAGCTTCAACGGAAAAGAGAAAACAAACTTAATAATTTAGATTAACTCTACCCAAATATACAATATCATTTCGTTTATATACTATTTATGACATACATAAAAAAATTGGGAATCAGTGATAGTCATGCTTTAAACAATGATTTCATCTATAAAGAACTTTACTGGAACCGAGACTTATGGGACAAATTAATCAATTTGTTTCCATCAACATAATAAGTCAGATCTTCAAAAAGTTTTGACATGCAGAGAGGGGGAATGGTATTAACATTCCAATAATTTAATACGAATAAAGGGAGCAAATAGAAACTTCATAATACAAGCCCAGGCCATATTCTCAAGTAAATAGCTCAGAAAAGATAACAAGACAATAACACATGGAATACTTCTAGAAAGCAAATGAAATTAAGTTTACGCATATATAATGACCATAAACATGCTCCACAACACAGTAATTTCTGAGGCTTATAGGCAAAATGAGCTACCACCTCAATAAGCCATAGATAACATCGTACGAGCTTCATATTAGAGTAGCTTAAGACTCTACCTCCCATTGAAATAAAATTGAATTAATATGCCTAAAAAACACCAATCGACCACGATAAAAGTTCCATCTCTCTAATCAATATTAAACCCAATGAGCAAATAATCAAAAGAAACAAAGCCAAAGCACGGAAATAAAAACAAATTGAGTTCAAATATTAGTAGAGTTTTCAGCCTTTAACTTGCTAGAAAAAGTTTATATATAATTTGAACAATCCAGGTGCGCTGATTCTATAAAAAAAAAACAACCTTTCCACATACAGAAATCTCGAACTAAAAGAGAACGAAAGCATTTTTGAAAGACAAGAAGCAATACACAAAATATTTTTAGTTCATACCAAATAAAAGATCAAACACAAAAAAAAATATTAAGAGTGAGAAGTTGAGAATAAGTTTACCTTTTCCAGTGTAGTAAAATAAGACTAGGAGTTCGAGGGAGACAATCTTTTAATCACGCGAGCACAGACGCGAACCCAAACAAACGGAAAGAGGAGGTCCAGCGAGACTTCAAAATATTCTCGATTTAAGTCTTAAACTTACCTCTATTAACTTGTTAAGGCTCTGTATTCGTATCAAGAAACTTCCCGTTACAGACAACCCTTAATGAATTTTGACTTACGAAGTTGTCACTAAATCCCCTACGATTACCACCCCAAAAGAATCAAGAAAAAAAGATGATAAAAAACCTATCCCTTCCCATTTTTAAATGTTTCTTCTTTTCAAAAATTTTCCTCTCCTAATAATCCATAACTCTCTCTTTCTATCTTCTCTTAAAAATTTCCAACCCCCAAATCTGTCAAGAACAGGAATATTTAGATGAGGGGTATTAGGGTTTCTAGTTTTACTTGGGGGGGGGGGCAGAACGGGAATTTGAAATCATTACTCAAATTCAAAATTCTTCAAAGGGCGAAAAAGAGCTACTACCAAGATGAAAGGAACTCCCAATCCATTAAAATTCGAATGAGGACAGCGACATGGACAAATTGAATCGTCTCAACTGTCCTTGAATGCAACGTGCCTTAACCTTCGGTTGCACAAAGACAAAAACTGCAGGATTTTCTGCTTAAGGAGACATTGGAGGAAAGAGTGTTGTTGCTCACGCATTTTTGCGCGTCTGGTTCAATGGACGTCGCTACTGCTAGGAATCGCGTTATGCTACACGCGTTATGATGAAGCTTCTCTGTAGTACAACTATTGCTCTCATCTTTTTTGAACGACAGAGAAACAGGTCGGGCCAAAAAGAGAATGTGTGTAGGGGAAAGTGAGTGGGGTATTAGTAAGTTAGACCTGAAGAATTGGGATGGGATAGGGGATTGGGCCTTAGAGGTTAGAAAGAAGTTAGGCTGAAAAATTAATTGAACGTGTTTGTTGATTTGAGGAAGGGAATTGAAGGAATGGGCTGAAAAGGAAAAAAAATGGATCAGGTTGACTGATATAAAGGGTGGGCTTCTGCAGATAAGTCATGGTTTTGGTATATTAAAAGGGTAAAGTGGACTATCAAATTAGCCGAATTTAATTGTAAATTGGTCAATTTGATGAAATTTAAAAGGAGAAAAATTGATGAATATTACTTAACAAGATTCTTGATATTGATGGAATGAAATAGTTAACTTAATAAATCGAATAATTCAAAGATATAAATAATTTAAATTAAACTAATTTATTTGGACATTTGAATTAATATAAAATCTTTTTGACACTATTTTCAAATATTTATGAATAAGATCATTAAAATGACTTTAGAAAGTATTCGATTTTTATAAAACTAATAATTCTCAATCGTACGGGAATTAAGAAGCTCATGAATTAATATATATCGGGGAGGGTCAAGATTTGGTTTCAATAACTGTCCCTTATTTTACTTGGATTGATGTAAGAGATTCTAGGAAAAAAAGAAATTAACAAAACCAATTTTGATCAACCGCATATTCCTCTTTATGAAAAGGATTTGGCACGGACTTTAGGAGTTACAACTAATCCCCGGACAAGTTTTTCCTTCATCTCTAAAGCTATATGAGAATTCAAGCCTCCTGTAGTTCAGTACGCTTGATTTAACATGTGATTTTTAAATAATTCAAAAGTCATTTCGATACCGAATTATGAAGGGACCGAAATGCTCAAGAATTAGATTTTGAGAGCGAATGTTGAAATAAAGCCGAGTTTTTAACATTGAGCCCGCCTAAATATTCGTAAACTTCAGGAATCAAGTTGTTTATAGTTCAACACGATCAGTTGAAAAGGATCCTATTATGATAGACAACCTTTGGTTCTGGATGAGCGACAAATTGTATGATCATGAAAAGGAGACTTGTAACCTCTTATCCATGATTGTGGTGCGCTTCACACCCATACTTAAGAACTTTCACGTACATAATTTTCAAGGCTCTTGGCCCATTGTTGCTTAGATGAGAAATTTTCCTTAAACAATACCTATATTTCCAGATGCGAAATCGAAGTTGACAAACTGAAAGAAAAACCCCCATGCCTTATGATAGTGGTGTGGTTTATTTTGGTGGAAGTTGCTCCTCTTCTCACGTCCTAACAGTTTTACATTCCACTTTGTATTGTGTCCCATTTCACTGCTAAGAAAAAGTTTCACGTTGTGCAGGATCTTTTTTTATGTTGTCCGTACCTTTGGTATGTTTTGGAGAATTTATCCTTCGGATGCTCTCGACAAAGACTGAGATAAAACTTTTCATCATAAAAATGAAATTCAAATGGGCGACAATGTCTTTTACCGTGTCGACACTTAATCGTTCTCCTCGACATTTGACGTCAACTCAATTAGTTTGACGTAAAGTAAATAAAGATAATCTCTTATTTTTGCAATATAATCTTCAATTTACTCTTCATTGGATGTAAAAGTAAATAAAGCTGATGCAATGATGATATTTTGTTCCTTGATTTTTTTTATTCTCTTCGAATTCACTCTTGCCAAATAATGATTCAGTTTATGTTGAGGGGTAAATATTTCCCTTGAGATGCACGGTTCCTCCTCCAGCAGTGCATGATTTCTTGCGGGTCATGAATATCTTTCCGCGATGCGTGATTTCTTGCGGGGTATAAATATCTTCCCTCGATGCATAAATTTCTACGAGGTATAAATATCTTCTCGCGATGCATAATTTCTGCGAGGTTTGAAATCTTCTCGCGATGAATAATTTCTATGAGGTATGAAATCTTCCCGTGATGCATAACTTTCTTCCACGCATGAAATCTTTCCGCGATACATAGCTCTCAGTGAGGCATAAATATCTTCTCGCGATGCATCAATATTGTCTCGCGATGCATTAATGTTGACTCGCAATGCATGGTCTTCTGCGATACATTAATGTTGATTCGTGATGCATGATCTTTCCCGATGAATGAATATTGACTCACGATGCATCATCTTCCGTAGTGCATGAATAATTACTCGTGATGTATGATCTTCCGCGATGCATGAATATTGACTCATGATGCATTAATATTGACTCGCAATGCACGATCTTTCGCAGTGTATGAATATTGACTCATGATTCATGATTATTAACTCTTGATGTCATCCTTGGTACAAAATAAAGATAGCTCTTCAATCGTCTTCTGGGGGTGCCTTATTAATGACCATATTGTGTACAATGGTGAAAAGGGTAAAACGACATCCAAATAGTATATCGTCTTGATCAACAATAAAATAATTGATCCCTCCGGGTAATGCATAATATCATATCCGACATTATAATGCAAATGAATTCCTTTACGAAAACCGTAAAATCTTCCTTGAGATTTTCTCTTGATCCACCTTCGAATCTAGCTAGACGTTCTTTATAAATTTCATGTTGTTGGAAATTTATTGAAATAAACAATTTATATTCCCAATTAACCGAAATAAGCGATATAAAATGATTCCTGCTTCTACGAAAAATATTGATTTTGCAATAGTTTTCTCATCCTTTGTCTTGTCCATATTCATCCATCGGAAGAATTTGGTGATTTCAGAGCAAAGCTATAAACCTACATCCACAGAGAAATTGTTAGTTTTAAAAATGAACTTATATGTGTCGATTTATTTAGTTGTCTACTCCTTGTCCTGCTATTTCCGGATGATCTTCCCAATCTCCCAACTCTTGACATATAACACAAAATATATTATGTCAAAACAAATGAAACATAAATGAAAAATATATAAGAAAATAAATTTTCCACAAAATAGTATCTAAAAAAGGACACTGCCAAGTCATGTCACATAAGACTTAACAATCTTCTTTGAGTCTGATGCTCGAAGGTTTATCTGAATATTCATTTGGGAGTTTATAGAGTCACTCCGGACTTGTAAATAAATGCTGAAATTTTGAGGCCATCCTCAACATTTTTGTCCCAGTTAACTGCCTTGATTATCTTTCTACTGTAACTGAGTAAATTATGGAATTTTTGAGATATTCTAAAAAATTCTTTCCCAGGTGCAAATCTCGAAATATCTTTAGTCTTTACTTGCTGAGGAAGAATCTTCTTCTACAGAATTTTTCAGTCCCTCTTAAAAATTCTGTCCCAGTTTTTATTGTAAAATGAAATAAAAATCTTACGGGAGATATGACCGAACCCTTGTGGAGACTAAGTATCCTTTTGAGGCAAGAATCTGGTAAAACGTAGGTCCCTCCTCAAAGGCTGACAAAATAAGAAAAATTACAAGGAAACTGACCGAGGCCGACATTGGCCGCCTATGTATCTCATTTTTTAGATTTCTGGTCGAACATAGTTCAAATACAAAGAGGGATAAAATTTAGGAAAAACAAATACAAGAAAATATAATGATTACAAATAAATGACAGAAATACAAACTGAAATTTTACACATAATATATGTTGACAGCAACTGGGTTAATCGCTTTCGGCCATGGGGTGCCACCCATATCCGACAGGACCAAAGCACATGAGGATAATACCTTACGAACCATGTAGGTCCCTTGCCATTTGATGAGAATTTTCCGTTGTACTCATCTTGATGATGAAAACTGCGCTTAAGTAATAACTAACTGATTTCAAAATTTCTAGCTCTTACTCTCTTGTGGAAACGCGAATAATTCTTTATCGATATAGTTGATCGTGACAAACGACAACCACTCTCTTCTCATCGATCAAAGTTAACTGATCAATTCTCTTGCTCACCAATTCAGCATTACTCAACTCAGCCTCTTAGATGATTCTCAATGACAATATTTCAACTTCAGCAGGTATGACTGCTTCTGTTCCATATACAAGCAAGTATGGAGTAACTCCAGTCGATGTTCTGACACTCTTCAGTCCACTTTGTTGGAGCGTCGTTCTTCAACATCTTGAAGATAGGCTCACACACCACGGTTGATTTAGCTATGAATCAACTGATGTTCTTTAACCTCCATAAGAAACTCATCTCCTCTTTTCTTGTCTTCTGCGGAGGTAACTCTTTATTTTATTTAATCATAGAAGGGTCGAGCTCAATACCCTTTCTGCTGACTATAAATCCCAAAAACTTTCTAGCTTGAACACAAAAAGCACATTTGGCGGGATTTAACTTCATATTGTAATGACGCAAACGATTAAAGAATTTCCTTAGATGTGTCAAGTTATCCGAACTCTCACGGGACTTTATTATGACACCATCCACATACACCTCAATCCCCTTGTGAATCATGTCATGAAATATGGTCGTCATAGCCTTCATATAGGTAGCACCAGCATTCTTGAGGCCAAACGGCATCACTCTATAATTATATACACCCCAAGGTGTAACAAAAGTTGTATTTTCTGCATCTTCCTCGTCATCAGAATCTGATGATAAGCTACGTAACAATCCACAAATGACTGTATTTCAAGGTTAGCACAGTTATAAATTCAAATATCAAAATTCCGCGACGGAAAATTTTCCTTCGGGCTAGCTTTGTTGAGGTCTCTGTAGTCGACACAAATCCTGATTTTCCCGTCTTATTTTTGAGACTGGAACAACATTGGCAAACCAAGTCGGGTATTGTATCACTTCCACCAATCGAGACTCTATCTTCTTAGTGATCTCTTTTTCAATCTTTAAAATCAATTCAGACTTGAACTTGTGAGCCTTTTGATTCACTGGATCGAACCCCAAATTAATCAGTAGTTTATGATATACAACGTCGGTACTCAGCCCTTGCATGCCACCGAGATGGGATTTGTCTTTTGAGTGAGAAACTTAAGACTCCAAAAGTTTAGGTCGGACATTTGTAATAGTAATTTCCATATAGTTGGAAATTTCTCAAATGGAGTGGATTTTCGATATCCTCATTCAAAGAAACATAACACATAAGAAATTAATAGTACATATATCGTGTCCTAACATATATAGAGGGAACCTTTTGTTCCAAGGATAGGCCTAGCGCATTTTAATGATGTACATATGAGTTTGAACCATATAAAGAATTCCCCCAAAAATAAATTCCACAAGTGACTAATAATGTTCACAGAGGGGAAAATAATGGGTAAAAGATTAAAGTCAAACTAAAGAAATGTCTATTTGAAATTGCCATAAAGGCAGGCCCACGCAGGGGCTAATGTGAAAAACACATATAGAAAAACTCGCAAAGGGGAAAAATCAAGTTGCATCCTTTGAAGTATCGATGACCCACTTTGCATTTTCCCAGGCTCGATACATATCAGACAGGATGACCAAAGCTATAGAATAGTACTTTGTTGCCCATTGGTTCTCATGCCCTTTTAACAAAGTATGAGCGAGTGTTATAACTCAGGCATTGATGCTAAGACTTTGACCATGTGGAAATACCATTGTTCCCAGTAACGCTACAGCAAATGCTAGAGGACGAATTTGATTCTATTCTCTGTAGGAGATCTTTAACTCTCGGTTATATGTGCCGTAGAAACTTGAATGTTCAAATCAGATATAAATATCTATGAATGCAACATGGGATTCTTGGCACAAGTAGGAAAATTCTTTTCCCTACCCAAACAAGTTCGGAATATCATATACGGAAGGCTTATTAGGGATGAAGATGTCGTCTTGCTTTCTTGCCTTCCTTTCTATACCATTCCCTACTGTGTTTACGCAATCTCTGATCGCCTCCAAAGTCGGGGTAATTTTTGCAATTCCGAATTGGAACACCATTCAGTGGCTATCCAATATCCCGTGAGAACCTCAACCAATTTCGTCCAACCGTACATGTTGATTAATTTCGTTAGAGCACTCATGTATTTGTTTAGGGTCCTTCTATGATCCTCATTTATATTTTCATGCCAAATGTTGAGTTGGGGTGGCGTTCCTATGACCAAGTCAAACTCTGGGAAATGGTGCATATCTACAAAACAGAAGCTTGTTAGTTTTACCAACCCCAAATTGGTTTTCACACGTACATCATTCAAATGTCACATAAAATTATGTGTCGTGAGGTCGAAGACCTTAAACACTATTTTTGAAGTTTTTTACTGAATGGACTTAATAAAAATTGGGTATTAAGCATTGTTAGGAGAATGCTTAATTTTTTGTTTTTGTTTTGTTCTAACCTAGGCTTACTAGAATAGTTTTCAAGTTGACGGTTACCCGAGTCGGACAAACATCATGGTGAATCTACCAAAAAATGCAGGATTACCACATTCCACCTATTTCTTTGATACTTCCAAATGAATTTTTGTGTATTTCTGAAAAATCCATGGAAATCCATCTAACATTCGTTTTCCTAATGCATACTACTTGCCGTTTGGCGGAAGAATACTATGAAAATCCAATAATTTCAACTACTAAGGTGAACTAAACAAGTAACCAATTTATCACAAATAGCCAAATAACTTTAGTTTTAAGGTTAGAATCCTCCAACTTCGCAAGCAGAGTCTCCATTTTTGTTTGTATCGAAAAAAATATTTTTGTGAGTTTTTTTTGACTTTTTTAGAGTCGACACTTAATTTTTTATGAAAAATGAAGAAAACTAACATTTCCAAAGAATTAAAAGAAAAATCATTTGAAAACAATCAAAGTTGTTCGGGGATTCTTATTAACGTCTTAGGAAGGTTTTGAAAGCACCTAAGATGTTCCGCTTAACACAGTTATCTGAAAACTAATTTATTTCGCTAAACATAAAAGTGTGATAAGATATTTCTTAAAGTTTTTTGAAAAATTAAGCGCCGAATCTTTTAAGATTGTTTTTTAAAGTAAAAATTTATTTATCTAAGTGAATTTTGATTTGTAAAATCCTTTAGTCATTTATTTGGTTTGATTGAGTCGTTAAACCCAAAGTGGCATTTTTTGGGGAATTGGATTTTCCTAAATTTTACACATAAAGACAAGTAAAACACAAAAGCAATAAAATCAAGTAAAGAGAGAGAGGACAAAGATTTGGGTCCTAATTTGGGTTTTCTATGCGCCTTGACCGGTACTTGGACCCACATGTCTTTGAGTTTTAAACCATTTGACTTTTTGGGTTTTTGACCCATTTTCTTATGGACATGTCCTAGTGTAAACATAATAGTAAACATTGAATGGGAAAATAAAGGCCGACAAGGGCTTAGGCCCATTACAAATAATAATTTAAGAAAAAATAAAAATAAAGGTCTTCTAATCCGACGTCTTCGACTATCTTCAACTCCTTCAACTTTGGATCTTTCCGCCAGTTTTGGACTCAAATTGATAAGTGATTCGATCATCTACGTCTCACATGCCAGAGTCAAAGGCAATATGCGGGTTCGTAGTGAGCTCAGATAATATCACATGCAAAGAAGAAAGAAAACATAAGTATTCAATCAATCGGAGACACGATGCTAAAATTTCATAATGTACTATCATCTATATTGAGATTTTTATTAATCAACTCCACAATATGGAAAAAGCTTCAAAGTAAAAGAGAAAACAAACTTAATCATTTAGATTCACTCTACCCATATAAACTATATCTTTTTGTTTATATACTTTTATGCCATACACAAAAAAATTGGGAATCGGTGATAGTCATGCTTTAAACCATCATTTTATCTATAAAGAACTTAACTGGAACGGAGACTACAATCAAATTGTTTGCATCAACTTAATGAGTCATATTTTGAGATAATTTTGACATTTAGTGAAGGGGAAAGGTATTAACATTCCGACAATTTAAGACGAATAAAGGGAGCAATCAGAAACTTCATAATAAAAGCCCAGGTTTTATTCTCAAGTAAATAACTCTAAAAAGACTAAAAGATAATAACACATGGAATAATTCAATAAAAAAAGTGAAATCAAGTTTAGGCATATATAATGACCATAAACATGCTCCACATTAAAGTTATTTCTTAGGCTTATACAGCAAAATGATCTAGCACATTAATAAGCCATGGATAACATCGTACGAGCTTCATATTAGAACACCTTAAGACTCTATCTCCCCTTGAAGTAAAATGGCATTTACAGACATAAAAAGACCCCAAATGACCACAAAAAAAGGTTCCATCTCCTTAATCAATATTAAACCCAACGAGCAAAGAATCAAAAGAAAGAAAGCCAAAGCACGAAAATCAAAAGAAATTGAGTTCAAATATTTGTAGAGTTTTCATTCTTTAACTTCCTTTAAAGAGTTTAAATATAATTTAAACAACCCAGGCGCACTGATTCCATAAACCAAACAACCTTTCCACATACGAAAATCTCGAACTAAACAAGAATGAAACAATTTTCGAAAGACAACAAGCAATACCCACTTACAATTTTGGTTCATACCAAACACTAAAAAAAACAGTTTAAGAGTGAGAAGTTGACAATAATTTTACCTTTTCCAGAGCAGCAAAATAAGACTACGAGGTTGAGGCGACGATCTTCCATCCACGCGAGCATGGACGCGAACCCAAACAAACGGAATGAGGAGGCTATGCAAGACTCAAAAATATTCTCGATTCATTCTTAATCTTAGATCTATTAACTTGTTAAGGCTCAAATATTCGTAACAAGAAACTTCCCATTACAGAGAACCCTTAATGAATTTTGACTTACGAATTTCTCACCAAACCCCCAACGATTACCACCCCTAACAAAATAAAAAAAATAAGGATAAACAAACTATCCTCTTCCCTTCTTAGACATTTCTGTTTTCCCAAAATCTTTCTCTCCTGATAACCCGTAACTCTATCTTTCTATCTTCTCTGAAAAATTTCCAATCCCCAATTCTTTCAAGAACTTGAATATTTACAGGAGGGGGATTAGGGTTTTGAGTTTTTATTGGGGGAGGGGGGGAATGCAGAACGGAAATTTGAAACCATTAGTCAAAGGACAAAAAATAGTTGCTGCCGGGACGAAAAGGACTCACAATCCCTTATAACCCGGATGAGGACAGCGACATGGACGACTTGGATCGTCTAAACTGTCCTTGAATGCAACGTGCCTTCACCTTAGGTTGCATAAGGACGACGTTGCTCAGTTCGAAGGACGAAAATTGCAGGCTTTTCTGCTCAAGAAGTCGTTGGAGGAAAGGGAGTTGTTGCTCATGCGTCTTCAACTAGCATTGCATTGCTCGCGCGTCTTTGCGTTGTTTGGTTCAATGAACATTGCTACTGCTAGGAATTGTGTGCCTCTACACGCTCTGTGATGAAGCTTCTTTGTTTTATAGCTATTGATCTTATTGTTCGGGAATTAAGAATCTCATGAACTAATATATATCGGGGAGGTCAGAATTTGTTGTCATCAACCTAGATTAAAGAAAATGTTTTCTAACCAAGTTCTTTCAAAATTTCCCAAGTCTCGTGATAATAGGGTGTCTAACCCAAAGCCTGAAAAGGGAAAAGTTACTAGTTCACCTAGCAAGAAACCAACTTGTGGAAAATCTTGAAAGAAGCATTATGGTGATTGCCTTGTTTGATGTACAATTTCTTTGCGTGTGGGAAGAGTAGCCACAAGGTTAGGGATAAGCCTAATATAAAGTGTCAAGACAAATGTAGCGGGAAAACTTAATCTAGTTAAACTAATGTTGATATTCCCAAGAAGAATCACTTTTATGCATTTCGCTCTAGGGGTGAACAAGAGACTTCTCCCGATGTGTTGACCAGTATGTTACAAGTATTCTCTGTTGATTTCTATGCTTTACTTGATCAGGGTTGTAGATTATCTTTTGTTACTCTCTTGATATCTAGGAAGTTTGATGTTTTGCCTGATATTCTAAATGAACCTTTCATGGTAACTACACCGGTAGCGTTGGGGGTTCTAAAGAGGTTATATATAAATTGTCCTATAATGTTGCCTTATAGAGTTACTCATTTTGAATTTGTAGAACTTGATATGGTCGATTTTGATGAAATTTTGGGGACTGATTAGTTTTATGATTGTTTTGCTTCCATTGATTGTAGAACAAAAATGTTAAGTTAAATTTTTCAAATGAACCCGTCTTAGAGTGGAAAGGGGGAAATTCTATTCCTAGAGGTTTTATCATATCTTTTCTTAAGGCTTGTAAAATGATCTCAAAGGGGTCTCATACTATTTTTTAAAAGTCAAAGATTTTGAATTCGAAAATCCTCCGATTGAGTTAGTCACCGTACTGAAGGAATTCTTGGAGGTCTTCCCTAATGATCTTCTGGGAATCCCTCCCGCATGGGAAACTAATTTTGGTATTGACTTACTATCGGATACCAACCCCATTTCAATCCCTCCTTATCGGATGGCTCCGCCCGAATCGTAAGAGTTGAAGCCTCAACTCAGGGTTACTAGACAAAGGATTCATTAGACCTAGTTTTCTCAATCGGGTTCTCTGATATTTTTTGTGAAGAAGAAGGATGGGTCCCTTAGAATGTCCATTGATAATAACAAACTCAATTAAGTCACTACTAAGAACAAGTATCCTCTCTATAATGCCTCAAAAATGGCTTAGGTGAAGCTCGAGAATAACATGGTTTTCAGGTTCTAACGTCCTAAAATGATGTATGATGTGGTATTTAGGCAATCTAGAAAGATTTAGGTGCATTGGAAGTCAAATTTCAAGGGACGACTAAGACGTGCGACGACTAAGTCACCTGTGTTCTTGATGTGTGGTTATGTGCCTATATTTGTCTTTTATAAGTTAATGAGTATCTTATATGAGTTATTATAGTGTTTATTGGCATAATATTGAGTTTTATGTATCTTTGAGGTCAAATGTCTAAGAATGTGCATGACGTTTGAAACGTTTGCCTTGAAACAACCTTGTGTGTCTTGGTATGTTTTGTCAACCTTTAGCTGTTCATTTTAATAAAAATTTATGTGGAAGGTCCTAAAATCATATACAAATATATTCCTGTTAGGAATTTCCGAGTGAAAGTCCCCAAGGACCAACCAAGGGTCCTTGTGGAAGGACCCTTCTCAAGATCCAAGACTGCACAATGCAGTCCCAAATGACGGAAGCAGTAGACGTCTCGTCGGCCACTCGATACCCTTTCGGTGGGAGTCGTTGATCAGTACTAAGGCTTATCAGGGCAAGATTCCAACGACCAACCTCACTCTCAATAAATGGACCAACAGGATGGTGCGTTGGTTTGGAAACAGGTCGCCGTTTCGCAACTATCAGTGAGGGATGGTTCCTGCACAACTTACTTTTAATTCTCGGGGTAAAGTGGGAAATTCACCCCATGTACAAATAAGGGTTTGGTCAGTTACTTAGGGGAACTTTGTGTATATTAAACATGTTTATAAGCCTTAATCACTTAGGAGAATTCATTCTTCAAAATCAAAACCCAAAATTCATAGAAATTCTCTAGAACTCTATTGAAGCCAAAACTCAAGAAAGATCTTGGATTGAAGATTTGAGTAGTGATTCTTCATAAATATCATGGATTAACATCATAAAGGTATGGTTCTTTATCCTTGAAACTCTATTCATCCAGGAGCCAAGAAATTCTAAGAGTTTTCTACTTTTTTCAAAGATGAACTTGTCCAATTTTATGATCTATCCATGGGTTCTTGCATTAATGGTTTTACCTCATTGTGTATTGATGGAATCATTGTTAATTAGATTATTTTAACTTACTTAACCTATGAACCTATGTAGTTGATGATCCCTAGTTTATAACTACTTTATGGGGTAAGTGATATTGCATAAATGCTTATGACTTCTAGTGTAGTTTTCTATGGGCTATTGAATGATGTAAGAATTGTTTTTAGTTAATTTCTAATTTGACTTAGAATGAAAAGTCTATATTTAATTGACTAAGATTCACTTACTATTATAGTTTATGTATTGAATTAATGTTCATGTCCATGGGTAACGACCTAATTGTATTGAATTTGATGATTTAGATATGGATTGAAGTGGTGAGAATTAATTGGTGGTATATTGGCATATTTCTCTTTATTTTAAGTAATGTATCTCTTGAATTATGCTAATATTGATAAGGTCCACATATGGTGGCGGTACTGTGTGAATGATGTGGCCTTGTCGGCGTTACTTTATGTATTATGATAATCATGGCCTTGTCGGAAAACTACTTGAAGTACTATGATGATGTGTGTAGTGATTTCTGTGAAGTGTTGTCATATCCATATACTTGTGATTAAGATAAAGTATGTTTTCTTAAATTGATGTTGTTAGGTGATCATGTTAGACAATGATTATGTGTTTATCTATGTACTCTTAGGGTTGATGCACGATTGTTCCTAATTGTCTATGAGTCTATAATGTTTATATTCATTATGTTATAACAGTTGATAGGATGACCTAAATATGATGTTGGTTGTCCCTATATGCTTCTAGAATGACATGTTAAAGGTTATATGCAAAGTTTGGTGTGTGTTGTATGGTTGACTTGTGTCCCTTAATTGGTACATGTATGAATGTGAATATGATAAGTCTTGAATTAATAAGATAAAGACTCTTAGTATTGAATGTATAAATGACATGTGACCTTGAATTATGTTAAGAGGGTCTTTATGTGAAACGTTTAATCTAGTGGTAAGGTTATGAACATTAAAGTCGAAAGTTGTAGTGGTATCCTTCTTCTAATTAATTATGGAGTTAAGTTTTATTGTTAGGAACGACATCATATTTTGCTTATGAATGTCATGATAAGCTATCTGTGTCGCCATTATAAGGTTGCCCTAGGAACCTCTTTAGTAGGTGGAATGTGATTGGATCATGAATATTATATGAAACCCTTAGTATGAACCTTTAATGTCAATTACTCTATGAGAACAAGGCTAGCACCTAGTGAGTATGGTAAGGGAAGTAGATCTAATTAATATCGAGGATAAACTACAAAGTAAACCCTTCATATTTCCAAACCATGTGCCTACATGGGATGTGTCCAACTTCTACCATTGGCAAGTAGAACACACTCATCGGAGTAGGTTACAACTCCGGACTCCATGTTTAGATACCATGGTTGATGTCGGTTATTGACGATTCTCATCATGTGGGATAGCTATTAGCATTAGAGAAGTTTTATGAAGTTTAGGTTGTGGTTTGGAATGATCTCTAGACATTGCACAATAGAATTTGAAGATGTTAGTGGGAGTCCCTAGGTCTTGTCTATGACCATTGCTTAAATGTACTTTATGTGATGGATGTCTCTTAAATGAACTAAGGATTGTAATGACTAATTTAAGAAAGCATGTTTGATGAATAAGTACTCACCTAGAGTAGTTAAGTGTTATCTAGTTAAGGTATAAAGGGAGCATAGGAATTGTCACTTTGTATCTTACCTTGATAAGTCTTAAGAATGACTCTAGTAAGGAAAGATGGTTGATAGTTTAGACATGATCAAAAATTAGGTAGTATGAAGAATTACATAGGTAATCTTGAAGAGGTCAATCATGGACATTCTTTTTTGGAGTTATTTGAGTAGGTCTTTTGATAACCCTTGCGAGGTGAATATCGTATTTTATGAATATTATTGTCTTAAGTTGGTATAATTTTTACCTAGGTAGTCCAAAAGGACCTCTTAAGTGTGTGTGAAAGGTAATGTACGGGTGGTTTCTGCACAACTCATTCAAGTGAAACTTGGAATTACCTTAGGTAGAAGAATCTCGTGTTCATATGTTGGTGTACTGTAAGTGTGTGGATCTCATTAAATGTGGTCTTAATGATTATTTAGTTGTGCCTAGAGAGGGTGTATGTGCATATCTCTTTGTATTACTTAAGTGAGTCATAGGATAGGTTTTAGTGAGGGAATGGTATGCTAGAAAGTGTTCAAGGTGAATTTGATAGGCTTCATTATAATAGTGACGAAGTTCACTGTAAAAGTGAAATAGTTCACTATAAGTTATTTCTAAAAATGTGATAAAATCTTTAAGTAATTTCTTATGTGTTTCTAAGGTGTTAAATGTTGTTCTTATGATTATATTATGATATTTAAATCAAAAGATGCATATTTACAATAAATTTCCTTTTTTATGCATTATGGCATACATAGTACATGTGTTTGTACTAATTTCATGCTTTTATCTATCTCTAAAATGATTCATTTGTGAAGGTGCTTTTTGAGATCTAATCTTGTATTAGAAGATATTTCAAGAAAGTTTAAGTATGTCCTCATTTGACTCGAGGGAATAGATATCTTTTACTTATCTTATTGAAGTATTGTTTATAGACTTTGTTGTACTATATTTCGTTTGTGTATGGGCCGTGTCCCAAAGTAATCTTGTGATTAAGATTTGATGAAGTGAAACTTAGTATTTCGTATGAGTTTTGCATAAATGATATTTTTAAAAGACTTATAGAATGTTGCGGAAAGTTTTAACTCCGCACTATTTTTCATATGTTTATAAACGATGAAAGATATACAAGGGCTTGTAAAAGACCTCCGAAAGGTCAAGTACGCCGGTTGTACTCTGAGAGTGACATATCTTCTAGGGTATGGTCTTGGGATATGAAAAGCTCCCTCAGATTAACGAGTTGCTTGATCAAATCCAAGGGGCAAGCTACTTTTGTAAGATTGACTTGAGATCGTGGTATCACTTACTTAGGGTGTGGGATGAGGATATAAAAAATTGTATTACGGAATATATATGGGAACTATGAGTTTATAGTGATGTCCTTTTGTCTTACTCATTCCTTAATGGCGTTTAAGGACTTCATGAATAGGGTGTTTCAAAGTTACCTAGATTCATTTGTCATTGTCTTCATTGACGACATCTTTGGTATATTCAAAAAATGTAGGTGAAGTCCCATAGCCTAACCTACACTAAGCATCTACCCTTGGTCACCCTAGTTGGGGTCCTTACGTTATTCCCATTATCCATTATACCTAAGGCAAACTATACCCTTAACCGACACTAAGACAACGGGTGCTACATAAGTTTGGTGTTGTAGAGCCTTACACCAAGGGAAGGTGCTCTACTTAGCCAAAGTAGAACATTAAAACATGATAGAATACGAAGTGAAACCACCTGCTATATCCTATGTGGCAAGCATATTAATGGAACTTGGAGGTATATATGGAGACCCTCTTTATGCCAAATGGGGAAATGTAGTTATCCACTATGGAAACATCACTCAATGACCTTAGAGCTATGAGTATAACCACCTTGTGAGGACTGTGGTGACCTACCCTCCTCCAATGGGAGAGGACACCCCTCAACTTCAAGTTCACTCGGTTCTAATCTAAGATCCCTTTTTATTAATAATTCTTTATTATATTTATTTTTTAAAAATTGGCTTAGGAGAGTTAACCCATCATATGCTTAGCTCGTGGACATAGCATATGTAATCACCTATCTAGATTAAGGTACACTTGAGCACACCTTTCAAGGTCCCTACATTAATGAGATCATCATAAATGTGTGTGTGTAAATTTATATGTGAGCAAACCTTTCACATAACACATTAAGTCCATACATGTTCATACATCAATTCATAAGTATATAGGTATAACTATATGAACAATCCATTCATATAAAAGCAGCAAGAGACTATTCACATTCATACTTTATCATTTCATATACTTATCATCATAGCATATAAGTCATATTCATAACATGTTTATACATTCGTATACATGTATTTAGAAGACCAACCTGAGAACTATCCTATCAAGGTACACATTTACATTGCATAGACAAGGTCCTATACCCTTGCCCATACTAGAACACATATAAAGTCATCCTAGTGAATGATACATCACATAACATCATAGAATGAATGACATAGCATAAGATACATTTATTCAAGACTTACTATATCATTATAGTAAGCTCTAGTCATTAGAACATATACAATATTTAATTCATCTAGAACTTTAGAAGATCTCATCATAGGAAGCATATACACATAAACTTAACATAACCATTTACATGCTCATAACAATAGTAAAACAACCATAGATCATAGCTAGAATTGGAAACTAGGGATAGACTCCACATAGGGTGATCATCACCATCACACATTCATAATGCAACTTCGTTCAAGGCCATGTTCATAACCCATATATATTGGCAATAATGTAAACACCACCACCATATGTGGACCATATCACACAATGTCGTACAAGACTTCATCAACTATCAATACTATAAGAAAGTAAAAGAGATCGACATTCTTAAATATTTCCCACCCTTTGATAATACTTGAACAATACTCCATTTTCATCAAAAATTATTGTAAATGGAATTAGCGAAATGTGCTTTAATAATAAAATAAACCATGCATAAGCCACTAAAATATCATGCTACAAACTACTACAATACATCAGTAATATACTAGAAAGTAAAAGGTCAAAGATCATTAACCAATTTCACTTGTATTGATCATAAATAATATTTAATCAATAGTATCAATCTAGGGCAGTAGATAAAGACATAATAACCTAGTCTGACTCATGCTTCATCTGACCTAGAAGTGAGATCACATAATATAGATATGTTATCAATCTATAGGTTAGAAGAATGTAGATCAATCTTACTATGACTCCCTTAGTTGGTCATGAATGATTCATACCCACAATTCCTCGATAACATTCATGTAAAGCAGTATCTACTATTTTCCCTACACAAACGAATCCCATATTCATGCATTATAGATTCTATGTTACATCGAAAGACATGCATTAACATTCAATAGGAAGTAGGGATCAAGTCTTCATTCATCGTAACACATTAGACTAATAACACATAATCATAATCAATAAATGTACTAAGCAGAATTGAATGTGCTAGAATCATAATTTAATTAATATAGAGTCACGATCACAATGCCAATACATAGGCTAAAAAAAGAATTGAAGGGGACATGGGATCATCATGCAATTGGATTGAAATCCACTTTAGATTAAGCACATTATCATCAATTTATCATTATTAATACATTGAAAATGTTTTGATAAAGAATCCATTGGTAGATTGAAGAAGAAGAAGTTTGATCATGAACTTCCATTGAAGACATTGAAAGGAACTCTCTAGATGGAAGATTAACTAGATATTAAGCATCACCATACCTTACTGTAGACGAAGAACTCTAAGACTTGGTAAGGAACCCATGGAATCCAAGATCCAATTTTTTCTTGAGCTTCACCTTTAATTGAGGCTCTAGAGAGAGTGGTTTTGAAGGGAAGTCTAATTTTTGTAAATTGAATTGGGATAGGGTTGTAACGTTTTGGATAACATAAATACACCTAAAATAACCAAATTAACCAAATAAGGTCAGATTATCACTTGTTTTGAATTTCCAATTCACCCCTTAATGAAGCAATATGCAAGCTGTGAAGTTGCAGGTTGCATCGACAGGTATAGTCGATGGGGCGTCATCTGGTCGATGAGCCATCTTGTTGCTCCATCGTTTGCGAATGAAATAGCTTCATACGAGTCTAATATACGTGTCTCGACAGCTTTTGGATCCTCTTTGAGGGTCTCTTCCGGAGCCCTTGGGGAGTCGTACCCGGATGTTTCAAACGTAAATATTAACCCTAACATGTGAAGGACCTTCCATATAAGTTTCATTAAAAAAGTAGTCACAACATGCACTCATATGCTACGTACACTCAAGACACACAAATGCACGTCTCATGGGCTAACTTTCGAACGTCTTGTACGTTCTTGTACGTTTAACCTCTAAAGTTCATGAAACAAAACATGCTGCCTATAAACATCATTATTAATCATATAAGGAAATCATAAGCCAATGAAACACATATAAGCACATAAAAACATTTAAGTCCTCTTGGAGACTTGTCGTCAACCGTCTTCGTCGTCCTTGACACTTTAATTCCAAATCACTTTAAACATGCATACTTTAAAACTCTTAATTAATATGTTAAAAAATTTAGAGGCAAATGTGAGGATAAATACACCCTAACTCATTTTGACGGTCATACAATATCCCCCTTTGGGGAACGTTAACACACTTTCATCACAACAAGGAGTTCAATGAATCATAGAGCAGCTCACAACTATCATAAAATCATCACTTAGAAGTCAATGTACCAAACTTACAAGGAACACAAGCTTCAACCATTTAGCACTCAATGAAACCCAAGCAATCAAAACCTTTATTCACTCACTCTTTAATGCATCAAACACATAAACTCTTGTCATGTTCATTTGAAGAACGTCATTCTCCTAATCATAACATGGTCTCTACATTTAATTTCTTTGAGAGATCATCATGCAACCATCTTTAAGTTACTCTTAGGTAGATTCAACAACACTCAAGAGTATAATTTGGCAGTCATATTTCAATTCAAATACACTTGAGTTTAATAAATCAAAAAGTGTCTTCCTTAATAAGACTTAATGCCATGATGGTCATACTCAACCATACCATGTTTTGTAGTGTCCATGGAGGAATGTTCTTATCCTCAACACACTTACATGTCTCATGCCCTGATGGAGTTTATGGACTTCATGAATAGCGTGTTTCAAAATTACCTAGATTAATTTTTCATTGTGTTCATTGACGACATCTTTGGTATATTCAAAAAATGTAGGTGATGTCCCATACCCTCACCTACAGTAAGCAACTACCCTTAGGTTACCTTAGTTAGGGTCCTTACTTTACTTTCATTATCCATTTTACTTTAGGGAACTATAGCATTAACAAACACTAAGACCATGGGTGCTACATGTAATTTGGTTTTGTAGAGCCTTACCCCAAGGGGAGGTGCACCTTGGGCTACAAAAAATCTTGGCATGTTAACAGGTGCACCTGCATCTCTATATAGTTCTTCAATCGCCATACCAACGTCTTCTTTCTCATTCCATCGCTATCCAAGTGTTTATTGAATTGTATAAGTATCTCTAACATTTAAAAAACATAAACATTATTATGCTAGAAATCATTTGGTGCAAGGTCACAATAAAGTAGAATGATAGCGAGGAAATATGACTATAGTCTATAGCTATGGGGACTACTCAAGAAAATATGGTGGGTATTGTATACTATTTGTATGTAGTGTTCCATCCACAGATAGATATAAGAGAATATGTTTTTGCATCCATAAATGTAAGTACTTAGTATAACTGTAAAATTATAATTACAAAAAGAAAAATGAACTTACAAACACAATAGGATCATATGAAGGTGAATGGTTTTGGGATAGGAGTAGAGCTACGAGAAATAGGTGCATACACGAAGTAGTCACAATTGATTGAGAAGGTTGATCGAGTCTGATCTCTGCTACAACTAATATAAGGGAGGACTCTAGAATAATTAAAATCCTTTCATATTTCATCATTTCACTAATTTGTGGAGAAATTATGGTGGAATCATAACCTCATTGTTAATATATCATTGTTGAAAGGATCATGAATTAGATAGTACTTGTATCACTTCTCTATCTTCATTGAATTTTGCAGATAATGATGTCATAATATTTTGAATCTCATGTTGACTAGAAAGGTAAGATCAAGAACACTAATTCATTTTGAGATTAACAAATTGGCATTTAGTGAACTACTTGTTATTATTTCTAATATTTCTGAGTATTGTAGACAGTAAAATCTTCTAAATAAATCAAAGTTACATAATCTAGGTGTTGGCACTAGATTATGAGCTATATATCTCTGTCTCTCAAAGTTCTGTATTTTTTTTTTTTACTTGATATATGATATTGTGATATGGAAATAGATATGTAAATGATAACTGAGACCTCAATGAAATGAGAGAGCTGCCAATCCTTTATATTTTTTTTTGATGCACCAACATAATACCTACTTGTATAGGAAATTTAGTGGAGGTGTTGTTACATAGTTTTTGTTCTTATAGCACATTTGTTTTGAGCTGAATTTCAGCTGTATTGGTGGGATATTCTATTATTTTTAAGTCATCTTCTAAGGATATGGTGTAGGGGGTGACTATGATTGTGGAAAGGGTTTATTTTTGTTATCTATTGCTAATATTTCTCTACACATTATAGTTATGTCAATAAGACTACAGGACTTTTCCACTTCAATATAAATAATATGCATCCACAAATTATATCTAATAATAAATCTCTAAATATGATAATATCTTATATAATCATGTGAAAGCACTCACTCTCTTCCTAATTCAGTAGTGCGCGAGTAGTGTATTATCTAATGCTCCGATATGAGTTAATAATTATGTATGATTTTTAACACTCATATCAGCTCTAATCATATATGCTTCTAATTTGTATGTCAATAATGAAATGCAGCTCATCTCGTGTATTTGTCAAACCCTCCATCTCTCACAAACATTGAATAAATTCAGTAGTAATTGATTGGAGTCGCAACACATTTTGGAAGTATCTTCTATATTTGCAACATAAATTAGTGCGTATTGATTAGTATGCAGTATATATATTTGAATATTAATTAGTAGTTCCATGCATAGAGTATCTGTGCACAATTTTATGGTGTGATGTAAACGGGGAAACCCTCTATTTATACACAAAATTTACAGACTTTTGGCCATTATGGCCGACACTTTACTTTACACTTGGCCTTTGTATTTTCGGCCGACGCAAACAAACAAAAACTTAGTGGCCTATCTTTATTATTGGCCGACACTTACTATTTACTTTATGACTTTTATACAATTTGGCTTTTTACAGCTGACACAACATGACAAAATAAAAATTATTACTTTTTACATATGGCTGATATTCAGCCGACACAAATTTTAACAAAATTCAAGATACTTTTTTTTTATTCGATTTGAACATCTGGTATGACATTATCTTCTCCTTGACATTTTGAACATATATGGTCGGGATATTTTTGTCCAATTATTTTGCAATATCTCGTCAATAATTCTTCTGAAATAAACCCTTTCCTTAATGCTCTTGTTGTTGGTTTTTGCTCTGGCTTGAGTAGACTAAGTATCCATTGGCGTATCTCTTCCATATCTTGTTCTCTGATTTCTTTAGAATTTGAATATATCATAACTTGTTCTCGTACATAATAGCTCCATACTGAATTTCCGTTTAAATAATTGTTAGTTAATTCATTTAGGATAGTTGCTATTCCTATAACCCTTTTGTTGGGGAAGAATTTTGGTATCTCAACCTTTTGTATTTCTTGTTGTATTCCGATATCTTCTGGAATTATCATATCTCTGGTCAAACCAATTTTTATAACTTGTATAATTGGTTTTATCTCATCAAATAATATCTCTGCTGGTGCTGAATAAAACTTTATATAAAACAATGTTCCTTTAGTAATTCTTTTATAGTTCATAAAGGCTTTGTATAGCTCTGGTGTGGTAGATATTTCATCTCCTGTTTGGGTATAAACTTTACTAAGTAATCCATAACTATAACTTGTTTTTACTAGATTTGCATTGGTACCTGGTTGTGCTATTAACTTATTATATCCTTGTAGCTTTTGGGTTATAAAATCAGTATTAGGGTCTTTGGTAGTTGGAGATCTGGGTGTTGAGTTTAAATAATTTTAGATTTTATAAAGGTTTTCAATATATGAGCGGGTTATGTGGTTGTAGGCTTTTTTATCTTGGTTCAAACTTTCTGAGTAAGTATGTATTTGTGGTGGTATAAATAATGAGTCTTTTTGGTTCTTTGGAATAAATGGTTTATCGAAGATTTTGTTCATATTTAAATTTGTATATCTTATTCCACTGGCTCCTTTTGTTGTAGATGCGCTTGCTGTAGCTGCATTTAAACAAACATTGTCATGGGTTTTATGGAGTTTCCCAACGTCTCCTTCTAGTTCTGGCTTTTTACCGTCCGCCGAATGACGTAGCTCCGCATTTTTAGAGTCATGCTGCTGACTGTTAGCTTTCAGATTTTGTAACTCTTTTCCCATACTGTCCACCTTCGTAGAAAGTGTAGTAATTGCTTTGAGTATTTCTTCTATTGTATCTTGTTCAGTTTGAGTCCCTTTTTCTTGATAGGTAGTCTGCAACAAGGTTCTTGTCAGTCTTAATTATTTCAATTGTGAATGTAAAATTTAATATATTCAATACTAATCTCCTTATTTCTTTTGTTGTAACTGAATCATCTAACTTTTTTGTTATCCACCATTTTACTTGTGTATTATCTGTTCTCACAATAAATTTATTGTAAACAATATATGGTTCAAATGCTAATAAACACTTATATAATGCGAATAATTCTTTTCTATTTATTTCCCATTTTATTTGTGCTTCTGTGTAAGATCCTGAATAATATCTGCAGTGGTGTTCTGTTTTTTCTTTTTCATATTTGTATTTTAAAACTCCTCCGTAACTATGATTACTCGAATCTGTTTCAACAATGTAAGTAAATGTTTTATTTTCATCAGGAAAATATAGTTTTGGTAACTTTTTACATAAATTCTTAATATTTTTTATATGTTCTTTATCTTTATTTTCAAAATGATATTCTACATCTTTTTTAAGTTTTTTATGTAATGGTTATAAATGTTTTGCCAATTTTGGTATATATTCTCTTACCTGGTTTACTAATCCTAGAAAGGATTGTAATTTCTTTTTTGTATCTATATTTTCATTAATATTAATTATTTTTTGTATTATATGGGTTTGCATTTTTATTCCATTTTTATCTATTTGTATTCCTAGAAATTCTATTTGTGATTTCATAATTTCTTCTTTTCTTTTACTTAAACTTATACCTGTATTTTTTACAATATGTATAAATTTTTCCAATAATCTTATATGTTCATCTTGTGTTCTAGAATATAACAATATGTCATCTCTATATACAATACAGTTTTCTAGCTGGTTAAAACAGTTATCCATAAAATGTTGAAATCTACCTGGTGCATTTTTATATCCAAAGGGTAAAACATTCCATTCATAGAATCCTTGCGGTACTGTGAATGCTGTTAATTGTTTAGATTCTTCTTCTAGTTTTAGGTGGTAAAATCCTGATTTACAGTCAAATTTGCTGAAATAATTATATCCTTGTATTTGTCTTATTTTAAGTATTTTATTAGGTATTGGATAATTGTACGTTTTAGTTTAGCATTTAGATTACGATAATCTATGACCATTCTACTTTTACCTCTTTTTTGTTCACTATGTTTTACAACTATAAATGCTGGACTTGTATGTTTACTATTGCTTTTTTGTATGTAATTATTTTCTAACAATTCATTTATATGTATTTTAAATTCTTCTAGATCATCAAAGTTATATTTTAATGGTTTCTGTGTTATTATGCTATTTTCATCTATTAATTCAATTTTCACTTTTGTCTTATGTTTTTCCCATCCTTGTAATGGATCTTCATTATATAATTGTTCTAATTGTTCATTAATTAATTTGACTTTGTCTATAGCAAATATAATAATTTCTAATTGCGTTATTTGTTATTATTTATATTTTCCATTCTTGGTTTATCTTTTCACTTCCTTTTATCCATTCCATAGGTTTTCGTTGTTTATTATTTACTCTTTTTGCTCCTATCTTATTTCCGCATGGTGTAGTAAGCCACCAATGTGTTTTGTTATTATGTGTGGATAAAATCTATCTAAAAATGGCATTCCTAATAACATATCTTTTGTAGTAAATTCAAAATTATACATTTCTTCTATTGTTAGTATTTTATCCCATATTTGTATTTTTATATTTTTTGCTTTGTATTTAATCATACTTCCTTCATTGTTAAATCCTGTTACTACCATAGGTGTTTTTAATTTTTCCCATTTATCTTCTGGTAAGCAATTATATTTACATATATTCGCTTCTGCTCCTGTATCTATCATAGGGGTATAATATCTGTTGTGATATCCTTCTACTATAATTTTTGCAAGTATAAATATTTTCATTAATCATTTTGTCCTTTTTATAATTATTTTCTTATTTTGGCAAGTTATTGTTAATTGTTCATTTTCTATATTGTATGGTTTGACTTTTTCTAACCATTTTATTCCTAATGTAATATTATGATCTCCTTGGTATATTTTGAATTGTATTACTAAGGGTATTCCTCCTATAATTATTTCTTTTTCTGTTGTTTCTTCATTCGTGTTCACTATCTCACTAGGTAGTCCAGGGCATGTATATCCTGTTCTTATAATTTCTTCTTCTAACACTAACTCTCTTGTTATATAATTTTCTTCTTGTCCTGTATTTATTAATATTTTATATTTTCTTTGGTCTATTATTCCTGTTATGAAATAATGATATGGTGTTATTTCTTCTTTTTCTAATAAGCTTGTGGAATTTCATATTTTCTTTTAGATGTACTCATCCTTGATGAGGTAGCTCTTGTCAATGTATTTGGTACGCTTGAAGTGCTTAACCTTTCTTTTACTATCTCTAAATCTTCTTCTATATCAATTTCTTTATAGCTATAGTCATTATTATCTATTATAGTAATTATTTTTTCAAAGGATTTTCTATTTTTTTTTGTTAATTTTATTTTTTGCTGTTATTTTATGCTTTGTTGTTAATATATATGGTTTTTACATCTTGCTGTAAATAATTTACTTCCTGGTGCTAGTTCTATTCCAGATATTTTCCAATATAGAACTAATGATCTATCTATATTTTTATCTGTTAATGATACTGTATAATTAGCACTTATTGTAAATTTAAATTTTTGATATATCAAGTTTCCTTTTACTGCACTAATTATGCTTTTTTCTATAGGATGTACAATTATATCATCTGCTAAATAATTTCTATAGGTGTATCTATTCCTTCTCTAAAGCAGGCTTTTATTAATATTTATGTCCTCCTAAATGTACATATTTTATTGGTGTTTAGCTTTTATATCTTGTATTTCTTTGTTTATCATTCTTTTATTTATTATAGGTATATATGCTTTTCCTCTTGTGTATTTACAATCTATGATATGTTCTTTTTGACTAACTACATAGTATTCTTCTTTTTGTCTTTTAAACCAATTTTTAAACTAGGTATTTCTAGTACTTTTTCAACACTTAAATCTAATTCTTTTCCTTTTATTTGTTCAAATATCGTATTATCAAATATAATTTTCTGTTCTGATGATTCTTCATCTAGATATTCTTCCTTAGATATTATTTTTATTTCATTTTCAGACATTATGTTTCTTCATCTGTTTCGTTATTATTTATGTTAATATTTTCTTCTTCATTCTCAGTTTCTATATCTGATACTTCATATATACTATCATTTTCACTTAATTCATAATCTATGTACTCTATTGCATATAGTTTTCACTATCTATAATTAATTCTGCTATTTGTTTTCTTTTGTATTTTTGGGTAATTTACAATCTTTAGCTATGTGTCCTATCTTTCCACAATTATAACAAGTACATTGGGATATTTTTCTTTTTGGTCTGTATGGTCTTTTTATTTTATGGTTTTTACATAATACCATCGTCTTGGTTGTTTATATTTATATATAGTTTTGTTTTTTCTATAATTTTTATATCTTTTAGATTTTTGTTTTTAGTTGTGCATCCAAATTGTGGTGCCATTTTATTTTTGCAACATGACAAATTTTTATTTAATACTTTTTCCATTTTAATCTTTCTTTTTGGTTTTCACATAGTTGTATGACCATTGATTTAAAAATTTTATTCTAGATCCTAAAGTATCTACCATTCCTTCATTATTCCAATCCTTTATTACGTTTGTACTAAATGGTTCTGGTAATTTTGTATAATATTGTTTTCTTATTTCTTTTGCTTCGTCTAAATTGTATTTAGCTTTGTCATAATATTCTTTAAATGCGCAAGTATATTCTTCTAAGTAACACATTTTACATATAGCTAATTTTGTCATAAGTTGTCTATTTTATTTTTCTCTATTTTGTTCTCTTATATCTGTAGTCATACCTCCAAATTCATTTCTTATCGCTGATTCATATTTATCTAGTATATCTATATTTGTTGCTGATGCGGATCCATCCATTTTATTATCATTCCTAAGTACTTCTAAACTTTCTGGGGGTAGATTTTCTATCCATAATTTTGTTGTTCCTACGAATGTTCTTTCTATGTATCTTGGTGTCTTCGCTGTTTCTATTTTGTTATCTATTAACTGTTTAGACATATTTCCTATCCATAATAATATTGCTTTATTTATATCTGCGACACAATCTAAATCTAAGAAATTGTATTGTTCATTTGCTGGTTTAGGTGTCCAATTTTTACTTAGTCTACTGTTCCATATTGCATTATTTCTGTCTGATTGTTGATAGCTTTCTGTATAATAAGTTGGTGGTGTCCTCCTAGGGCTAACTCTAGGACTATTTCTGGGACTATTATCTGGGGTTTTAACTCTTGACGTACTAGGTCTATTCATATCTCCTGTGTTTATTTCTAATTTGTTTGGTTTATTTATCTGTTCTAGAATTTCTGTATATGTTTCACTTATATCACTTATTTCTGATTGTTGGTCATTTTCATTGAAAAAACAGAACACCACTGTAGATATTATTCAGGATCTTACACAGAAGCACAAATAAAATGGGAAATAAATAGAAAAGAATTATTCGCATTATATAAGTGTTTATTAGCATTTGAACCATATATTGTTTACAATAAATTTATTGTGAGAACAGATAACACACAAGTAAAATGGTGGATAACAAAAAAGTTAGATGATTCAGTTACAACAAAAGAAATAAGGAGATTAGTATTGAATATATTAAATTTTACATTCACAATTGAAATAATTAAGACTGACAAGAACCTTGTTGCAGACTACCTATCAAGAAAAAGGGACTCAAACTGAACAAGATACAATAGAAGAAATACTCAAAGCAATTACTACACTTTCTACGAAGGTGGACAGTATGGGAAAAGAGTTACAAAATCTGAAAGCTAACAGTCAGCAGCATGACTCTAAAAATGTGGAGCTACGTCATTCGGCGGACGGTAAAAAGCCAGAACTAGAAGGAGACGTTGGGAAACTCCATAAAACCCATGACAATGTTTGTTTAAATGCAGCTACAGCAAGCGCATCTACAACAAAAGGAGCCAGTGGAATAAGATATACAAATTTAAATATGAACAAAATCTTCGATAAACCATTTATTCCAAAGAACCAAAAAGACTCATTATTTATACCACCACAAATACATACTTACTCAGAAAGTTTGAACCAAGATAAAAAAGCCTACAACCACATAACCCGCTCATATATTGAAAACCTTTATAAAATCCAAAATTATTTAAACTCAACACCCAGATCTCCAACTACCAAAGACCCTAATACTGATTTTATAACCCAAAAGCTACAAGGATATAATAAGTTAATAGCACAACCAGGTACCAATGCAAATCTAGTAAAAACATGTTATAGTTATGGATTACTTAGTACAGTTTATACCCAAACAGGAGATGAAATATCTACCATACCAGAGCTATACAAAGCCTTTATGAACTATAAAAGAATTACTAAAGGAACATTGTTTTATATAAAGTTTTATTCAGCACCAGCAGAGATATTATTTGATGAGATAAAACCATTTATACAAGTTATAAAAATTGGTTTGAGCAGAGATATGATAATTCCAGAAGATATCGAAATACAACAAGAAATACAAAAGGTTGAGATACCAGAATTCTACGCCAACAAAAGGGTTATAGGAATAGCAACTATCCTAAATGAATTAACAAACAATTATTTAAACGGAAATTCAGTATGGAGCTATTATGTACGAGAACAAGTTATGATATATTCAAATTCTAAAGAAATCAGAGAACAAGATATGGAAGAGATACGCCAATGGATACTTAGTCTACTCAAGCCAGAGCAAAAACCAACAACAAGAGCATTAAGGAAAGGGTTTATTTCATAAGAATTATTGACGAGGTATTGCAAAATTATTGGACAAAAATACCCCGACCATATATATTCAAAATGTCAAGGAGAAGATAATGTCATACCAGACGTTCAAATCGAATAAAAAAAAAAGTATCTTGAATTTTGTTAAAATTTGTGTCGGCTGAATATCAGCCATATGTAAAAAGTAATAATTTTTATTTTGTCATGTTGTGTCGGCTGTAAAAAGCCAAATTGTATAAAAGTCATAAAATAAATAGTAAGTGTCGGCCAATAATAAAGATAGGCCACTAAGTTTTTGTTTGTTTGCGTCGGCCGAATATACAAAGGCCAAGTGTAAAGTAAAGTGTCGGCCATAATGGCCAAAAGTCTGTAAATTTTGTGTATAAATAGAGGGTTTCCCCTCATAAATAAAATCATCAATCTTCCATCTTCCTCTTCTCTCTACAATTTTTCTTAAAATTTCGCTTCCCACCCTCCATTGGTATCAGAGCTATTTAATTAAATAACTATGGAAAACAAATCAACTATGTCGAAAGATCTACAAAAGCAGGTATACCATTTTATATTCATGAGTAGCTAAATTAATTTATTCCTGAAAATCTCTTGTTAATTAGAATTGTTTATCATGTTTAAATAATGTTATAATAACCATCTTTAGAAAGTTTGCTACAGAAATATTCTTTGAATAAGTACGCCCAGACTATGCCATCCTAAGGTTGAAACCGGTAGGCAGAGAAGGCCGTTTAGGAGAGTAAACAAAGTTGAGGCGCTGTTAGGGTAACTAATCAAAGAAGAAAGCTGTAGTAGTGACCAGACGAGATGATTATTAAACCATTATTTTTGCATAATAAGCAAGTATAATTTATTAAGAGGTTGGAAGGAATAAAATTTTAGTGAAAAATGAAAATAATAAAAATGGAAACATACCTATTAGATGATGATGTTGATTATAAGATATTACTACTCTATATACTAAAAAATTTGAATACTGATATAAAAAGAGAAATTTATAACAAATTATTAACATATGAAATAATAGAAATAACAACCCAAGGTTGGACTGAGTTAACTATACAAAGTATACAGGATGAACTTCATTATGACATATATGATTTATATGATGATTTAGATATTGGAGACTAAATATGACTGAACATTGGCTACCCTTAGTAATACAATTCAAAATATACCAAGGAGATCATAATATTACATTAGGAATAAAATGGTTAGAAAAAGTCAAACCATACAATATAGAAAATGAACAATTAACAATAACTTGCCAAAATAAGAAAATAATTATAAAAAGGACAAATTGATTAATGAAAATATTTATACTTGCAAAAATTATAGTAGAAGGATATCACAACAGATATTATACCCCTATGATAGATACAGGAGCAGAAGCGAATATATGTAAATATAATTGCTTACCAGAAGATAAATGGGAAAAATTAAAAACACCTATGGTAGTAACAGGATTTAACAATGAAGGAAGTATGATTAAATACAAAGCAAAAAATATAAAAATACAAATATGGGATAAAATACTAACATATTTGTATTTTTATATTTTTTGCTTTGTATTTAATCATACTTCCTTCATTGTTAAATCCTGTTACTACCATAGGTGTTTTTAATTTTTCCCATTTATCTTCTGGTAAGCAATTATATTACATATATTCGCTTCTGCTCCTGTATCTATCATAGGGGTATATAATCTGTTGTGATATCCTTCTACTATAATTTTTGCAAGTATAAATATTTTCATAATCATTTTGTCCTTTTTAAAATTATTTTCTTATTTTGGCAAGTTATGTTAATTGTTCATTTTCTATATTGTATGGTTTGACTTTTTCTAACCATTTTATTCCTAATGTAATATTATGATCTCCTTGGTATATTTTGAATTGTATTACTAAGGGTATTCCTCCTATAATTATTTCTTTTTCTGTTGTTTCTTCATTCGTGTTCACTATCTCACTAGGTAGTCCAGGGCATGTATATCCTGTTCTTATAATTTCTTCTTCTAACACTAACTCTCTTGTTATATAATTTCTTCTTGTCCTGTATTTATTAATATTTTATATTTTCTTTGGTCTATTATTCCTGTTATGAAATAATGATATGGTGTTATTTCTTCTTTTCTAATAAGCTTTGTGGAATTTCATATTTTCTTTTAGATGTACTCATCCTTGATGAGGTAGCTCTTGTCAATGTATTTGGTACGCTTGAAGTGCTTAACCTTTCTTTTACTATCTCTAAATCTTCTTCTATATCAATTTCTTTATAGCTATATTCATTATTATCTATTATAGTAATTATTTTTTCAAAAGGATTTCTATTTTATTTTGTTAATTTTTTTTTTGCTGTTATTTTATGCTTTGTTGTTAATATATATAGGTTTTTACATCTTGCTGTAAATAATTTACTTCCTGGTGCTAGTTCTATTCCAGATATTTTCCAATATAGAACTAATGATCTATCTATATTTTATCTGTTAATGATACTGTATAATTAGCACTTATTGTAAATTTAATTTTTGATATATCAAGTTTCCTTTTACTGCACTAATTATGCTTTTTTCTATAGGATGTACAATTCTATCATCTGCTAAATATATTTCTATAGGTGTATCTATTCCTTCTCTAAAGCAGGCTTTTATTAATATTTCTGTTCCTCCTAAATGTACATATTTTATTGGTGTTTTAGCTTTTATATCTTGTATTTCTTGTTTATCATTCTTTATTTATTATAGGTATATATGCTTTTCCTCTTGTGTATTTACAATCTATGATATGTTCTTTTGACTAACTACATAGTATTCTTCTTTTGTCTTTTAAACCAATTTTTAAACATAGGTATTTCTAGTACTTTTTCAACACTTAAATCTAATCTTTTCCTTTATTTGTTCAAATATCGTATTATCAAATATAATTTTCTGTTCTGATGATTCTTCATCTTGATATTCTTCCTTAGATATTATTTTTATTTCATTTTCAGACATTATGTTTCTTCATCTGTTTCGTTATTATTTATGTTAATATTTTCTTCTTCATTCTCAGTTTCTATATCTGATACTTCATATATACTATCATTTTTACTTAATTCATAATCTATGTACTCTATTTGCATATATTTTTCACTATCTATAATTAATTCTGCTATTTGTTTTCTTTTTGGATTTTTGGGTAATTTACAATCTTTAGCTATGTGTCCTATCTTTCCACAATTATAACATGTACATTGGGATATTTTTCTTTTTGGTCTGTATGGTCTTTTTATTTTATGGTTTTTTACATAATACCTTCGTCTTGGTTGTTTATATTTATATATAGTTTTGTTTTTTCTATAATTTTTATATCTTTTAGATTTTTGTTTTTTAGTTGTGCATCCAAATTGTGGTGCCATTTTATTTTTGCAACATGATAAATTTTATTTAATACTTTTTCCATTTTTAATCTTTCTTTTTGGTTTTCACATAGTTGTATGAACCATTGATTTAAAAATTTTATTCTAGATCCTAAAGTATCTACCATTCCTTCATTATTCCAATCCTTTATTACGTTTTTATTGATTTCTTTCACGACTCAAACTAGTGATCTATAGGTCACACATGAACTTATTAACTAAACTACATGCATTTGTCAAGACTCTATTTCCCCACCTATCATTTTTTATTTTTGTTACCAGTAATATATATTATATCTTTTTGAAGATGTTGATGGCATACACTTATGTTGTTCATAGGTACACTTTTACTGCCTATTTTTGAGAAATTGACATTAGGTACAATCTAAAACGTTCACAATGTACTTAGATCTTGCATGCTTCAATCTATTATTAATTTAGTATCCTCCCTCTGTAGTCACTTGTTCAATGAAGAGTACTAATGAAATTGTTAATGTATTATCTATTGCACTAATGATTGTTCTATTTTTAGTTATTATTCCTAAAGAGTATCTTTTGTGTGCTTTAATATTGTCTTGTCGATAAATTATATGCACAAGCCGACAACGTTGGTTCACATGAATGTTCACATTAAAGTAGTTTATGTTGATCTCTTGGCCTTTGGAAAAACATTGGATGAATAGTGCATGTGCACACACTTACCAAAATTCAAGCACCATCTAGAAAACGTGGTGATTAGGCCAATATACGTATATTTCATTCAACTGCTTTCATCTATTTCACACTCTCTTTTCAACTCTGAAATCAATGAGTATAGCATCGACACCGGCACGCACTATCAGATCAGCCCCTTCCTTTCCCTTGCAACCAAAGCGAGAGCTGGGAAGGTTGTCAACGAACTCTCTGAATTTTTTATTTCTCTATCTTGTGTGCAAAGATATAGGGTCTGATCTGCAACTGGATATTATAAAAAAATTTCATCCTTTGGTAATAAATTTGTAAAAATATTAGTGTACTTTAGGCATCAGTGACTCTATTTGCTATCATCTTGCACAATCAATGAGCTATCACAGCTTAAAAGTTTCAGTTTTGATCTAATGGAGTCATTTATTCATATATTTTGGAATGTTCTCTTCCAAATCCATTAGTTCTAAATTATCCGTAAAACAACTATCATTACTGCTAATGTGATCACTCTTCTACGTAGATGTGCACCTCTTGTTTGTTAATTTGCATATCCATCTGCTTATATACGTCTATGTGTGATATTAGAAAAGCAAAATCTTTTTAACATTGGGCCCGTGCAAGCACGGGCCATCCCTGCCTAGTTCTATAAATAATTGACCTTTCCCATTAACCTAAAGCAAAGTATATATTTGTTTTTATTATTGTTAATATTATCAATTATGGTAATTTTAATGGAGATAGTTTTCTTGGTTATCATGTATAATAAAGTATTTTGTTTTTTTATATAACAAATGTAGTATTTTTTTAATTTTAAAAGAAGCAAAAATTATTATACTATAATAGTACCATTCACCCAAAATAACTCTCTCCCTTAACATTTTAGATTCCAAAAATCTCCCCCCAAAAAATAAAAATTATAAAATATTAAAAAATTCCCCCCAATATTTTATAAGTCAATTAACAAAAACCTATATAGCATTTCTCCTCTTCCAATTGCCTTCTTTTCTACTCTTCTACTCACCCTTTCTTTATCAAAGTTTTTTGTTCAATTTTTATTTGTAATAATTTTTTAACTTTTTATTTTGTAGGTTTTATCTAGCATCCTACAAGCGGATAAGATATGTTTTTATATAATGATTTTTTTTTGTTTTACTCAGTTGTATATTGTAAATATTCTATAATTTAAAGGCTCAAGAAAGTATTGAACCATAAATAATTTATCATAAACATTTATATTTTTAATTTTCAAGAGATTATATTTATGTCTTATATCGATGGGTATTACAATTCATTATATATTTTATCAAAGTAAAAGATATATGTTTACTAGGCATAAGTTTTAAATGATATTAAAATTTAGGATCTATAACTACAAGTTTTAAGAAGTTTAAATGTTACAGGTTTGCTTACTTCTTTGCTTCGTTTATGTTTTGTTTTTCATTATTTATTTGCTAAACATTTTTGGAAAAAAATTATCATACACATACTTTTTTCTCCTTGAAATTATAAATGATTATATTTTTAGTGCTAAAATATTTACCATAATAAATAGGTATATTTTATGGAATACGAGTATATAAAGGACAATTAATACAAATATTGTTCAAGCTAATGTGTAATTGAAGATTATGGAAGGAGAGATAGGAAAAGCGTATACTACTTTGGACTCAAACAACATAATGTCTTACAAGAATTATATATTATGGCTAATCTCAAAATTATAAAATGAAATTATATTAACATTAGAATTATTTTGGAATCTCAAAAATGATATTATGGCTACATTATGTAATTTTTTTTTACTAACAAATCTTGTGGAAAATCTATCCATTTTTTGGCTATACAATTTTTGAGATATAATTTTTAGCTATAGTATAAAATTCATGTTATTAATACTGTTTATGTAAATATTCTTTTATTTTTAGTAATGATTTTTATATTTACGACTAAACCTGAATGTATTTATCAAAAATAGGGCGATACATTTTTATTTTTCATAGCAAAATTAAAAAAGTTAGTTATGTACCGTGTTTCACGGTACTTTCAATGCCTTTTACTTAAGTTTAGTGTGTGTCTAAAGCCTTTTTGTATTGATTTTTAATGTAGTTTTCTATTTATTTTCAGTAAATCTGTCCAAAGGAGAACACAGATATGTTTATCTGATATGGCAGAAGTGACCACCTACGGATCCCACGACGGTCCTTCATGACTGTGATAGTCTGTACGGGTCAACCGTCGTGAGAAGATAATAACTGCTGAAGTAAGTTTGAGAATTCTTACCAAGTATGGCACTACGGAAGCTCACGACGGACCGTCATAGCCACGAAGGTCCGTCACGAGGGTCGTCGACTGATACGCATTTTGGGAAGATTTTTCCTTAAATGGATTTCCTTCTTTTATTAGGTTTTGTTAATTATAGTCCAAGAAACATCGTTTTTGGGGTTAGACTCTTGGATAATTTTCAATTTTATTGTCTAAGTATTGAAATTTCTATTTTGGGATTTGATATTACTTTTCCGGAATTAATTATTGGTTTTCTGTGATTTATTCATGTAAATTTCTGGATTTTGTTCATTCTCATCAAAATAAGTTCATGAATTCTCTCATTTTTATTATGAATTATATGATTATTAGAATGGGTAACTAAAGTCCATAACAAGGGTTGGGGAACCATGGGTAAACAAAAATGTATAACCTAGCTAAAATAACGATTCTAGAATTGTGTCTTTCATGTATTGATTAATCTTTCGCTTAGAAATTGTTTTAAGGGATGATTAATGTTAAAAATCTTCTTATTGCTACTTTTTCGGACCAAGGAGGCAGATAATAGAAAAAGAATTATCAACATAGATTTAGTGCATAATATCTAATAGGCTAGTGTCGGTTGGTACGAAATAACAACTTAGCCAAATATGAATATGATTCTTAATATGAGGTAAAGATAAGGTTTAGTGAAGTAACACATGTAGCCGGACCAAGGTGCGGAGTGAAATTCTATAGATGTCGTACTAAGGATTTAGCGATACCTAGCTTATAACTTTGTATGCAAGATACTAGGAAAAGATTGTTATAGCTATAATTACCGAGTTAGGAGCTTGTGGGGAACAATTACGCCCTAGTTACTCTTATTACTTGATTAAACTCCAATAGAACCTGTCACTTGTTTACTTTTATTTAGCTAATTGATTCATTAATCGAAACCCGTCTTTAGTTATTTGTTTTTTGGAAATAATTGACTAAATAGAAGTAATAATAGAATAAAGTTAAGTACGAACCATTTTCCTCGTGGGAACGATCCCAACCTTACTAGTCCGATACCTTACTTGATGCGACCTCTTTTAGTATCAAAATTTCGTGCCGTTGCCAAGGAAAGTGTCTTTTAGATTAACATTAAACTTATTACCGAAGTTTAGTTAACATTTTACCAATTTTACTTTTTCTTTTTGTTTTTGTCTCCTGCTCGTGTAACTTCCTTATATGACAAATACACGTAGTAGAGGAATGCCCGTAATTGAACCTGACCCCGAAATAGAGCGTACTTTAAGTGGAAAGAATCAGAATTTGGGCATCCATGGTGATGAGGTCGACCTGCAAATGACACCATTTTTCGACGCTCATGACCCCGTATTACTTGATATTCATAAGGAAGGTGAAATACGAAGACAACTTCCCGCTCCACGCCTTCAAGAGTACAATAAGGGATATGAAAATAACACAGACTCTGATGGGCCACTATTATTTCCCCATCTACCACACACCCACACATTTGTGGTAACCAGTAGTCTGATGCAAATGCTCACAGCCAGAAGTTTGTTTTCAGTGATACCTTCTAAGGATCATGTAACGACCTGTTTAGTCGTTTTGAGCTGTAGAGTTTATTTATTGTAATAACTGTCTGAGTCGATAGATCCCACGATGGACCGTCATGGGCACGACGGACCGTCGAGGGTGTCTCGTTCCAAAACACTTAGAATTCTGAAAAATTGGGTACTGAGAACAACTCTCTGAACTTCGCGACGACATGGCAGGACGGACCGTCGTGGGCACGACGGACCGCCACAGGCCCTAAGTGAAAAGTTAGTCTCTGAATACTGTGACGACTCAGCAGGACAGACCGTCAGAGGTACGATGGCCCGTCACAGTCTGCGTAACCCTGACAGGGTCGGATTTCTGTTAAATATTTAAAGGGGCGTTTTGGACTATTCCTGTTTATAAGTATAAAGTTAGTGGGTGAATGTTAATAATTCAATTACTTAGGGGTTAAAAGAGATAACCTTGAATTAATTAGGGGGTTACTTTTAGCATCTTTTATACTTAATTATAGGTAATTAGGGTAAAAGACAAAAGGGTTTGAATAAGAAAAAAAGAAAGAACAGAGTGAGAGAGAAACGATCGATCAAGAGGAGAGAACGAAGAGGAAAGCAAAGAAAAGTAGATTTCTGGATCATGAATTCTTCGGTGGAGGTAGGATATGGCTTATGCTTTTCATAGTAAACTCTTGATAGCGAATGATATGTATTGGGTAGTTTTGTAAAGTCTCCTATATGCTTAATTGTATGGTTGCATGATGTGATTATATAATTGCGATAAAATAAGCATGATGAGGCTATTGAATCCTAAACCTTGAAACCTCTTTGTTAATGATGATGCTTTGGTATAAAAGCAGGCTTGATGAACTAAAAGAATGAGGTTAGTGGATCGGGTGTCACGTTCCGGCACCAGGATTGTATGAATGGGATCGGGTGTCACGTTCCGACACAAGGATAGTATTAATGGATCGGGTGTCACGTTCTGGAACCAGGATAGTATGAATGGGATCGGGTGTCACGTTCCGACACCAGGATAGTAATAGTGGATCGGGTGTCACGTTCCGACACCAGGATAGTAATAGTGGATCGGGTGTCACGTTTCGACACCAGGATAGTATTAATGGATCGGGTGTCACGTTCCGGCACCAGGATAGTACGAATGGGATCGGGTGTCACGTTTCGACACCAGGATAGTAATAGTAGATCGGGTGTCACGTTCCGACACCAGGATAGTAATAGTGGATCGGTTGTCATGTTCCGACACAAGGATAGTATAATGAGGATCGGAGTGTCACGTTCCGACACCAGGATAGTAAAGAGAATGAATCTTGAAATATGTTAATATACTCAATTTAATGAACCTATTTCCCAAATGAGTATGGTATGGAGGCTTGAGTCCTCATGGGTGTACTTGGTGTTATTTATCAATGATTCTCGTACTTGTGTTGTACCTATTGAGTATTGTAGTTGATTTTATGATATTATCTGATATATACTGTTTTCTATTTTGAGTAGGCCGATGATACCTACTCAGTACCTGTGTTTTGTACTGACCCCTACTTGTATGTTTTCTTTTTATTATTTGTGGAGTGCAGCAAACGTACCATCGTCTTCAACTCAATCGCAACTCAAGCCAATCTTCGTCACACCAGATTTCAGGGTGAGCTAAAGCTTCTAGCTTGGACTGGATCTTCTTCTTCATGTCTGGATGCCTTGAAGTTCTTGCATAGACTAGCTGTTATTTATGTTTAGTTTCTTAGATACTCTTAGCTTTAGGAATTTCAGAATAGATGTTCTTGTGATGATGACTTCTAGATTTTGGGGATAATGATAAGTTTGAGTTTTAGAAGTTGATTATTGATTTTGTTAATGAGTTTTAAGTCTTCCGCATTATTTTTATGTTATTATGTTTGAAATGTTGGGGTTTAGATTGGTTGGTTCGCTCACATAGTAGAATAAGTGTGGGTGCCACTCGCGGCTCGTTTTGGGTCTTGACAAACTTGGTATCAGAGCATTAGGTTCGTTGGTCTCATCACACAAGAACGAGTCTAGGAGAGTCTTGAGGAACGGTAGGGGGACGACTTTACTTTTCTTTGAGAGGCTACAAGACTTTAGGAAAATTCCATTCTTTCTTTCTTTCGTGCTATTACTTGGATCCAATTGGTATCTAGGTGACACAAATTGGTATCTGACCATCTTCACTCTATTTCGCAGATGGTTAGAACTAGAGCCACAACTGCGCCAACATCATCACCGGCAAGGCAAGATGCGTCTGAGCCAGCCACTGGGGCTGTAGCCCGAAGAGGAACAGTGGCAAGAGGTCGTGGTAGAGGTCGTGGGAGGACGTCCTCCAGAGGAAGAGGACAAACACCTGGCCCATCTAGTACTAGGGCGGTGACTCCTCCACCGACTGAGGAAGTATTAAGAGAGGGTGAGGAAGGGGAGAGTGAACAGGTGCAGAATGAGGAATTACCCCCCCCCCCCAACCTACCCTAGAGATGATTAATCAGGTTCTTGCTTATCTTAGCAGGTTATCTAATCAAGGCTAGACACCTCCAGTGTTTTCTGCACCCACACCTAAGGTTACGGGAGTACGACATGCCACTGTTGGGGCTCCCCGCATCGATGCCTCACTTGAAATAGGCATATTTCCTCGATTGACTACAGGGCCTATAATGACAAGTGATCAGCATGAAATTTTCAGTAAGTTCTTGAAATTGAAACCTCCGGTCTTCAAGGGTGCTAAATCTGAGGATGCCTACGATTTTCTGGTTGACTGTCATGAGTTACTAGACAAGATGGGTATAGTAGAACGATTTGGCGTAGAGTTTGTGACCTATCAATTTCAAGGGAACGCCAAAATGTGGTGGCGGTCACATGTGGAGTGTCAACCAACAGAGGCACCACCTATGACTTGGGCATCATTCTCTAGTTTATTTATGGAGAATTATATACCCCGTACTTTGAGGGATAGGAGGAGAGATGAGTTTCTAAGCCTAGAGCAACGTAGGATGTCAGTTACTGCTTATGAGGCTATGTTTCGTGCACTCTCCAGATATGCCACCCAGCTTTGCTGCAGTCCACAAGAGCGGATTCGCCGTTTTGTGAAGGGGTTGAGGTCAGATTTGCGGATCTCAGCCTTACAGGTAGCTGCTACAGCAAAATCCTTTCAGGAAGTGGTAGACTTTGTGATAGAGGTGGAGGGAGTGAAGCCAGATGATTTCACCATGGCATCAACTACTAAGAAGTTTCGTAAGGGAGGTGAGTTTAGTGTTTCTTACTCCAGTGGACAGAGTTCTGGAGGTTATACAGCCCGACCTATTCAGTCTTCACTGCAGGCTGTAGCTGGGCGTCCACTGCAGACTGGTCAACATTTCTCTAAGTTTGGAGGTTATCCCCAGACTCCGTCGTTCTCACAGAGACCTATTCTTGAACCAGAGAGTGTTATGGATGTGGGGAAATTGGACAAATTAAGAGATATTGTTAAAAACAGAGTTACAGACCCCTAATAGACAGGGGTAGAGGTGGTCATGGAAGAGGCCGCTATTCTGGAGAACGTGGTGGCGGAGGTAATGGTGGTCACCAAATCAACCGGGGTGGCGGGCAAAATGGAGCCACTACAGCACAACATTGTAGGGGCAACGGGCAGACAGGTGATAGGGCCCATTGTTACGCTTTCCCCGGGCGGTCGGAAGAGGAGACATCCGATGCTGTTATCATAGGTAATCTTTTGGTTTGTGATTGCATGGCTTCCGTATTATTTGATCCTGGATCCACATTTTCATATGTATCTTCTTCATTTGCTACTGGTCTTAATTTACATTTTGAATTGCTTGACATGCCTATTCGTGTTTCTACTCCAGTGGGTGAGTCTTTGATAGTTGAAAAGGTGTATAGGTCTTGTCTTGTAACGTTTGTGGGGAGCAATACTCATGTAGACCTGGTTATCTTAGAAATGGTTGATTTTGATGTAATTCTGGGTATGACTTGGCTTTCTCCAAATTTTGCAATCTTAGATTGTAATGCTAAAACTGTAACGTTGGCCAAGCCTGGGACAGATCCGTTAGTGTGGGAGGGTGACTACACTTCCACTTCAGTTCGTAACATCTCCTTCCTTCGCGCTAAGAGAATGGTTAGCAAGGGTTGTTTAGCTTTCTTGGCACACCTCAGGGATGATACTACCCAAGTACCTTCAATTGATTCGGTTTCAATAGTCCGTGAGTTTCTGGATGTGTTTCCTGCAGACCTTCGTGGTATGCCACCGGATAGAGATACTGACTTTTGTATTGATCTGGAGCCGGGTACTCGCCCCATTTCCATACCCCCTTATAGGATGGCGCTCGCTGAGTTAAGAGAGTTAATAGCCCAACTTCAAGAGTTGTTAAGCAAAGGCTTTATTAGACCAAGTGCATCTCCTTGGGGTGCTCCTGTTCTGGTTGTGAAGAAGAAGGATGGAAGTTTTTGGATGTGCATTGACTACAGACAAGTGAATAAGGTAACTGTTAAGAACAAGTATCCTCTTCCTCGGATCGATGATTTGTTCGATCAGTTACAAGGTGCTGGTACCTTCTCAAAAATCGATTTGAGATCTGGTTATCATCAATTGAAAATACGGGCAATAGATATGCCAAAGACTTCTTTTTGGACCAGGTATGGACATTATTAGTTCTTAGTAATGTCTTTTGGGCTTACGAATGCCCCTGCTGCGTTCATGAGCTTGGTGAAAGGGATTTTTAAGCCATATCAGGATCTCTTTGTCATCGTATTCATTGATGATATACTGGTATACTCAAAGAGCATGAAGGAACATGAGAAACACTTGAGAATTGTATTGGAAATGTTGAGGGAGAAAAAGCTTTATTCCAAATTCTCTAAGTGTGGGTTTTGGCTAGATTCTGTGTCCTTCATGGGGCATGTGGTTTCTAAGGATGGAGTGATGGTGGATCCTTCTAAGATTGAAGAAGTGAAGAGTTGGGCAAGACATACTAATGTTACAGAGGTAAGGAGCTTCGTTGGTTTAGCTAGCTACTACCGTCGATTTGTCAAGAGATTTTCTTCTATTGCTTCCCAATGGACAAACTTTACTAAGCAGAGTGTTCCCTTTGTATGGTCGGACGAGTGTGAAGAAAGCTTTAAGAAGCTCAAGACTTTATTGACTACTGCACCAATCCTCACCTTGCCAGTGGAAGGTAAGAACTTCATTGTTTATTGTGATGCATCTTATTCTGGGTTGGGTGCAGTGCTAATGCAAGAGAAGAATGTAATTGCTTATGCTTCGAGGTAATTAAAGGTGCATTAATGTAATTATCCGACCCATGATTTGGAGTTGGCTGCGGTAGTGTTTGCATTAAAGCAATGTAGGCACTATCTATATGGGGTTAAGTGTGAAGTTTATACAGATCACCGTAGTTTACAGTATGTCTTTACTCAAAAGGATTTGAATTTAAGACAGAGGAGGTGGATAAAACTACTGAAAGACTATGACGTAACTATCTTGTATCATCCAGGAAAAGCTAACGTTGTGGCAGATGCTTTAAGTAGAAAGGCAGGGAGCATGGGAAGTGTAGCTCACTTGCAGGTTTCTAGACGCTCATTGGCTAGAGAAGTTCAAACTCTGGATAATAACTTTATGAGGCTAGAAGTAAATGAGAAGGGAGGATTTTGGGCTTGTGTGGAGGCAAGATCATCCTTTCTTGACAAGATTAAGGGAAAACAATTTAATGATGAGAAACTGATCCGGATCCGAGATAAGGTGTTGCGAGGAGAGGCTAAAGAAGCAAAAATCGATGTGGAAGGTGTTTTGAGAATTAAGGGAAGGGTATGTGTACCCCGCGTCGATGATTTGATGCACACTATTCTTACAGAGGCTCATAGTTCAAGGTATTCTATACATCCTGGTGCAACCAAAATGTACCGTGACCTAAAGCAACATTTTTGGTGGAGTAGAATTAAGCATGACATTGTTGACTTTGTTGCTCAATGCCTGAATTGTCAACAAGTAAAGTATGAACACCAGAGGCCTAGAGGGACACTTCAGAGAATGCCCATTCCTGGATGGAAGTGGGAGAGAATTGCAATGGACTTCATGGTTGGTCTTCCAAAGACAATGGGTAAGTATGACTCCATTTGGGTAATTGTTGATATGTTAACTAAGTCTGCTTATTTCATTCCGGTCAAGGTGACTTATAATGCAGAGAAGTTAGCCAAAATTTACATCTCAGAAATTGTTCGATTGCATGGAGTTCCACTCTCCATCATATCAGATAGAGGTACGCAGTTTACTTCTAAGTTTTGGAAAACATTGCATGCTGAATTAGGTACTAGATTGGATCTTAGCACTGCATTTCACCCTCAGACCGATGGTCAGTCGGAGCGAACGATTCAGGTTTTGGAGGATATGCTTCGTGCATGTGTGATAGAGTTTGGTGGTCATTGGGATAACTTCTTACCCTTAGCAGAGTTCTCATACAACAATAGCTATCACTCAAGTATTGATATGGCCCCATTTGAGGCATTGTATGGGAGAAGATGTAGGTCTCCCATTGGGTGGTTCGATGCATTTGAGGTTAGACCTTGAATCGTTAGATAAAGTGAAATGCATTCAGGAAAAGCTTCTAGCGGCTCAAAGTAGGCAGAAGGAATATGAAGATCGAAAGGTTAGAGACTTGGAGTTTATGGAGGGTGAGCAAGTCTTACTGAAGGTTTCGCCCATGAAAGGGGTGATGCGGTTTGGTAAGCGAGGTAAGCTTAGTCTAAGGTACATTGGTCCGTTTGATGTTCTGAAGCGCGTGGGGGAGGTAGCTTATGAATTAGCCTTGCCCCCAGGGCTGTCAGAAGTGCACCCGGTATTTCATGTGTCTTTGTTGAAAAGATACCATGGTGATGGAAACTACATTATTCGTTGGGATTCGGTCCTTCTTGATGAGAATCTGTCTTATGAGGAGGAGCCTGTTGCTATTTTAGATAGAGAAGTCCGCAAGTTGAGGTCAAGGGAGATTGCATCCATCAAGGTTCAATGGAAGAATCGTCCGGTTGAAGAATCCCCTTGGGAGAAGGAGGCTGATATGCAAGAAAGATACCCACACCTGTTTACAGATTCAGGTACTCCTTTTCGCCCTTGTTTTTCTTCTTGTGATCGTTCGAGGACGAATGATGGGTAAATTGGTATCTATTGTAACGACCTGTTTAGTCGTTTTGAGTTGTAGAGTTTATTTCTAGTAATAACTGTCTGAGTCGATGGATCCCTCGACGGACCGTCATGGGCACGACAGACCGCCGAGGGTGTCTTGTTGAAAAACACTTAGAATTCTAAAAAATTGGGTACTGAGAACAACTCTCTGAACTTCGCGACGACATGAAAGGACAGACTGTCGTGGGCACGACGGACCGTCACAGGCCCTTAGTGAAAAGTTTGTCTCTGAATTCTGTGACGACTCAACAGGACGGACCCTTACAGATACGACGGCCCGTCACACTCTTCGTAACCCTGACTGGGTCGGATTTCTGTTAAATATTTTAAGGGGCGTTTTGGACTATTCCTACTTATAAGTATAAAGTTTGTGGGTGAATGTTAATAATTCAATTACTTGGGGGTTAAAAGAGATAACCTTGAATTAATTAGGGGGTTACTTTTAGCATCTTTTATACTTAATTATATGGTAATTAGGGTAAAAGACAAAAGGGTTTGAATAAGAAAAAGAGAAAGAACAGAGAGAGAGAGAGAGAGAGAAACGATCGATCAAGAGGAGAGAACAAAGAGGAAAGCAAAGCTTTGGAAAAGTAGATTTTTGGATCACGAATTCTTCGGTGGAGGTAAGTTATGGTTTATTCTTTTCATTGTAAACTCTTGATAGCGAATGATATGTATTGGGTAGTTTCGTAAAGTCTCATATATGCTTAATTGTATGCTTGCATGATGTGATTATATAATTGCGATAAAATAAGCATGATGAGGCTATTGAATCCTAAACCTTGAAACCTCTTTGTTAATGAAGATGCCTTGGTATAAAAGCAGGCTTGATTAACTAAAAGAATGAGGTTAGTGGATCGGGTGTCATGTTCCAGCACCAGGATAGTATGAATGGGATCGGGTGTCACGTTCCGACACCAGGATAGTATTAATGGATCGGGTGTCACGTTCCGGCACAAGGATTGTATGAATGGGATCGGGTGTCACGTTCCGACACCATGATAGTAATAGTGGATCGGGTGTCACGTCCCACACCAGGATAGTAATAGTGGATCGGGTGTCACGTTCCGACACCAGGATAGTATTAATGGATCGGGTGTCACGTTACGGCACCAGGATAGTATGAATGGGATCGGGTGTCACGTTCCGACACCAGAATAGTAATAGTGGATCAGGTGTCACATTCCGACACCAGGATATTAATAGTGGATCGGGTGTCACGTTCCGACACCAGGATAGTGTGATGAGGATCAGAGTGTCACGTTCCGACACCAGGATAGTAAAGAGAATGAATCTTGAAATATGTTAATATACTCAATTTAATGAACCTATTTCCCAAATGAGTATGGTATGGAGGCTTGTGTCCTCATGGGTGTACTTGGTGTTATTTATCAATGATTCTCGTACTTGTGTTGTACCTGTTGAGTATTGTAGTTGATTTTATGATATTATCTGATATATAGTGTTTTCTATTTTGAGTTGGCCGAAGATACCTACTCAGTACCTGTGTTTTGTACTGACCCCTACTTGTATGTTTTCTTTTTATTATTTGTGGAGTGCAGCAAACGTATCGTCGTCTTCAACTCAATCGCAACTCTAGCCAGTCTTCGTCACACCAGATTTCAGGGTGAGCTAAAGCTTCTAGCTTGGACTAGATCTTCTTCTTCATGTCTGGATGCCTTGAAGTTTTGGCATAGACTAGCGGTTATTTATGTTTAGTTTCTTAGATACTCTTAGCTTTAAGAATTTGAGAATAGATGTTCTGGTGATGATGACTTCCAGATTTTGGGGATAATGATAAGTTTGAGTTTTAGAAGTTGATTATTGATTTCGTTAATGAGTTTTATGTCTTCCGCATTATTTTTATGTTATTATGTTTGAAATGTTGGGGATTAGATTTGTTGGTTCGCTCACATAGTAGGATAAGTGTGGTTGCCACTCGCGGCTCGTTTTGGGTCGTGACAGATCAACATATCCACATCGCTAAAGTAAGGGAAGTGTGCAAAAGTTGTGTAGGGAGGCCCGATTTAAATATGGATGTAATCGGGCTAAGACTTTTTCCTCTCTCATTGACGAGAGAGGCAGCTATCTGGTTTACTGAGATCCCTTATAACTCAATCTTCACATAGAATCAACTAAGGGATACTTTCTTAGCACGCTACTACCCAGTGTCTAAGAGACTAAACCACAAAGAGAGAGTGAACAACTTTGTGGTACTACCGGGAGAGTCAATTAGCAGATCTTGGGATAGGATCACTTCAATCATGCGAAGTGTCTTCAATAATCTCATAGATGATGAGTCTCTGAAAGTGTATTTCTATCGGGGACAAGATGATAACAACAAAGCGGTGTTGGACATGACACCATGTGCTTTTTAAGAGCAGTCCTTATGCCGAGATTGCTGAAAAGTTAGAGAAAATATCCCGAAATAATAAAGCTTGAAGTACTAGGAAGTCACATACTAGGAGAAACACCTTCACAGTCAAATTCGCACACAACTTAGTCGCAGATGATCTTCAAGAGGAAATGGATAAAATGAGAACTGAGCGTGGTTGGTGTTGAAACATTTTGCTGGGTGTGCGGAAGAGGTAAATGCGGGGAACTACTTCTCTAAACCACCATCGCCAAATGATGAATATTACTATGAGGAGGACTCTTATGCGGTTAATGATCATACGAGGGTTTTCGATCGAACGCCCAAGGCTCTTATCAGGAGAATTGGCGCCAAGGTTAAGGAAACCAAGGTCAAAACTATGGTAATTATAACCGCGAGGGTCATTATAACCGATATGGGAATTACAACCGCGACAACAATTTCAACTCGTGTAACTATGGTAATAGAAATGATTGGAGTGGGCCCTATGTTCAACGTCAAAATCGTGAAGTTTTTCCTAGGGATGGTGGAGCTAGTAAGGTTCGAGTTGAGGATATGATTCATAAACTAATGAAGAGGTTCGATTCTAGTGATGAGCACACTAAAGAGTTAAGGAATGACTTAGCGGGTATAGGGCAGAAAGTTGATACACATTAAATCTCGTTTAAGCATTTTGAGATGCAAATGGCCGAATTGTCTGCAACTGTGAACACACGGAATCTGGGCACTCTTCTTAGCAACACTGACCAAAATCTATAAAATGAAGGGCATTGTGTAGGAATCACTACTCGAGGTTGTAAGCAAACCATTGACCCACCTATGCCGTATGGTTTAGAAAAGGTGATAAGAGATGATGATATGGTAGTGAAGGTTAGTTGTGAGTTAGAAGAGAAAATGGTAACAGATATTGAGATGCCCCAAAAGGTGACCCCCATTCCTAGACCACCACCTCCTTTTTCACAAAGGATAGTAAAAAAACTGAGGATGGTAAATACCGGCATTTTATAACGATGTTGAAACAATTTCTATCAATGTCCCTTTGGTAGAAGCTCTTGAACAAATTCCCGGTTATGCCAAGTTCATGAAAGATGTGGTTATAAAGAAAACATTAGTCACTTTTGCGGATGATGATAGAATGCAGCACTGCAGTGTTATTGCTACAAGATCTCTAGTGCAAAGAAAGAAGATCCTGGTGCTTTCACTATTCCTTGTGCAATCGGGTTTATTATATTTTGCGAAAGCAGTATGTGATCTTGGGGCAAGCATAAATCTCATTACACTCTCGATTTATAAGAAGTTGGGTTTGGGTGACCTAAAGCCCACTGCGATGCGGCTACTGATGGCCGATCGAATAGTAAAAAGTCTTATAGGGATATTCCACTTTGTGCTCGTAAAAGTGAAGTCGTTGATATTTTCGGAAGATTTTGTTATTCTTGATTGTGAAGTCAATTTTGAAGTGCCTATTATTCTTGTGAGCCCATTCCTTACTACGGGTAGAGGCTTAGTTGATATGGAAAAGGGGCAGATGAAATTCCAGTTGAACAATGAAGAAGTGACCTTCAACATTTGTAGGTCCATGAGGTAGAGTAGTGAGGTCCAATAAGTATCTTCTATATCCTACAGAGTTGAAGAGTCATCTGAGGTACAAATTGAAGAGCGTCTAGGTGTAGAAGCATTGGCGGCAGTGATCAGGAATTTTTATAGTGATTGCATTGAAGAGTATGGGTCATTGGTAGCGACACTTGATCGAGGTAAAGTTCGTTTTAAACCAAAGAAATATGACTTAGATATGTAACATCGCGAATATCCACCCGCAAAATTCTATTGAGGAGGCTCTAAAATTTGAACTTAAGCATCTACCAACTAATCTGAGTTATTTATTCTTGGGAAAAGATTACACTTTTCCGATTATTATTGCATCAAATTTGAATGTGCATCAAGTTGAGAGTTTAGTGAAAGTGTTAAAAAGGTTCAAAAGATCTATTTCGGTGGACTATTACAGATATTATTTTGATTCCTCCCGTTATTTGTTCTAATAAAATCAAACTCATGCCTGATCATAAGACAAATATTGAGCATCAAATACGTCTAAATCCACCAATGCAAGAGGTAGTAAGGAAGGAAATTATTAAGTGGTTGGTTGCCGGAGTGATATATCCAATCGCTGATAGTAGTTGGGTATGCCCTGTTCATGGTGTACCTAGAAACAGGGAATGACTATGGTACCCAATGAGAAAAATGAGCTTATTCCAGTGAGACCGGTGACAGGTTGGAGGGTGTTTATAGATTACCGTAAATTATATGCATGGACCTAAAAAGACCATTTTTCCTATGCCCTTCATGGATAAGATGTTGGATAGACTTGTCGGAAAGGGGTGTTACTATTTTTTTGGTGGTTATTCGGGGTATAATAAAATGTCTATTGCACCGAAAGATCAAGAGAAAACACCTTTACTTGTCCATATGGGAACTTTGCGTTTAAGAGAATGTTGTTTGGGTAGTGCAATACAGCCGCCACATTTCAAAGATGTATGTTGTCGATATTCTCCGATACGGTGGAGGACACAATTGAGGTATATATGGATGATTTTTCTTTGGTTGGTGAATCCTTTGAGCGCTGTTTTATTCATTTGTCCGAGGTTTTTTAGAGGTGTAAAGACTGCAATCTAATATTAAATCGGGAAAAATGTAACTTCATGGTGAATGAGGGTATTGTGTTAGGTCACCGCATTTCAGAAAAGGGTATAGAGGTTGATCGAGCTAAAGTTGTGATTATGGAAAGATTTCCCTTACCTATCTCGTTAAAAGGTGTGAGAAGCATTCTTGGGCATGCAAGTTTTTACTGGATGTTCATCAATGATTTTTCAAAAATTGTGCATCGTTTGTAAAAGTTGCTTGAGAAAGAGTGTAAACTTTATTTTGATGAATCATGTCTTAAGGCATTTGGTGAATTGAAAGAATATTTGTTGTCTGCACTTATAATTATTTCACCGTATTGGGGCAAGCAATTTTTGGTAATGGGAGATGCTAGTGGGGGTGCTCTTGGAGTGTTATTGGGGAAAAGAAGGGACAAAATCCTTCACCTCATTTACTATTCTAGTAAAGCCCAAAATGAAGCCCAAAAGAACTACACAGTGACTAAACAAGAGCTCGTTGCAGTAGATTTTGCTTTTGAGAAATTTCAGTCCTATATTCATGGCACTAGGGTTATAGTGCATACTGATCATTCCGCTTTGAGATATTTGATGGCAAAGAAGGATGCAAAACCGAGGTTGATTCGTCGGGCATTTCTATTGCATGAATTTGACTTTGAGGTGATTGATAGAAAAGGGAATAGAAATCAATTTGTAGAACACTTGTCCCATTTAGAAGATGAAGCAATGGGAGAGTTTGGGGATAAGACTGAAATTGATGACACTTCCCCGATGAGCTTGTATTGGCCGCCTCTTAAGACATGATTCCATGATTCTCAGATTTTGGGAATTATCCGGCTAGCGATATCGTCCTACCGGACTTGTCCTTTCGTAAAACGATAAAGTTCATGTATGATGTGAAAAATTTCATTAGGGCTGAGCCATACTTGTATAGGAGTTGTGCCGATGGGCTTATTAAGTGTTTTGTGCCAGAAGTTTAGATGTTGAGTATTTTTGAGGCATGCCATTCGTCACCCGTTAGTTGACATCATAGTGGTATCCGAACTGATAACAAGATCTGGCAATGTGACTACTATTGGCCAACTATCCATCAAGATGCTCATTAGTATGCTAAGGCATGTGAATGATGCCAAAGAGATGTTGGCATATCGAGAAAGCAAGAGCTCAATTTAAACCCCATTTTTGTTAGTAAGCTATATGATGTGTGTGGTACTGACTTTATGGGCCCTTTTTGAGTTCTCAGGGGATGAAGTGCATCCTAGTAGCGGTCGATCATGTGTCTAAATTGGTGGAAACTATCGCACTCGCAAATAATGAAGGGAAGAGTGTCACCGCGTTCTTGAAAAAGAATATATTTTCTTGATTTGGCACCCCAAGGTCTATTATTAGTGATGGGGGATCCCACTTTTGCAACAAATTGTTTAAGGGATTGTTGGAGAAATATGGGGTTCGCACTAATGTGGCCACTCCTTACCATCCTCAAACAAGTGGTCAAGTTGAAGTGTAAAATAGGGAGATTAAAAAGAGATTGTCAAAAACGGTGAATGCTATTACAACAAATTGGTCAAGGAGGCTTGATAATGGTCTTTGGGCCTACCGGACAGCATACAACACTCCCATAGGTTTGTCCCCATACCAACTTGTATATGGGAAATCTTGTCACTTACCGGTTGAGTTAGAGCATAAAGAATTTGTTTCTGGGAAAACTCAAGTTCAAATGGACTGGTCCTTAGTTGATCACCTAACTATTCCCTCACGGAGCGGTTGAGTTGGAGAACAAGGAGGGTGTGCAGTTTAAGATGAATGAACAACGAATCAAAATCTATTTGGGGCATGCTTAAACGGAGAATGAAATGATTGAGACATACCATCTTGATGAAGTTTGAGTATTCAAGTGTACTACATCATGCCGCGACGTTAAATCAAGCGCTTGTTGGGAGGCAACCCAATATGTATCATTAGCCAACTATAGGATTTTCGTGATTTTCTAGTTATAGTTGCATGTTTCTTTGCTTTTATTTCCTTAAATGTCCTGGCTAAATATTTGTTTTCTTTTTTCTAGAAGTGTTTGCTAGAGCATAGTTTAGGGTCAAATATCCAAAAAATACAAAAAGAATAGCTTATTGGGTGTTAAATTTGCAGGTATAACATTACCAGAAAATCTGCTAAAAAATTAGTCTGTAGCACCCTTTTGACGGGCCCATCGACAGACCGTCACGCTTGCGACAGACCATCACAAGCATCAGTGGTTCCCAGGTATGTTTTTAAAATTTTTCTAAGTGAGGGCATGCATGACGGACCCCCACGACAGACCTTTGAGCCTGCGATGGAACGTCGACGAAGAGTCGTCACGCCAAACCTGTTAACGGGACACCACACCCACCAACTTATTAATCGCCGGCGCTTTGCGCCTCATGTTTGCTTCATCTACCACTCTATTATTTTAGATTCTCTTATGTATTGGGGACAATTTCATATCTTTTTGTTGGGGGTGGGGTATAAGGAAAGTAAGTTCTAAGGTGAAGTTTGAGTAGCCCAACTCACGATCCTCTTTTAGGGTTTTCTTGCATGTGTTCTTTTTCCCCAAGAAACTAATTATTTTTATTGTTGAACTATCATATATATATCTTGTGTACATAGTATAACTGTGAAGCATGATTGCTAAAACATAAAAATATCCTGATGTAATAAAAATGATGACTGACTAGGCATAGTAACTTATAAATGTGTGACTCTAAGCATGACAAAGAGATACACTACGGCATGACCCTAATTCTAATTTTAAAACTAGGTGTGTGATAATCTTGTTGAGTAATGAGATGTCTAGTGAGAGTGAGTAAAATTTGAATATTCTACCATTCGTACTGAGCTAGAACTTGCGAATTTGTCCTGCAAAAAGTAAGTCATAATAGACAACTAGGAAAGTATCATAGGCCCTTGTTTGAAATAGTGAATCTTTAGCCTAAAATAACAGGAAAAACAAAATGAAGTAATCCCCTATTGATCCAAATAGCTTGATATTAAATTAGATTTTTTTTTTTACCTCATCTGATCTTTTCTGGGAACAGTGTGTTGGCACTGGTCCCTCATTGGACATGTGCACCTCAGCTTATGACAAAAGCATAAGTTGAGGGTGAGTAATGCAAAAAACAACCTTGTCGTGGCATGACCCACTCTTGGTATTGTGAACCTTGACTCATGACAAAGCTATGAGTTGAGGGTGACTGTTATGAGAAATACTCTAGAAAGTGGGGTCAAAAAATAAAGAGAAAGAAAGAAGAAAACAACAGTAACTAAAGAGTAAAAACAAAATAAACACAAGAAAAGAGAAGAGTCACTTACATATAAGAAGAAGAAAGGGAGATATAGCAAGGTAAAAGAAAATCGAGATACAGTGTGAAATAAAATGATAAAAAGATAGGATGCTTAGTCGATATGTGAAGGAAGGAAATAAGTAACTAAAATATACCTAAATATACCCTATCTGACCCTGACCCTATGTTACAATCTAAGAAAGTCCTATCTTGATCCTAAGAGTTGATATGGAGAACTTAAAGGAGTAAAAATAATGGCAAGCCTATGGGAATATGTGTAAATGTGTTGTGAAGTTGTTCTGAGAGCTAATGTTGAAAACTAATCCTTATAGTCAAACTGTAATCACTATGTGAAAAATGAGGGTGTTATTTTGAAGTGAGGACACTAGTTGCAATACCGGAAACAGTAGCACCTTGGTGAGAGGTCGAAGAGGGTAGGTGTCAGTTTGTGATGAGTCTGTGTCATGGTCAGATCTAAATAATTCAAGCCTAATAGTCATAGCATGCATGAACATAATGAGAATAATCAGGATTGATAGCAAAATTATTGCGAAAGCTAAAATGTGGATACTCTTGTACAAAGATTTTGTAGTGAATCATTGTGCGTTGCTTGAGGAAAAAAACTAATTTAAGTTTAGGGTGTTGATGTACCATGGTTTCACGGTACTTTCATTTGCTATACCTTATGTTTAGTGTGTGTCTAAAGTCTTTTTGTATTGATTTATGATATAGTTTTCTTTTTATTTCCAGTAAATGCGTCGAAAGGATAACGCGGAGATTTTGAGCTTAAATTGCAGAAGTGACAACTTACGGACCCCATGACGGTCGGTCGTGATTTTGAAAGTCCGTAGAGGTAACCCATCATGAGAAGATAATGGTTGGTGATGAAAGTTGGGGAATTCTTACCAAGTGTGGGACTACGTAAACTAACAATGGTCCGTCCTACACATTCGTCAATGCAAATAGAGAGTAGTCCAATTATCAAACTTTAGAAGATTCTAATAGACGTTGAACGAAGCCCCTCAATGGACCGTCGTGCTTGAAACGGTCCATCTAACCTGTCCCTCAAGGATAACAGAGTGTTGATGAAGAAGAGCAGCAAAAAAAGATCTATGTATGGAGTGACGGAAGACCATGACTGTCCGCCGTGTCCATGATGGTCCGTCGTTCCCAAGGCGGTCCATCACGAGGGTCGTCAACTCAGACACGTTTTTGGTAGATATTTCCTTAAATAGATTTACCTCTTTTATTAGGTTTTGTTTCTTATAAATAGTCTAAAAAACCTCATTTTTTGGGTTAGACTATTGGATAATTCTCAGGTTTATTGTCTTAGTATTGAACTTTCGATTTTGGGATTTGATATTACTTTTCAAGAATCGATTATTGATGTTTTATGGTTTATTCAAGTAAATTTCTGGATTTTGTTCATTCTCATCAAGGTAAGTGCATGAATTCTTATATTATTATTATGAATTGTGTGATTATTAGAATGGGTAAGTAACTCCATAACTAGGGTTGTGGGATCCATGGGTAAATAACAGGGTATAACCTAGCTAAAATAACGATTCTAGAATAGTATCTTCTATCTATTGATAATTCTTTCGCTTAGAAGTTTTTTGATGGATGGACAACATTAGAACTCGCCTTTTTGCTACTCGTCGGACCAAGGAGGTAAATAATAGGAAAGAAATTATCAACATAGATTTAGTGTATGCTATCTAATAGGCTAGTTTCGGTTGGTATAAAGTAACAACTTATTCAAATATAGAATATGATGCTTAATATGAGGTACATATAACGTTTAGTGAAGAAACACACGTAGCTGGACCAAGATGCAGAGTGAAATTCTCTAGATGCCAGACCAAGGATTTAGAGATACCTAACTTATCACTTTGTATGCAAGATACTAGGAAAGGATTGTTATAGCTAGAATTACCGAGTTAGGATCCTGTAGGGGAACACTTACTCCCTAGTTACTCTCATTACTTGATGAAAATCTGATACTTGAACCTTTCACTTCTTAACTTTAATTTAGATAATTGCTTTCATTAATCAAACCCCCCCTTTAGTTATGTATTTTCGGGAAATAATTGACTAAATAGAAGTAATAATAGAATAAAGTTAGGTCTGAACCACTTTCCTCGAGGGAACGATCAAAACTCACTACTCAGGTTCTTTACTTGATGCGACCGCTTTTACTTCGTGTCGAGACGTAAATTTGAGCGTATCACTCTGCTAGAAATTTTATCTGTCATGGAAAATAGTTTGAGTTCATAGGTTTGTGAATAAATATTGGTGGCAAATACTTTAATTTTATAGCTATAAAGTTTCTGATTTGTAGTTAAATATAAGTATCATTGCCACTAGATTAAAAATATTAAAAAGCCAAATTTTTTAAAATTTAATGGAAAATAAATCAAGACATTTGCCACAATAGATTATATGTGTCTACAACATAAAAATATGTATAGATTTAATAAATTGTGGAAAAGGAGTAAACATATTTGCTATAAGTATATCTTCCGTAGCAAGAACTTTTAACTGTGAAAGCTAGAACAATTTTTTATTAGCTATATGTATTAGTCCTTATCCACATACCATGTAAAATCTTTAGCTAACTTTAAGGCACCCTATATCTTGCCCCTATTGCTACAAAAAATATTTTTAGCCACATACCATGTAAAGTATGTAGCTAAATTATAGTTTTAAGTGAATATTCTTGTACTGATATATTATTAATCTATACATTAGAAGAATGTAGATCAATCTTACTAAGACTCCCTTACATTTATCATGAATGATTCATGCCGACAACGCATCAATAACATTCATGTAAGGCAGTAGATACAATTATAGTTACACAAACGAATCTTACATTCATGCATTATAGAGTCGATGTCAAAGTGAAGGACATGTATTAACATTCAATAGGAAGTAGGGATCAAGTCTCCATGCATCAATCCTCATTAGACCAATAACACATAAATCATCATCAATACTTATACTAGGCAATAAATATAAACAATTCAACTTGCTAGAATCATAATTCAATCAATATAAACAAGCAATTGGATTGAAATACACTTTAGATTCAGCACATTATCATCAATTTATAATGATTAAGCCTTTGAAAAGATTTGTTAAAGAACTCCTACCTAGATTGAAGATGAAGAAGTTTGATCATGAACTAGCATTGAAAACATTAAAAGGAATACTCTAGATGGAAGATTAACTAGAGCTGAAGGATCAAAATACATTAATGTAGAATAAAACATCTTAAACTTGGTGAAGAATCAATGGAAATCCAAGCTCCAAATTATTCTTGATCTTCACCTTCAATGGTGGTTCAAATGAGAGTTTGTTTTAGGTGGGAAGTCTAATATTTGTTAATTTTGAATTGGGAATGGGGTTTTCACGTTTTTATCACTTAAATAAAACAAAAAATAATTAAATAAACAAACTAGGGTCAGGTTAGCAGGTGATTCACCCCTTAATGAAGCAGCGTGCAAGTAGTGAAGTTGGAGGCTGCATCGACGGGCACAATCATGGGGCATCGTCATGCCGATTATCCATCCTATTGTTCCTTCGTTCGAGATTGCAACTGATTCCTGGGAGGCTAAGCTCAAACTTCTAAGTGTTGAGTGACGCCTCCCATAAATGGGCATGTATTGAAGGATGGGGTGTCTCGATAGCCTTTGGCTGCTTCTTGAGGGTCTCTTGCAAGGCTATTGGGGAGTCGTACTTTGACGTTTCCAATGTAATTATAAACCTTAACAAGTCAAGGACCTTACACATACATTTAACTAAAAATAAATACTCTCATTACGTCAAAACATACTAGGAACACTGAAGACACACACGTGTCCGTCTCAAGGTCTAACTTTAAAACGTCTTAGACGTTATGGGACATTTGACATCTAAACTTCATGAAACTAAACATAATTCCTATAACCATCATTATTACACATATAAGGACTTCATAAGAAAATGATACACATATAAGCACATAGAAATATCTAAGGCCTCTTGGTGACTAGTCATCAATCATCTTGGTCATCCACACACGTTTTACTTCTAAATCGCTTCAAATCAATTATGCATACTTTAAAAATTTTATTAACATATTAAATAGCTTATACAAACATGTGAGGTTCTATACAACATAACTCATTTTGGGCATTGTACATTAACTTACCAGAGGGTACTACGACTTTGTTGGTGGTTGAGGTGAAGTCTAAGCAACACCTTGATCAACCATTGAGGGAGTTGAAGGAATCAGTTCTTTGTAATCTTAATTATTTATTCACCTTAGGGGGGGGGGAAGGTGTATTAAGGTATCAAGAAAGATGTGTGTTCCCAATATTGATGACTTGAGAAACCGGATTCTTCAAGAAGCTCATAATTAGCATTATTCCATTCATTTGAGTTATACAAAGATGTATCATGACCTTAGATAAGTGTTTTTGTGGGAAAGCTTAAAAGGGGACATATCAGAATTTGTTGCAAAATGTCCAAACTACTAATAAGTGAAAGTCGAACACCAAAAGTCCCGTGAGCTACTCTATGAAATTCAAGTTCCCACTTGGAAGTGGGAAGATATTAATATGGACAATGTGGTAGGTTTGCCCCGGACATAAAAGCAATATGAATCCATATAGGTGGTTGTGGATAGGTTGACCAAACTTGTTCATTTTATTTCATTTCAAGTCCACTTACTCGGTGGAGAATTATGCAAGGATCTTCATAGATTACATCAAGTGTCTCCATGGTATTCCCTATCCATTATATCAGATAGTGGTGCACAAATCACATCTATGTTTTGGAGGTCGTTCCAAAAAGGGTAGGGTGAAAGGGTGAAGCTAAGCACCGGTTTTCATCCCCAAATAAACGGTCAAGCGGACCGTTCTCTTAAAACCCTTGAGGATAAGCATAGAACATGTATAATTGAGTTCAAATGAATTTTGTATAGACACTTGCCTTTGGTTATGATTTGATATAATAATAGTTACCATTTATCTATATTTATGGCTCCTTATTAAGCATTGTATTGTAGGACATGTAGATCTCAAATTTGATGGTTTTATGTGAGCGAGTCTTCACTTATGGGTCCGGAATGGATTTATAGGACTTTTGAGAAAGTTCGTATTATAAAGAATTTCTTGAAACTAGTGTATAGGCTGCAAAAGCTTATGCCAACCATTGGAGAAGGGACTTGGAGATTGAAGAAGGGGATATAGTGTATCTAAAAATTTCACCTATGAAAGGAGTGATTATATTTTGCAAGAAAGGGAAGTTGAGTCCTTGTTATATGGGTACCTATGAAATTTTGCAAAGGGTTGGTAAGGTTGCATATAACTTTAAGTTACCTAATGAATTGACTTAGGATCATCTTGTGATCCATGTCTCCATGATTAAAAAATGAATCAGTGATCACGAGTGCATCCTTCCTATTAAGGGTCTAGGTGTGCAAGAGAACCTCTCTATCATGAGTTTCTAGTTTAAATACTTGATTATAAATTAAAAAAGTTAAGGAACACGGTGGTGGATTCCATAAAGGTTGGAAGAACCACCTATTTGAGGGTCCCACATGGGAGGTCGACGCCGACATGATGTCCCGTTACTCTTGTCTGTGTTATAACTAATGTTATTTGTTCTTATTTATAGTCAAAATAATGAGTTTATTTGAACTTGCTCTAATTTTTTGTATATTATTGGGATATATGTTCTGTTATAGTGATTCACATTGAACTATGCCTATAGAATCGAAAATTTTCAAAAAAAAGTGCTCTTTTACTTGATTGAAGTTATGTGGTGTTTTTGGTATGTTGTGGGTTTATGAGTTTTATTGAGCATGATTATGTGTGTTCAACAAAGCTTTGGCTTAAGTTAATACGCATGTTGTGAATGTTGAGCTCTTATACGTTAAACAATGATGTTTTGAGTTGCATTGTGTAAAACGTCATGTGGTTATGTTGATTTGAGTTTTAAATAATGTTTTGATATGTTCTTGTTTGTTGGGCTGCTAGTCTTGAGTCTATTCCTTCCTTCCAAGGGATTTTAGTGTCATTCGGGGATGAATGTTCCTAAGGGTGGGGATAATGTAAAACTACGAAAGTCTAAAGCCTAATATAAAGCCTAACATGAGATTCTAAGGGTTGTAACACTATTTTAAGGTCGAATATAATATATATAAGTCATTAAGGAAGTCTTAGAATCAGAGCATTAAGAAACGTCCATGATGTCCATGAATTAGTTCAAGAGGTTCTAGTGGGCCTTAGTCTATTTGAGAAGCTATTAGGAGTAAGAATTCAATGGAATTTCATAGGGTTTCTACTACATATTAATGTTGGTTTAGGATCGAAACGTCCGTATACGACTCCCAAGGACAAACCAAAGGGTCCTTAAGGAGTACTCGTGCATTGTGGCCTACAACTGTCTTGAGAAAGTAGCCATCTACTTATAGGCGACGAGGCGTGGTATAATTGACGGAGAGTCTATTGCAACCGTCGATGGTCACTTACTCATTTTGGCAAAGGGTCCATTTTTTCACTATCTTAACAAAACGATGAATATGCAACACGGAGGATCCGTTGGCCGTCGACTGACCTACGACCCGTAGGTCGGGGTAACGTAGGTCAGTGTCACTCTTGGCTGCCAAATTGTAAGTTAGTTCAATTAATTAATTAGTTGATTATTTAATTTGTTGGGGGTTAAAGAATGTCTAATTAAGTAAGTTAATGACTTATATAAAGACCCAATCTTAATTAAATTTACCCAACTCTCATAAATCTCAAAATCCAATTGCTCTTCCTTCTATTTAGTTTCACTCTTCCAAATAAACTCCATCGAAGAGAAGGCCAAGGTGGGTTCTATGGAAGAAAGAAGTCAAGTTTAGTCCATCTATCTTCATCAATTAACAAGGTATGGGATCCTTTCACCTTTAGGATTTCTTTCCTTAAAGAGCTCTTCCAAAATTAATTTTAAAAAGATGAGTTTCCACTGGGTTTTCTTCTATTACGAACTTTATCTTCTAAATTCTATTGTTTATGGTTTATTTTGATTATTATGCATAAGTATGTATTATGATTCAATTATGCTAGTTCTTGATGAGTTAACCTAGTTTTGTAGATAAGATCATTAAATTAACCCAAGTCACAAACCTTAGATTATAAACTAGTGATGAATGATGTGTAGTGATTAAATAAACTTTATTGTTGTGTTAATTACTATTTTTAATGGTATTACACCCATTATTGGATTTAATTTGATGGTTGATGGTAAAACCTTGGATGATGGATTGTGAAGGAGATTGGAGTAAATCGTGTGATCTCACCCCTTTACTTCAATTATGAGTACTTGTGTTTAGTGATGAAGTTATAATTAAGTATATCTCACGATGAGATTTATTATGGTTGGTATGATGATGGATTGAAATGTCTTGATTAAAGTCTTGGGTGTTGTTAGCTAAGATGTTATGATATAAGGTTGGTAATGAATTTGCATATGTTTTTATTATCTTATGGTGATGTAAATGTTCTAGCCTCACATGTGTAAATTGTATTTAAAGGACATACTCATGACATTTCTATTGAGAAATCACTTTGACTATATAAGGGGTAGACCCCTATGACCTAAATTAACTTATGATTAATAATAAAAGACATTTCAAAAGGGACTATAACTTTACACCGAGTGAATTAATAGTGAGTAGTGTCCCTTACCTTATAGGGAAGGTAGGTTCACTAGTGTACTCATGAGATTAGAGACTATAATGCATGTATCATAAAGTGGGTACTAACTAAATCTCCTATTTCTTGAACTATGTTGCCCCCCATAGAAATACTAGTAGTAGATCCACATAGATGCTATGTTCATGTTTTGCTACCACATTTACAAGTAGTCCACCTTCTTTTAGTGTAGCGTTCCATGACACCGGATTCCACATTAGATAATGTGGTCTATCTTGGTTAAGTCATGATGTTCCCAAAACTAAGAACGAAGTAATAAAGTGAACTCTAACTAGGATGACCTAAGGGGTTTGACTAAGTCTATGTAGTGTATGGGACTCAACCTATACATTGCACTAGTTACCCTTGAGGGAATCATAGAAGGTTGTTCTTATGTTCTTATATGCTTGTAAATATAAATTATATGTATATGTTGATCTTACATGTTAAAGAAACTATGTGATATTGGTTTCACTTATTAAAAAGTTGTTTTTCTCTATTGCTAAAGTATGGTGTTGTATATTCTTAATGATATAGTATGTAAAGTTGGAAATTTCTTATAGTTCTTGTTGGGTTTAGTTGTTTGAGTGAGGTTATGGGGCCTTGCTTAGTCCTTGAACCAGTGGACTTAATGAGGGCGTATGAGTGATGGTCTTGCTTAGGTTATGATGTTATGAAATCTTATGCATGCATGTTGGTATTATAACTTCATTATAGAGTTGTCTTGATTATGTGTTCAATTATGTGCATGGTCTTGATTTAAGTAATATGTGCTTATTGACTTGTATTGGTTCTTTAATGTTCATAAGGTATTTCCAATGTTATTTGGAATGATTTTGAACTAATGTCCCTCTAAGGCATGATTTATATGTTGTATGTACAAATGATCTTCTATTAAGTAGGTGATGTGCTAATCCCATTATAGCCTTTTTTCCGCGACATTTTAGTTTCCGATCGTTGAAGGGTTTGTAACCACTTTGAAGTAAGAATTGGGATCATTCTCCAAGTGTGGGTATGTCCTCATGTTTAGAGGATGATGCCTTGTTATTACTCTAGTTATGGTTCTTTGTTATAGTCTACAGACAATCATTCATTCATGTTGTTGCAAGACATTATTGTAAACACAAAGTTACATTTCTACATTGTGTAAGGGCTTATACTAATGTCTATTCGTCTCCGTTTAGATGGTTAATTTGAGACATCTCATTTAAGACTATGTTATGTATCTTACATATATATATAAATAAATATATCTATATATATATATATACATATATATATATGTAATGTTCTTATATGAAGGGTCTTGGAATACACGAATTGTATATATTCTGTGCAAGCGAGTGGTTTAAGTAAACCTTATGTAGTAGTGAAGATGAAATATTTAAAAAATTTTGCATTTTAAAGCTATGAACGTAATGATGAATGCTAAGAGGCTAGTCTCAGTCCTTTCTGGAGATGCGGACGCTGGTTCCGTCTGCGAGGTACTTCCCGGATGTTACAACATAGCAACTAGATTCACAATTTGCCATATGTAAGAGCTGAACACTTCATATCACATAACGAGGAACTACCTTTACAATATATACATGAATGTCCAGAGTTACCATGCAATTCTTCTTACAGGCAACATAAATTATTCTAACTACAATCTCATACAAGCAAATATATACAAAATATATAAGTATAGGTTAAACATGAGAAGTTTTCTTTAATATCATTTTAGCATGAACTTTTACTAAGACATGCACATACTTTAAAAATTTTACCAAGTTCACATCATTCATAATTTTTTTTAATTTTAAGTGGAACTACTAACCTCAACTTTTACTAGGAGTAAGAGGAAATAGATGAGTGTAGCGGGACTTCATGTCATCCTTGGTCTCCCATGTTGCACCCTCACCTAGATGGTGTATCCAGAGAACTTAGAAACATCTTTTTTTTGTCAGATTTTTTTACTGGACAATCTAGGATCTCAATCGGAACCTCTTGATAAGAAAGGTTGTAATTCGCCCTTACCCATTAATAGGGAGAATATACCCTAGCCTATACATTTCTTAAAGCATTGATACATGAAATACCTAGTTAATTAGGCTAATTCACTTGGTAATTTAAACTCATAAAAAACTTTCATGACCCGCTTCAATATAAGATAAGGGACCATATACCAGGGACTAAGCTTCCCCTTTTTACCAAACCTCATAACCCCTTGCATGGATAGAATCTTCAAGTAGACCCATTAACCTATTTCAAACTCATGGTTTCTTCTTATATTGTCGGCATAAGACTTTTGTTGTGTATAGGCTGCTTTGAACCTATCACTTATCATGTGATCATATTCCAATGACTCATAGATTATCTCAGGACCAAGGAATGAAAACGCACCTACCTCAAACCACCAGACCGGATACCTATATTTCCTACCATAGAGTGCTTCAGAAGGTGCAATAGAAATACTCGAATGGTATCTATTATTGTACAAGAACTCTATCAACGATAGGTGATCATCCCTTTTAACTTTGAAATTCAATAACATATGATCTCAACATATCTTCTATTCTTTGGATGGTACGTTCCACTTGTCCATCAATTTGAGGAGCGGTACTAAGTTTCACTTGAGTATCTTGCCCTTTTAGAAAGACCTCCAAATAGTGAAGTTAATTGGGATCCTCTATTTAAGATGATGGACAAAGAGATCCCATGCAAACTCACAATCTCATTAAGGTTCAACCTCGCATATTCCTCAACCAAATAAGTATATTTGATGGGGATAAAATGGCAGATTTCTTCAGTCAATCAACAATAAACCATAGGAAATGATATTGCCTATGTGACCTAGACAAACATACTACAAAATCAATAATGATATATTCTCACTTCCAAGTAGGAACATCAATCACTTTAATTAAACATGCCGTCCTTGGATGTTCGGCCTTGACTAGTTGACAATTAGGACATTTAGCCACAAACCTGACTATATCAATCTTCAAATTATCCCACCAATAGACTTTTGAAGATCAAGATACATTTTGGTGGAACTCGCATGAATTGAATATCGGTAACCATGATCTTTTTCAAAAATTTGTTTTTATGGGTCATCCACGTTTAGTACACACAATATATCTTAGTACCTAAGTACCTCATCCAACCCTTGGGAGAATGACTCCTTAAACTTACTACGAACTTATTTTTTTCTTAATCAATAGAGGATTAAGGTGTTTCTTAGTCTTTACCTCAACAACTAAATATGATTTGGAATTACCATGAACCATAGAAACTCCTATTAGAGAATCTTCAAACCGTATATTGAACCGAGAAAATCTATGTACCTCTTTCACTAAGTAATTCTTATCATTGGGAACATGGTCTACAATACCCATATATATAAATATATATATATATAAAACTTAGAGTGTCCGCAACCACATTTGCCTTGTCGGGGTAGTGAAGGACACTTATGTCGTAATCCTTAAAAATTTCCAACTGCCTTGTTTGTCGAAGATTAAACTCCTTTTGAGTTAACACATATTGAAGAATTTTGTGTTCGGTAAATACATACACATGGACACCTTATAGGTAATGTCTCCATAACTTCTAGGAAAAATAAATGCTGCTAATTCAAGATGATTAGTTGGATAGTTCCTCTCATGCACCTTGAATTGTGTAGAGGTGTATGTTACAACCTTACCATGTTGCATGAGGAAAAACCTAAACCTTCTCGAGAAGCATCACAATACCCTACAAACCCTTTTTTTCCCTCTTGTAAGGAAAACACCGAGATTCAGTCAACTCAAACTTAAATATCTTTTGTGTTAAGGTTGTTGAGGAGAAATAATGGATGCAAACCCTTGGAGCTAATTAAATAAATCATCAATCCTAAAGAGAGGATACCTATTTATTATGGTGACCATGTTTAGTTATTGGTAATGAGTACAGATAATAAGAGACCCATACTTCACAAACAATACCGGAGCGCCGCATGGAGAAATGCTTGGTTGTATAAAACCCTTGTCAAGAAAATCTTTGAGTTGAGATTTCAACTCTTTCAATTCGGCCTTGGCCATACTGTAAGTAGGAAGTGAAATAGAGTTCGTATCCGATAAAAAATCTATACCGAAATCTATTTCCCCTTTGAGAGGAATTTTGGGTAAATAATTTGGAAAGACTTCTAAAAATTCCTTCACTACGGGAACCAACTCTATAGGAGGAGCTTAAGAACCAAGGTCCTTAACCCTCACAATATGGTAGAGACATCCCTTACAAATCATTTTACAGGTTTTACACACTAACTGATTAGACCTCTTTGGATTGAGTTTCCCCCTTTCCATTCTAAGACGGGTTCATTTGGAAGTTGGAATTTAACTAAAATTGTTCTAAAATCAATAGAACCAAAAGAAACGTGCAACCAATCCATACCCAATATGAAATGAAATTCAAACATATCAAGTTCTATAAAAAACCAATGTAACTCAATTGGGCAATGATATAGGATAACACCGAAAGACTCTTCTAGGCACGACGGAGTCACCCACCACGGTAGTAATTGAAAAAGGTTTAATGAACACATCAGGTAACACCTTAAACTTCATTGACACTAAGGGATTCAAAAAATAGAGGGTGGCAACGGTATCTAGTAAACCATAGATATTAATGGAAAACACTTGTAACATAGAGGTGGCGACATCGGGATAATCCTCTTGATTACCCCTCGTGCGGAGAGCAAAGAAGTGGCTCTTCTTATGAGAATCAGAACTAGAACCTCTTGTTTGAGTTTGATACTCCCCTTTCCTTGACCCTTTACCATATAACAATTCCTCACTATGTATCACCTCTTACAACAACTAAATCAAATATTCGTTCCAACTAGACAATCACACACATGTTTCTTAAAACACTTGGTACAAGTAGATTTCTCACAGGAGAATTTCCTCCTCTCCCCCCTTGGGACCTAGGGTTGGAGACCTTAATTTTTCTATTCTTGGGGAATTTAGAAGTAACATGATTGGACAACCTGTTCGTGGACTTATGGTTGTCTTGAAGGCTCTTCTTATGAGCATCAGAACTAGAACCTCTTGTTTGAGTTTGATAATCCTCCTCTTTCCTTGACCCTTTACCATATAACAACTCCTCACTTTATACCACCTCTTACAACAACTAAAGCAAATATTCATTCCAACTAGACAATCACACATATGTTTCTTACAACAATTTGTACAAGTAGATATCTCATAGGAGAATTTCCACCTCTTTCCCCTTGGGACCTAGGTTTGGAGACCTTAATTTATCTATTCTTGGGGAATTAAGAAGTAACATGATTGGAGAACCTCTTCTTGGAATTATGGTTGTCTTGAATTTCCAATTTACCCTCAGAAGTACCTCTTTCATAAGACCATTGCCTCTTGAATTCCCTATTCTTTCTCTTAAGCATACTCTTCCAAACATGTTGAGCATGCACCATCGAACGAGAAATGTCCATTTTGTCATGAAGCATCGCCAAACGACACACTTCCACAATATCATCAGATAAACCTATCACAAAATAGTTCATATGATCTCTAAGATTGGACACCACAGAACAAGAATACTCAGATAACTTAGTGAATTTCAATGAGTATTCAAGCACACTCATACCTCCTTGACGAAGGTTAATTAAAATCTTCAACTTTTGCCTCTCTTTTATCCATTGAGAAGAATCTATAAAGAAATGCCCTCCCAAAGACTTCACAACTTATGGGACCCGCTCTCAAATTCCCATTATCCATCCATTAAGTGTACAGAGTTTGAACCATATCCTTGAGTTTATATGCGGCTTGCTCGGCCTTCTTATTTTAATAAAAGAACTTGTAGACCTAATCAAGAAATTCTTGGGCATCTTCATTAAACTTAATGCCAAAGAAAATTGGAGGGTTCATCCTTGTGATGTACCTCAAGAGAGAAACCATAGTACTATCATTTTTTATCAAACGGGGTCCAATTTCTCAGTTATCTTTGGCCGCCATAGCTCGAGATTTAGTAGTCATAGCTTGAGACAACTTTATGAAAGTCTTCCTTATCTCTCTCTCCGTCATATCCATAAGATTGAATCATGCTTTGTCACCTTGAGGAGATTAATTTTGAGGAGGAACTACCGCATTAGATATATACTCTTCAACTCTTGTTGTGGTTTCCCTTATACTAGTCATAGCCTAAAACAAGAGAAAAGGGTTAGAAGTAAAAGGACAAAGAGAGTTAAGACTCTTGAGGAATGACTTCAAGAATACTAAAGAGGTGAGAATTTCCTAAGTATCACATAACCTCTCATTCATAAGTGTGACGCGCTTCACAATTATGAGCAAAAATCTACGTAGATGTGGTTTAGTGAGACATCAATCCTATGTTCACTCAACCTCAAGCTCTGATACAACGTTTGTCACAATTGAGAAGCACCCCTTAGACGTAACAAACGTCTTTGTTTTCGAAGAGGTCTTAGACTAGCCCTTAGCATACGTAATGACATATCATAGTTAGAGTAATTTTGGAAAATTTAAAACATTTACATATGAAGAATAGTGAGACTTCTCGTTTATCATATGTATAAAGTTTACATAGAATTCTAAATTAGCAACATAGTAAATTCATAGGAAGTAGTCTAATGTGGGTATCACATATAACAATCTATCCTAGAAGTATAATATTTTGGAATAGCCCTTACACTAGTACAATATGCCACATATAGGCTTACAAGAAAGTCTCAAATATAAGGAAAGAACATTTTTCTTCGACATAGTCAACACTAATAAAGCTAGACAAGTGGAATCATCACTGTACTTTAAGGCTCACAACTAACTAGGGAAAAAATCCATGTCTTCCTTGAAAATGGCCTTGAAGCTCTTCAATGGACCAAACCTACATAATTGTAGAAATAGAGAGAATATGGGTTAGCACAAACCACATGTACTAAGTATGGAAACATATGTAATTAAAAACATTGAAATCAAGCACAAAGGGACATTTTCTTTAAAAAAATGCTACGTCACTTTGAATGCCTTTATGCATACACAAGAGCATATTAAAGTCACTAATAACAATGCATTAAGAAAAGTTCATATCCATGTACAATAATAACATTATTAAAAAGTCATATTAAAAATTTATGTTCTAGAGTTCATATCATCAAAGTGTAAAAAACCCATACTCATAATCCCAATCAAAGCCGACAAGTGCAATGATCATATGGAACCCCATAACCCAAAATAATCAAGTAAACTAGAAAAGAGACTATAGGAAATGTCTATACTTCATATACCAACATATCATGTGTAGTCGTAATCATACAAAGCAATTTAGACCAATGTCATGTTCATCAATTAAATCAATATCATATAAGATCAACATCATGTAATGTCAATGTTATGCATTTAATTCATATAATAAGTACATAAGGAATCCTCGTAGGACTCCTCTCAAGGTCAACTTATGCAATGCATAGGTAAAGTCTCATCACCTTACCTATTCTTAGTAGAACCCCTCAAATAACCCTAGTTAGTGTCCATCTTTACTACTTCAATTCATTCCTTTTACTTATGGGATAATTTTACTTAAGTTGCAATAGACCATGTGAGCTAAAAATAGAAGCGGTTGTCATGAAACCCTAAATAAAAAGAATGTTCTCTTCTTTCCAAGGTAGAAAAAAACATGAACATAACATTCTAGGTGAATCCACTAGCTAGTTTTCCTATGGGGCATATAGTTAAGGAACTAGAAGATTTTGTAGAAACTCATATATGAACATTTGCATGGTAGTCTATATTCCGTCGATTGGGGGAGAACCCCAATTATAATTGGTGGGATCTTAAAACCCCTTTTTAGGAGACTCTTATATAAACCACAGACCTGCAGGAAAGTCCATAGGTGGATTGACGCCCCGTAGGTGGCCATCGTTGATGGAGTCTAAATTTTTCAACAGGTATTCGGTCAAGGGTGGGGATTTCGATAAATTTATGTGGCATCTAAAAAAATTTATACGTTTTTATTGGTATTTTGTAAGTAGTTCAACTATAGGAAAGACAATTAGACTGTACACTCCAAATCAAAACCTCTTACTCTCCAAAACTCCCTCAAGAACACTATAGAAGATGAAAAGAAATTGGTCTTCTTCTAGGAAAAATTTCACCAAAGATTCAAGCTGGTATTAAGGCTATAACCTAATATATGGGAAGCTTATTCATGTATGGATAATTTCATTAATGGAGTCCACTAGCTATTCGTCAATTGTAAATCCAAAGAACCCCAATAAGGAGAGGGTTGTGATAACATTAAGGGTAAGGCTTAATTGTGATACCAATGTAGTGGGTATAATCCAATGAAATTCATATGATAATATGTGATGTTTTCATGGTGAATTGTATTATTTGATGTTGAAGGTGATCATGGTGATTTTATGCCATTTGAGGCAAGATTAAGGTTCTTAGTTGATCTCCTTAATTATATTGTATTATATGCGATCATGATTGAATCACCTAGATATAAATTGAACTAGGCCTAATTGTTCTCGGATGATCTTAAATTTTTAAGTTGGAATTGAACCTATGTGATCACTTATGCCTAGACATAGTTTCTGATGATCAAATTTAATGAATTAGTTTGTAACTGAACATGGATCATGATGAACTAAGGGAATTAATCCATTATGGGGATTGTATGAAATTGATGCTAGTGCTTTTAGATGAACGTCATTATAAAGCGATTGTGATGATTTTTTCTTCTCTTCTACACATAGACATTAAATAGTTAGGGGAAGCATGTTCTCTCACATAGATGGATGCTAGGTTGACCTAATTACCTAAAATGAATAAAGACGTGATGAAATATAATAGCTTGGAGTAATGTTGAGCAAGTCTTTTCTTGTTTGGTCGACTTGGTACGATAAGACCAAGGTAATTTACCTTTAGATGGTAGGTCTTATGATACCTTTAGATGTTAGGTCTCATGATAGCTTGAGGTGATGAATCTCTTTATAGCTTGAGATAGATGAAGTAAGTTCTCTCATCTTTAGCTTGATCATGTGTTGCTAGGATTCCTTATCATGATACTTGGAATAGAGCAGTGAATCTCTCCTATAAATATCTTGAAGTAGCATGACTAGAGTATCTGTATGATAGCTTGACTTGGTTGGTCCTAAACCATTTCATTATAGCTTTAGGGGAAAGTTCTATACTCCCCTAATATTCTCTGGACTTGTATGCAAGGTGTATTTGATGATAGCTTGTCTTGTATGCAAGGTGAATTACACAAAATGCCTTGAGATTAGTTTCTCATGATAGCTTAGGGTTGAGGATTGATGATCCCCTATTATTAGATTGCATGTACATGATTGGTTGAGTGGTGGTTAGGATGGGTGTTTCCTTTGTTACTTATCTTGGATTAAGTTGGTATAGAGAAATACTTAGTGTGTATGATAGTATGGAATTTTATCCATGTATGGCACAATAATGACTTGAGATACCTATAACATGACCCCTATGATATGTATGTTTAGATTGAATAGTGTTCATGTATTTTTTCCATCATTATTGACCTAATATGATAGTTACTTGTCAATGTGAAGTAGGTCAACTATAGACTCCTAAATTAAAATGAATTGGATAAGGGTGACCTCAGGACATTCTTAGTGTGTGAGATAGAATGGGATGCTTCACATGCATTTCACCAGTGTGCTTTGAGGTCGCCTAGGGGCATTATGATTATATTATGATGAACCTAGGTTTAAATTATTAAAATTAATTATGATCAAGAAGGACCAAAAAAAGGTGCATAGCTTTGGAAGTAGTATGACATGATACCTTAGCCATGCACAAGTATACCTGGAGGTGACTTGTGAAGTACTTAATTTGAGGAAGAAGGACAACTAGTTGAGTATGAACTTGTATATGTTGTATGATACTTTTTTATGCTATTATATTCATGTTATGATTATGTCTTTGTATCTTATGACTTTGTATATGATTGATTAAATCTTTGATATATCTTATGTTTGGTATGATAGATTCCATACTTTGTACATTTCGTACTAACGCATATTTTGCCTATTTACTAATCAAATGTAGGGACTTGAATAGATTAAGTTGCTAGAAAGGGTAGAATTTCGAAGGCTTGTCGACAAGTGAAGATTAGTGCATCATCATACCATCCAAGGAGATCAATCCTATGTTATAGTTAAAGTGCTTTTCTATGTTATACTTGTATGGGCTTTGACCCAAGGCTATTGTACTCAAGATATTATAGATTGTTTTTGAGACATATATTAGAAGTTTTATGAAATGATTCGACATTATGTTTTTAAAAAAAAGTTTTAATTATGCACTACTTTTCGTATATATGCAATAAATGATGTTTATTGGTTTGTACATGACCTCTGAGAGGTCAAGTACGCCGTGTTCTGACTTGTGGATTCTCTATCTTCTGGGATGTACTTTGTATTATGAAAAAGTTCGTATCAGAGCAAAAGGTTCTGAAATGATCATAGGATGTATCAAAACCAGTTCTAATAGAGTCTTATTCATTTGTCTGATTCGTGACAAATATTTTATCATAGCATAAGGTTATGAAATCGTCATAGGATGTCTTGAAACCACGTCTAGTAGAGTCTTATTCATTGGTGTGAGTCGCGACACATAAATGAGTAGGAGGATATGGGATAATTATGAAATTTTCACTTCTTCATTACTCAAGTCATTCCGTAGAGTTGGACTTTAGTAAGCCCTTCTTCTAATGTTTTCTTATGATTTTGTCATGTTATGGCTAATACTAGGGATAATGCTAAAAGGGAAGGAGATGGCCATATCAAGCGGTTCCTCCCCAAGGAAACCAAGTCCCTCCTCAATGGGGGAATGTTACTATAGAGGAATTTACGATATTAATGAATTTTGTTGGCCCAAGCCTTAACGGCAAAAGCGAATAGGGAGGTTGTGGAAAACCGTATATGGAGAATGTGTGACTATTGAATTAGAGAGTTCTTAAGTATGAACCCTCCAAAATTTAGTGGATCCAAGGAGGAGGAAGTTCCAAATAAGTTCATGGATAAGTTTTATAAGACTCTTGTTGTTATGGGATTGACTTCTTAGGAGAAAGCGGAACTAGCCGCATAACAATTGAAAGATACATCTCATGCTTGCTTTAAAAAAATGTATAAGGTTATTGGTGGATTCCCATGGAGTGGGACACTTTCAAGTCAGCTTTCGTTGATAGGTTCCTTCCAAGAAAATTTATGGAGGCTAAGTTGGGGGAATTCATAAACCTCAAGCAAGGCAAGTTGAGCGTTATGGAGTATGCTTTAAAGTATACTCAAATGTATAAATATGCTTTACTCTTAGAAGCAAACCCTCGAGAATTGATGAATAGGTTCATGACGGGGTTGCTCGAAATAGTTTAAGAAGAGTATCGCATGGGAATTCTCGTAGATTATATGGATATCTTCTAACTAATTGTGTTTGCTTAACAAATATAGGAATCCAAGGCTAAGAAACAAAAAAAAAGAAGTAGGATGGGAAGTGAAGGGTAAGATAGACATAGTCGTTGAAAATTCGACAAAAGTCTTCCAAACAAGGATACTCTAGTACTTCTACATATGACAAGAGCAATGAGTACTCCTGACCTACTTTTCATAGGTGTGGTAAGAAATAGGAGGTTAGGTGCTTGGCCGGTAGAGATGGTTTCTATGGGTGTTGTGAGAGTGTTCTTATGGTTAAATATTAAGCTAAGACAAAAGCTAATGTAAGAGAAGGAAAGCAAGTTTATACTAATAGGATTGAAGATGGTCCTCTGAAGAGGAATAGGTCTATGCTCTCCGATACAAGGGTGATTCCGAAGGATCTCCTTAGGTCCCTTTTCTGTATGTGATTCTTTAATAATTCATGAAAATTTTTCGGAACTTTTTATGATTATGATATGCCTTGTGCTTCAACTTTTTTCTTCTAATGATAATGAATACATCTTAGAAAGACATGTGTAGGTTATTCCTAAGTGGGGGATAAGGAGCCCTTTCATAAGTTAGTTATATGGTTATGTGTAGTTATGTCTAGCTTTGAATTAAATTTTTTCCTTTATTTGGGTATGTGAATTGAGGTATAATGCATATACTATGGACTTCTAGTCTAGAGTAGGTCCTTTAAGAAGTGTTGAAGAAGTAGTCATTCGAGGATGAATGTTTCCTTACTAGGATATCATAAAGACCCAAAAATGATTTAGGTCCACATAGAGCCTAACATGTATCTAATGAGCTTGTAAGGACTTAAAATGAATATTTTTTTTGCATAGAGGCAGTGCATGGTGTTTGGAAAAGTTTGGAGGTCAAATATCAAAGAACGTCCAAGACATTTGAAAGTTAGCCTTCAAACGTGCTTGTGTGCCTTAGTATGTTTCATAAGGTTTTAGGTAGTATTTAAAGCTCTCTATCAAAAGGAAGGTTCCTAACATCTATAGGGACATATTAAGGGTTGAATTTTCTGGGTAGTACTCCACAAGGACTATCCTAAGGGTCCTTGAGGAGGACCCAACCTTTGGTTAAAAACTGTAAAAACAGCCCAAAGCAACAAAGCCAATCGATGAACAGTAGGTCCATTAATGATACGCTTAAATTTACACTTACCTTAAGAAGTATAAATGGTCATATCAAGTAAAGAACCTAACTATTATGTTGTGGTCGATCCCACGAGGAAACTTGTTTAGACTTAACATCAGTATTCGTTTACTTCTTTTTAGTCATGTCGTTTCAGAAAACTAGTAATTAAAGGGGGCTTTGTGAGACGAAAGTATTGTAATATTGCGAAATCAAACTTGTAGAAAGAATGAATTAGTTGTGTTTATATTGAGATAGAAACAAGGGTATAAGTGTTCCCCATTTGTTTATCACGCCATAATCCTACCTATAAGCATTCTTCCCTAGTGTTTTGCATGCAAAGTGATAAGTTAGGTATCTCTAAATCCTTGGTTCGACATTTACACAATTTTTCCTAGTACCTTGGTCAGGCTATGTGTGTCAAAGTTACTAACCCTTACTTTTACTTCATATTAAGCATGATACTCGATGTATGTCTTAGTTATTACATCACACCAATAAAATGTAGCCTATTAGATAGTATCCCACTATATCTATTTCGATAATCATTTTCCTATTAACTACCCCCTTGATCCGCCAAGTAGAAATAAAGCGAGTTCTAACGCATGCACTCGTTTAAAAGATTTCTAAATGAAAGAATTATCGATGAATGCAATAACCTATTTGAGAATTGTTATTTATCTAATTTTATTTTGTTAATCACCCATGGTTCCCACAACCCTAGTTGTAGATTTAGTTACCCATGCATAGAAGAACATAAATCATAGTTAAAAATAATAAATCATAAATTTACTTTGAAAAATTCAAAGAAAATCCGTAAATTCAATATGAAATCACACAATTATCTTAAAAACCAAATCCGAAAATTTGAATTTATGGCCAAGTTGCAAAGACAAATCTCCAATAAAAAATTAAAAAATTAGTAATAAAATCCAATCACAAAAATGAGTTTTTACACCCTATTTATAAAAAAAGAGTGTCCTAAATTAAAAGAAAATCAAAAAAGGAAAGTTTGTCCAAAATGTGACTTAAATGAACGATCCCCACAAACGGTCCAACGATCAAATGATGGACCTTTGACTGCCACCGTAAGTCAAAACTTAACATCTTTTCTTAGCCTTCACATTGCATCTTCTCTAATCAAAGCGAAGGACCAACAACACGTTCTGTCGATGATTCTCGTTGTTCCATACATAGCCTTTCTTCACATCGGGTATTGGGACATTCTTAGATCAGATTGACATTTTGACAGGACGTTCTGTCGTTCAGTCGGTGGACCATTTATCCTTCTGTATCCCTACACTTGGTAAGAACTCCCCAAGTTGCTTCCAATTGCCTGAACCACCAATCGACGGTCACCGTATACGATCCGTATATGGGACGACAAGCCGTCTATAGCCTTCGTTGGTCACTATTTCTTTTCTTTTCCACATTACTTTTTTAATACCCACTTTTTGGGTCATCTCTCATAATAGAAACCCTAAACTTATGGATTTGACATGAGTCGAGGAAGACATTACCCAAGGTTGGGTCAGGTCCAAGACAAGGTCACTTTCTACATTCGGCACCCTCAACTTATGCTTTTGGCCAAAATTGAGGTACACATTTCCAAGGAGGGACCAGGGAAAACACATAATGCCATGGGCAGATGAGTCGGTGAAGTAAAGAAAGGTGTATTGTAGGCTCAAAATATTTGATGAGAAGTGGATAACAATTTCATTTGGTTCACTTTCCTTTAGGCTAGATGTTTGCTAATTTGAACAATGGCCTATGATCCTTTCCTAATTGTCTAACACAGATTCCTTTTGCAGGACCAACCAAGCAAGTTCTTGCTATGTACCAACAGGGGAATAAATAAATTACCCCACACTCTCTTGACATCTCATTACACTATTAGATTATCGGTCATCTAGTTAGAGTCTTAGATTGAGGAGCATGCATTGGGTGCATCTCTATGTCATGATTAAAGCCAACTTTCAACATTAATTATACCGATTAACGCATGAACATTCTTATAACGGGATATCATTCATGTTTAGCCATCATTATTCATTTTTCACTTTCATACTTTGCACAAGTTACGATAAATGCCGGTTCAACAGAAAAATAATCACTCTATTGGGGCAAAAGATTATAGACAAGAAAACCATAAAGAGAGGATCGTAAATTGAGCTACTCAGACATCACCCTAGCACTCACTTTACATTCGTCCCACCCCCAACAAAAAACATGCAATTGTCTCCAACGCATAAGAAATATAAAGATAGGGTGGTAGGTGAAGCAAAACTGAGGCGCATAGCGCCAAAGATCAATAAGCAGCGGGTCCAATTTCCTGAAACACTCACACTCAGTAGGGACACCCTCAGTAAATACTACAACATTCTCTGCAACCTGAGGCGCTAGTGTGATTTTGTTGACTCTTATAATATTTTAGAAATCGACATTTTACAGACCTCTCAGTTATAAATGACGGCGGTGCATAACAGCCCGTTGATCAATCAACAAAATGTAGTCCACTTCCTTTTTCTGACACTTTTAATAATTCAGAATTTTGCATGAATAACTTTTTTAGTTAGAAGTGACACGTGCAGAATGGACCTTTTATCAATCAACGGATTGTAGTACACTTCAGTCGTTCCAAAGTTAAGCATAGATAGATTTTATCTATCTATGGTCCGCCGATCAACTGACGGTCTGTAGGCTTGGTCTTGTTCTGTTGGTCTGAGATAGGTTTTAAGGACTTGGTTTTACCCCCACAAATGGACAATTTTAAGCACATCACAAATTCACCCAACACGTAATAACAAGAATAAGACCAATTCATCATTATTTCGGCTTGGGTTTTGCAAATTTCGATCACGGATTGTACGAGACTATCAAGTTCTAAGTCAGAAAATCAACAACAATATTGAATTTACACAGATTGCACTCCCAACCGATTCACATTCTATCATTTTAAGGGACATAGAACCAAGATTTAACAAATTTGCAAAGAAAATTTGTCCCTATGTCAAGACCAACATACAAGTTTAGTTATTTCAAAATCACATGAACGATAATTCATTAAGTTAAGTGAATTAAAATACTTGAGATCAGCAGTGGAGAGATGGAGTGGTTGATCTTCTTATCAATGAACCTATGTGCCGTCCTTCGAACACCAACCGCAGAAAACAAGGGAGTCAGAGTAGAAACTGGTGAAGTTAGTGTTTTGGGATTTATGGGAATTTAGGAGTTGTGGGGATTTTAAAGAAAATAAAAGGGACTGTTTGTGGAAGTTAATGGAAAAGGAAAGGAATAAGTGTAGGGAAACGGTTGGGAGGGAATTTTAATAGGTGTGGGAAGGTAACTGAATAGTTTTGATTAAATATAGCCGGTCGGTTGAGGTCACTAGTTTTTGTGAACTGACGGTACCCAGTCAACGGTCCATAAGTCTTTCTACGGACCATCGATTGTGTATACATTGAAAAGAATTCTTAATAAATATCCGTGATCTATGGACACAATCAACATTCAGTCGATTAAACTACAACCCGTTGTTTGGTCCGTAGCTCTATGAACAAGATAAATTTATGCAGAATTCATGGGTTTTCTCCTTGCACATTGAACACCCATTAAGCTATTATAATTGTGTTTTTCTTGACACTTTTGAGACACGGACCCAAAACTACTCAATAGTAAACACACTAAAAAAATAACACATGAATATGGTTGAACTAATAATGACACAAGAGACTGTAAATGTACCTAAAAAGATAAGAAGAAAAAACTATTGTTGGCTAGAAAATACACCTTGGGTTTCCTCCTATAAAGCACTTGATTTAACACGCAGCACGACCCAAGACCCTTGATTACTCAGAATTCATCAAGGTTATATGCCTCAATCACTTCATGGGAACTCTCCGCATCCCCTAGGTAGATCTTGATTCTTTGCGCATTGACCGTGAACTTTGCACCCTCCTTGTTTTCCAACTCAACCGCTCCATGTGGGAATACTTCAATAATAAGGAATGGCCCAGTCCACTTGGACTTGAGTTTTCCCGGAAACAAGCGTATCCTAGAGTTGAATAGAAGCACCAAGTCCCCAATTGCAAATTCTCGCTTTTAAATCTTTTTGTCATGGTACTTCATCATCTTCCCTTTGTAGATTACTGAACTTTCATATGCTTCTAGGTGAAACTCATTAAGATCATACAACCATTTAAGTCACTGCTCCACTGCTTCATTTAAATCCATCTTCAGTTTCTTCATCTCCTATATAGCCTTGTTCACTAATTCAACAGGCAAGTGACACGTCTTCCCATATACAAGTTTGTATAGAGACATAAATATGGGGGTCTTGTATGCAGTCTGGTAGGCCAAAAGAGCATCATCAAGACTCCTTGAACAATTCGTTTTTTATGCATTTACATTTTTTGATAGGTGTTGCTTTATCTTTCAATTGGACACCTCAACTTGCCCACTAGTCTGCGGATGGTACGGAGTGGACGCATTGTGGCGAACCCCATATTTATCTAATAGCCTTTTGAACACCTTGTTGAAAAAGTAAGATCTGCCATCACTAATAATGGCCCTAGGTGTGCCAAATCTATAGAAGATGTTCTTTAACATGAATGTGGTGACACTCTTCCTTTCATTGTTGGCAAGTGCTATGTCTTTCACCCATTTTGACACATAATCCACCGCCACAATCATATTTCATTCCATGAAAACTCACAAATTGCCCCATACATCAAGCAGCTCACTCACTACAATGGGATTTAAAGGAGTTCTTGCCTCTACGAAATTCCTCCATCTCTTTGTAACCTATCATATGACTTGGCGAACTCATGAGCATCTTGGTGAATGGTTGGACAATAGTACCCATATTGCAAAATCTTATCGGAATTCCGAATACCACTATTAAGGGACTATATCACTATACACATATTTCACAAAATTTGTGAACCATGAAATCAAGTCATTAGAAGAGGCCAATACATGCTCATCATGGAAGGTATCATCAATTTAAGCATTTTAACCTAACTCTCGCATAGCTTCATCCTCTAGTATGGACAAGTGTTTGGCAACTTGATTTTGAGTCCCTTTTATATCTTTCACCTCAAAATCAAACTTTGAAATAGTATCACTTATCTAATCAGCGTTGGTTTTGCATCCTTGTTTTCTGCCAAATACTTCAAAGAAGAGTGGTCAGTATGCACTATAACTCTCATGCTAAGAAAGTAGGAGCGAAATTTTTTGTAAGCAAATACCACTGTAAGGAGCTCTTGTTCAGTCACAGTGTAGTTCTTTTGTGTTTTTTTTAGTGCTTTACTAGCATAATATATGAGGGTGATGGATTTTATCCCTTCTTTGTCCCAATACAGACTAAGAGTAAGCCCGCTAGCATCACACATCACCTCGGATGACTTACTCCAATCTAGGGAAATATTTATGGGAACACACACCAACTTCTCCTTTAACTCTCCAAATTCCATCAAACATGATTCATCGAAATAGAATTTAAATTCTTTCTCAAGTAACTTGCACAAAGGATGTGCAATTTTTGAGAAATCCTTCATAAACCTCCGATAGTAGCTCGCATGCCCAAGAAAATTTCCTACACCTTTATAGAGAAGGGTGGAGGAAATGTCTCTATAACCTCAACTTTTTCTCGATCAATCTCTATTCCATTCTCTATGATGTGATGGCCCATGCAATACCTTATATCACCATGAATGGACCATTTTTTCCAATTTATCACAAGGTTACAATCTTCACATCGTTTTGGAACTTCAGCCAAATGACTTAAACAACGATCAAATGAGTCGCCAACAACTGAAAAGACATCAATAACACCTCAATAGTATCCTCCACCATATAAGAACATATCAATATCGTGCATCCCTGAAAAGAAGCCACTGCATTACACAAGCAAAAAGACGTCCTCTTGAATGCAAACGTCCCATAGCGAAAGTAACGTTGGTTTTCTCTTGATCCTTTGGTTCAATAGAGATTTTATTGTACCCATAATAACCATCAAGAAAGCAATGTCATCCTTTTCCTGCGAGTCTATCTAAAATCTGGTCCATGAAGAAATAAGGAAATGGTCTTTTTCATTCCACGCACTCAATTTCCGATAATCCATACAAACACTCCATTGAGCCACCGGCCTCAATCGAACAAGTTCGTTACTCTCATTGGGTACTACTGTCATTCTACTTTTTTTGAGCACACCCTGAACATGGCATACCCAAATACTATCAGCAATAGGATATATGACTCCGGCATCTAACGAGTTAATGATTACCTTCTTCACTACCTCTTATATAGGTGGATTCCAACATATTTGGTTCTCAATACTTGGCTTGTGATCGGGCATGAGTTCGATTTTGTGTGAACAAATACCTTGTGGGATCCCAATAATGTCCTCAATAGTCCAACCATTGGCTCATTTGAACCTCTTTAACTCTTCTTCCAGACACTCTATTTGTTCCACATTCAAATCTGATGCAATAACTACCGGCAAAGTATCATCTTTTCCCAAGAATAAATACCTTAGCTAATTTGGTAGAGCCTTAAACTCTAATTTTTGGACCTTCACAATAGATGGCTTCACGCGTGGAGACTTGCATTTCTTCGTATCTAACTCAAATTTCTTTGGTTTTTATCGAAATTCACCTCGACAAAGTGCCGCAACAAACGACCCATACTCTTTAATACTATCACTCTCAAAATTCATGATCACTTCCTCTAGTACCTCAACACCAAGGCGCTATATGATTTGTACCTCATATGTACTCTCAACCCTGTAGGATATAGCTTTAGAGCTCACCACTCTACTTCACGCACCTACAAATATTGAAAGTTTATTCTTCATTGTTAAATCTAAACTTCATCAGCACTTTTTCCATATCGACCAAGGCATGAGCAGTATCAAGGAACAACCTCCCAAGAATAATAGACACCTAATAATACACCTCACAGTCATGAATCACAAAATCGGATGGAAATATAAATGATTCCTTCTTTACGAGTACATCATGGAGTATTCCAATAGGCCCCGTCAACGTTCGATCGGCCATCAGTAACCGCATCGCATTGGGCTTTGGGTAACCCAAACCCAATTTCTTATAAATGGAAAGAGTCATGAGATTTATGCTTGCACTGAGATCACATAATGCTTTAGCAAAGTGTATCAAACCGATGGTACATGGAATACTAAAAGCGCATGAATCTTCTTTCTTTTGCACAAGAGACCTTGTAGTAATAGCACTGCAATGTTGCATTCGGTCATCATCCTCAAAACATGCAGATCTCTTCTTTGTAACCATATCCTTCATTAAATTGGTATAGCTGAGAATTTGTTCTAGAGCTTCTATCAATGGGACATTAATGGAAAGTTGTTTCAACATAGTGATAAAACGCAAGTATTTGTCATCCTCAGTCTTCTTCACCAATCTCTGAGGGAATGGTGGTGGCGGCCTAGGAATGGGGATTACCTTTTCGGGTACCTCTGCTTTTTTAACCGCTTTGTCCACAAACTCAGCACTAGCATCCACTACCTCATCATATCTTCTCACCTCATCTTCTACTACAGACGACATTTGTGGATCAATGGTTTTCTTGCCCCTCGAGTACTGACTGCCATGAAATGTTAATCATTATTCATATTTTGAATGGTATTTCTTGGAAGTGTGCTAATTGATGTGGGTTCACTGTAGTAGACAATTGGGACATTTGTAACTCAAGATGCTTGATCTAAACAGCATGTGCATCTACCTTTTGCCCGATATTAGCCAAATCACCTCTCAATTCCTTGGCGTGTTCATCACTAACATCAAACCTCCTCATCATTTTCTGCAACATATCCTCAACTCGTGCCATACTACAACCACCATCCCTAGGAGCAACTTCCTGATTTTGAGGTAGAACATAGGTCCTACTTTGATCGTTTCTGTTACCATAGTTACCCCTGTTGAAGATTTTATTGTAATTGTTTTTTCCATGTCGAACATAATGGCCCTCTCTATTTTAATTCCCATTGTTCTGACCTTGATTTCCTTGATCATAGCACCAATTCTCTGTATTGGATCCTTGGACGTTTGTTTGGAAACTCCCCATCAGATCATTCACGGCATAAGAATCCTCGTCATAGTATTTATCTGTTGTTGGTGGTGGTTTAAAAAAGTAATTCATTGCATTTCCTTTCTCTACACCTCTAGGGACATGTTCTAATAACAACCCAAGCGCAATTCTCATTTGGGACATCTCTTCACGAATCTCCTCTGTGGCTTGATTGTGTGTAACTTACCCTTCAAAGGTGTTTATCCATGTGTCCAACAATCAATTTCTCCAAGCCTTATTATTGCGAGAGATTTTCTCCAACTTCTCTGCGATCTCTGCATATGTACACTAACCATAAGAACCACACGCAATAGTATCATGCACCGTCTTATTATTATTTTATTGCCACCGATAAAGGTACTATTTCAATGACTCATCATCAATGCATTGGTTTAGGACACCTGTGACGTAAGTAGTTAATATGTCCCAAGAGCTACTTACCGATTCCACAAGTAGTGCCACAAAGTTGTTCACTCTATATTTATAGTTGAGATTTTTTGAAACCAGGCAGTATCGTGCTTGGAACACATCCCTAAACTTATCCCAAGTATAGATAGAATTATAGAGAAACTCAATAAATCATATGCCGACCTCTGCCATCAGTGAGAGAGGTTGCCTCTATTGAACTCTTATCTGTGTGGGATGGGAGGTTCTCCTCAAAGCATCATCACCCGGGTTTTCAAAAATCATTTTGTTGTGAGCATCAACCAGTGGAGAAAGCTGATGGTTGATCCCATCACCTACATTAGAGGGGTTTTGTGGGTTATTCATTCTCGGGAGTGTACGATTCAGTTCGGGATAGAATTGAAGTATTGGTTCTCCTCAGATATATGTACTTGACATATGCTAGAGCTAGAATTGAGAGAAACAAAAACAAAAGAAAAAAGTAAAATTAAGAAATGGTTGACTAAAATTCGGTAATGTTATCGAAGTTATTCTAAAAGCCACTTTCCCCGGCAGTGGTGCCGAAATTTGATACGCTCAAATTACACTTACTTAAAGAAGTATAAGTGTTCATATAAACTAAAGAACCAATATATGATTACTTCTATACAGTCAAGTACTTTCCGAAAATTATTAATCAAAGGGGGCGTTTGTGGAACAAAAGTATTGTAATATTGTGAAATTAAACACGTACCAAGAGTGAATTAGTGGTGTTTTTCAAGTTGTGAGAGAAACTAGGGTATAAGTTTTCCCTGTAGGTTCATAACGCCATAATCTTAGCTATTACAATTCTTCCCCATTGTTTTGCATTTAAAGTGAAAAGTTACGTATCTGTAAATCCTTGCTCCGACATTTAGATAATTTCACCCCGTACCTTGGTCCTACTACGTGTTTCTCAGTTACAAACCCTTGTCATTACTTCATATTAACCATCATATTAGATGTATGACTTATTTATTACTTCTCACCACTCAAAACTAGACTATTAGATAGTATCCCTCTACATCTATGTCGATAATACTTTTCCTATTAACTACCCCATTTATCCGAAAAGTTGAAATAAGGTGAGTTTTAACACATGCACTCGCTAAAAAGACTTCTAAACGAAAGAAATATTGATGTATGCAATAACCTATTTTAGAATTGTTATTTAGCTAGGTTTATTTTGTTAATCACCCATTGTTTGCACAACCCTAGTTGTGGACTTAGTTACCCATGCATAGAAGAACACAATTCATAGTTGATAAATAATAAATCATGTACTTAATTTGTCAAATTCAAACATAATCAAGAAATTCAACTAGAAATCACACGATTATCTTAAGAGAATAATTTAGAAATATGAATTAATCACCAAGTTGCAAAGACAAATCTCATTGAACAAAACAAATAAACTAGTAATAGAACCCTACCCCAAAAATGAGGTTTTACACCCTATTTATAAAAAAAATGTATTAAATAAAAAGGAGTAAGGAAAGCTTGTCGAAAATGCATCTTCAATCAACGATCTCCACAGACGGTCCGTCGATAAAATGATGGACCGTGGACTGCCACCGGAAGAATAGACTTAACAACTTTCCTTATTCTTCACGTTGCATATTCTCTGATACAATTGACGGACCAACAACATGGTCGATCGATTCACCTAGTGTCTGTCGATGCTTCTCGTCGTTCCACACTTAGTTTTTATTCAACATCGGGTATTGGGACATTATCTAATCAGATCTACATTTTGACAGGATGGTTTGTCAATCAGTCGAGGGACCATCATTCCTCTCGTAGCCCAACACTTGGTTAGAATTCCCTGAGTTGCTTCTAGATTCCTGAACCTCCAATCGATGATCACTATCTATGGTCCGTCGATGGGATGACGGGCCTTCTATGGGTTGACGAGCCGTCGATAACATTCATGGGTCACTCCTGTATTAATTCTTCACTGCCTTTTGCATTTTAGTTTAGGTAACCATTCCTAAATAAACAAATATAGAAACATATTAGAATTACTACAAAATGACTCTACACACACTAGTCTTAAGGAAAAAGCATTGGAAGTATCGTGAAACAACGGTGGCCTAGCCCCATAAATAGTTGAGGAAGCCTAGTCCCCCTTTTGAGGAGTCTCTGACACAAACTACCCTGCAGGACCGTCTATAGGTGGGTCGACGCAATGTAGGTGTCCCTCGTTGAAAGAGATTGTAATTTTTTACAAGCACTAAGCAAGGGTGGTGCATTTTTGTAAATCCATGTAGCATCTAAATAAATGTTTGGGTAGTTATTTTTTTTAATTTATTTGTATTTATACAATAAGAAAGATATTTAGTCTCTTGTATCCAAATTAAAACCTCTTCCGCTCCAAAACTCTCTCAAGAATACCATAGAAGAAGAGAAATCTAGGGTTGCTCTTATGATGAATTTCACCAAGGATTCAAGATGGGATTAAGGCTCTAACCTTAGGTATTTGAATCTTATTATTCAATGGGTTATTCCATTCATGGAGTTCCCTAGATATTTGTAAGACCCCCAAAAATTAGTTAAGGTGTCTAGAGACTCACATGTCTCTATAAGATTGTTAACATGTTAATTAAGTTTTTCAAAGTATTCATAATTGATTTGAGATTATTTGGAGGTCAACATAGGGGAAAGACCAAGTTGTTCGACAACTAGTCACCAATGGGGCATATGTGTTTTTATGATAATTTATGTGTGTAATTTTCTTATGAAGTTGATATATGAGTAATAATGATGTTTATAGTCATTATGTTGAGTTTCATGATGTTTAGAGGTCAAACGTCCAATACATTCGAAAGATAGACCTTGAGACATGCATGTTTGTATTGAGAGTGACTAGCATGTTTGCAGGTGTTGCAAGTGTTTGTTTTGGGTGAAACTGATGTGGAAACTCTATAATATTTGATGGTTTATATTTATGTTGTAAATTTCCGAGAATGAATCCCCAAGGGCCCTGTAAACAGTCCCTAAAAGAGGACCTAAAGTATGTCGAGACACAGCCTTGGAAATGTCAATCAACGGAGCCAAATGATTGTTAGTACTCTGACCTATGTTCCGTCGATGGTGAGGCATTATCCAATACTTATCCTTGTGAAGGCTCAATTCAATGGAGAAGCCTCAGTCCCAAATGACGGCCTGCAGTGCGGACCGTCGATGGTCATACTAGGTGTCATTTCAGTTCGTCGATACATGTTGTGTAAAACTTCCATGCACGCTGTCTTATTATGGAGTGAATGGGAAATTGATCCCACGTCCTAACTGACTATATATAGTTTATTTCGTTTTATTTTGGTGTATTTAGGTGATAAAAAACGTGATTAGCCCATTCCCTATTCATTCTTCAAAAATTAGACTTCTCTCTCCTAAAATATTCTCTCTAGAAACCTCCTTTGAAGGTGAAGCTCAAGAACAACCGTGGTGATGGATTCTCAAGCTTTTGTCATTAATTTTCTTAGGTTTTATTCTGCATTGATTTATGGTGACATTTAATCTCTAGTAAATCTTCTATATAGAGTTCTTTTCGGTATTTTCAATGTATGTTCATGATCAAACTTCTTCTTCTTCAATCTATCCATGAAATCTATCTCAAAATGTTTTCAAAGGCTTAATCATGATCAATTTATTATCATATATTTAATCTAATGTGCATTTCAATCTAATTGCATGATGAACCCATGTCCCCTTAAATTATCATATAGTCTTATGTATGGGCTTTTGGATTTTGGTCTTACGTTTATCAAATTGTGGATCTATTATGTTGAATTGCTTATATCTAATGTGTATATTATTTATTGATGGTGAAATTTTTATGAGTTATCCATGTGTACCAATTCTTGATAATATGAATGATATTAGCCTATTTTCTTCTATCTTCCATGTATTCCTGATGTAGCATGCTCTCAGTGATCTTGATGTTGTGAAAATTGTAGTAGGATTTATCTAAGGTTATGAGAATAATGATAAGAGCTTACTGTAATGATATTGTAAGTCTTGAATAAATGTGTCATATGGTATGTTAACCATTATATGATGTTATGTGACGTATCATTCACTAGGATGACTTTATAGGTATACTATTATGGACAAGGGTATGAGACCTTGTCTATGCATTTCACATGTATGTCTTGATAGTATAGTTCCTAGGGTTTGGTTATCTATGTAAAAGAATATGAATGCATGACTATATTAGGAATATGTATTATATGGTATAATGTCAAATATGTAGTATGATGATGTATGATTATACCTAGTGCCTGAAATGGGATTATATGAAAGTATATCTCATAAATACACTTATGCATCGATGTATGAACATGTGCGACCTTAATGTTTTAAGTGAATCGTTTTCTCACATATAAGTATACACACACATGAATGATGATCTAGTTAATGGAGGGTCCTTGAAAGGTGTGATCAAGTGTACCCTAAACTAGATAGATTCTTTAATTTTCTATGTCCCTGTGAAAGGGTTTCTCACATGATTTAGGTTGATAAACTCTCATCTATGACCTATAAGTTAATAATATGAGTAGTTAACTCTTCTAAGCCTATGTTTATATAAAGTTATGTTAATAAAGGATTTTTAATAAAAGTGCTTCCCATTGTAGGAAGGTAGGTAACCATAGTCCTCACGATTTTGTTAGACTCACAGTCCAAAAGGCATACTATGATATTTCCATAATGTATAACTACAATGCCCCATTTGGTATAAAGAGGGTTTCCACATATACCTTTAAGTTCCATAACTATGCTTACCACATAGGATCTAGGAAGTGATTTTTCACCGTATGCTAGTATGTGTTAATGTTCTACTTATGCTATGTAGAACACCTTCCTTTTGTGTAAGATTATACAACACCATATTCCATGTAGCACCCATAGTGTCTGTGTCGGTTAAGGATATAGTTTCCCTATGGTAAAATGTACAATGGAAGTAAAGTAAGGACCCTAACTAGGATAACCTAAGGGTAGTTGCTTTTTGTAGGTGGGCTAATGGGACTTCACGTATCCATTGCACAAGTTGCTCTTGACGAAAGTCCTAGGAACGTATTCTCATGCATGTAACTATTTTTATATTCCTTATGCATGACTTTGTAGTGTTGTCAACTTGTTTGTTATGAAATGCATGGTATGAGTCTATATGAAGTGGTCTTATATAATATGCATATTGTTAGTCTTAATGACTATATGATGAAGGTCTTGTTGGCATAAATGAAGGTGTCTATATTGAATTGTTGATGTATGAAATAAAGTGGTAAGTCTTGTGGTCTTATAACACGTTTACTAAGTATGTGTGAGGATATGAGGCTTCACATGTACATTGAAATATTAGACATAGATTAGGATTGTGAGTAACGTCTTTTGTTAAGTGTAATGTGAAGTGTGTGCCTTGTTAGATGAAATGATCCTATCGTTTGTATCGAGTTGAAAGGTTGTCTGTGTGGTTTCTTTGTGGACTCAAGGTGATTCTTGAGTGTGGATAGTGTTATTGGACATAATCTATACATTGCACCAATTGTTACTAAAGGGTACTTGGCAAAGTCACGAAGTATATTAAAAAGAAGGTTCAATGTAAAGTGAAACGAAAATAGGTCACTGTAAATAGAAAAGAGATCATTGTAAATGGAAAATAGGTTACTGTAAAATGTGTAAAAACGCCTTAAATGCATTGCATAGTTTCATATTATTGAGATACATTGAATATGCCTATATGAAGTATGTAAATAGCAACACTATTGTTTCAAAGTTTAATGAAAAATTCTCAAAAAGACATGATCAAGTAAAATGTCCCTTTTAAATGCAAAATTTTGCATGGTTGCCATACTAAGTGCATTCTTGTACTAACTATATTCATCTCTACAGTTTTACACAAAGTGTAGATTATGGATTGCTTAAAGGATGTATTTAAATGATAAGGAGCATGATATGTCATTCCCAATCTAAAGGAAAAGAATCCTTAAGTTTAAGGATTTCTTATGTTGTGTCTTTATAGTAAAGTCTTTTTAATATTTTACTTATGATTTATGTTTTAAGGGTCTTGCACCTAATGTACTCTAATGATGTTTAGTCTAGGATGACAAAAAGATACTAGAGTCTTTAACTATGTACCATGACATTTCTTATATTATGAAACTAATTTTATAGCAGATGACGTGCTAAGAATGTTCTAAATTTTCTGTTATTTGCCTATGAGAATGTGATGAATGATAACTATAGGCTTTTATAAGACCTCTGAGAGGTCAAGTACGCCATGTTACTTCTAAGGGTTGCTCCCCGGTCGTGACACTATTCAATAATTGTGAATCCAAAATACCCTAATCTACAGAGGGTTATGATTGCATTGTGGGTAAAGCTTGATTGTGATCTCAATCTAGTGGGGTAGCATTCAAGGTGTTCGTATGATAATTTTTTGATGTTTTCATGAGGGCTTTAAAGTGAATTGTAGTATTTTATTTTGAAGGTGATCATGGTGATTTTAGGACATTAAAGGAAAGATGAAGGTTCTAAGTTGACATATTAATTCAATTGTATTATATGCTAAATGATTATGACTGAATCACCTAGATATGAATTGAACTAGGCCTGATTGTTGTAATATAATCTTTAATATTAAGGTCGAAGTTAAACCTATGTTATCATGTATTCCTAGACATATCTTCTAATGATCAACTTGAAGGAATTAACTTGTAACATAACATGAATCATGAAGAACTAAGGGAAGTAGTCAAATATTGGGCTTGTATGCCATTTATGCTAGGGAATTTTTGGCGAAGTCATGATAATGTAATTGTGATAATGTTTTCTTGTCCTCTACAAAAAGACATGAACAATTTAGGGGAAGAAAGTTCTCTCACATAGATGGATTCAAGGTTGACATAATAACTTAAAAAGGATCAAGTCATGATGAACTAGAATATCTTGAAGTTGTATTGAATAAGTCTCTTCTGGTTTGGTTGACTTGCTAAGATAATACCAAGATTACTTAGATTCAGATGCTAGCTCTCATGATTGCTTGAGATGTTAGGTCTCATGATAGCATGAGGTGATGAATCTCATGATATCTTGGGATAGAGGAAGTAAGTTATCTATGTTTAGCTTGTTAATGCTTTTCTAGGATGCTTTATCATGCTTTATAAGGATTTCTTGGTATTGAGTAGTGAAGATCTCCAATGCATATCTTGAAGTAGCATGAGTAGAGGGCCTTTATGATAACTTTAATTGGTTAGGTCTAAACAATTTCATGATAGCTTTCGTGAAAAGGCCTATAATGTCTTAGTGTTAGCTTAAATAGAATGCAAGGTGCATTTCATGATATTTTAGCTTACATTAAAGGTGCATTACATGAAATATCTTAAGAGTAGTTTCTCATGATAGCTTAGGGTTGAGGATTCATGCTCCCCTATTATTAGCTCGAATCTTCAAGATTGTTTGAATGATGGTTATGATGGGTGTTTCCTTCCTTAGTTTGGTTGGAATAGGTTTGTCTAGAGAAGTACATAGTTTTGATGGTATTATGGGATGCAATCTATACATGGCACATGTATGGCTTTAATCTACCTATGACAATGACCCTTATTATATATATGTTTAGCTTGGGTATTGGCAATGTAGTCTTTCCATGACATGATTGAATTAAGATGAAAGTTCCTTGTCAATATGAAGTAGGTCTACTAGAGACTTCTAGAGTAAATTGAAAGGGATTAGAGTGACTTCAACACATGTTTAGTTTGTGAGGTAGAATGAGATTCTTCACATGCATTGCACAAGTGTGATTTAAGGTGGCCTAGGGGCATAGTGCTCATATGTTATTATGAAACTAGGTATTAATTGTGAAATTGATTTATGATCAAGAATAACCAAATAGAGGTATTAGATTTGGTCGTAGTATGGGATGCTACATTAGTCTTGCACAAGTATACTTGCAGATGGCTTGTGAAGTAGTAAATTTGAATAAGAAGGACAATGAGTTAAGTATTAACTCCTATATTATTTATGTTGCATTATTATGCTTATGATATTCAAGTAGTTTGTTAAGGAGATAGTGTAGTTGCATGGAGTTCCTTTATCTATTATTTCGGATACGGGTACCAAAATTATTTCACACTTTTAGAAGGCATTCAAAAAACAACTTGGTATAAATGTTATTTGTGGTACAACTTTTCATCCTCAAATAGATGGTCAAGAGACACGTAACATTCAAATGCTAGAAGACTTGTTGAGAGCTTGTGTTATAGATTTCAAGGGTAGTTAGGATTACCATCAACCGTTGATAAATTTCCCTACAATAATAGCTATCATTCAAGTATTGCTATGGCTCCTTTTAAAGCATTATATCTAGAAGGTGTGTAACACCTCAACAGTCCTATGAAGTACAAGAGAGAATCATCTATGAAATAATGACTAAATGATGTTCCCAGACCTAGACTAACATAATAATTTTATTTATAAGTATTACAACTTGAACGTCAAAATAAAGCCTTGACGTCGGGAAACTAGTGAAATTTAACTAGTAGACGTCCATATATTTTGTGATGGTTTGGGAGTGTCCTATAATGTATGAAACATTTAAAAAAACTTCGAATAGGTAAAATAATGTTTATAGGGCCAAACCTTCTAGTCACAACTCCCAAAGGATCACCTGAATGGACCTTGAGGAGGACCCGAACATTGGCGAGCAGGCTGCAAAAGCAGCCTCCGTGCAGCCAAGATATTAGGGCTATCACGCATCACACAACTAGAACTTTAATGTGGGGTATTCACGAGGATAAATGCCTCAAGACGGTTTTCAGAAAAGTGATTAGGAACAGCCCCTGCCACGCGCTACCACTTCCCAGATTGGGTCACTTCATTTTAAAGTCATTTTGACTTCACAAAAAGACCCAATTAAGTGAGGTTTTTTTTTTGTAATTTAGTGGGTGATTGAATAATTATTTAGGGGAATTTTTAAGTCAGTTTTACCCACCTAAATCAATTCCCCGAACCACACTCACTTCTCTCTAAAAGGTTTCTCTAACTCAACCTCCATTGAAGAGCATTGGAAGCTTGGAGAAGAAGACCAAGTTCTTAACCTTTATCCTCAAATTTGTGGATTAAGTCTTCATTAAGGTATGTATTCTTCAATCTTGGGTTTCCTTTCCCCGTGATGTCCATTAATAGTTCTTGGATGAGTGGGCAACCTCCACCGTCTTTAATCTGAGACTATCTTAATACAATTATGGCTCCCCCTATCCAGGTGTCGGCAAGCGATCCGATATATCCCCTTTGATTCATCCCCTATGCTAACACATCCAATGTCGCTGCAAATTCTATGGTGTGCCCTTCGACTACACCTATGATAATTAATCCACTATTTGTGTCAACTTCCCCAACTAACAACATCTTGCAATAGACAATGGTGCCTAAATCCCTTAGTGATCTCCCGCCCCAAGTTCATCATGGTAAAAGTTACACTCTTCAACAGGCCATTAAAATTCAAAGATCTTATCACCATATTCATCAACATAGTTCCCCCTGTCAAAATTGAAAATATGGTTAAGAATGAGGAACATGAAGAGATGGCAAAGAAAATGAATAGTTTGGAGTGGAGTATAAGGAATATGCAAGGACTATGAGGCCACAAAGGCATCTCATTCAGTTACTTGTGCATTCTTCCTCACGTCCATTTGCTTGCTAGTTTCAAATCTCCAATGTTGGATAATTACGATTGTCATGGAGACCCCATAGTTCATTTGAAGCGATATTGCAATCAATTGAGGGTTACAGAGGGAAAAGAAGAGTTACTTATGACCTATTTATGGGAAAGCTTAGTAGGGATGGCATCTGAATGTTTCAAAGATAAGGATATTGCCAACTAACATACATGGGATGATTTGGCTCGAGGTTTTCTATAGCAATTCCAATATAATATTGACATTGTTATAGATCAATCCACTTTAGGAAACACAAGGAAGAAGACAATTGAAAATATTCGTAAATATGACATCAGATTGAGGGAGCAAGCTGCTAGGGTTAAACCACCAATGAAGGAGTCAAAGATGATTGATGTTTTTCTCCAGGCGCAAGAACATGGTTACTTTCACTATCTACTTTCTACCATTGGGAAGACATTCACCAATGTTATTAAGGTAGGGGAAATGGTGGAAAATGGCACCAAGAATGGAAAGATTGTAAGTCAAGATGCCTTAAAATCCACAACACAAGTGCTTCAAAATGGTTCTGTAAATATTGGAGGGAAGAAAAGAAGGGAGGATGTAGCCACTATTGTATCGTGCCTAGGACTCATGTCCAAGAGAATTCCCCACAACACTATTTTCTTCCCAAGATTCACAATATTCTGTCACGTACCCTCCATATCATATTTATAAGTCACAAACAATTTCACCCCCTTCTTATCCACAATTGTGTGCACCAATTCCTCAAAATCATCCACCACCCCCACAGGTTCATCAAAATACCGCTATAATTCCTTTTCATCCTAGATCACAATAAAAGAAGTGAAATAGAGTTAAAAATGAGTTCACTCCTATTAGAGAGTCATATGATAGATTGTTCCAAAAATAAAGGATGTTGAATGTTTTGAGTCCTATTGAAGGAAAGATGTTGAATCCTCCCCCCGATAAATGTGGATGATTCTCAACATTATGAATATTGTTCTAATGCACCAGGGCACAACATAGAGTGATGCTGGTATTTGAAAAGGGTGATTTAGAATTTGATAGATTCTAATCGAATTATAGTTGAAATTCCGAGTGGACCCAACATCAATCAAAATCCATTGCCAAGGCATACTGAAATAAACATGCTAGAAATAATGAGCGATCGTGAAAAATTTGCATCTCCGTATATGACAATTCTTAAGGTTGGAACTAGCATTGAGAAGTCGGCGAATGCTGTTGATTTGACAAAAGTGATGTCCTCAGGGACTGAAAGTAGATTAGAAATGTTTAGCACATCAAACACAGACATCCTAACTGTGAAATGAATGCTTGATGGTGTTCGGCAAAGTCAAAGGGAGAAAGGATTGGTTTTTCCAAGAGGGTCGAACAATCATATGTTGATCGTAAAAGGAGCTTGTGTTCCACTTGTAATCATTAGGCCGGTGTCCCGACTTCCAATGACTAAACCCAATGATGTTCCATTGAACTATGAGCCTACTGTCGTGACATACAAGGGAAAGTATGTAGATAAAAAAACAAATGAAGTAGCAGGAATAACCCGTTCAGGAAGATGTTATATCCCAATGGTTTGAGGAAATTTAAAAATAACCAAATACAAATAAAGAGTCTGGTCACTGAAGGAGAGGAAGAGGAGTTCCTATGGAAGATGAAACTATAAGACTACTCATTGGTAGAACAATTAAGAAAAACTCCAGCCAAAATATCTTTGTTGTCTTTGCTAATACATTCTGATGAACATTGTAAGGCTGTAATAGTGAAGTTACAGTGAGTTAGTTAGAGAAGATTCCTGGGAGAATATTTGAGGTAAACCGTATCACTTTTTCAAATGATGAACTACCCAAGGAAGGTACGAGACATAACCAAGTCCTCTACTTCACTTTAAAATGAAAGCTTTCATATGTCACTCGAGTTCTAATTGTTGTAGTATCTGAAGCAAATATTTGCCCTTTATAAAATATACAGAAATTGAATGTTAGTGCTACAAGGGTCTGACCCAACAATGTATGTCTTAGAGATTTTGATGGGTCAAAAAAAGATGTCATTGGTGAGATAGAGCTCGTACTAACCATAGGGACAATGTATTTTGCTTTGAATTTTCAAGTGTTGGATATCAATGCGTCCTACAATTTATTATTGGGGAGACCATGGGTGCATAGGTCTGGGGAGGTCCCCTCCACGTTGCATTAAATGACTAAGTTTAAATACGACCGACAAGAATCGATTGTTCATGTTGAGGCAGATTTTTTAATCCTAAAAGACTATTCCCTCCCTTTTATCAAGGTGAATAATGACAATGAGGCATTGGTTTATCATGTTTTTGAGGTAGTGGTTTTTGAGCATGTCCTCGAGGGGAGTGTCATTTCAAAACAAAAGATGCCCATCGCGTCTGTAATGGTAGAAAAGGAATTGTTGAAATATGGGTTTGAACCGGGTAAAGGCTTAGGAATCTTCTTGCAAGGAAGAGATTTTCCTGTGAGTCCACGAAAGCGCATTGGTACTTTTGGATTAGGCTACCAACTTAGAGTGGAGGACAAAATAAAGGCAAAGAAGCAAAGAGAGATGTATATTCATTTAACAAGACTATACAACAACTCTACAAATCTTTCATCAAATCCCGCGCAACAGAATCTTATCAATCACATTTTTTTAGAGCCAATGATTAAAGTAAGCGAAGAAATGATCAACTATTTTAAAGATTTATATTGCAATTTCATATGGTTGAACTTGGAGAAGGCACTAGTGAAAGATATGTGAAATTCATTGGTCTTGATGTCAATATTAACAATTGGGAGGCCACTCCTATCCCCGTTAAAGACGAGTCTTGGTGGTTTGTGTTTTTTTTTCTTTTTTTGTATAATTCGTTTAAGGATTGTAATTCGGATTTTGTCTTGTCATTTTATTTCCAACTCTCTATTTCCCTTTTCAGTAGGATGTAACTACATCTTTATATCAATCTAATATATTTGTTTGCTTTCTTGTGTACAATTCTTTCTATGTCGATTCTAGTGATATAACATAAATGTAGAATTTTTTGCAAGATCTCAATATCAAATCGATTATTTGACCTAATATTCAAATTGTAATTAATGAAATTGAATATAGGATGAAGACGGAGTATTTGAAGAAGTAAGGAGGGATTTCTATCATTTTGAATAAAAGTTAAAACCAAAAATAAGGGAAATTGAGACGATAAATTTGGGGGATCATGTAATTATTAAGGAGACTAATATAAGTTTACATGTTCGACATCTAAAGGACGATGTAATCAAGGGCTTGTTTGACTACAAATACGATTTTGCGTCATCTTATGATGACATGTCTTGATTAAGCACTGACATGGTTGTTCACAAGTTGCCAATTGATCCTAATTTTCCTCCAATAAAGTAGAAGTTAAGAAATATTAAAACCAACATGAGTTTAATAATTAAATAGGAGATCACAAACCTACTTCAGGCCAAAGTCATTCGAGTCGCTCAATATCCTTCTTGCTTAGCCAACATCGTACCCATCATGAAGAAAGACGACAAAGTTCAAATGTATTTTGATTATCGTGATTTAAAAAAATCAAGTCCAAAAGATGATTTTCCTTTGCCTAACATCCATATTTTATTGGATAATTTTGCTAAACATGAGGTTGCATCTTTTGTGGATTGCTATGCGGGTTACCATTACATTATTATGGATGACAAAGATATAGAAAAAAAATCTTTTATCACTCTATGGGGTAGATATTGTTATCGGGTTATGCCTTTTGGGTTAAAAATTGTAGGGGCATCATATATGATAGCAGCGACAACCGTGTTTCACGATATGATGCATAAAGAAATTGAAGTTTATGTCGATGATGTTATCATAAAATCTAAAGAACAATCAAATCATGTGAAGGATTTAAGGAGATTCTTCGAAAGGCTCCGCAGGTATAATCTGAAGCTTAGTCCTGCAAAATGTGTATTTGGAGTACCATCGGGAAAGCTTTTGGGGTTTATAGTCTGTCGAAAAGGTATTGAGTTGGATCTTTCAAAAATAAAAGTCATTCAAGAATTAGCACCTCCAAAGAACAAAATTGAGCTTATGAGCCTTCTATAAAGGTTAAAAAACACAAGATGATTCATTGCTCAACTTACAAAAACTTTCGAGCCAATCTTTAATTTGTTGAAAAAGAATGTCACAGTCGAGTGTACTGAAGAATGTCGATATGATTTTGAAAGAATTAAGAATTACCTATCGAATCTCCCTGTGTTTGTTCCTCCCGAGGAGGAAAGACCTTTTATATTGTATGTGTCACTACTAGATAAATCTTTCGGTTGTGTATAGGATCAGCATGATGACACTGGGAAGAAAGAGCAGGCCATTTTACCTCAGCAAGAAGTTTACTATTTACGAAGTGGAGTACACACTTCTTGAAAGAACATGTTGCGCCCTAACTTGGGTAGCACAAAAGTTGAAACATTATCTTTCATCTTACACTAGTTATCCCATATCTCATATGGATCATTTGAAATATATTTTTCAAAATCCCATGCCCACAGGGAGGATTGGGAAATGGCAAATATTGCTTCAGAGTTTGACATTACCTATGTATCGCTGACTGTAGTAAAAGCTCAAGCATTGGTAGATCATTTGGCAGAGAACCCTATTGATGAAGATTATGAACCACTTAAAACCTATTTTCCAGAAGAAGAGATATCTTGCATCGATGAAGTTATTCACAATAACAATCAAGGTTGGAAGTAATTTGTTTATGGTTCCTCTAACATGAAAAGAGTTTGACTAGGAGCTGTTCTTATGTCTAAATCAGGGCAATATTACCTTATATAAGCCCAACTAAGATTCGATTGTACTAATAATATGTCTGAGTATGAAGAGTGCAGTTTGAGTTTGAGGTTAGCTACTGACATGGGCATCCAAGAACTGTTAGTGTTAGGAGACTCACACTTGCTAGTTCATCAAATTCAAGTAGAATGGGACTATTCGACGACTAGAAAGGTTTTTTTATCAAGCAAAAGCATTCTTTAAAAGAAGACACCCGATTTAGGTCTTCTAAGCTGTGTAAATGCTCAAGAGGCTTCAACAATCATGATTGAAGTACACTAAGGAGTTTGTAGACCTCATATGAACGGAAATGTTCTAGGGAAGAAGATACTCCAAGCATGCTAATGTTATCTCACCATGGAGCGGGTTTCCATATGATTTGTTCGTAAATGTCATGAATGTCAAATACATGGTGATTTGATACATTCTCGTCCTTCGGAGTTCCGTGTAATGTCTTCTCCATGGCCTTTCGTTGCATTGGGAATGGATGTGATTGAACCGATAGAACCAGAAGCATCAAATGGTCATAGGTTCATCTTGGTGGCCAGTGATTATTTTAAAAAGGTGGTGGAAGCAGTAACTTTCAAGTCAGTGACCAAGAAGGTCTTCGTTGATTTCATCCATTTCAACATCATTTGTCGGTTTTGTATTCCAAAGGTGATTATTACTGATAACACTGCAAATCTCAACAGCTACTTAATGCAAGAGTTATGCCACCAATTTAAGATTGAGCATCGAAATTTGACTCCCTATCGCCCAAAGGCAAACGAGGCTGTAGAAGCTTATAACAATAATATAAAAAGATACTTCGTAAGATGATTCTAAGTTCTTGACAATGGCATGAAAAGTTGCCTTTTTCTTTGTTGGATTATCATACTACAGTCCATACGTTAGTAGGCGCTATCCCATATTCACTGGTATACAGGAATGAGGTAGTTAAACCTACAGAGATTGAGATCCCATCATCACGAATTGTTGTGCAGGATAAAATCGAAGATGATGAGTGGATCAAAACACGGTTAAAGCAATCAAGTTTGATTGATGAGAAACGTCTGACATCATTATGTCATGGACAATTGTATCATAAAAAAATGGCATGAGCATACCACAAAAGGGTGCATCTCCAGATATTTCGAGGAAGTTCAATTATTGTTGGGATGCATTCTGCCATGTCATGCCAAAACCAGAGGAAAATTTTCTCCGAAGTGGAAAGGACTATTCATTATTAAAAGGGTATTATCCAATGGTTTTTTTTTTCATAAATGATATAGAAGGCAAAATGATAGAAACGATCGTTAATACTGATGCTGTGAAAAGATATTATATATGAATTTATTTTTGGCATTAGAAAACCTTATGTTTTGGCTCATAATTAAAAAGGTTTATTTAATAGAAGTTCTTGGTTATGTTTTTTCCTTGGATTTTTTTAAAAAAAAAAAAATTGCCTGAACTACATTCGACCTGATTCTTATTTTGTTAGTATACGTACGCACACCAAGTGTTGGGTTCGGTTCAACCAAATACAAATCCAAAAATTCATATTGTAGTAAAATGAGACATAGGTCATTTTTTTATTTATTTGGTCTTTCAACCCAAAACAAAAAATCAACCCCATCATTTAAAGTAAACCAAATAAATGTCTTTGCATTAACCCTTGATATGCCGGGAGTAAGTTGGTTAAGGGTAGGTAAAGATCGTAAATGGGCATGATAAGGTGGATATGAATTGAGAGAAATAAAAATGGAGTTTCTTATTGGTTAAAACCCTAATTGGGCACCGTAAGACGTAAATGAGTTGAGTATGAGAGAATCTTATTGGTGAGAATTCTTAATGGGCACCATAAGACAAATGTGAGTAGAGAGAAATAAAAATGAGAGAGTCTTATTGGTGAAAACCCAAAGTGGGCACTGTAAGGTGAAAAAGAGTTGAATATGATAGAGACTTATTGGTAAAAACCCTGACAGGCACCACAAGGCAGACACGAGCTGGAGGAATTAACATGATAAAGTTTAAGTTGCAAAAACCTTCGTGAATATCAAAAAGTGAATAAGGGTTTTAAATTATTTATGGCATCATTGGATGTTGGAGTTCCTCATCAATATTGAATGATCAATAATGGTTGAGGAATAGATTTGATAGACAAGTCTGAATCTATTAAAACTGCAAGGCATAATCAGTAGACTCGGCTCCCATACTGAGATAAGTTTTTGTTTCTTTTTATATCTGAAAACAGAGTCTTCATCGAATATTTTTATATATTCTCGTGTAGTTCGTAGTTTTATTATACTTTTTGTCACTTTGTTTCATATTTATTTGAGTCGAGTCTGTGTCAAGAAACTAAGAAAGGATTTCAAGACTCGCTATCAACTCTCTAAATTGTACAAGGCGAAGCATCAGGCTAATGAATTATAATATGTCTTCAAGTGTTGGATTTGAAAAGTCCCTGCTTTTATGAAGTATAACAATGAGTATTTTGGAATAAAGGCATTGGATGTATTTCTAAAACAAAAAAAAAACAGAAGCAAATTTTGATGAAAGTACAATCAATCAATAAGGAGTATTGTATGTTGGAAGCAACGAAAGCGTCACAAGTGTTTGAGCCACCCTTGTCGAAAGATGGAACCACAAACCAACCACCACCATTTCAAACTCACGAATTTTCTTTGTTGAAAAAGAGACACAAGTTATTTAGAGATTGAAGATTCGAGGAATCTAGGTGTTCAACCTAGTCTACAACGAGCGAAATGGAGACCCTACAAAAGAGATTTGTTGAATATTATATGAAAATTGACCAATATATATCAAAATAGCAATTACCTGAAACGTTGAATATATTTTTTGCTTGAAGGAACTTCAAATAATGTAGATAACATTCACAATGTTTCGTTGGTATTATAAGTCTATTGAAGGTTTTGTTAGCATGAACCTTGTAGATAATGGGAGTAGAAGGACCCTGATGGATAATGGGATTAGCCGGACTCTCATGGATAATGGGACTAGAAGGATCCTCCTGGATAATAGGATTAGAAGGACCCTCCTCGAGAGTCGGACTAGCATGACTCTCATGCATAATGAGATTAGCAGGACCCTACTGGATAATGGGACTACCAGGACCCTCCTAGATAATGGGACTAGCAGGACCCTCCTAGATAATATGATTAACAGGACCCTCATACATAATGGTACAAGCATGACCCTTCATGATAATGGGACTAGCAGGAACCTCTTGGATACAGGGAGTAGCAGGACCCTCCTTGATACAGGGACTAGCAGGACCCTCCTTGATACAGGGACTAGCAGGACCCTCCTCGAACTACATGTGGCCTCATTTCCTTATCACCCTAGATATGTAGGGTGTCCAAAACAAGGACTCGATCTTACAAATTTTGGTCTGTGAAATAAGTGTTCGGTCAAAACTTTTCACTTTCTATACTTTTTTGTGTGAAAACTGTTCATGTGTCAAGTCAAAGAGGGGCAAACTATACACATGTAATTTTTGACCGAATTTAAGTTTATCACCAATTTTTAGAGCATACATATTTTTATAAATCTAAATTAAGTATATTTGTACTTTTATATTATATTCATTAAGTTTAGTTAAAACATATAAAAATAAACAACATAAATATATTTTTTATTAGCTAAGTTTATTTTGATTGTTAAAAAAAAATATGTGTGTGTGTGTGTGTTTGTTTGTGTGTGTGTGTGTGTGTGTGTGTGTGTGTGTGTGTGCGTGTGTGTACTGACCCATATTCTTTATATTTTTACAATTATGAAGGTTCGGTCCATTAAAGAGTAGACGGCCTGTTTATAGGTAGACTTGGATTTGCTCCAAAGTTATTTGTGAGTCCTCATTACCGAGGAGTTATCCTAAGGCCTCTTTAAGTAAGACATAAGAAAATCGCCAAAACAATCTCCTCATTAACTACCTAGGAGTTCCTAAAGATTACAATGGATAAGCGTACATCTTTTAAATTAGACAAGTCACCACTGAATATAAAGACAATATAGAAACATACATATACTTAGGTACTTCACATAAGAACCATCCTCCAAGGAAACCCCCAATTTGAAGTTGGTGCAATGTGAAAGTAGCATTCCATACTACCACATCCACATAGTGATCCCTAAGAATAACATTAGAATAGGCACATTACACTAATCACATATTAGTTTTTCATCATAAAAGTCGTAAAATCAACATGCTTCCTTAACATTAACATAAAGTCACATTACTTTCATTTACATAATATCATGACACATTAATACATTTCATATAAGGACACAACAATGCTCCCTCAAAATGTCTACTTGTGCAATGAAAAGGGAGAGCCCCATTCCACCACCTACTATAAATAGTACACCATTAATAAGACTTAAGTCATTTAAATACATTTTTTAGGGGTATCTTTAACCTACATAGACCATGAGAGCTTGACATGGAATCCAAATACTACACTTACCTGATGAGGGATCCCAACTTTCCTAAGGTAGGGTCATTTTCTTTATCCTTTACATTGATTCTCTAATAGCTACACCCACACGGGCGCATAGTTAAGGTAAAGGAGATTGCTAATAAGTAACTTATTCTCTATGAACGAGAAGAACCCATCGCAAGAGGTACATTGGATACAACATCTCTACTCACGAAGTGTACCCATTAGTTCTTCAAATCCTCTCGGTGCTAATCATAACTCCCACAAGGAGTCTTAAATATTCATTGACTATAGGTTAAAAGATAATTGTTGAACACCCCATCTCAACTCACGAAAGGTATCCAACCTCCAACCTATCTTGTAAAGCTTATTAGGAATAGTGAGATTTCTACTGAACACTTCATCTCTACTCACGAAGAGTGTTCTCCCCCAAAATCTACCTTTTTAATTCTTAGGAATTGTAGGTATGCTCTAGAAAGTTCATCTCTACTCACGAAGAGTGTCTACACTAAAATTCCCCATTTTTCATTCATTGACTTCATCCATATATTAAAATTTGTTTGTGTGATTACATGTTAGCACATCCTTAACATAATGACCATTACTCACAACATTGACTTCTAGATATACTCAAACTCACATTTATCAGAATTCACGCATGATCATAATTCACATATCAAATACATACTTCATTTAGGCATAAACCCTTCAATATACTCATTCCAACCTTTTAACACATATCATATATATGCATATAAAAATTATCACTTCACTTGGCATATAATGCGTTCAAGTCCATTCTCACAATACACATATAACATCATATATTTCAAGTAAACACTGCCACCAAAGGTTGACTATCAACTTAAAAGTTACGTAAACCTAAATTAACCAAGATAGAACAACTTTCCCTTCATCCCAGCCTTTACCCCCTATTCACAACCTATCCAATAATCCATTATAAAATATTTTCATGCAAAGACCCATACTTAGAGTCAAGGAAAAAAGTAGTTTGAAGTTGAAATCCTTTTTAAAATGTCTTGGAAATGGGTCCTTGAGTGAAAGACGGTTCAAGAATAACTACCATACCTTAATATGAAGAAACACATGAAAATTGGTGAAAAAAACGTGAAGAATTTGGTCCTCTTCCTTCGAGCTTGAAGATTCATGAAAATTATGGTTTTTGGAGAAATTTGATTAGATCTTTAGGGTTTGAATTAGTGGGTGAAATGAAGTGTAAAATGACCTAAATCAGTCCACAAATGATCCCCCAAAGTTCCCTAAAAGACCCCTACACAATTCGGACCCTTTTCCAAGTTGAAATTTGACTAAAAAACCTCGTGGCCAAATCTAGGACTTGGCTGCATGTCGCTGAGAAGGCTCGTTATTTTATCTCTCAACATTTTGATGTAGTGACCCTTGTGTCACGGGCGTATCGCGAGGTGGGCTTCACATTCTGCCCCCTACACACTACCTTGGGTAGCTTCGATGGAACATGGTAGGGTCCTACTAGAGGACCCATAAGCTGGTCCCCGGGGCTACGTTCTCCTCCTCACGACACTCAAATTAACTCTCAAACAATCCCCAAAAGTGTCACTATAAAACACTACGACACACTACGACACGACCCAAAAGTACCCCCTTAAAGTTAGGGAGAACCCTCGGTTCGTGACCGGACGTACTTTACCCTTTGGGGTCTTGTACAAGCCCACAACTATCATTCATTACATAAGACATGAAAATTAGTGCGGAATTAAAACATTCCACAACAATTAATATAAAATTGAATTCATTATAAATAAATAGAAAATCTCATCATCAGAAACCAAATTAAACACACGACATAATTATCTTAGGAACACGGCCTTTTATATTTGAAAGATATACATAATAAGTCTTAATATAAACAAACTAATAAGATGGGAATTATTCCCTCGGATTCATGAGGACACAGTTTGTCTTGAGAGGAACTTTCCCAAGCTTTGCCTTCTAGACTTCAACATTGCTTCCAAAACCAATAGTTAGATCGTATAGAAAAGTATGGGGTTAGAACAAAACAATGTACTAAGTATGACATATGCAAAAAAATGTTAAAAGGGATAAATTAGTATTAACTAAAATGAACAATTACATTAAACTTCCCAAATTTTTCAGTAAACTAAAGTTGACCATTATAGTGTATTACAAGAATCCAAAGTAGTGAACTTCAAAAGTATTGACAATGAGAAATAAGCATCATTTCTGTCATAGTTTCCCTTCTAAGGTCATCCTAAGACTCAGTAAGGTAAGACATGAAGAAATTACACATATACCTCCTTCAATAAACTCCAAAGCAATCCTCAAGACTACCTTCCTTTCGACATGCTCACCTCGGGATAATAAGCACTCCCTCAATTGAAATACAATAGAAGAACACCCAACAACACACCAAGAAATCCCTTTTAAAAATGCCTACTTAGTTCAATTAGTAGATGGAGTCCCATACCACCACCTATCCTAAGTAGTGAACCCTTTATAGAAGAATCGACACAAAGACTCCCCTTTCGGAAGGTCCTACCTAGTGCAATGGATAGATAGAGTTCCATACCACCACCTACCCTTAATAGTACTTTCGTTTAGGAGAAATGGTTCATTCAATTAAATTAAGACTCACCAAGACTCCCCTTTTTGAATGCCTACCGAGTGCAATGGATAAATAGCTTCCCATTCTTCTACCTACCATGAGTTGGACATTCCATTAGAAGACTAAGCACTATCATTTATTTTGTGGGAGTTAGCTTAACCGACATAGACCATGAGAGTTAGACAAGGAATCCGTACAATAACCCTTATCGAATGAAGGGGAGATATCTTAACCGACATAGACCATGAGAGTTAGACAAGGAATCCCTACAATAACCCCTATCGAGTTAGGGATCCTCACTTGACTAGAGTGAGATCATTCTATGTAGCTTTTACATGGCTTTCACAATACCTACACCTATGCGGCCACATAGTGCAGAGATACAAATATTGCTACTTAGTAACTCATTACCTTCTAACGAGGAGTACTCATATAAAGAGGTACATTGGAATACCACATCTCAACACACAAAGTGTCACCACCACTTATTCATATCCCCTCAGATCTAGGCATAACTTCCCACGGATTCTAAAAATTATAAACTATAGGTTAAGGGTAACTTTTGAACACCATATCTCTACTCACAAAGAGATTTCATCCTCCAACATATCTTTTAAAGCTAATGGGATGTAGTGGGGTTGCTACTTATCACTTCATCTCAAATCACGAAGACACCCCAAAACTCCCCTTTAGGACATAACCTAGATTCATTCATTCATTCAAGTGTGAGTGTGTGTGTACATGTGAGCACACCTTTCAAATAAGCTTAATTTCATTTACATTTAACTTCTATACATGATGAGACCTTCATTCCTCACATCACACACTTTACATACTTCACATAATTATATAAAACCTTTAGATATATTCCTTAATGTGCTTCTCATAACATGATTAATAAAACAATTAACAAGAATAACATCATTTCAGCATACTCTCTAACCTACTTTACATTATAGCTTCATAAGGCACATTTAACAAGAATAAAATTATAATCATCTTGCCTCACGCAATAAGCCTACATGTCCTCATTCGCATAAAAAAGCAACTTCACATTCATACAATTCAAGTAAACACCGCCATCAAGAAGGTGGACCATACCATTAAAGAGAATTTAAAAAATAAAGCTAAAAAACATAACAACTTACCCTTTAATCCTAGCTTTCATCACCTAAATCATTTTACGCAATATTTCTAAACCTCCATAAAATCATAAGAAAAACAAATTTCTAAGATTACAAAACTATTCTCATTTAACCCATTTCTTAATCAAACATTAGATGAAAAGTTTTAACATGATTTAATTGAATTTTTAACTATAAAGTCATAAAGTCACATTAGAAACATCAGTATTGAGTCATTCGAAATGTTTTCATGCAGACCCGTATTTAGATTTGAAAAAAGATTAAACTATGGTTGCAAAATCTTATTGAAAGGTAATTGGAAGGGAATCTTTGAACATAAAAGAGTTCAAGGATGGTTACCATACCTCACATTGATGAAACACCAATGATTTTTGATGAAAAAACTACCACCAATAGCCTGCCTAGTTCCTTCTTGACTTCTAGCTTCCATGGTGACTATAGAGAGTCTTCTAAGAGAGAGGGGTTTTGGGTTTGAGGAAGATGAGTCTAATATGAGGTATTAGGGTTTATAACAGTTAAATATATCTAATAAAACCTAAAAATAACTTTCTGGGGTCATAAAAGATTGGGGATGAATTTACCAAACACCCCAGGCCAAGGCTGATTTTTGACAAATTTTTCACAGACTCAATCGACGATTGGGGACCAACGGACCGTCTCTATACTAATGGTTCGTTGGTTGAGTCTCGTGCTTTGTTTCATGTGTCATTTGGAGCCTGAAGAACATCCCTTTCAAGTGCAATCGACTCCCATGGTTGATGGACCGTTTGTTTACCAACGGACCGTTCCTTAGGTCGTAGTTTGGTCATTGTTTTGGCAGCTTCATGCCAAGAGATAGGGTCCTCTTCTAGGGCCTGTTGTGGTTCCTATGTGAGGTCATACCCAAAAATTAAACCCCTAAACATAGTCTTCTAGGTATTAGAAACATCCCACATCAATTTCAATTAAAACAAACACGTAAAATTCACTCAAACACATCTAGACGCAAGAACACTTTCTAAAGTATATCTTCCCAACGTCTTGGACGCTCTTCGATGTTTGCCCTCCCTACTTAACAAAAATTCAAAAACTGCCTAATAACACCTAACTAACTCATTTTAAAACAAAATTAAATCATGAAACGCTCACAAGGCTCTAGTTCACCTTAGTTTTTTTGGGGGTGTTACATTCTCCTCCACTTGGAATAATATTCGTCCTCGAATGACACTAAAAGTTTTAGAACAAAAAAGAATAACTTAGAATGACATAAGATATTACAATCATGATCAAAACACTCAAAATCAAAGAATCAACTAACAAAGAGCATCAATTAAATTATTCACACAATTTGCAACATAAGCATGTTTTGCCAAACTTCGAAAAGTAAAAAATCACACTCAAACTCCTTTTATGGGTGAACTGTATTCTCCAACATTAAACATGCCCATTATACAAAACTTTCGCACACATTGAAACTTCAATTCAAGACAAAACAATTTTCTTCAAAAATGAGAAATTTTACACCTTAAAGCATATCTACTATCATTGAACATAATGTCAAGATAACTCATTTGTTCTCAAAGGACTTTTATTCTATCCTTATGACTCTTACAATGCTTAGGACTACATTACCATAAAGTTTCTCAATATAACACTTCTAATCTCATAAATTACATCTAGCCATAAATGGCATGACATCCCAAATTTTAAAACTTACCTTTACATATACTCTTTTATACACAAAACCATCACAACATCAAAACTCACCTTTTCTTGTCCATGGATGTGTCGCGACTCACACCAATGACAAAGATACTACTAGACGCAGCTTGTGTAGTATTTCCTTAGACCCTAAACTATTTCCAAAACTTTATGCTTTGATACCAAGTCTCTCAAGACCCAAAAGTACCCCCTAGAAGTTTGGGCAAACTCTCGGTTCGTGACCGCGCATACTTGACCTTTTGGAGTCTTGTTTAAGCCCTTAACTATCGTTCATTACATAAGACATGAAAAGTAGTGTGGGATTAAAAATTTTCACGACAATTAATATAAAAAGGATTTCTTTTTAAATTATTAGAAAATCTAATCGTCACAAGCAAAACTTTAATACATGACATAATTAACTTAGGAACTCGGCCTTTTACATTTGAAAGAGATGCATAATAAGTCCTAACATACAAAAACTAAGAAGATAAAAATTATGCCCTCAGATTTATGAGAAAACCTTTTGTCTTGAGAGGAACATTCCCAAGCTTCGCCTTCTAGACTTCAACCTTCTTTCAAAAACACCATAAGAATCATCATTTATCACTTAGAGAAGAATTTCCATAATTTTAACTCTAAAGAACACTGTATAGTAAACTTCTTAAATTTTTGCAGTAAACTCAAGATGAACATTACAGGGAATTACAAGACTCCACATTAGTGATCTTCCAATGTATTTGCAATGACGAATAAGCATCATATCCATTGGAGTTTCCCTTCTATGGTCATCCTAAGACTCACTAAGGTAACACATGAAGAAAGTACACATATATCTCATACAATACACACCAAAGCGACCCTCAAGACTACCTCCCTTTCGGCATTCTCACCTCGGGATAACAAGCACCCACTGAATGGAAATATAATAGAAGAACACCCAACCACACACAAGGAATTCCCTTTTGGAATGCCTACATAGTGCAATGAGTAGATGGAGTCCCATACCACCACCTACTCTAAGTAGCACACTCTTTTAGAAGACTTGGCACCAAGATTCCCCTTGCGGAAGGTCCTACCTAGTGCAATGGATAGATAGCATCCCATACCTCCACCTACCCTTAGTAGTACATTCTTTTAGGAGACATAATACATTTAATTCAAATAATACTCACAAATACCCCCTTTCGAAAATCCTACCTAATGCAATGGACAAATAGTGTCCCATTCCACTACCTACCTTAAGTAAAACAATCATTTAGAAGACTAAGCACATTCATTTCTTCTGTTGGAGTTATCTTTACAGACATAGACCATGACAGATACACCTTGAATCCCGATATTAACCCCTATTGCACGAGAGATCCTCACATGACTAGAGTAAGGTCATTCTTTTTAGATTTTACATGGATTTCCCAATCACTACCACTATGCGGGCGCATATTTAAGGGATAAAGAGATTGCTACTAATTACGTCATTCTCTACTAACGTCGAGTACTAATGTCAAGAGGTACATTGGAATACAATATCTCACCTCACAAAGAGTGAACGCCTTTTCTTCGAATACTATCGGTGCAAGTCATAACTTCCCACGGTTTCTAAACGTTTTAAACTATAGGTTAAGGATAACTAGTGAACACCACATCTCACCTCATGAAGGTCATTCATCGTCCAACCTATCTTAACAAAGCTCATGGGATGTAGTGGGGTTCCTACTAAACACTTCATCTCAACTCACTAAGATTACTCATCCCAAAACTCCCCTTTAGGACATAGCTTATCGTCATTCATTCATTCAAGTGTGAATGTATGTGTACATGTGAGCACACCTTGCACATAATCTTCATATAATTTACATTTAACTTCTATACATGCTTAGACCTTCATTCATCACATCACACACTTAACTAAATTCACATAATCATAAAATTCCTTTATAAATAATCCTTAACATGATTCTCATAAAAAGCATCATAAAACAATAAACAAGAATTACTTCATTTAAGCATAATCTCTAACCTACTTCACATTTCAATAAGCATATTTAACAAGAATGAAGTTATTATCATCTTACTTCACAAAACATGTTTTCATGGCCTTGTTCACATATACAAGAAAATTGACATTAATACAATTTAAATAAACACTCCCACCAAGAAGGTGGACCATACCACTCAAGAGCATTTCTAAATTAAAGCTAAACAACATAAGCAACTTACCCTTTAATGAAAGATTTCATCACATACATCATTTTACAAAATAATTCATCATAAATTAGCCCTTAGGGAAGTATCTTAATCTCCATAACAACATAAGGTAACGAAAGTTCAAAGATAACAAAACTAAGCTTATTTAATCAATTTCTTAAGCGAAAATTAGATGAAAAGCTTCAACATGATTTCAATGAAGTTTTAGCATTAAAATAATAAACTAACATTAGAAACATATATTAAGTCATTGAAAATTCTCTCATGCTAGACCCATATTTAGATTTGTAAATAGAAGAAACTAGGTTTGAAAACTATTTTTGAAAATTCATAAGAAGCGACTCCTTGAATGGAAGAGAGTTTAAGGATGGATACCATACCTCACATTGAAAAAACACTAAAGATATTTGACAAATAAACCACCACCAACACAAATCCTAGTTCCTTTTTGACTCCTAGCTTCCATGGTGACTTGTGAGAGTCTTCTAAGAGAAAGGGATTTTGGGTTTTAGGAAGAGATGTCTAAAATGAGGTCTTCGGGTTTAGAAAAATTTCAAATATCTAATAAACCCTAAAAATTACTTCCTAGGGTCATAATATACATGGGGTGATTTTGCCAAACACCCCAAGCCAAGTAAGATTTTCACAGTTTTTTCACAAGCTTAATCGATTGTTGGGGACCAACAGACCATCTGTTCTCCAATGACCCGTTAGTTTGGTCTCATCGTTTTGTAAATGGGTTAATTTGGTGTCTTTCCAACAGATCTATAAGGTAAAATGGACTCCCATGTTCGACGGGCCGTTTGTTGCCCAACGGACTATCCCTTGGGTCGTCGTTTGGTAACTATTTTTGCAGCTAGTTTCCAAGAGGTGGGGCCTCTTTTAGGGACCCTCGTGGGTCCTATGTGGAGTTGTACATAAACTTTAAACCCCTAAAAATAGTCTTATATATCATAGGAACATAACACATTAATTTCAATTAAGACGAACATGTAAAACTCACTCAAACACATCAAGACGGAAGAACACTTTCTAAGGTATATATAGGGAACGTCATTGACATTCTTGGACGTTTGACCTCCAAACTTAAAAAAAATTAACACACTTACTAAGAACACTAAATTAAATAATTTTAAAACAAAATTAACTCAATAAACACTCACGAGTCTGTAGTTCACCTTAGTTTGCTTAGGGGAGTTACACACTAGTTCAACTTCTAGTAGTTTTCGGACGTATTGAGCATTTAACTTCCAAACGCTCCCAGTCTTTACAAAATGAATTCTAATGCTATAATAAAATATTTAAATAAACTATTAAATCATTAAAAACATTTGAGAGCTTTATTTTTAGCTATTTCATTTTTAGTGTCGTTACAATCTCCCCCACTTAGGACAACATTCATCCTCAAATGACACTAAACAAATATGAAAACATTCAGAACACAACTAGAAGCATACCACACATGTCATCAAGGTCATAAAGATTATATTTAATTCACCAAACATACAAGGAACACTAACTTCATATTATTAAGTAATTTAAGAAACATAAGGAAATTTTAGAAGTTTCTACAATTCAAAGTACACACTTAGTTCTTTAATTTTCATTTAACTTAAAGAGTAACTAACTTCCCCAACATTTGCCTTGTTCATCACATCATCATGAAACTCAAAATGAAATAACCTTGAAAGCATGCATTGGCACATAGCATAAAAACTTTGGAGCATTAAGAAAATATAGTAAGTTACACATTGACATGAGAAATATTGATTAACTACAAATCTACTATTGTGACTAAAATGTCATCAAGATAATGAAAGAAATATCATCATCAATAAAATTCATAACATAAGGAGACATGAAACTCATGTTAATGCAAGACTCCAAAACATACCAAACTACTAGGAATTTTGGCCTCAAGCTTCAGTAAGAATAGAAAGAAAGGTAAGGTTATCAACTACCTCCCTACTCAATCCATTCTCCCCCACTTAGGGTAAACTCAATTGAAAAGATCAAAAAAATCATAAGAACTTATGACTTACCAAAGCCATCACTCCTAATTATCAGCTACTTTGGCTCGGAGTTCTAAGAAACGATTCCTCTTTGGAGCATTGGGATCCGGACCACCTTGAGGAGCTTGGTTGACCTCTATCCTTTGTTCTTTAAAGTTAGGGCAATCTCTCATCTTATGGCCCCTATTACCATATTATTAGAAACTATCCATGCCGGAAAGACACATACCCAAGTGTACCCACAAATAGTACATCCAGGACTCTCATAAACATAACCACCTCCTTGAGAATTTTAGTTGAAACCGTATAATTGTTCCCCATGGAAGAGTCTTGATTAAATAGCCCCTTATTAGACTTAGATTACCTTGATTCATCCAATCTAGGCCCTTTTCAATCTCTAGTCATCTCCTTATGCTTGGACTTCTCAATTGGTTGAGCGTACACCATGAGCCTAGAGATATCCATATCATTAAGGTGAATATTGGTATGACACTCTTTTTCAACAATGGACGACACCGACATCACAAATTTCTTCATCTTAGCGATAGGGCCGGCTACCAAGGTTGCAGTTTACATAGAGAGCTGGGTAAATTTGAGATAGTACTCCTTCACACTCATTCCCCCTTGGCGAAGGTTCATGAATTCAACCAACTTCCCCCCCCCCCTTACACAATAAGGGGAAAAACCTTTCAAGAAAAGCCACTTTGAACACTTCACAATCTACCGGATCTTCCCTTAAGGGTCTTTAATCCCTTCGCTTCTGAAACCACACTTGTCCCATATCTTTTAGTTGATAAGTGACTAGCTCCACTCTTTTTCTAGAAGCACGCCCATAGCATCCACCACCTTGAACACCTCGGCTATGAAGCCTCGTTGATCTTCATACATCTAGCGCCATGGAAAGTAGGAGTTTTCAACCTCTTGAAATCGCGGATTATAGACGCGGGAGTAGTTGAATTTTGTTGAGGTTGAAGTCCGATTCCTAGATTAGGTTGGGCAACCACATAACTAGTGAAGACTTGAGCTTGGGTCGTGATAAGTTGTCTAAAGACCCTAAGAGCATCCCTTATCTCCGCATTAGTTATATCCCTATCAACATTGGGAGCTTGAGGATCTTGGGGCATTATTGGCACTTAGGGCCCTTGAGGTCTTTGAGGTAATAGAGTGGGAACCACCTACTTGACATCCTCTTGGTCAACTATAGGGTCTTGCTCATTCCGAAATGGAATTCTCTCATTAGATACTTCTCACTCTTCCCTTCTAGCGGATGTCCTCCTCGTAATCATGTCATATAAACATAAGAGAAAAGGTTGAGAAAATGATCTTATACAACTCAACTCTAAGGCCCGACATCAGAGAAATCAAGAAAAGTGAATCTTCTACCGTCCTATAGCCTCTCGCCCATAGATGTGTCGCGACTCACACCGATGAACAATAACTAGTAGATGTGGCTTGTGAAACTTTGGGCCCTAAACTATTTTTCAAAACATATGTTTGATACACAGTTTTTAACAACCCGCAAGTACAACCTATAAATTAGGGCGACTCGTAGGTCGAAAAAATATGTATTTGAACTTTCGAAGGTCTTGTACTAGCCTCTTAGCTATCATTCATTACAAAAGATCGAAAAAGTAGCGAGGAATTAAATTTTTCCAAGATAAAACTATAATAAATAAAACATCTAGTATAAATACTAACTAATAGTCTTATCGTTACAAGCAAACTAAAATACAAGACATAATTATCTTAGGGGAAGGACCCTTTTAAATTTTAAGAAATACATAAATAGCCTAATACGACTCTAAAGAGAATTAAAGAAATATAAAATATGACCTCGAATATATGAGGACATACTTAGTCTTGAGAAATTTTATTCCCAACCTTGCCTTCTAACCTTCAACTTTCCTTCAACCTCTACATATAGAGTATAAAGAAGTAAGGGATTAGTAAAAACATCTTTTGAGTATGATATATGCAAAATCATGCAAAAAGGAATAATTTTGTTGAAACATACAATTCATGCTATTTTGGTAAAAACCTTCACTAATTAAGTTACAAAACATCATATTGTACCATCATTTAACACGTATGGTAAAACTTTAATTTTGTCTTAACATATGAGCGTACTTACAGTAAACCCAAAAATCACACATCAACTACTCCTATGCTAAGTTATCCTAAGGCTCCACTAAGTAAGACATAAGGAAATCTCCTATACCATCTCCTCAATGCCTACTTAGGAGATCCCAAAGATTACAATGGATAAGCATACTTCGTTTAATTTATCCAAGTCACCACTAAATATAAAGACACTATGGAAACTTACATATCTTTAGGAAGTTAACATAAGAACAATCCTCCAAGGAAACTGCAAATTTACACTTAGTGCTCCTTCGGACTAACGTTACAATAGGCACATCGCACTGATCACATACTAATCTTTCATCATAAAAGTCATAACATCAACATTCTTTATTTACATTAACTTAAAGTCACATTCCTTTCATTTACATCACATCATGACCCATTTATACATTTCATATAAGGACACACAAAGACTCCCTCCCAATGTCTATTTGTGCAATAGATAGGTAGTATCCCATTCAAAAACTTACCCTTAGTAGTACACCCTTAAGAAAACATAATTAATTCCAGTACTACCATTATCGGATGAGAGATACCTACTTTCCTAAGTTAGGTTCATATTTTATATCCTTTACATGGATTTTGAAATAGCTACACATACGTGGGCGCATAGTTAGGGGATAAGGATTTGTACCTACCCACTGAAAGAGGTACATTGGATACAAAATCTCTACTCACAAAGTGTACTAACCCCTTCTTCAAATCCTTTGGATGCTAAGAATAACTCCCCCACGGAGTCTTAAACATTCATTTACTATTGGTTAAGAGATAACTACTGAACACCCCATCTCAACTCACGAAAGGTCATGAATTTATTTTTCCTTTTTCTTTTTATCTTCTTAATATTGCTTAAGAATATGACTACTAGGATGGGAGCCGCAAGAAGAGTTAAAGAAGATATTGCTAATGCTGGATCTCCTCCCTAGGAAAACAAAGCTCCTTTTCAAGAGCAAGATTCTCAAGGTGACCACACTTTATTAAATATTACGGCTATGATTAATGGGAGACGACTTTTATCATGTTAGACCCCGTGTGAAGACAAATGATAGTTCCATGGCTTCTCCCTTGATGGAATTCACTAGGATTAAGCCTCCAATGTTCATTTGGTTTAAGGTTAAAAAATACCCCCCAAGACGTTCTTTATGAGGTCTAAAAGATCTTGTATGCTATGTGATTAGTTCAAATGAGAAGGTTGAGCTATCCGCATATAAACTCAAAGACGTGCTCAAACTTGCTACGCTCAATGCAGGGACAATAGGGTTTTGAGATCAGGTCCCATAAGTCCAAAAATTGATAGGTTCTTTCCAATGGAAAAGGAGAGGAAAAAGTTGAAGAGTTAGTCAACCTTCTTCAAGGAGGTATGAGTATGGTACATACTCTTTGAAATTCACTAAGTTTTTGAATTATGCCTCTTCTTTGGTGTCCAATTATAGAACGAAATGAACCATTTTTATGGGTGTGTACGATGATCTTGTGTAGTAATATAGTTCGGCGATGCTTCATAAAAACATAGACATTTCTTGTTTGATGGTGCATTCTCAACAAGTTCAAGAGAGTAGGCTTAAGCAGAATAATAGAGAGTTCAAGAAGGCATTTCTCTATGAATAAGGTACCTCTAAGGTTTATTGGAAATTGAAGAAAAGTATAGGGTCAAGAAGAGGATATCCAATTAAATTCCTTACAATTTCCCCAAGGCTAGTAAGTATAGGGTGTCTAACTGTAGATCCCAAAGTGGAAGATGTTGAAATTCATCAAGTGAGAAACCTACTTGTACTAAGTGTGGTAAGAAGCATATGGTGAATTTCAAGTAGGGACGGATAATTTCTTTGGGTGTGGAAAGAGTTCCCATACGGTGATGGATTCTACTTTTATAATGGGTCAAGGAAAGGGGAGTGTTCAACCACAAGCAAGTGGTCTAAGTTTCACTCCTATGAAGAACCAGTTCTATGATCTCGTTCTAGGGGTGATCAAGAGGATTCTCATGATGTTGTCATAGTTATGTTACAAGTGTTTTCCATTAATGTCTATGCTCTACTAGATCCAGCGTCACCTTATCATTTGTGACAACCTTAGTGTCTATGAAGTTTAATGTAGTACCCGATGTGTTGATTGAATCTTTTTTGGTTAACACCATAGTAGGTTACTCTGTTGTTTCTAGAAGAGTCTTTAGGAGTTTTCTTATATCATTGCCCAAAAGAGTTACATTGGTTGTTTTTGTAGAACTTAAAATGTTGGACTTTAATTTCATAATTGGGGATAGATCGGTTGCATGATTTATTTCCTTTATTGATTGTCGAACAAGGGTATTTAAGTATGATTTCCTAATGAACCCGTCTTGGAATTCAAGCGGGAACTCAATCCCTAAAGTTCGAATAAATTCGTGTCTAAATTCTTGTATGATGAGATCTAAGGGTTGTATTTACCATATTTTGAGGGTTAAGGTGCTTGGGTCTGAAGCTCCTCATAGAGTCCGTACTCGTAGTGAATGATTTTTTGGATATATTCCCGATGACTTGCCCGAAATCCCTCCCAAACTGGAAATAAATTTTGACATAGATTGTGTCGGATACGAACCCTATTTTAATTCCTTCTTATCGTATTACTCCGACCTAGTTTTAAGAGTTTAAAGTTTAACTCAAAGATTTTGTTGATAAGGGTTTCATAAAAACCTAGTATTTCTCCAAGGGGCGCTCCGGTATTAGTTGAGAAACCGAAGGATGGTAACTTAGGATGTGCTTTGATTACCGACAACTAAAGAAGTTCACCATAGAGAAAATGTATCCTCTACCTAGGACTGAAGATTTGTATGATCAACTCTATGGTGTGAGTTACTTAACAAAAAATTCTATGATGGTGGGATATTACGAACTTAGGGTGAGAGGAGAAGATATATCTGAAATGACTTTCCAAACAAGGTATGGACATTTTGAGTTCCTAGTTATGTCTTTTGTTCTAACTAATTCCCAGTAGCTTTTATGGACCTTATGAATAAAGTGTTCCGTAATTACCTTGATTCTTTTGTAATTATCATCATTGATCAGATCCTTGTATATTCTAAGAGTGAGGTTGAACATATGAACCATTTGATGGTAGTATTAAAAGTCATCAAGGAACATCAACTCTTGTTTAAATACAATTATTGTGAATTTTTTGTAGATCTATTGTGTATTATGGTCAAATTATCTCAACTAAGGGTATAGAGGTCGATCTGAAGAAGACTAAAGCGGTTGAGAAGTGACCTAGACCTTAGAATCCAACCGATATTCAAAGTTTGTTGGGTTTAGCTGTATATTAGAGGAGATTCGTTCATCGGTTTGCATCCATTGCTTCTCGTTTATGAACCTTAACCAAACATAAAGTTAGGTTTGAGTTGTCAGATGCTTGTCAAAGAAGTTTCCAAGAGTTGAAAGATAAGATTACCTTCGCTCCAGTGTTGACCTTACTAGAGGGTATCAAGGTTTTTGTAGTGTATTGTGATGTTTCTCAAGTAGGCTCAGATTTTATCCTCATGAAACATGGTAAGGAGCTAACTTATGCCTCTAGAAACTCAAGGTGGTCGAGATGAACTATCCAACTCATGTTCTTGAACTAGCTGCCGTAGTGTTTACTTTGAAAATATTGAGGCATTACCTATATGGTGTCCATGTGGATGTGTTTACAGGCCACAAGATCCTCCAATTTGTGTTAACCCAAAAAGGGTTGAAACTCTGACAAAGAAGACAGTTAGAACTTTTGAAGGACTATGACATGATTGTTCTCTACAACCCCGAAAGGGCTAATGTTGTTGCGGATTCTCTAAGTCGAATTTAAATAGGTAGAGTAGCCCATATCCGCGATGATAATTCGGAGTTAGTGAAAGAGGTACTTAAATTCTCTTAGTTTGGTGTTCGGTTGGATGATCCTTAGAAGAAGGTTTAATGGTTCATCATAATTCCGAGTCGTCTGTAGTCGTTGAGTTAAAATCTAAGCAACACCTTTATCCCTTAATGATTGAGTTGATGTAATCGGTTCTTAGCAAGTTCAATGAGGCATTCTCCTAAGAGGAGTATGGGTTACTTAAGTACCAAGGTAGATTGTGTGTACCATATGTGGATGGTCAAAAGGGGAAAATTTTGTAAGTGGCTCATGGTTCCCGATATTCAATTCATCAGGTTGCCACAAAAATGTATTGTGATCTTCAATAGGTTTATTGGTGGGATACATTGAAGAGGGATATAACACAGTTTGTGGCAAAATTTCCTACTCTTTAAAAAGTCAAGGTCGAGCATCAACGACTGGCAGGTCTAACTCAAGTGATGGATATTCCTACTTGGAAGTGGGAGTACATCAATATGGACTCTGTAGTGGGTTTGCCTCGAACCCGAAGGCAAAATATTTCAATTTCAGTTATTATTGATAGATTGAGGTAATATGTCAGTTTATTCCCGTCAAGTCTATTTATAAGCTAGATGAATACCCTATGTTGTACCTCCTTGACATTGTGAGTTAGCATAGGATCCCTTTGTCCATCATCTCGTATATAGGGGCCCAATTCACTTCTTGTTTCGGGATTCTTTTCAAAATGGGTTAGGCACTCAAAAAAAACTTAGTACCACTTTTCATCCTCAAATGGATGGTCAGACAGTGTGTACAATTCAAACCCTTGAGGATATGCTAAAGTCTTGTACTATTTATTTCAATGGAAATTGGGATAAGCATTCGCCTTTGTTGAAGTTAGCTTATAATAATAGTTTTCATTCATTCATTTACATGGCTCCCTTAGAAACTTGTATGGTAGGAGATGTAGGTCTCCTATTGGATGGTTTGAAGTGGGATCTTCTTCACTTCTAGGTCCCTATTTATTTTAAACACCATGGGGAAAGTTTATATCATAAGGAAGCAGTTGCAAACGGCCTATAGTCGGCAAAATTCTTATGCCAATCATTGGAGAAGGGATTTGGATTTTTAAGAAGGTAATAAGTTGTATCTGAAAATTTCACTAATGAAAAGGGTGGTAAGATTTGGCAAGAAAGAGAAGTTGAGTCCTTGTTTTGTATGTCCCTATGAAATCTTACAAAGTGTTGGTAATGTTGACTATGAATTGAAACATGCTAATGAATTTATTTCGGTTCATTTGGTATTCCATGTTTCCAGGGTCAATAAGTGTATTGGTGATCCCGAGTCTATTTTGCCTATTGAGGGTCTTGATGTCAAACAATAATCTCTCTTATGAGGAAGTCTTGGTTCAAATTCTTTATAGGCAAGCAAAGGGGTTGAGGAACAAAGAGGTGGTTTCCGTAAAAGTGTTATAGAAAAATCACCTACACTAGGGTTAGACATGGGAGCCTTAGGCAGACATAAAGACTCGTTACCCTCGTCTATTTGATAACTAAGGTTAGTAGTTCTAATATAATGCATAAAATTGATGTTGTTTTCATTTTTACGCATGTGTTGCAAAAAGTGCATTTTTGATTTTTGATTTACAATAATTACACCGAAGAGAGCATTAGAACTTGAAATTTTTATCTTTGGCATGCTTGATTATCTTGTCCATGTTCATATGGTAAATCCTTATGAATTGATATGTAGCATGTTATCGCACTAAAACTTCACATAAGTGACTCATGTAAAGCTTGTTGAGATCATGTTGTTGTGAGCACAAAATTCCTTTAAATGTGATATTTGAGACTATGTGTGGTAATTGATACTTTGAATTGGCTTGTTGAGATGATGTGATTCATATTTCCTTGTATTGTTGTTTGTTGGACTGCTAGTGTTCAGTCTATTCTTTCCTTCAAAAGAATTTTTTTATCATTCGAAGACAAATCTTCATAAGTGAGGGGGGAGGGGTAATGTAACATTTCAAAAATCCAAGACGTGTCTTGAAGCCTAACACAGGTGTCTTTAGAACCTTATAATGAATACATGTCACTTAGAAATCTTAGTAATGAAAACGTCTATGAACGTCCATGACGTATATAAATTTAGTTCAAGGATGTTCTATCGTGTCTTGACCTATTTGACTAGCTTTCATGTGTCTGAAATGCATGAGAGTTGGTGGAAGGGTGTGTAATATGTTTTTAATATGATTCAAGGTCAAAATGTCTGGGTACGACTCCCCAAGGACCAACCAAGGGCCCTTGACGATGACCCTACAATGTAGGAGGCTACACTGAATGGGCAGTGTGCAACCACGAGATGCAAAAAACAGCTCGCGTCTGGATCTTCTGGGAGTCAATGCCAACTGTTGACCAAAACTAAGAAAAAATGATGGATCCTCACCTATATAGGTCACTGACAAAAACGATGATTGTGCAGCATGGAGGGAGGCCTGGCCTTCGATGGACAAATGATCTGTCGATCCTTGTCTTGTCGATGGGCCAACAATATTCCTACACTTTTTTAAGTTAGACTCATTTAATTAGCTAAGGGTTACGTGATTAGTTAGGGGTTTAAGGGATTCTAATAAGTTAATTAACCCCTATATAAAGACCCCAACCCTCATTAGACTAAACACAACTCTCAAAATAAACTGTCTTCCTTTTATCTTTTTTCTCTCTATATTGGAAGACACCATTGAATACTAACTAGGGGAAGGATTTGGGTCATTAAAGGGACGAATTCACAATCAATTGTTCATCAAACATTGAGGTATGATATCTAATTTACCTTTGAGACCTCTTTCCTCAAAGGGTTCCTTCAAAATATTTTCAAAAGTAGGATTTCATGTGGGTTCTTCTAAATCTCAAAAATTAGGTTAAGAATTGATTTTTTTTATATTTTCTATGGTATAATATGAATAATTGAACATATATAATAACTTTATTATGATATATCTTTATTTTTTTGTTAGATTGTAGATGATGACCCTAACCCTTTACCCTAGGTTTGATATTGATATGAATTAAGTTGAAATTGGTTCGATTGACTTGGTTGTTGGTTTGATTGAGATTAATTGATGTTTTTACATGAATCGTGGACAAGGATGAGTGATTTGTAGTCTTTCATACTAGCTCAAGATGATGAACAAGCTTAGGAAGTGCATTGACCTAAGTATCTTATCTTAAGCTATAATCTAGTATTGAATTCTGAGGTAGTGATCCTCATATCCTTGTAATCATGTTGATTATTGAATTATGATGTTGTATACGAAAAATTTTTTGATGAGTTGAGGGTTATGGTAAGACATTCATAATGAACTATGAAGGCGACTTGTTATGTCTTGTTATATCTATCATTTAGTTTAAATTGTGATTAATCATGATTAAGTCATAATGTTATATTGGAGTATGCCTTGTATTATGATTGATAGGTATGTATGATGTTGAATTGAAATGTCTCGATAATGATTGTGAAGTGTTGCCTTAATATGTAAATTTTATAAGGAGGATGAATTATCTACCAATGTGTCTTACCACGATATGAAATGCTACTATGCTAACCTCACTTATATGAATTGTAATGAAAGGACTTATACTCAAGAAATTCTTATTGAGATACTAATTATGTTTACTATACAAGGGGTAGATCATATGACCTAAACTACGTTTATGTTTGGCTTTACTTTGGCTGGTAGACCACCTTCCATCGGTGAAAGGTTTTACAACACCGGATTCCACACTTAGCTTTTGTGGGCTATGTCAGTTAAGGAAAGTGTTCTCTAAAATAAAATGAATTAATAAAGTATAAACTAAGTAAGGTGATTTGAGAGGTTTCTCTGAGCTTAGATAGGGGTATGTTACTCTACTTATGCTTTCAAGACCGGAATCTACACCCAAGACAAGACTGGCATCGTTGACTTCTTTGACGTCACATACAAACCTACATACGTCGTCGATACTTCATCTATATTAATTTTAGTGGAAAATTTGAAGTTTTGTTTATATAAACTTTATATTTGAAAATTTTGATCTCGGATAATACTACGTAAACTCATAATTGTTCATAACAACCATCTAATTAAGATAATCAAATAAAAGATATAGTCATAAAAATAGATTATCCAAAATGGCACCAATGCAACGTCTGGAAGTAAAAACGAAACAAACACTAGTGGAACACACTCCACTAGCTCATGCCTACGTCTACGCTAATATAATTAAGTAAGTATGCTCAAAAGCATAAGGGCCTACCAAATTCGGATGAAAGCTCCACGTTCGGATAATTTCTGCGTCGACTCTCAACCTCTAACTTCCACCTGCACCTACACCTTTAAGTAGATAAATATATTGAATTAGTATACACCTGTACTAATTATGGGTATATGCAAGCACACAAAACTAACTTCTATGATTTAGAATGTCTCTCTCCTAACGATATGTGTTATGGAATGTCAAGATAGTGGACTTGCAAAAATAGCATTAGGAAAGTCATGCCATAAGAGTAACATGCATCACCATACTATCATATTGCACACAAAACATAACATATTGCATATAGCACATATCATATTTCATTAATTCGTTAATATGTCATGAGACCGTGGAACCATGGACTTAAAATTAGGACATCCCAAAATGAGGGCTCAACATATGGGACCTCAACTAGGGAGCCTTGTTAAGCAAACACAGAGTCTTCTTCATTCATTCATACGTACTCCATTTCATTTCATTCATAGGATAGTGAAAATACCGGCTATACCTAGGATGTAATTTAAGACTCTCATTGGGTTCACTGTGCAATGACTAAGAATGACCTAGTGTCATTACATAAGTCTAGTTCACCTCTTGATTATCCTATACAAACACCTTTAATATTGTTCATTTCATTGTGTGCATTATATGAGGCTGCCCTCATTCTTTCTTTGGGAAATTTAACTTTAACCAATATAGATCATGTGAGCTTTAAGAAATCCAGTGCCTACACAACACCGAAAAGAGGTGGAATAACTGGCCAAAAAGAAATCAAAACATGCTAGCGTATATAGGGAGATGAACCCTGCTACATCCCTATGTTGGCTCCATAGGTTCAAAGAGTAAGAGATATAAGGAGACCCATACTCGTGTGGACGGAAAATGTCATCTCATGAGAACTACGCATACATCTGACTTTCATAAAGAAGGAATCACCACTCATAGCTAGCCTATCGGTGCTAAATATAAAGGTCCATTACATTTATCTCATACATAATAGAAGCTGACTTCTACCATGAGACAACATATTTCATTAGATGATTTCTCATCTTATCATTAGTATTAAGTATATATTAACTTCAATACTTTCATTATAGTGTTCATTGAGACTGGTCTCTTCATTATGTTTACATATTCATAGGAGAGTACATTTACAAAATATGCTTAGTGTCATTTGAGATTACTCTCATATTTCAAATTATCCTCTTATCATATTGTAAACACATTCATTAGCCTTAGCACATTTTCCCTTCATAATACTCACCCCTTTTTACGTGAATGTTCATCTAATCATATGCCAATGAACTTGCCGTTTTGGTGTGTTTCACACTCTTACTTAACCCTTCTGGGTTCACATCATTTTTTACATAACATCTTAGGTTCACTTACTTTATAAACGTATGCTGGACTTATGAGTCCACACAAACAAGCCATGAGGCTTCACTCGTTATTTGCCTAAGTGATTCATACTTTCCCAAGGTTATGTGGTACAAGACTTATGCATCTAGTAAGTATGCCATGTTCTAAGTTTTGATTCTTAAAGGTAACATTCATCTAATCATTTATTCACTTACGACTTATGTGTCAATATGGAATAGGGCAAGCGAATTCTATTTCTAATCCCTTGTATATTAGTTAGTTTTATTTATAATTCATCCCCCACACCTACACTTCCTTTATTTCTTTTTCTTAATTTTTTTGTATTAAATTATTGGCCTGGGGGACACAAGATCGAATCCCCATGCCAACATTCCTTTGTTTTTATTTTTCTACTTTGTTTCTTCAGTTCAGCAACTTTTAACTCTTATGTACATCACGTTTTTAACATATTCGTACACACATAATTTATAACATTTTAACATGTTAATATCAAGCTTCAAACCGTGCTTAATTCACGAAACACTCATGCACAAACAAGTTAACGAACTTTACATTTTCGAAACACCTCTTTCATTTCTACATAATTTCGAATACACATTAAAATATATAATCACAACATCCCTAAAATCATCTACAAGAAGTTATACCAACGCATACTTGAATCTTTCAAAGGATCTAATAATAGGGGCATGCAACGGGGACAACCTTAGTTTTCGATTGTGAACAGACTGAACCTTAAGGGTATCTTGGAAAATGGACCAAGATGGATGAAAACCCATAAGTGAGGTCGTTCAAAGATGTTCTTACATGTTGACAAACCCCCCTTAAGACGACGTCTCTCTCCCGAAATCACAAGAACAATCCGTCGAGAATTTGGTTTTTGCTTTTTGTTTTGAAGCATATTTTGCTTTTGAGTTTTAGTGTTAAAGTTCTGAATGAACTTTACTTTTTTGTTATGTGCTTTACTTTAATTTAAGAATTATCGTGCAAGCGAGGTAGAAATAGAGAGAGACGTGAGAATGCGTGGTAGCCTAGGATTAGGAGATTTAATTTTGGAATTAATAAAACTAGGACTCCTCATAAATTAATAAAATCTGAGGATTAGGTGAAATTAATACTTATGCCATTAATTAAATCAGATAATTAATATAAATGAATAAATTTAACATTGCTTCAACCAAGTAACGAAGCCGGGTGAAGCTTAAATTGCAAAAAAAGGTCAAATTCGGCAAACCCTACCTGAATTGCCCTCCTCTTTAAATTAATAAATTAATTAAATAATTAATCAGGGTATTCACAATACTACCCCTAACCTGGAAAAGATCATTCTAACCCTATACCCTCCAAACCTATGATTACCCTTTTTTAAGTCCGGTAAAAACTCATCCGAGTGAATCTCTTCATTTCGGGTGCCCTACATGAATGGTTCTTACCATGTCTAGCTCAACTAACTCACCAAGTTGGTTGGTTTTGATAGTGCATAGGTTCTGATGTCTGGTTCTACGCGCAACAAGCCGTGTGTACCCAATTTAATCCTGGCATTCTATGTACGTTTAAGCATTACTAGCATAGTCATTTTCAGGTTGTTGCATATGCCGTTAATTAGTTGGACTTGATGGAAGCTTTAGAAAGTTGATATTATGTATGTATATTATAATGATGTATATGATGGTAATAGGTTGATGCTACAATGTATATTTTCTTATATGATAATGATTATCATTATGAACATATAATTGGATTATTTATTAAAATATGTTGTTATGTATCTTTAAAGGTTATATTATGTGAAGATGGACTTGGTTATGGTTTCTTGTTGGGGCTACTTGATTGAGTAAGGTTATGGGGATTTTCTTGGTCATTTCACTTGTTGACTTGATGAGGATTCATGAGTACTTGTCTTGCATATTATGATATGGTTAACTTCTATTCATGCTTGTGATGTTATTCGTTGATGATAGGGTTGTAGTAGATTATTAGTCCAAGTATGATGTGCATATAACATTATTTATTTTCAATAAGTATGTCTTGTTGCTTGGTATGGCCTGCTTTATTATGCATAGGGCTTTAAAAAAGATAAAAGAGCATGGTTTAAATGAATGTCAATTTTTAGCATGATTTGATCTTATATGTGCATATGGTCTCATACTTTGTACAAGTGGAGTACAAACTTATTTCTTCCTCTTTCACAAACATTTTAGGTTCCGTCATTAAAGGTTCATTCGAAACAACTTGAAGAAGACTTGGATATTCTCTACCATCCAAGTGGCTAGGTCCTCACTTTCTGAGGGCGATGCAAATATGTAGCTTATAGATTTGCTTGGTTTTATAAGAATCTTATGTTCACTCTATTTTCATTTGAGTACGATTTGTATAAGCCTATATGTGGCTTCTTTACATTGATGTAGGGCTATGCAAAAATTCCTATGATCGTTTAGATGGTATGAGATGAGACATTCTTTAAGACTATGTTCTATTATATATATATATGTGCAATAAAAGTAGAAGACTATGTAACCTTCATAAACGAAGAGTTTATGTATACTTGATATATATATTATTTGTACGTAGAGGTCCATGTAAACCTTCGTGTAGTATAAATAAAATTTTTTAGAATTTTTGCTAAATTTTAGTTGTGAATATGATGATGTAATCTAAGAGGCTACTCATATTCCTCAAATAGTATGACCACGCCGGTTACGTCTAGGGGGTAAACCTGATGTGACATCGTACTCGAATGTTTTGACACTAAATATGTTCATTTATATGTTATGGTTATCCCCACTGATGTTAAACTCCACATGACACATAAAACATGCAAAGGTGCACAAGAACACACAAGCATGTTTCAAGGATAGCTTCTTAACGTCTAAGACGTTCTTGGATGTTTGAACTCCAACGACTTTCTAACTCAACGCACTGCCTCCAAACACTGTTATATACCATTATAACACTTTATAGACTCACGATACAAATGCCAGACTCACACCTAACAAACTAATGAGGTATTACATGTTTGAGATAGGTTAATCTTCACTCCTTTTTCCCACGATAATCTATGAGGCCTTGGAAAAGTTTTAGACTGTAAGGGATAGTTTAAAAAACAACCTATAGTCTATAAAAGTCTTATGGAGACCATAGGAGAAGAGACCTTGAATTCAAAGTAGGTGATTGGGTCTAGATGAACATTTCACCCATGAAAGGGTTGATGCGTTTTTCAAATAAGAGAAGATTTGTCCTTGGTATGGGGGAAAATATGAGACTTTGAAACGAGTCGAGAATATTGCTTATGATTTGAAATTTCCAAGTGAATAGTCTTGGTTCAACGATTATTTCATGTTTCTATGCATATGAAATTAATAGGCGATCCGATGTTTATTATCCCAACTCAAAGGTTAAGGGTGAATGAGAACCTTTCTTTTGAAATGGTTCTGTTTGAGATCCTAGATCATCAAGTCAAAAAGTTAAGGAACAAATTTGTTGAATCCGTAAAAGGTCTATGGAGAAAACATTTTGTTGAATGTGCAACATGGGATGCCGAGTCCGACATGAAGTCCCTATATCCTCATTTCTTTCCCCTTTATCCTAGTAAAAGTTATGGTTAATATCTCCTCCTAAAAATGATGTGTTCATGAATAATTTTGAAAGTGACTTGTTTTCTAAGTATGTGCATTTTTTGTAAAAGTTCATGCTAAAATGAGTTTTCGTTAAGAATGCTCTCTTGGATAACTTGTACTTATATATATGTTATAGTGTCTTAGTAAGAATTGTAGGGAGTATGTTAATTCCATGGTAACTCTTTGGTTTTCATGTTGATATCTTGTTTATTGAGAAGGTTGTTCCTCATTATGTGATATGATGTGTTGAGCTCTTATGCGTGGTAAACTATTAAGTGAGTGGCTATGGGTAAAGCCATATTTATGTGTTTAAAGGAGTTCTGAAGTACTCCTATGAGCTGTGACTCATGATGATTTTATGTTTTTGTTGTTTTTGTTAAATGCGCTACAAGTATTGAGTCTCTTACTCTTCCAATAAAATGATTTAGGTGTCATTTTGTTACAAACGATCCAAGGGGGGATAATGTAACACACTGGATGTTGATAACTTAGTCTAGAGCTTCACTTTATGAACTAAGCCTTAAAATAGTGTTTATAAGGATAAATTCATATAAGAAAAATAATTAGGAATTGTTTAAGTCAAAACAACAAAAAACGACCATAAAGTCAGGAGATTTGTCAGAGATGAGATAATGTGCCTTCATCTGTTTTAAGGGGTTTTAAGAGTTTGTATTAAAGTCAAAATCTTTAATAAGGATGAAAATACACGTTAGGGTGCGTTTAGGGTCAGAACGTTAGAGTACGACTCCCCAAGGACCACCTTTAATATCCTATAAGAGGACAATAACATTTTACACTAGAAGTTGTGATTTTACAGTGGCCATTCACGAAAAAAAAATCGTCGATGGGTCAACGGCCCATCGATGTAGATCGTTTGGTCATTAGTAAATATCCATGAAGGCCCCAAAACCAATTCTATGAAAAAATAAAGGACTACCAGTATCGTCTGTTGTCTAGTTGACGGAATGTCGATGTGTAGTCGTGGTTTGTGTCATCACCCCGAAGTACACCCTAGAAGATACGACATCATTCAATTCAGGACCTTGCATACTTGACCACTTGGAGGTATTTTACAAGCCCTTTGACATGAATAATTACATAATTATCTGATAAGTAGTGCGGAATTAAAAGATTTCACACAAACGAATAGTACTACTTAGAAATATCTTTCATAGAAATTATAGGAAAAGGGTATGTGTCAAAATTATAATCTTAGACATACGAGTATCATGGGTCACGTCCCATACAACAACAAAATAGAAATATCTATCTATTAAAATGCATGTAATAAGAAAACTAAAACATAGTGATATGCTCGAAGCATTTTAGTATATACAAGAACTTTTGTTGAATGATTGCAAATATCCAATCTTTACATCAATGAATTGTCTCAATTGACACCTACACCCTGTAAAATAAGGCAAAATATAAGGAGTTAGTACAGTAGAATGAACTAAGTATGGTTACATGCAATTAAACAATGCTAATAGGACATTTCTATAAAGCGTGTTATTTTGGAGAAAACCTCATAACATGAGTATAAGAAACCTCTTGATGTCATCACCAAAACATTTAAGTCACATTTACCAAGTAACTCGAAATATATAATCCATATAACTTGAAAACATATAAACATAAGACTCTCTTACTAAAAGTGATCCTAAGGCTCAATTGAGTGAGAGATTAAGCGGCCGCCACCCAATCCCTTCAGACAGACCTCAGTGACCCTTAAGGTTTCCTAAGATAATATTTTCCCATTCACAACATTTATTTCACCATTTAAGGTTACTCTAAGATTAACTTTTGTAAAAAATAAAGAACCGGCCATACACCCTCTTCAAGTATACTAATGCATCCCTCAAAGATACCCTAGATAGGGATCCTTTTCATCAATTTACATTAACATAAGTCAATTAATTGATATTACATCAAATATGGACTTCACATAATTGTATTTGAGAATTCCAAGCGAACCTACACCCTAAGACCTTCGAAGCCTACTCATGCTTTGTTAAAGTGTCAATATTCAAGGATATCATAAACTTCTTTCTAGTTTGATGGATCCACCTATTACTTATAATTATAAGAAAACAATCTTTGGTCTACCAATCCTTGTCTTTCAGTCAACATTCATCCATCTACATACAAGACAAAGGTTCTTAAGCCTAGTAAGTCAAGATTTCCATATTCACATACTAGCATGTATCAACTAGATGAACATAGTCTATAACACAAGCCACAAAAATAATCATCATACCAACTATACAACAATACTCATGTATCATGTAGAAACAACAAATTCTTCCTAGGAAGAATACTCGAAATACAACCAACGACATCATTGTAGTCGAACATGACCACCATTAATGTAGTTAAAGAAATCATGCTTTCAACTCATTCATACATATATACGACATAAACCTTCTCATTTATCACATATACAAGTTACAACATGATAACATAATAATTCATAATGTAATGTTGTCAAGGCGACATTTTTCACAATTACAGCACAAAAGCATTGCACCCGTGTGTGGATCATATCAATCTTCAAAAACCAATGCATAAACTACATAATATTGAAGAGTTTAGGCCAACATACAATAATTCAAACATCAAAAACTCCCATCCATAGAAAATTCTAAAAATTTATTTCATAAAGGCTCTTACAAATAGCCATATACACAAATTAAAACAAATAATCAAACCATACAATAACCGAACATAGTTCAATATGGAATTCATCAAATTAGGACACCCTATATATAATTCAAACATATATGAATATCATAATACAATCTTCATAACAAAATAATAATAAAGAGATATGATAAAATTACCCATTATATAGCCAAAATTAGAATTTCATGATTTTCATGGGCTCAAAGGAATTTTGTTTTCAATTAACATCAATTATATCTTAAATCATTGTTTTAAATCATTTTATGGAAGAACACATGGTTATAATCTAAAATAGAAGAATTAATGTTTTTGAACATCTTTGAAAACCATTGGAATTGTCCCCTTGAATGTAAGAGGATTCAAGGATGAATCACCGTGCCATATTTTTTAACAAAAGTAAACTAAATTGATGGAGCAAAACTTCGAAATTATGTCTTCTTACTTGGAGTTTCAAAGCTTCATCAACCGAGCTTTTGGAGAGAAGGAATGGAGAGGTATTATTGTAACGACCTGTTTAGTCGTTTTGAGTAGCAGAATTCAATTCTGGAAAAATTGGCAGAAGCGACGGACCCTACGACGGACCGTCATGGGCACGACGGACCGTCGCAGGGTCTCGTTTAAAAACACTTAGAAAATCTGAAATTGGGTACTGAAAATCGACTCTCTGAACTTCGTGACGGAGTGGCAGGACGGACCGTCGCAGGCTCGACAGCCCGTCACAGGCCATTCACTTAAAATCGAGTTTCTGTAGCATGTGACGGACAGCAGGACGGACCGTCGCACGCACGACGGCGCGTCATGGGCTACGCAATCCCAGGCTGGGTCGGATTTCTGTTAATTTATTTAAGGGGCGTTTTGGACTATTTCCTACTTTAATTATAAAGTGGTGGGTTAATGTTAATAAGTCTAATTACTTGGGGGTTAAAAGAGGTAACCTTAAGTTAACTAGTGGGTTATTATTGCCATCCTTTACACTTAATTATATGTTAATTAGGGTAAAAGAAAGAGGGTTTGAATAAGAAAAATAAGAAAGAACAAAGAGAGACAGAAAAAGATAGAGAACGAGTAGAGACAGAGAGAAATGAAGAGGATAGCAAGGATTCTGAGAAGATAGCTTGTTGATCGCAATTCTTCGGTGGAGGTAGGTTATGGTTTCCCTTACGATATTCGTAGTAAACTCTTAATAGTGAATAATATGTATTGATAGTATTGTAAACCCCTCTATATGCTTAATTGTATGCTTGCATGAATATGATTATGTAATTGTGAATAAACAAGCATGATAAAGCTATTGAAATCCCAAATCTTGATAAAAACCTAATCTCTTGATAATGATGAGGCTGTGGTATAAAAGAAGGCTTGATGAACTGATAGATGGAGATTAAGGGATCGGAGTGTCACGTTCCGACACATAGAATTAAGGGATCGGATGTCACGAACCGACACGTAGACTTAGGGGATCAGGTGTCACGAACCGACACGTAGATTTAGGGGATCGGGTGTCACGAACCGACACGTAGCTTTAGGGGATCAGGTGTCACGAACCGATACGTAGATTTAGGGGATCGGGTGTCACGAACCGACACGTAGATTTAGGGGATCGGGTGTCACGAACCGACACGTAGATTTAGGGGATCGGAGTGTCACGTACCGACACAAGAGGATTAAAGAATATGAGGGAGCGGAGTGTCACGTACCGACACAAGAGAAATAAAGATAATGAATCTTGGAAGATGCTAATATACTCAATCTAATGAATCTAATTCCCAAATGAGTATGATATTGAGGCTTGAGTCCTCATGTGTGAACTTGACGGAAATTGTTAATGATATAGTACTTGTTGTTGCTACATGTTGAGTATCATAGTTGAGTTTATGATATTACTTGGTATATACTGTTTTCTATTTTGAGTTGGCCGATGATATCTACTCAGTACCCGTGTTTTGTACTGACCCCTACTTTTATGTTTTCATCTTTGTTATTTGTGGGGTGTAGCAAACATGCCGTTGTCCTCGCTTCAACAGTAATTCAAGCCAGTCTTACTACATCGGAAATTCAGGGTGAGCTAATACTTCTAGCTTGGACTGGATCTTCTTCTTCAAGTCTTGATGCCTTGAACTTCCGGCATGGACTAGCTTCTTATCTATTTTTAGCTTCTTAGACATTTTAGTTAGTTAATTGATCATAGATGTTCTTGTGATGATGACTTCCAGATTTTGGGGAATAATAGTTATTGATTTGGTTTTTATAAATGAGTTTAAGTCTTCCGCATTATTTTCTGTTGATATTATATTGAAATGTTAAGGTTTAGATTGGTTGGTTCGCTCACATAGGAGGGTAAATGTGGGTGCCAGTCGCGATCGGTTTTGGGTCGTGACAAACTTGGTATCAGAGCATTAGGTTCGTTGGTCTCATCACACAAGAACGAGTCTAGTAGAATCTTAAGGAACGGTAGGGTGACGCCTTTACTTTTCTATGAGAAGCTATAAGACTTTAGGAAAATTCCATTCTTTCATTCTTTCTTTCGTGCTATTACTTGGATCCAATTGGTATCTAGGTGATATAAATTGGTATCTGACCATCTTCACTCTATTTCGCAGATGGTTAGAACTAGAGCAACGACTGCGCCAACATCAACATCGGCAAGACAAGAAGCATCTGAGCCAGCCACTGGGGCTGTAGCTCGAGGAAGAGTAACGGCAAGAGGCCGTGGTAGAGGTCGTGGGAGGACGTCCTCTAGAGGAAGAGGACGAGCACCTAGCCCATCTGATACTAGAGCAGTGACTCCTCCACCGATTGAAGAGGTAGTGAGAGAGGGTGAGGAAGGGGAAACTGAACTAGTACAGAATGAGGGATTTCCTCCCCAACCTACCCCAGACATGATAAATCAGGTTCTTGCTTATCTTAGTGGGTTATCTTATCAAGGTCAAGCACCTCCAGTGTTTTCTGCACCAGCACCTCAGGGTCCGGAGGTACAACATGCGGCTACTGCGGCTCCTCGTATAGATGCCTCATTGGACATAGGCACATTTCCACGTCTGACTACCGGTCCTATAATGACAAATGATCAGCATGAACTTTTCAGTAAGTTCTTGAAATTGAAACCTCCAGTCTTCAAGGGTGCTGAATCTGAGGATGCTTACGATTTTCTGGTTGACTGTCATGAGCTACTACACAAGATGGGTATAGTAGAACGGTTTGGTGTTGAGTTCGTGAGTTATCAGCTTCAAGGGAACGCCAAAATGTGGTGGCGGTCACATTTTGAGTGTCAACCGACAGAGGTAACACCTATGACTTGGGCCTCATTCTCTAGCTTTTTTATGGAGAAGTATATTCCCCGGACTTTGAGGGATAGGAAAAGGGATGAGTTCTTGAGCCTAGATCAAGGTAGGATGTCGGTCAATGCATATGAGGCTAAGTTTCGTTCCCTATCCAGATATGCCACTCAACTTTGTTTCAGTCCACAAGAGCGGATTCGTCGTTTTGTGAAGGGGTTGAGGTCAGAGTTGCGGATTTCAGCCTTACAGGTAGCGGCTACGGCAAAATCCTTCCAAGAAGTGGTAAATTTCGTGGTAGAGGTGGAAGGAGTGAAGCTAGATGAATTCGCCATGGCGTCGACATCAAAGAGGTTTCGAAAGGGAGGTGAGTTTAATGGTTCTTACTCTAGAGGACAGGGTTTCGGAGTTTACTTAGTCCGAGCGATTCAGTCTTCGCTACAGACTGTAGTTGGGGGTCCACCTCAGACCGGCCAACACTTTTCTGAGAGACCTATGCTTGACTCTAGAGAGTGTTATGGATGTGGGGAGACTGGACATATTAGGAGGAATTGTCCCAAACAGAGTAATAGACCCCTAATAGCTAGAGGTAGAGGTGGTCATGGTAGAGGCCGTTATTCTGGAGGACGTGGTGGTTGAGGTAATGGTGGTCACCAAAACGGCAGAGGTGATGGGCAAACTGGAGCCACTACACCACAACATGGTAGGGGCAACGGACAAACAAATGAAAGGGCCCATTGTTATGCTTTCCCTGGGAGATCGGAGGCGGAGACATCTGATGTTGTCATCACAGGTAATCTTCTGATTTGTGATTGCATGGCTTCTGTATTGTTTGATCCTGGATCCACATTTTCTTATGTATCTTCCTCATTTGCTAATGGTCTAAATTTACGTTGTGAATTACTTGATATGCCTATTCGTGTTTCTACTCCAGTGGGTGAATCTGTGGTAGTTGAAAAAGTATATAGGTCTTGTTTGCTGAACTTTGTGGGGAGCAACACTTATGTAGATTTGGTTATCTTAGAAATGGTTGATTTTGATGTAATTCTGGGTATGACTTGGCTTTCTCTGAATTTTGCAATCTTTGATTGTAATGCTAAAACGGTGACGTTAGCCAAGCTTGGGATAGATCCGTTAGTGTGGGAGGGTGACTACACTTCCAATCCGGTGCGTATCATCTCCTTTCTCCGTGCTAAGAAAATGGTTAGTAAAGGGTGTTTAGCTTTCTTGGCCCATCTCAAGGATGACACTACCCAAGTACCTTCGATTGAGTCGGTTTCGGTAGTCCATGAGTTTCTGGATGTATTCCCTGCAGATCTTCCTGGTTTGCCACCAGATAGGGATATTGACTTCTGCATTGATCTTGAACCGGGCACTCGCCCCAATTCTATACCCCGTTATAGAATGGCTCCCGCGGAGTTGAGAGAGTTAAAGGCCCAACTTCAAGAGTTGTTGAGCAAAGGCTTCATCAGACCAAGTGCATCTCCTTGGGGTGCTCCGGTTTTGTTTGTGAAGAAGAAGGATGGGAGTTTTCGGATGTGCATAGACTACCGGCAATTGAACAAGGTAACTATTAAGAACAAGTATCCTCATCCTCGCATTGATGACTTGTTCGATCAATTACAAGGTGCCTGTGTGTTCTCTAAGATTGACTTGAGATCTGGTTATCATCAATTGAAAATACGGGCAACGGATGTGCCAAAGACTGCTTTTCGAACAAGGTATGGGCATTACGAATTTGTGGTGATGTCTTTTGGTCTTACGAATGCCCCTGCTGCGTTCATGAGCTTGATGAACGGGATTTTTAAGCCATATTTGGACCTCTTCGTGATCGTATTTATTGATGATATATTGGTATACTCCAAGAGCAAGAAGGAACATGAAGAGCATTTGAGAATGGTATTGGAAATATTGAGGGAGAAAAAGCTTTATGCCAAGTTCTCTAAGTGTGAGTTTTTGCTAGATGCAGTGTCCTTCTTGGGGCACGTGGTTTCTAAGGAAGGAGTGATGGTGGATCCTTCTAAGATTGAGACAGTGAAGAATTGGGTAAGACCCACTAATGTGTCAGAAATAAGGAGCTTTGTTGGGTTAGCTAGCTACTACCGCCGATTTGTCAAGGGATTCTCTTCTATTGCTTCCCAATTGACGAACTTGACTAAGCAGAATGTTCCATTTGCATGGTCGGACGAATGTGAGGAAAGCTTTCAGAAACTCAAGACTTTGTTGACTACCGCACCTATCCTTACCTTGCCAGTAGAGGGTAAGAACTTCATTGTTTATTGTGATGCTTCCTATTCTGGGTTGGGTGCAGTGCTAATGCAAGAGAAGAGTGTAATTGCTTATGCTTCAAGGCAATTAAAGGTGCACGAACGTAACTATCTGACCCACGATTTTGAATTGGCTGCGGTAGTGTTTGCATTGAAGCAATGTAGACACTATTTATATGGGGTTAAGTGTGAGGTCTACACGGATCATCGTAGCCTTCAGTATGTCTTTACTCAGAAAGATTTGAACTTAAGACAGAGGAGATGGATGGAGTTACTAAAGGACTACGATATCACTATCTTGTATCATCCGGGAAAAGCGAATGTTGTGGCAGATGCTTTAAGTAGAAAAGCGGGAAGCATGGGAAGTCTAGCTCACTTGCAAGCTTCTAGACGTCCATTGGCTAGAGAGGTTCAGACTCTGGCTAACGACTTGATGAGGTTAGAAGTAAATGAGAAGGGAGGATTGTTGGCTAGTGTGGAGTCAAGATCTTCTTTTCTTGACAAGTTTAAGGGAAAACAGTTTAATGATGAAAAATTGATCCGGATCCGAGATAAAGTGTTGAAGGGAGAGGCTAAAGAAGCGACAATCGATGAGGAAGGTGTTATGAGAATCAAGGGAAGGGTATGTGTACCCCGAGTTGATGATTTGATCAACACTATTTTGACAGAGGCTCATAGTTCAAGGTATTCTATACATCCGGGTGCAACCAAGATGTACCGCGACCTAAAGCAACACTTTTGGTGGAGTAGAATGAAGCGGGATATTGTGGATTTTATTGTCAAATGTCCAAACTGTCAACAAGTAAAATATGAACACCAAAGGCCCGGAGGAACACTTCAGAGAATGCCCATTCCGGAATGGAAGTGGGAAAGGATTGCAATGGATTTTGTGGTTGGTCTTCCAAAGACATTGGGAAAGTTTGATTCTATTTGGGTAATTGTTGATAGGTTAACTAAGTCTGCTCACTTCATTCCGGTCAAGGTGACTTACAATGCAGAGAAGTTAGCCAAACTTTACATCTCGGAAGTGGTGCGATTGCATGGGGTTCCACTCTCCATTATATCAGATAGAGGTACGCAGTTTACTTCTAAGTTTTGGAAAACATTGCATGCGGAATTGGGTACTAGGTTGGACCGTAGTACTGCGTTCCATCCTCAGACCGATGGTCAGTCTGAGCGAACGATTCAAGTGTTGGAGGATATGCTTCGTGCATGTGTGATATAGTTTTGTGGCCATTGGGATAGCTTCTTACCCTTAGCGGAATTCTCCTACAACAATAGCTATCACTCAAGTATTGATATGGCTCCATTTGAAGCATTGTATGGTAGGAGGTGTAGGTCCCCCATTGGTTGGTTTGATGCATTTGAGGTTAGACCTTGGGGTACTGAACTTTTGAGGGATTCATTAGAGAAAGTGAAATCTATTCAAGAAAAGCTTTTAGCGGCACAAAGTAGGCAAAAAGAATATGCAGATCGAAGGGTTAGAGACTTAGAGTTCATGGAGGGTGAACAAGTCTTGTTGAAGGTTTCGCCAATGAAAGGGGTGATGCGGTTTGGTAAAAGAGGTAAACTTAGCCCAAGGTATATTGGTCCATTTGAAGTACTTAAGCGAGTAGGGGAGGTGGCTTATGAGTTAGCCTTGCCTCCAGGACTGTCCGGAGTGCATCCGGTATTCCATGTGTCTATGTTGAAAAGATACCATGGGGATGGAAACTATATTATCCGTTGGGATTCAATTTTGCTTGACGAGAATTTGTCTTATGAGGAGGAACCTGTTGCCATTCTAGATAGGGAAATTCGCAAGATGAGATCAAGGGAGATTGCATCCATCAAGGTGCAATGGAAGAATCGGCCGGTTGAAGAAGCAACTTGGGAGAAGGAGGTCGATATGCGAGAAAGATACCCACACTTGTTTACAGATTCAGGTACTCCTTTTTCGCCCTTGTTTTCCTTCTTGTGATCGTTCGGGGACGAACGATGGGTAAATTGGTATCTATTGTAACGACCTGTTTAGTCGTTTTGAGTAGCAGACTTCAATTCTGGAAAAACTGGCAGAAGCGACGGACCCCACGACGGACCGTCATGGGCACGACGGACCGTCGCATGGTCTCGTTTCAAAACACTTAGAAAATCTGAAATTGGGTACTGAAAATCGACTCTCTGAACTTCGTGACGGAGTGGCAGGACGGACCGTCGCAGGCTCGACGGCCCGTCACAGGCCATTCACTTAAAATCGAGTTATTGTAGCATGTGACGAACAGCAGGACGGACCGTCGCAGGCACGACGGCCTGTCACGGGATACGCAATCCCAGGCTGGGTCAGATTTCTGTTAATTTATTTAAGGGGCGTTTTGGACTATTTCCTACTTTAATTATAAAGTGGTGGGTTAATGTTAATAAGTCTATTTACTTGGGGGTTAAAAGAGGTAAGCTTAAGTTAACTAGTGGGTTATTATTGCCATCCTTTACACTTAATTATATGTTTATTAGGGCAAAAGAAAGAGGGTTTGAATAAGAAAAATAAGAAAGAACAAAGAGAGACAGAAAAAGATAGAGAACGAGTAGAGAGAGAGAGAAACGAAGAGGATAGAAAGGATTCTGAGAAGATAGCTTGTTGATCGCAATTCTTCGGTGGAGGTAGGTTATGGTTTCCCTTATGATATTCGTAGTAAACTCTTAATAGTGAATGATATGTATTGATAGTATTGTAAACCCCTCTATATGCTTAATTGTATGCTTGCATTAATATGATTATGTAATTGTGAATAAACAAGCATGATGAAGCTATTGAAATCCCAAATCTTGATAAAAACCTAATCTCTTGATAATGATGAGGCCGTGGTATAAAAAAAGGCTTGATGAACTGATAGATGGAGATTAGGGGATCGGAGTGTCACGTTCCGACACATAGAATTAAGGGATCGGGTGTCACGAACCGACACGTAGACTTAGGGGATCGGGTGTCACGAACCGACACGTAGATTTAGGGGATCGGGTGTCACGAACCAACACGTAGCTTTAGGGGATCGGGTGTCACGAACCAACACGTAGATTTAGGGGATCGGGTGTCACGAACCGACACGTAGATTTAGGGGATCGGGTGTCACGAACCGACATGTAGATTTAGGGGATCGGAGTGTCACGTACCGACACAAGAGGATTAAAGAATATGAGGGAGCGGAGTGTCACGTACCAACACAAGAGAAATAAAGATAATTAATCTTGGAAGATGCTAATATACTCAATCTAATGAATCTAATTCCCAAATGAGTATGATATTGAAGCTTGAGTCCTCATGTGTGAACTTGACGGAAATTGTTAATGATATAGTACTTGTTGTTGCTACATGTTGAGTATCATAGTTGAGTTTATGATATTACTTGGTATATGCTGTTTTCTATTTTGAGTTGGCCGATGATATCTACTCAGTACCCGTGTTTTGTACTGACCCCTACTTTTATGTTTTCTTCTTTGTTATTTGTGGAGTGTAGCAAACGTGCCGTCGTCCTCGACTCAACAGTAATTCAAGCCAGTCTTACTACATCGGAAATTCAGGGTGAGCTAATGCTTCTAGCTTGGACTGGATCTTCTTCTTCAAGTCTTGATGCCTTGAACTTCCGGCATGGACTAGCTTCTTATGTATTTTTAGCTTCTTAGACATTTTAGTTAGTGAATTGATCATAGATGTTCTTGTGATGATGACTTCCAGATTTTGGGGAATAATAGTTATTGATTTGGTTTTTATAAATGAGTTTAAGTCTTCCGCATTATTTTATGTTGATATTATATTGAAATGTTAAGGTTTAGATTGGTTGGTTCGCTCACATAGGAGGGTAAATGTGGGTGCCAGTCGCGATCGGTTTTGGGTCGTGACAATTGTCTTAGACTTGAGGGTTTTGATTTGAAGGGTGACTTAGAACATAAAAATGCTCAATAACCGACAATAACTAGTCCAAAAAATACACAAAAAACCTATTTCCTTATAGGAAACATAACAAAGTCCAACATAACTTAAGTTTTCTGAATTTTTATTGTAAAACAAGTCCGCAACGCAAGGCTCGTCATATATGAATTTTTCAAATAAATTTTGCGGCAGTCAAATCTATGGTGTGTCCCGCGATGTGGACTGAAATCTAGTCCTTGATAAACCAAGTCTGCAACGTGGCCTTGTTCCCTCTATGTGTATTTTGTTGTTTTCTTGGGAACCTGACTTTGATACCATGTTTATCACGACAGCGGAGCACTTCCTAGACATAACCGGCATCTTCTTCTTCAAAGACGACTAAGACTAAACTTTATTATTCATCATAAAATATCATAGGTCAAAAATGCGGAAAACATATTTTTTATGCACAGTGAGGTACACATAGACCTCTCACATATCATATATGGAGTTTATGTAGACTCCTCTTTTATTAAGCTTATATAGGCTTATTTTTTAGACAACATAAACAATACAAGAGAATTAGTCAAATATTTGGCCTCACACTAAATCATGTAAACTGAAGTACAGCATTCGGGCATAGCCCTTATACAAATTCTTTTTACCATATATTGCTTACAACAATGTTTATAAGAATAGTAATGATATATTTCTTTAGACAATAGCAACATTACTAAGGTAAAACAAATGGCACCATCCTCGAACTTGAGGACTCACCAGCAAGTTAGAGGAAAAGTTCATGTCTTCTTAAAGTGATCCTAGAAGCTTTTCAATGGCCATAATCTTCAATATTTAGGAAAAAAGAAAAAATATGTGTTAGTACAAACCACATGTACTAGGTATAGTTATTATGTATGAAATAATACATGCATGATAAAGGAACAATTTACTCAAAATTGATCATTATAACAATTAACCTAAAATGCACATACATGGAATATTACAAATAAACTACATCATGATATTCACCCAACACATATGAAACCCAAAGCAAAACTGGTGCAATTCAAAGAATATAATCCCATAACCTCTCCAAGGCTAACCATCACATAAAGTCACCTACTACATGCATACAACATAACCTCATACTTTATCATTATATGTTTTATTCATAATATCATATATAATTTGGCATGCATAACATGTAATCAACTTAATCATATAAGAATAATACTAAGACCCTCACTTAGTATCCCACATGTGCGATGAGTAAGTGAAGTCTTATACCCTACCTCACCCTATGTAGTGACCGTTATGGCAAGCCCTAATGATACTTCACATATTTGACTTTTTCATTAAACATTTTCCATTAGGGAAGGAAGTGCAGTAACCGACATGAGACCATTTGAGCTACATGGAATCCAGTGTTCTCCTCCCACACCGGAGAGAGAGGGTTAACACATACCTAAAGTGTAACCATTCACACATAGCTATCTAGGTGGATTCATTAAGATATAGTCCTATGTGGGCTTTTAGTTAATGGTCAAATAGTTGATACTAGAAACCTGAACTTTCTTAATGTGGAGATTTACATCTAATGAAACAATACATGTCTTGGGAATCCAATCACGGCCCGATAGTATACCCTAGAAAAAATGTTATTCTCAAATTGTGCCATGGTGTACTCGACCTTTCAAAGGTCTTGTACAAGACCTTTGACATCAATTAGTGCGTACAACAATAAAATGCAATGTGGAAATAAAACTTTTCCCACAATAAAGTAATACTTCAAGATATTTTTTATAGCAAATCATAGTAAAAGGCTAAGTCTCTTGTAGACATCTTAGACACACGACTGTCTTTGGTCACAATCCATAAATGAATAAAATAGAGATATCTATGTCTATTACAATGTCTTTAACAAGAAAAGCTTAACATAGTTATGTGCTTGAATTAATTGGCGACATATCACATCTTTTTTTAATGAATACTAATATCCAAGCTTCACTTCAGTGACTCCTCTCAATCCCACCTAACCTTTAGAGATAAGACAACATATACAGATTTAGTACATTATAATGCACTAATTATGGTGATATGCAATAAAACCATGTTAAAACGACATTTATATAAAACATACTCTTTTCGAAGGAAACATCATATCATAGGTATAAGATTCACATATAAGATACATAAACACATACAAGTCACATTCCACAATATAGCAACAATATAACTTCAAAAACAAAAGCATGAGACCTTTTTACCAAAGGTCATCCTAAGACCCACCTAAGTTATGAAAGGGCCGCCCATACAACCCCTTCACACACACCTAAATGATCCTTAAGACTACCTAAGATAATATTATTCCATTTTCCACATTTATATCACCACCTAAGGTTACTCTAAGATTCACTTGAGTAAAGCATGAATAGAACGCCCGTAAACCCTATTCAAGACTACTTATGTAAGCTACCCTATATAGGATCCTTTTCTTAAAATTACACTAACTTAATTCATACTCATTCATTAAGTCAATTAAGAGATACTATATTTTATGCACTTCACATAATTGTCTTGGAGAGGACCTTAGGAACCTACATACTAGCCTCATAAAGCCTACTCGTTCCATGTCTAGGTTGCATTCCATTAAACTATCTAAACATTGTAGAACATCTCCAACACTAGAATGAATCCCAAACGATAAGAATATGTCGTACTAGCTCGACATTGAATCAAGAGTCTACACTTTTCCAATGGAGGTTGTTCTACATGCAAATGGTTGAACTAGGACGAATCCCATGTGAGCACATGGTTATGAAATATCAAGGGCTTCTTTGTACTCTAGTCTCATTCTAAATAAGTTGTACTACCAGAAGCAAATTTACTAGGTGCTAGCCATGTTCTCATAGAGTATGTTTATTGACATAAGAGAAAAAGAAATGGTACCATCTCTTAATTATTACATAATCATGATACACCTACCCAAGATGTGTCCTCTAGAGCTTCTTCTGAATGGTCAATAAGGATAGCTCAATGAATTTATTAGAAATGATTTCATGACATTCACGACAATATATATCTAAGTCCACCATTCACACACCAATGATAATGTTACCACTCTAAAATTTAAGGATATCATAACCTTATTTCTACGTTCAAGGTTCTATGTCATTGTCCTTATTTACATATTCAAGGTCCTATGTTATTCATCTTTGGAAGGGAACTATCTTAGGTCTACAAATCCTAGATTTTAAACAATCATTTGTCGATACACAAACAAGATAGAGGTTATTAAGCCTACTAAGTCAACAAGTTGATATTCCCATTCTAGAATATATCAAGTAGGGTAATATAGTCTTCTACACAAGACACACACATGATCATCATGTCAACTACAAAACAATATTCATGTATCGTGTAGGAAAATCCAAGTCTACCCAGCAAGATACACTAACAATACAACTAGAGAAATCATCTTAGTCTTGCATGATCAACTATAATACAATAGGAGAAAACATGATTTCAATTCATTCAAACATATATTCCACAGAGGCCTTCATATTGATCAAATATATAAGTTATAACAACATAACATCAAAGCGCCTACAGTAATACCAATAAGGCTACAATCTTATCAATTTATACCACATAAGCAACACCACCATAAGTCGACCATACCAATAATAAAAATTCAGTGCCTATATTATACAATACAAAATATGTAAGGTAAACATACTACCAATGAAACATCACAATTTCCAATCCTTAGTAAATTCAACTAATTCAAGCCACAAAGGCTCTTAGCAATAGTCATACACACAATTCCATAGAAAGATTACACAATGCAATATCAAATTAGTCAAATTAGGACAACCTATAGACTATTCCAACATGCTTCTTACATATTTCAATAGCCAAATGTAATCTAAACAAGAAATTAGTACAATAGCGTCATGATCAAATCATCCATATTATAGACAAATAAAGATTTCATGATATACATGGGTTAATAAGAAATTTCATCTAAAATATTTCAATTAAAATCAATTATATCATAAAGTATTGTTTCAATACATTTCATTAAAGAAACCATGGCTAGAATATTAAATAGAATATTTCATGGTTTTGATCATCTTCGAAAACTATTTGAGTTGGAATCCTTAAATAGAAGTGAATACAAGGATGAAACACCATACATTATGTGAAGAAAATCCCATGAAAGTGATTAACAAAAACATGGAAAATCAGTCTTCTTCTTTGAAGCTTCAATGTATTATCAATGGAAGTTTTGGACAGAAGGAATGGAGAGGTTTTGTTTTGAATTAAGGGTTTTTTTTATTGGTGAGTTTTCATGATCAAATAGCCAATAATCATTAATAAAACTTACTTAAAAGACCCAAAGTACCCCTGCACATATTGCACCATTTAACCAATTATAAATTGACTTAAAACAATTCAACAAAATATACGACATGGTTGCGCGTCGCAGAGGCACTTACAATTCATGGTATTGGAAAATATTGAGAAATAATGATTCATGTAGGCCCCGAGTCACAGGAAAAACTTCTTTCCCTTTTATTTTAGGACGAACGACGCACAAGGGATGGTAAATCTTGGCTTCCTCGGCAACTTCATTGGCCCATATTTGGGTCCTCTAGAATGACTCTTTAGTATTTTCATGGGGTATCGTTCTCGTACTTTACAAGACTTTAAATTTTAGGCTATGTATAGGAACCATTAATTCTTATTTTCACCCTCAAACGATACCGAATCTCCACTACAAAACACTACGATGCACTGGTTCAAGTTGTACTAGTTTACGGACGACTTGGACATTTCAATTCCAAAGACTTCCAAATTCCTCAAACGGAATTCTAACACTATAATTTATAATTCTTGGACTTTATAACATCATGACACACATTCTAGGATCTAGCTTCACCTAGTTCTTTTTTAGAGGTGTTTAAAATTCGGACTTGCTAAATGTGACGAAACCCATGTGGGAGGCCGGACATGCTAAATGTGAGACCTCAATCTCATTTATGTGTCTATTCAGTGATGAGAATTTATTACCTTTAGTAATAACCATACTCATCATACAATTTACACATTATTATCTTCTAGACCTTTATCTAAATAACTCATCATAATAGCTCATACGTATTTATAAGTGAGAACTATCCTTTCACTTTAGAAACCACAAACAAGTGAGTTAACCTTTCAGTAAACACTATATTATAATCATTAGAAGCTACTTTGAATAATATTATAATGATAAAATACATGCATACTTCATTAACCAATTAAATATTCTAGTGTTAAGGATGATGAATACTTGTCATCCACATCACATCCACATATTATACATAGGAGCATTAATATCTAAGTAAATAATACTTCAAATTGAATTCATGAAGAATCATTAATTAGACCTTCTTTCCCTTTCATTGCCTTCATACATCAATTACCAAAGAATACATAAATAATGAATAATAACGGTATATTCAAGAAGTAATTACACAATTAACATAAATACAATCATTAAACACACTCATAATGTCAAAAATTCACCATATCAATTCAAGGTTTTCATGAGATTGGGAAATCCATGGGTTCATCAGGATCTTGGGTGACTAATAAGAATTAACCATCAATGTATACTTAAAAACATTAATTGACCATAATTCATCCCAATTCATTCTTAATTTTATTTTTTAAAAGAGACCCATTGAAAAGAAAAACCCTTGTTCTAGGGAAGTTTGAAATATTTTTTAAACTAACTCTTGGGGAAAGGAATACTTATAAAGAAAGAAACTATATCTTAAACAAGACTTTAGCCTTAAATTTGAGTTGAAAACTTGGTAATTTGGTCTTCTTCTTCAAACTTCAATGCTTCTTCAATGAAGGTTGAGTAGAGAAAGAAAGTAGAGACAAGGGAGAGCATTAGGCTTATGATTTCTGAATTTGATTTTAATGGGAAATTTTGTTTTAAAAATAATGTAAAATTAATATATAACCCTCACCTAATATACCCAAAAGATATCTCACTTAATTTGACCTTTTAGGGAAGTCAAACTTGAATTATAATTTAATTTTTTCATCTGGAATTTAACACTCGAAAAATCCATTACCTAGTCTATAGACTCACCTTTCTAATAATGACTAAACTAATGTTTAGAGACCTATACTTACATAATAAAGTTTATTTAGAAGTATTTGAGCCTTAATGTCAACGGAAGACCTTCATGTCTGAAAACTAGAGAAATTCAACTAGTGGACGTCCTTATATTTGGTGAAGGTTACGAAGATTCATTTGATTGTAATACTTGTTAAAAGACTTTGAATAAGTAAAATAAAGTTTATAGTGTGAAAAATTATTTTCACAATTCCCTAAGCAACATCTGATGTGTAATTGAGGAGGACCTGAACATTGACAATTAGGCTGTGAAAGTAGCCTGTCACCAGACAATATTTGAAAGTCTCCACGCATCACGTAGCCTACATTTGGCAAGAAAAAAGTTGATTACGACACGGATCCTTCCCTAGCCTAACTCCCTAAACCTGTATTTCAGAAGAAAAAAAATTTGAAATGTACCCGCGACGCACATCCACTTCCCTTATTTGTTCGTGGCGTTATTTTATTCAATTAGACTTCACCAAAAGATCCAATTATGTGAGGGGTGGTTTGGGTAATTTATGGAGTGAGTATTTATTTATTTAGGGTCTGTTTAAAGTCATTTTAACACACTCAAAATTAATTCGCTAAATTTCTCTCTTCTCTCTAAATTCTCTTTCTAACTCTACTCCATTGAAGAGCATTGGAAGCTTGGGGAAGAAAGTTAAGTTCATAATTTTTTTCTAAAATCCATCGGTAAATTCGTCATCAAATTATGAATTCTTCACTCTTGGCATTCATTTCCGCTTGAGGTATTCAATGTTTATTTCTAAACCACCCAATTCGAAGGGGTTTCCTATACAAATGGGTTTTCTTCTAAATTTAAAATTGATGATTGATTATGACGTATTGAGACTGCATAAGGTTAATTGAGTATATATTGTTGAGTAGTTGATGTTGATTAATGGAAATTCGTGTGATCCATGCCATTTCCCCAATTTCCCCAAATCTTCTATCTTTCTTATAAATTGATGGGAATTGATATATCTATTGATTGTTAGACTTGTTTTAACTATCCTATGTCATTTATGGACTGCCTAAGGTCATGTATTGTTGGGATTGGATCTATTTCTTGATGAATTATGTAACACCCTATAATTTTCATGACCCATACTTGAGGCTCATATGTTGTATAATGATGATTGTATACCGAAAATAGTATAAATTACTTGATTGAGAAGTATTGGAACCATGGCATTAAAGAAAGGTCTTCGCGTCTGAAAACGAGCTAAATTTAACTAGTAGAGGTCCCTATGTTTTGGGAAGGTTTCGAAGGGTAATATTGAGTGTAATACTTGTAAAATGACTTTAAATATGTAAAATATAGAATAGAGGGTCGAAATGTAAAGTCACATAATCCTAAGGACCACCGAAAGGGTCCTTGGAGAGGACCCAAAAATTGGTGAGCATGGTGCCAAAGAAGACTGCTAGCAGCCATCACACAAGGATACAACTTGGCCTTTAAAAGAAGGTCCTACACGAGGTCAACTGCCTCAACCCGGATTGAATAAATTAATCGTGAAATTAACCCCGCAACTCACAGCCACTTCCTAGATTTGTTAAAGACGTATTTTAAGCATTTTGACTATACCAAAAGACCCATTTATGTGAGGGGTGTTTCGGGTAATTTACTGGGAAACTAATAAGGTCTTACGGTCTGTTTTAGGTCAATATTAACAGCCAAATCAAGTCTCAAAAGGTGAAATTAAAAATTACTCTCATCTCTCCGTGATTCACATCTTCTCTAAACCTCCGTAGAAGACCTATAGTGCTCCAAGAAGAAGATCAACACTTTAAGTTTCCAATCCAATTTGTTTGATTTATCATCTTTAATGTATGGTTTATTTCAATATTGGGATGCTTTTTCAAATAGGTCATCAAAAAGATGATTTCTATATCCCCCCAAATCTAGTTTTTTCTTCTACGCATGGGTCTTCTTTGAAAAATTAAATTATGAATAAAGTGTGCAAAATTATGATGAATTAATGTTGCTTAAGTATGTATTTATTGTTAACTGATGATCTCATATGAGATTTCACTAGACCTATGTCTTTCCACCAATTTGATGAAAACCTTGATTTGATATGGTGAAATGTTAAGATTACGAACATGTAGATTGACTACATTGTGGTTAATTATTTAATTTTTTCTTTAATTTACATTATTTGTGTAATTTGTTATGTATTCTTCTTAATGGAAATGTAAAGGTTCTTTGAAGGGAAAAGAGGTGTGTTGATTGGTTCTTCGTGGATTTAAATATGAATTATGTGTTACATAGATAGTAATGTTTCTAGGTCTAATGTGTGTTTGTGATGTTGGTGCTATGTATTCCTCATACTTAATCCTAGACTATTTAATTGGTTATAATTTAAGAAAGTATGTTATGTTATGATTATTATATGATTGAAAGTAGTTTTTTATGATTATACTAAAATTTTAAGTGAAAGTTTACTCACTTATGAGGTGATGTCTAAACTGAAAGAATTGTTCTCACTATTAATTACCTATGTGCTATATATGATAAGATGATTACATAGGGTCTAGAAGAAACTAATGTGAACTTCTATTATGAGATATTACGATTACTAAAGGGAAAAATTTCTTAGAACTGAAAGGGTATTTAAATTAGATGGAGGTCTCACGTTTGTAACTCCGGCCTCCCACATGGTCTTCCTCACATTAGTGTGTATGGATTCCCTAATTATATTATGTCTCATGCAAAGGAAACCTACACGTAAGTAAGTCAAGGTTTATAGTAACTATCTCGTTTACCCTTAACTATGTGACCATATAGGACTCTAGTTTAGTGAATCCATCTAGAGAGCTATGTATGAAAGGTTGCACCTTTAGAAAATGTTAACACTCTAATTTTTGTGTGCGAGTAGAAAATATGATTCTTTGTAGCTTACATGGTCCCATGGTGGTTATTGCACTTCTTTCCATAATGTAAAAGTAAATTAACAAGTTAAATATGTGAACTCTTATTAGGCTTAGCTTGAAGGTTACAACATTATACATTGCACATCTGGGATCCCAAGGGATGGTTCTAGTAGTGTTTTTTTGTGATTATCATTATGATTATGATTAGGTTTATAGGATATACGTAGTATGAAATATGATGCACGTTATATATGAGAAAATGTTGTATGTATGAAGTGGCTTGCTTATTGTGATACTTAGTTTGGATAGCGTTATGGGGATTTAATTTTTGCTTTGCACAAGTATTGCTTGAGTACTTCTATGTTGATAAGATTATGATCTTCTTTATGTGTGTACATTGAATTTTTTTACATTATGCATGGTTTTCACTAAATTGTTCTTTTTCTCAGGCATTAATGATTTTTATGCGTATAGGGACGTACATGTTTTTTTCTAACCCATATTTTTCCTTTTTTGCCAAACATTAAATATTCGGGCCATTGAGGTTTATTGACGCTAAAGCAACAAGACTTGAACTAGACTCTCAATGAGGATAACACCACCTACTCTACCTTAGTCGTACTTTTATTGTCTAAGTACATTCTTTTCCCTCCTGTCGTTGAAGATGGTAATGTAAGCCGTAAGTGGCAAATATGAATTTGTATAAGGTCTATGCCCGAATATTTTACTTCATTTAGATGGTTTAATGTGTGACAATGATTTAGAATAAATTATTATGTATTATTGTGTTATCTAAATGAGAAGCCTTAATAAGTTTCCTACGTGAGAGGTCTATGTAAATCTCACTAAGTATATATCAAAATTTTAGTTTTTCCACACTATTTACCTTTAATATGTGATGACGAACTCTAAGAGGCTTGTCTTGGTCCTTTTTGAGGAAGCCGACGCCGGTAATGACTATGGTGTACTTTGGATCATTACAATCGTGGTATCATAGCATTGCGTAAAAGAAAATCTTAGGATTGATGTCTCACCAAAACACGTGTTTGTAATGTCTTATTCATAATTGTGAAGCGGCGCAGTTACGAATGAGTATATGAAGCGACGCAGTTACGAAATGCAAGTACAACACCTTCTTTCGATGTAGAGTTTCATGAAGTCGGATTCCATGATTATCTCACATGCTCTAATGTCAGTTAAAGGGAATGTTCCCGAAAGTAAATTTATTGAATGAAATTAATAAGAAGAGTTTTAACTAGGTTTAAATAAGGGGTTCTACTTAGTATAGGTAAAGGTATTGAACTTTAACTATGCATTTCACAAGTTGACCTTTAGGGGAGCCCTAGGGTGATGTTGTTATGTACTTATCATATAAATGAAATTTATAATGTTGACATTACATGATGTTGATCTCATATGATGTTGACTTCACTTGATGAACAAGATATTGGTCTAAATAGTAATGTATGATAAAGACTACATATGCTATGATGTAATATGAAATATACACATTGCTTATGTCCTCTTTTCTAGTTTACTTGAATATGTGGGGTTTATGGGGCTTAACATGAGCATTTGACTGGTAGGATTCGGATAAAATTGTGAGTAAGTGTCTTGTATGCTTAAATGTTATGAACTCTAAGATATGAAATATTGATATGGCTTTATGATGATGTTTTTCTTCTATATGGATATGAACTTGTCATAATGATTTTGTAATCATTGACTTGTATATGCTCTTCTGTCTGCATAAAGGCTTTGAAAAATAACTTAGCATGTTTAATAAAAATGTCCCTTTGTGCATGGTTTTAATTGCATGTATTTCTATTCACATTACATGTGGTTTATATGAACCCATAGTCTACATACTTTTACGATTATGTACGTTCAAGGCAATGAAAAGTAGGAGGACATTCTCAAGGATGACTTTGATTTAGTCCCATGTTATTGGTGAGTTCTCAAGTCCAAGGATGCCACTATTCTAGATTTATGAGTATTGGCTATGTATAAAGAAACTTGTTTTTTCCTCATATTGATACTTTGTTGTAAGACTATATGTGACATACTGTACTAGTGTAAGGGTTATGCCCAAACTTTGTAATTCCCTATTATATGGGTATATGTGAGACAAATATTATACAACCTTATGAATTGGATATATTACATAAATGAGAAGTCTATGTACATTTCATGAATGAGGAGTCTATGTAAACTACATATAGGATAAACTAGAAGTCTAAGTATACTTGACTATGTAAAAGTTCGAAATTTTTCACATTTTACCTACCCATGATATGTCATCATGTATTCTATGGGCTAGTCTAAAGCCTTTTTTAGGACGAAGACGCCGGTTACGTATAGGGGGTGCTCCCTGGTTGTGACACTTTAACCCATTAATTCCCTCAAAATGAGTTAGTTCTTGAGCTTCTCTATACATTGTCCAGGTCTAGGGTTCTTAAGTATTAGGAATTCATTCTAATATAGGTATTATAGTTTAATGATCGAAAAGTAAATCTTTATGTAGATGTAGTATAGTTCCACGAATAGAAAAATGTAACGTAGCGTGTGTTAATGATCCGTATTTCATGAATTATACTTCTGGAAATGATTTGTCAAACAATCATGCCATATCATTTTATATATGTGTATATAGTCCATTCTCAGATACATACAAATATTTTTAGATAAAAATAGTTTAATTTGTGTTTTAAACAATATATTCAGTAGGAAGTAAATTAAGCATCGATCGATCAAAAGGATGAAAGCTCATCCATCAATATAGGTAGATACTATTGACAAAAAATATGTAAGCTCGATATTATACAAATTAATCTCTTTTGCTTTTGTTCAATACGTTGAACGAGGAACCAAATTAGTTTTTTTCACCTAATATCGCTCCTCGTTATTTCTAACCTTTCGAATCAGTTTGGTTGGTATAATGGAAAATAGGAATATTCGGTGATTCAAGAAGTAACTTTTCATTATTCCTAAATTCATACTAATGGAAATTGACTAAACAAATATTCAACTTTATAACTTAGTATAATGATAATGTATTATCCAGTTAGTTACTTTTTTATTACAAATAAAAATAAAATTCTCCCATCAAATATGAATACTGGATTGGGGTTTACAAAGCCCCTCATCGGATTTGAACCGATGATTTACGCCTTACCATGGCGTTACTCTACTACTGAGTTCAAAGGGCCTTTTTTATTTAATTCCCAAATGTTTCACTATGTGGATAAAATATCTATATGTACTTATATTATAAACATAAATATATATGCATTAAGTACATGCAGTAGATACATAGTGTCTAGTGGCTCATTCTTGAATATTAAAATGGATTTACCTAGGATGTCTAGGAGAAAATGCAATGAATTTCTTCAAGACCGACTCAAATAGAAATAAATTCAATTAAATAATTAGAAAAAATAATACCACTACATTTATAATGTCGATTCTAATGAATAATTCATGAATGACGAAATAAAAACAACTCTATGCAATTCTGAAGGGGGGAAAGATCCCTCGGCTATAATCATTTGATTATATTGAAAATTTCAAAAAACGGATCATGCCATCATCATAGTATGATGGTCTTTGGTCAAGCGGGCCCGCATCTATATCATCTCGCTGTAATCTATTTTTATCTCCGGAATATTAATGATAGATAAAAATATATCGATGTATAATCTTTGAATGAATAATTTTAGAAAAAAATGGAATTTACATATTACTCGAGTATGTCTTCTTTTTAAGAATCATTCATGCATCTACAAATGAAACTTTCATCTCATAATTAAAAAATTAAAAAATTATAATTTCTATTTTTTAATGAAATAGAAACTACAAGTTTTAGAATCTAGTTTGACCAAAAAAAGAATTTTTAAAACGGTTGTGTGATAACTTTTTCTTCTCCCTCATTCACGATATTATGTAAATAAATATATTAGTGAATCTAATGAGATAAGCTTAAATTAAACTCAAATTAAAAAGTTTTATAAGGTAACGGTTCTCTTTAATATCGAAAATGGATTGGATACAATTCACCAGAATCTATGGAATGATCAAATTAGAAAATCGTTTCTATTATGATTCTATAGAAATGCAAGATTCATTTTTGAATGATGTTAGACGATACAACTACTATTAGTTTAATAGTTTACCCAAGATTTACTCAATGAATCGGTTTATTGGAATTGCAAGATGAATAGATGTTACAGATGATGAAACAATTTCTTTTATATGTATGGAACTTTATCTATGTTAGTGTTATTTGCCTATAATAATAGCTGAATCAAAACTTTTCATTTAGCTTATTCTTTCAATTGAAATCGAGATAAGTGCTTTTTAAACATATGTATAACCTAGAAAATATTTCATTTAATTTAGCCACTTAATGCTTAATATAACTATTTATTTCGGTTTTCTATTTGCATCTTTAACTATAACCTCGGCTCTATTTATTGGTTTGAGCAAGAAACGACTTATTTAAATTGAATATTTAAAATTAACAATTCATAAAAAGAAATCCTTCTGTGGGATTACGTGTAATCTATATTACTTACGTTACCAATTATCGATTCTTGTTCATTGTGATATAGATTCTTGTCGATTCGCATTAATATTTAGGAACCGATATTACGTATTTTCTTTCTACTTTCAAACAAAACAAATGATTGAAGTTTTTCTATTTGGAATCGTGTTAGGTCTTATTCCTACTACTTTGGCTGGATTATTCGTAACTGCATATTCGCAATATAGGCGTGGTGATCAGTTGGACCTTTGAATAATTAACATTTTTTTTATTGACCTCCTCCTATCTTTAATTCATAGGCACAAGAAGTCTAATTCCGATTGTTGTGAAAGTTACTGAAAGGATCTATTTTATTCTAATTTGATCTAAGAAGAAAATAAATTACGCTCTCTAGGATTTGAACCTACGACAGAAGGTTTTGGCGACCCACGTTCTAACAAACTGAATTAAGAGTGCTTTCTTAACAGAATAGATGGGACTGTAACCAAAAAGATTCTCTTACTAACCCCAATACATGTTGTATGCATATACTAGAATAGCATAATAAAAATCAAAGATTATTTCCAATTTCAAGCGATCTTAAGTGATCCCTCGTTACTGCTCCTTCGAGCATTAATAGGTAGGGATGACAGGATTTGAACCCGTGACATTTTGTACCCTGAATAAACGCGCTACCACACTTTATAAATAGTCTTTTTTGTGCATTTCTAAATGTGAAGTAAGTCTCAGTATCTTATTGGTGAAATTGAATACTTGAATTCAACAGATCCTTTCTTTTGTTATTGAGAAATACCTTAAATGACAGAATTTTTTTATCATAAAACAAATTTCCCCTTTATTTATTTTACACATATGGATTCTTTCTAATTTTATTGATCAGTAATAATAATGCCAGTAATTGGAATATGTATATAGACGTAATTTCTTTATGAACCTCTACTTTTAGCGATTCAAATAAATTAATCAAATTTAAAATTTGATTCAGATAGGAATCCAAAAAAGCGGTGGGTACATTTTTTTCAGTCACAAAAGCGATTAATTGAAAACTAAAATCCTAAATTAAAGAAGAATTTGTTGATTCATTTATATATCTAATCAATACCTTACTGCCTTACCAATAGTTGTAATGCTAAACGACTCATCTCTTCGTGACCTACTCTTGAATAGATCTTTTGTTTAATATCTTTTGCTTCTGTTCAATACATTGAATTCAGAATAACATGGAATAATACCTCTCCATATCTATTGACCAAGACAAACTATAGTAGGAGATTTATTCAAACCATTGAATTCAGAATATGGTAAAGTAGCTCCTTGTTGGGGAACTACTTCTTTTTATGGGTGTCGCAATGGCCTTATATGAGGTATTTTTGTCGATTATTTTGGAGATTTATATTTCTTCTATTTTGGTGGATGGGATTTCAATGAATTAGATCTATATGGACCGCAATGTCCGTTCTTTTGAGTCCAAAAGGAATCATTTAGTGCTCTGATTTATAGTCCGTTCTATTTTCTTTTGGTAGTTCGATCGTGTAACATATTTGTTTCCTTTTTTTCTGGAGTATGAGTATTTGACTTGTTATTATCCTATTGATAGTACAGAGAATGGGTTTGTTATCTTTATAGAGATGGTTCTACTTCGTCAGATATTTATTTGAATATTTGGAACACGTAGTAGATTATGAAATATTTTAACTATGATTCATACTTATTGTTTAGACCTCGTGTCCAGGAGAAAAAAAAATTCAAACAAAAAATTTTAATTTCTAATTTGAAAAATTCTTTTCTTTCAACCTCTATTTATATTTTTACCAAAAGAAAAAACGTTTATTGAATTTTTACTCAGGGAATCATTGATTTTATTTAAGTTAGGGTTTTTATTGAATAATCGCGGTTCTAGTATGATTCTGATGTTTTATTCAATTCATAGGGTTTTAACAAGAGAATACCTATCAATAATAAAGAAAACAAATAATAAAAGCCATATTCCACAAACTTTATAAAGAAATAGGGAACAATAGAATTCAAGAGGCCTATAAGTATCAAAATAAAGATAAACACGACTGCACCAAATTGATATTTTGGTATTATTGCCACGAAGAAGAGCTTCGGATTTTCCAGAGAAGAGGAGAACAGAACTTAATAAATTTCAAACTTTCTATTCCAAATCTTCTGCAACTAGTTTTTGGGTGTTTTTGCTTAAGTTGTACGCGATAAATGTCTCATATACAATTCACAAAGGGGGAGTTCCGCCAATATTAATAAAGTATATGATTGGTTCGAAGAACATCTCAAGATTCAAGCAATGCGGATGATTTAACTCATAAATATGTGCTTCCCCAGGTCAATATATTTTATAATTTATGAGGAATTATGCTTACTTGGTTTTTAGTATAAGTAGCTACTCGGTTTCCTATAAATTTTTATTATCGTCCGACCGTTACTGATGCTTTTGCTTCTGTTCAATACATAATTACTGAAGCCAACATTTGTTGATTCTATTTTATCTCCGGATGGGTATTTCGAAAGTACAAAGGGTGTGATATCATCTCATGGAGGATTGGCAAATTATTGGGCCGAGCTTCATGTCAACAAACGTAGACATATTGCCAGCGAATTTACAATCCGTCCCCATTAAAAGCTCGGGCAGCGACGCAGGAAAATTTTTTTTGGACATATTTGTAATCCATGATCAATTCCCTTTCTTAATACCCTTCACCCAGGGGAATTCGAATCCTAGCTGCCTCTTTGAAAGAGAGATATCCTAAACCACTAGACGATGGGGGCCCTCTTGACCAACAACCATCATACTATGATGATAGTATGATCCGTTTTTATAAATTGTGAATATTATAAAATGATTCAAGCCGAGGGATCTTTCCCCAAATCAGAATTGCACAGAATTATTTTTATTTGTAATTGACGAATGATTCATTAAAATCGAAATTACAAATCTACTAGTAGTTTTTTTTTAATTATTTCAATTGAATTTATTTCTATTAGAGTCGGTCTTGAAACAATTTATTGTATTTTCTCCTAGACTTCCTAGGTAAATCCATTTTATTATTCAACAATGAGCCACTAGACACTATGTATCTACTGCACGTACTTAATGCATAAATACTTATGTTTATAATATAAGTACATATAGATATTTTATCCACGTAATGAATAATTCAGGAATTAAATAAAAAGACCCTTTTAACTCAATTCGTAGAGTAATGACATGGTAAGGTGTATGTCATCGGTTGAAATCTGATATAGGGCTTTGTAAAACCCCAATCTAGTATTGATATTTGATGGGAGAATTTTCTTTTTATTATTAATAAAAAAAGTGACTAACTGGATAATACATTATCATTATACTTATTTATAAATTGACCATTTGTTTGTCAATTTTCATTAGTATGAATTTAAGAATAATGAAAAGTCCCTTCTTCAATCACCAAATATTCCTATTTTCAATTCTACCAACAAAATCTATTCCAAAAGTTAGAAATCAACAAAAGAAAAAGTAAAAAGTATGTGGACCTGACATTTGAATCATGACTTTATCCGCTATTCTGATATTAAATTCGATAGAGATGAAATTGGAGCAGTTGATTTTTTTATTTAAGTTTTTTCTTTTGGACTCCACAAGAATTTGTCTATATTTCTGATTAAATTTTTTTGTTAGTATATTTTCTACGGGAAAATTGTCGGAATAATTTGTTATTTCTTTCCTTTACAGAGAAACCTTTCTTCCAAGGCACACCATAAGAGCCATTTATTATTTTTCTTTGATTCTAGATCAAAGCTTAATTTCATGTATATTATATATTTAGTAGATTGTAGATTGATTTTGATCCATAAAGAAAAGAAGAAAACATTTAGACTTTTGCCTATTCAAATATTTCATGATCTGATAGATATACATCCATCAGATCAAAGAGTTTTAGAAAACGTTCTTGGTGGAAAAAAATGTGATTGAAGGATCCCACTGAATAGAATTGGGTCCATGAATCTAAGAAATGGTGAGATTTTTTTATCTCTGTCAATGTATCTCTCAATTCGTAAATCTTGGATTTGAATTGATGTCCTCTCATTGATTCCTCCTAAATTGCATTGATTTATCCTAAATATTTCATTTCAATTGGAATTTAGTTTTTCACCATGTACGAGGATCCGTGCTAATCATCCATGGATAAATGTTTAAAGAGGCCAACTCATAATTGGCGAATTCAAAGGTTTAATTCCTAATAGATGCATTCCAATGGGACCCTCCAATAAATCTATTGGAGTTGGCTCTTTATGAATGGAATATCATCATCCATATGTAAAGAATTGATGTGGTATATTCATATAATAATTTATGAACAATAAGAAATATCATTTTCATTGAGGCAATAACTCATTGGGAATAAAATAGATTTATGGATGGAATCATATATGCAGTATTTTACAGACTAAAGTAGTCGGTTATTGGGGAAAATCAATATACTTCTAATGTTGAATCAAGATAAACTAAGAAAGAAATAAAGCACTGGGTCGAACTCATTTTTGGTGTGAAGGTAATAGCTACGAATAGTCATCGACTTCCGGGAAAGAGTAATGGGACCTATTATGGGACATACAATGCATTACAGACGAATGATCATTACGCTTCAATCAGGTTATTTTATTCCACCTCTTCGAAAGAAAAGAGCTCAAATAAAAATAGTTAATATCATGGAGATACATTTATACAAAACTTTTCTACCCCGAGAACACGCAATGAAACTATAGACAGTCAAGTAAAATCCAATCCACAAAAAAATTTCATCTATAGATAGAATCGTTGTAGTGAAGGTCGTAATGCAAGAGGAATCATTAGTGCAAGGCAAAGAGGGGGAGGTCATCAGCATCTATATTGTTAAATCTATTTTCGTTCAATGATCCAATAGACTTCTTTTAAGGATTCCAATTTGGAAAAATAATTGAGAGTCACTATTTCTGTTGTATCAATTATCATTTCAACGATCGACTTCTCCCATAATGATATCTTTGGTACAGATTATTTTCATAATATCACCAAATTCATTCTTTTAACTTACTAAGGAAGAAGTTTCAAATTGATGAAACAAGGTAGGCAAATTTTCCATCTCCAAGGAAAACGCCTTGATCCCCTATCAGAAAAATCCCCAATTCTCTTTTTGGGGCTTCAACTCTCACATAATGTTCTTGCTTTAAAAATTAAAAAGTTGGAGAAGACTTTTTCTAATAAACCAAAATTCAAAATCATTCCATTCAGGATCTTTCAATCCGTCAAAATATTTTATTTCTAAATTTTCGTAAGGCCCTTCTGGAATTCCTTCTAGAGCCTATTGAATAATCTTTATGGATTCTGTCATTTCACTGATTCGTACTAAATAACGAGCTAATGAATCCCCTTTGTTGCTATTGAACCTGGCACACAAATTAGTCGTAAGACTCATAATGAGTAACTTTACAAAGATCCCATTCTATTTCCAAAGGTCGTAGCAATGGTCTTGATAAACCCCAATTTAATACATCATTAGTCCCAATAATGCCTACGCCTTCATCTCATTCTAAAAGTATAGAATTCTAAGTAATAAGTTGACTCAGCAACCCCTATTAAAAAATAATCGCAAAAATCCAAAAATTCCTGGATTTGATTTACTTATTATTAGATTTAATTAGTAACTCAACCAAAATCGGATTAGTTTCTATACTACTACATTAGTATGAAATCGAATTGCATTGAAATATTTTTCTGTAAAAAATGAACAATTAGATAGAGGATTCATATCTTTTATTTTTTTGTTAAAAAAAAGTTTTTATGCTATTTCGTACAATACAATTCTTTTCTTTGTGGGATCTTTTTCCCAATAGAGTTAATGAAAAGAGTTCTAATTTGGTTGCTACCTATACCTAGATCACGGATAAATGGAAATTATATCGATAAGACCTTTTCAATTGTAGCCAATATATTATTACGAGTAATTCCGACAACTTTCGGAGAAAAAGAGGCACTTATCTATTACAGATATGGTGCGATTTGATTTTTTTTGATCTTATATTAATCATTTTTGTTATTCTTACGAGGAGAAAAACACATGAATCGAGAAAAAAAATCTACTCTTTTTGAAGGTAAAGTTTGGAAATAGAACAATTCCTTCTGTCGTGTATCCTCGATTAATGCATCCTCAGATGCTATGTTTCAATTATAGATTCTAGTATTAAGTGAAAGGTTACAACTAGAGGTTATGTATTATGGGTCAATCATGCACTACTAGTGGTAATAGGCCGCATATGGGAAGAAGCTCTACACCTAGGAATCAACAACACAAAAACTTTGGTCTAAGTCAGCCCCTTTCTTAGCGGGCTTCGAACTAAAAGAATGGTTGGGACAATAAACATCCATGTCGTTCGTCCTTTTGATACCCGTATAACCATCGAAGTCTATTGAAGTGACTAATTACTTTAAATTAGGAGTCGTTAAAAACAAAGAAATTGTGGGAGTTATCTTATCATTTCTATCTAGTCCCAATAGACTTGATGTTAAGAAAGAATCTCTTGAAGGAAGGTTGGCTAGAGATTTCTTGTAAAAACACTAGCCCTGCTGAGTTCATAATTAGAGTATTTTCATCGTTGAATCTTTTTTGATTCTATGTATTATTATTATTATGCACATAAGGGATTAGTCGTATGAGGTGAAAATCTCGCGTACGGTTCTTGAACGGAGATTCATTCAATTGAATGACTATCTTAATGGTTGTCGTCTCAATCCGAAGGAAATTATGCAGAAGCTTTGCAGAATTATTATAAGTCAATGCGACTAGAAACTGATCCCTACGATCAAAGTTATATACTCTACAATACAGGGCTTATCCAAAACAATTTTTATCAGCTGTAGCAAAAAACGAAAATTCATAGAAGTCAAAATAAAGAAAAATAAAAATGCGTAGCAACTTTTTTCTATGAATATAAAGCTTTAATGGAGAGAGATAGAGGAAGCACCGTAAAGATCAATTAGAGAGGTTTTGGGACGATACAATAATAACTTCGTACTTATTTCATGTTGTGAGATAAAAATTAGGAAATAAATTATGTAATACAGTCTATCCACTAAAGTCTTGAGCAGCGGTGTAGGATTAGATCCCAAAGATAGTCAGTATTTTCTTTCTTATGAGAGAAAGCCTTTTTCTAAGATTCTATACAAATTTATCTATGAAACCGAGATAGTTCTCTTTCATAAAATTCTAACACTAGTAGAAATTCCTATGTTTTCGATGGACCAGTATTTAAAATTAAATGTGATTTCGGACCCAGAGCAGGTACGTTTCATTACCACGAAGTTGAAGAAAACAAAAAGGCAGGTTTATGGAGAGAACATGTACGAGAGAAGAGTGAGCTGTGGGAGAAGCGCTACGAAGAAAAAGAACTTCTTAAGTATAAGGATTAATTTCTACTAGGTGCCATCAAAGTGGAATTCATAAATATGTTTAAGAATCTAAAATAGGGTATTTCCTAAATTTCTATGAGAAAGTACATGAAGGAGTTAAACGTATTATCTCTACAATGTAGGGTTAAGAAGGAGGACAAAAGGCAATACTCGAGAATAAATGTTCTGGACAGTATAGAAGGAGCATACCGTATTGCTTTGAGAGTGGAAGGACCTACTACTTTAGACAAAAACAAGAACGGGAATGAAAGAAATGAAAGTAATAGTCAAAATACGCCGTGGAGAAGAGCTTACTTCTGATTAAAAGGGGAGGACGGGCTTGCAGGATGAGATAACGAAAGAGTAACCGCAATGTAAACTTAATTTCTTCCTTGATTCCTTTGACCTGAGAGAGCTATTTGTATTTCCTTTACTACTCTTTCTCTCTCCTCGGTTGCTTCTTGAGACAACAAAGTTTTTGCTTGTATTTCCTTGCTACTTTAAATCAATAAGAAAAGTACGATTGACTAGTGTCTTGGGAAATAAGACAACCCTTGATGGATATTGGGGAGAAGTAACGGATGATAAAAAGTTAAAGCTAGTCACCCTCTCCGCTTTCTTTTCTTGAGAAAAATGCTCTTTTCTAGCATAAATGCCACTAGGTTATATATGATTTGCATCTGCAAGAATGAAGGACAAAAGATTGGAAAATCAAAAAGAAAGCCAGGGCGTTCGGTGGTTGAAGTCTACCTTTGTAATGGCACGCTGAAAGGGGGGGATAGCACTAGAGAGTTGGGAACTTTAACTACAACTGAGAAGGCTCACACCATCCATCAAACTAACCTATCAACACAAAGAACCGAGTTTGATTTCTTTGCAATAGGGAATGCAGTTGAAATAGGAATTCGCTTGAAAAAAGAGCAGTACTACAAAAAAGTTGTAAGACGGAAATCAAATATAGCAATAATCCTTTATGTATCTTGGTCTTGTTGACAGTCCACTCATTTTTTTGTTTCAAAAACCTCCTATTGTGGAAATCCATCTATGGTAATAGATAGTAAAAACTACATAGATTTGGTCTTTTTAACCGTCTATAAGCTATCATGACAATTCACGAATCTTGGGGTAAACGATCTCTCTTGCTTATGTTTACTTTCTCACCATTTGATTCTTGTACATAGGAAATGACACTCAACTTCTTACTACAAATATAGAAGAAATTTTCTTTCACTCATATAAGTATGCGATTTAGCTCATCAACTCAAATTTTATAGAAAAAAATATATAGAGTCAATTAAATCTTTTTATCCTTGTTTCTAGAAGGAAAACAATTTGGAAAATTTTTAGGTCTCACCGAATCACACGTAGAGTTATTGACAACACACATAGAGCTAATGGTATTTCATAACTTATTGATTGAGGAGTTTCCCATAGACCACCTACAAAGGAATATCTATTATTTGGTCCATACCCCGACATAAGAAGTCCAACGAGAGCAATACTTGAGATGGTAATCCCAAAAATACACCAATACTAAGATCGGCTAGAACAAGGTGATCACCAAAAGGAATTGTTGAATAACTTCAAAATATAGATATTACTAGTATGGATGATACGATACTGAATAAAATACAGATAATACTTGTATGGATGGTCCCATACTGAATAAATGAGTATATCATGTAGATGGAATAAAGTTCTCTTTCAAAAATAGTTTTGTCCAATCTGATAGAGCTTGAAGAATTCCTAAAGGGCCGACATATTAAGGCCCCGTACCTTGTTGTATTCGTGAAAATATTTCTCTTTCTAATAAAACAATTACTAGTACACCTATTTTGATTCCTAATACAAGAGTCACAATAGGGACACACATCCATATGATCCCATAGACTTCTTTTAAGCATTCCAATTTTGAAAAAGAATTGATAGTCTCTATTTCTGTTGTATCAATTATCATTTCAACGATCAACTTCTCCCATAATGATATCTCTGTTACTTAGTATTGTCCTAATATCAACCCATTTTATTCTTTTAACTAACTGAGGAAGAATTTGAAAATTGATAAAACCTGGTGAGCGAATTTTACATCTCCAAGGAAAAATGCTTTTATCTCCTATTGGAAGAATCCCCAATTCTCCTTTTGGGGCTTCAACTCTATCATAAAGTTCTTGTTTCGTCAAATCAAAAGTTGGTGAAGGCTTTTTATTAAAGTCGCATTTCTAAATTTTCGTAAGGCCCTCCTAGAATACCTTCCAGAGCCTACTGAATAATCTTTATGGATTTTGTCATTTCATCGACACGTACTAAATAATGAGCTAATAAATCCCATTCTCGTTACTATTGAACCTTTCAATGAAATTCGCTGTAAGAATCATAATGATAAACTTTATGAAGATCCCATTCTATTCCTAAAGCTCGTAGCATTGGTCCCGATAAACCCAAATTTAATGCCTCGTCTCTCCCAATAATTCTTATGCCTTCAACTAGTTCTAAAAGTTTGATTCCGAGTAATATGTTTTTGATATTCTGCAACCCCAATTACAAATTAATGCTCTATATCTATTGAAGGGGTCACTCGTAAAATCAATTGTTACACCCTTGTCCCTTGTGGACATCAATTATTGGAGCCAAGTTATAGTTTTTCATACCTTTGCAAAGGTATGAACAACATTCCATCCTTGGTTACACATTGGTCCCATAAGAGACTCACCTTGGGGTATGTTGGTTATTAGTATCTCCCATAGTAAGACTCATGTAGCATTGACCATGTATATAGTATTTATTTGAGTATTAATTTTATCATTTTATATCAGCGTGATTAAAAATTGGTCATTGCATCTAGCTCAACTTTCAGTTATGTCTCACTATAAATACTTCTATGTTAATTTACTCTATCATTCGACTTATCACATATCCCACATGCTCAATACACTTTAATTATTGTCACATACTTTTGTTTTGAATCATTATATAATGTAGGTTCAGGCACACAACCTCTTTGATGCTATTAGCTCGACTTCCGGTTCATAATCAATAGTTTAATTAATTAGTCATCATAGTTTGACTTATCATTAAGACTTTTTTGAGTTGGCTTGTGGAATGTCCAACCATCATACATAGGTTAAAGTCTATAAAAAAAATACTAGATTCAGATTTAAATTTTAGATTGCAAATGTTGTTTTCAATCATCATTATACTATTTATATATTTAATATATTTCGATAGTTTCTTATTTTCCCCATTTTAGATAATAAACAATTTTTTACTTTCCCCATTGTGAATGTTTTATTTGAACTGGTATGGATTTGATATGACAGATTTTCGCTTGGGTTCACTTGTGACGCTAAAACCTTGTTATAACTAAGAGGTAAATTTTGGGTGTGTCACAAACCTCTACTACTAGTCACTCTTCTCATCTGATGGTCGCACATAGTTCCAAGACAACAACATTTATTCTAAAGGTCTCCTACCTCAACTAACAGGTAAGGCTATAACCTAAGGTCCAATGGGTGCTAAGTAAATATTCATAGGAAAAAAAAGCATAATCATATCATTTTTATATTCTTTATGTTTTAATTAGTAAGAATCTAATTATAACACTTTCACTTTTTAATACGTGTAAATTAACTCATACCTTTGTGGAAAGACAAAGAGGGTGAGTAATAAATTAACAATGAGGTGGTATGTCATATTTTAAGAGTTAAAGGCTTTTATCTCAAGTGTTGAGGTTTTGTAAGTTGAAAAATAAAAGTTGATCAAGTTGTTGTAAGTTAATATTTTATGATTTCTCTTAACTTTTGGTCGAATATCTGAGAGGTTTTCACTCAGTATATAAACACTTATAAATGCACAACCTATCATGTCAAATTTCTACGATTCTACTTTCTAATGCATCAAATTGTTCGTCAATGAGTCCAAAATTTGGAGTCATTTGCGGCTTTGTTAATATAGATTTATTATCCTCAAATGCTTATTTTGTGTGAATAACTAATGATCAATCTCTTAAATTTCAGGTATATTTATTAAGGAAAAAACCAAGGGCAGTAACAACCAAAAGTAACAAAACATGATTAATAAATTAATATGGGTGAGCCTTAGGTTAAACCCCAACAAAGCATTAAGACAAAATAGAGCCTTAGAACTGTGTCATGAGATCATGAGGTACTAAAATGACTAAATATAGTGTATATGGTTAGTATATAGATTTTGGAAGAGTTTGGATATGAAAAGTTCAAGAACGGCCGATGACGTTTGAAAGATAACCATGAGATGTGCTGGAGTGCCTTAGTATGTTTCATTAGATTTGAGGTAGTGTTTGGAGCTCAAATGCATATTTACGGTTCCTACAATATATACGGGCGTATTTAGGTTGGAAAGTTGCAGGCATGACTCTCCAAGGATTTACATAGGGGTCCTGGAGGAGGACCCAACCTTTGACTAGCAAGCTGTTAAGGCAGTAGCAAATTCCATGTAGAGGGTACAAGTACGCATCGTGGAAGTTATACATCAAGGACCATAATTTTGGTCCGAAATTCAAACACAAGGTGGAATCTACTGCGTCAGTATTTATTTTTGAAAATCATGTTAGAACAGCTCTGCGTCACATTCTTATTTCCAGACGAAAGTTCTGAAAATTTATAGTTAGATTGACTTATCTAAAAGGGTCAAATTGATTTGTGGTAATTGGGTAATTTGGGAGTCGGTTAGAAACATATTTGAAGACTTATTTAACTACTTCCAAAGATACAATCCCAGCACCCAATAAGAAATCAAAATCAAAACTTCTCCCACTCAAAAACTCACTCAAGAACACCATTGAAGAAGAATTGAAATTGGGGGCTGCTCTTAGGATGAATTATCCAAGGAATCATGTTGGGTTTAAGGTGTAAGATAATCTATGTGAATTTTAATCATCTATGGATTCTTCCATTCATGGCGTCCCCTAGTTATCCGTCAATTGGAATACAAAGAACCCCAATCAAAAAAGGGTTGTGATAACATTGTGGGTAAGGTTTGATTGTGAGCTCAATTTAGTGGGTAACTTTAAATTCTATTCATATCATGATTATGTGATGTTTTAATTAAGTTTTCATGGTGAATTGTAGTAATTGATATTGAAGGTGATCATGGAGGTTTTAGGCCATTAGAGGCTTGATGAAAGTTCTTTGTTGACCTACTAAATTTAATTATGTTGTATACTATTAAATAATGATTGATTAAACCTACATATGAATTGAACTAGGCATAATTTACATAGGATGATGTTCACTTATAATGCTTGAATTGAATGTAAGTGATTATGTAGTCGTAGACTTAGCTTCTAATTATCTAATTGAATGAATTAGCTTCAAATTTTACACAGATGATGATAGATTAAATGTATATATTCTAAGGTAGGGCTGGTATGTTATTGATTCTAGGGCTTTGAGTGAAGTCATTATGAAGGGATTGTAATGATTTTTTATTCTTTTGTACAGTTAGATATGAACATGATAAGGAAAGCAAGTTCTCTCAGATAATCAAATTTTATGTTAACGTAATAACCTAAAATGAATCAATACATTATTAATTAGAATAACTTGAAGTTGTATTGAATAGCCTCTTCTTGTTTAGTTAACTTGTAAGATAAGACCAATGTATTATAGCTTGAGAGTAAAGGTCTGATGATATCTTGAGCTTATGAATCTATTGATATGTTTCCATGGAGGAAGTATGCTCTCTCACGATAACTTGGGAATGGTAGTTCTCATGATAGGTTGGGATTGTGTAATGAATTATCCTAACAATAGCTTTAAGTAGCATTACTAGAGTGCCTTCATGATAGATTGAGTTGGTTAGGCCTAAACATTTCATGATAACTTTGGGGGAAAGGCCTATACTCTCGTAATGTTAGCTTGACTTGCATGCATGGCACATTTCATGATAGCTTGTCTTGCATTCAAGGTGCATTACCTTAAATAGGTTGAGATTAGTTTCTCATGATAGCTTATTGTTGAGGATTCATTCTCCCCTATTATTAGATTGCATAAACATGATTGGTTTCATGATAATTAGGATAGGTTTTTCCTTCTTTCGTTAGCTTAGATTAGGTTAGCCTAGTGAAGTACTTGGTGTTGATGGTAGTATGGGATACTATCTGTACATGGCACAAGTATGACTTGAATCTACCTATTACATGATCCTTTGGATATGTATGCTTAGCATGGATAGAGATTATAATTGCATTCCATTAAATAATTGACTTAAGATAATAGTTCTTTGTCAATATCAAGTAGGTGTACTAGAGACTCCTAAACTAAAATGAAACGGAATGGGGCGACTTCAAGACATGCTTAGTGTGTCAGATAGAATGGGATTGTTTATGTGCATTGCAGAAGTGTGCTTCGAGGTTATCTAGGGGCATAATGACCATATGTTATGATGAATCTAGGTCTAAATTATGATAGTGGTTTATGATAAAGAATAACCAATGAGATGTACTTATCTATTGTAGTAGTATGAGTTTCTACCTTAGCCGTGCACAAGCATACTTTGAGGTATCTTTGAAATATTTCATTTGAGTAAGACGGACAATTAGTTAAGTATGAAATTTTATATAATTTATGATGATTTATTATTCTTATGATAGTCATGATATGCTAACTCATTTATCTATTATGATTATGCCTATCGGTTACTAACTTTTTGAGATATCTTATGTTTGATATGATAATTTCAATACGTAGTACATTTCCTACTAACACATATTTTTTCAATGTTGTAATCAATATTAGGGTCTTAATGAGATTGAGGTGCTTTCAAGGGTAGAGTTTCTAAGGCTTTGAAGAATAAAAGATTGGTGAGTCCTCATAGCATTCGGAGGACACACCCACTATATTGTCTTTGATATTCTTCTCTATGCATAGACTTTTATGGGCAGTGACCTAAAAATATTTTAGGCATGATGTCATAGATTATTTTTGATTCATATGTTAGATGTTTTATAAAATTATTCTGCATTATGTTTTGAAAGGAAAGTTATAATTTTTCACTACCTTTCGTATACATCAAATGAATATGGTAAGAGTTTGTACAAAACCTCTCAGAGGTAAAGTACAGCGTGTTTTGACTTGAATGATTCCCTAACTTCTTGGGTGTACTTTGGGACGTGGAACCTGAGGATGTCCAAGAGGACTGGTGTGTCACCGAGTTACTCATTAAATCGCCTAAAGTTTGAATATGCCATATCCTAAAGGTAAGAACCTTTTAGGCTATAAACATAAGCAGTCGACAGATCGCTTAGTGATTCTCCAAAGAAAATATAGATCGTCCCAAGATATTGACCTTGAGGATGCTAAAATCCAAGTGAAAAGTGCGATTGAAAAGAGCGAAGGGCATCTCACGGAGTTATACATAGAACAAAAATTACTTCCCTGAATGAGCTTTCGTAGCTCATATTCAGTCACTATTAAAACATTTTTCATCATTTAGTTAATCTTCTTTAATCCTTTGGTAAAATAATCTTTAAAACATTTTAATTGTTAATTTTTTAACATTGAGAGAGAGTTTTTCTCTCGTTTACTTTATCTTTGAAAAATTTAAGAAGTCCTTTTTTTGAGAATTTTAAAGTGAGTCTTTGAAAACCATTAAGCATTGTAAGGATGAAATCAATATTACCTAGTTGATGGATAATAAATTTCTTAATGGGATTTTACCTTTTTTATAATCCCTATTTAAAACCAAAATTTCTTTGGTGTGAATATGTGATTATGGGATGATTAAGCTTATGTGTATTGCTAATTTTACATTTAATGTTATTTAAGAGTATGTTAAATCATTAAATGTGGTTTAACTTACGAATTATAGGTTCGAATGTAGTTTTAAGATTGTGTGGTTTTCTTGATCGAGGGATAGACATAGACATAGAGATCGGGGTTTCAAAAATAAGGTTTTTAATTAATGGTTTGTAGGTATTTTATTAAATTACCTTACCTCAAAAGATTAAAGCTTAGATCCGCACAAGTAATCTTTAATTGAAATGAGCCTTATTAGATTCGTTTAGGAAAATAGCCTATGACGCCACTAGATCTTGACAAATCTAAAAATCAAGGAAAGTGTCCAGCAGAATAAAAGGTTGCAAGGAAAAGACTTGAAATGTTATCTGAAGCATAGGATAGTTTGCCAAGTCTTAGCGGCGCATGAATAAGTATGCTGATCAACATCGTCTCTCTGTTCAGTTCAATGTGGGTGACAAAGTGTTATTGAAACTTACTCCACAAATCTTGAAACAAATTGTATGTATGAATAGACATCAGGTTTGATTCCCAAATATGATGGTCTATTCGAAGTGGTAAAACGAGTGGGTGAAGTTTTTTATAGATTAAAACTGCCAGAAAGGTTGAAAATTCATCCCACTTTCCATGTGAGTTTTTTGAGACCTTACTTTAGAGATGTAGATGATCCAGACAGAAACACATCAAAGAGGGCTCCTCCATCAGTACCTACACAATATGATGAAATTGAGAATATCCTTGATCACCAGGTTTTGGACACAAGGAAAAAGAATACTAAGACAGAATTCTTGGTTCAGTGGAAAGGAAAGAGTGCAGCTGATGCAGTTTGGGAGAAGGAGAAAGAGTTGTGGGAGTTTGATGCTCAAATCGAGGACTATCATAAAATATTCACGATGAGGAAATCGAGTTCATGTGGTGAGGGTGGTATTTAGACCCGCAATCTACTTGATCTAACTACGTGCAGACACGTCAAGGACTTGGGAATTGGTCTTGACATGAACGGGGGCAAAACAGGGCAACATTCGTTCAAGGAGCTTGGGTGTTGGCAAGGCAACTTGAACATGAAAGACATATGGATGGGCTAAAGTCATCGTCAAGGCAGCGTGTTGGCTTGACAAGGCATAGCTTTGAAGACTTGCCAATGGCAATAACAAAGGCATTTCACGTGTATTGCTGAAACAAAACTATGTTCACGTGAATTACTGAAATATTACTAAGTGTTGGAGGGCAGCTAAAATATTCTAACTATTGGATGCTGGCTGAAATATTCTAAGGGTTGGAATGTTGCCTTAAATATTCGAAGTGTTAGAATATTAATATTTTGTGTGGATAAGGATGTAACGTTAATTAGATTGTATATGTTAGAAATATAGCTGTTGGAAACTTAGTTTGAATCCTGTGATGACAAGTGTCGGACAGGTGTCATTTGTAACTGCCGCGTGTAATTGCAATGTGCAGAAATTTTATAAGGGTGGAAATTTCGTTTAAGGCTATAGAGTGTGTTTCTGGCTTTTGAGAAATTTGTGAAGCCTTCCCTTTGTATTTATTATAAGATTAATAAAGGTTGGGACGAGTAACTGTGCTTTCTGTCTCTTGTTTAACTTCGCTGTTAAAGTATTTCTATACTAAGTCAAAATGGTCGGTGTAAGATACGCTGAGTGTTGCAGGCGTTTGCATGACTTCCTAGGGTTGTTTTCGATAAAATTAAATCGACCCTTTTTCTATTGGGTGAACCCTAGTCCCGATATTCTACTAGGCCACCTACACCTCCACCACTAAAAGATCCTACATAGGTTATCTGATTGTTAGAGACATGCAAGCCGACATGAGGATTCACGCGCTTCAGGCTATAAACAACAAAAGGGTTAAGGTCAGTCGATGAAAGTCCTGTTCATGTGCTTCTAGTTGCATGATGGCTTATGGATTTTGCAGGTACGTTTCCATAGGTTTTTGTTCTTATGGACATAAGGGGAATGGATTGAAGAACTTCCCGACAATAGGTTGAGGTTGTATAGGTTAGTAGCCAGGGTCACTAAAATCTTCCTCCTTATAATTATACTCTATTAGGCGTAGACCCAGACATCACGAGCTATGGGAAGATGCAGAGGAAGAGAGGTAGAAACTAGTTTTGATAGTGGCAAAAATCATAAATATTCACTACCTAGCCAACCGGACTCAAGAGTCATTAGATCGACCCTTTGTTATACCTACAATAGTTGGTGATTCGATTATAGACAGCTTAGTCTATCGAGGTTGCATGGTAGAAATAATATACCGTCAAACCTTTGAACACGTAGTAAATAGTAAATTTAGGTTGTATATATAATTTTTTTATTGATTTATTAATGATATTTTTGTGTATTCACATCTAGAAGTTTAGAAAGCAAATCATCTTTGAGCAGAACTTTACGTACATCGAGACTAAAAACATTATGCAAAACTTTTACATCGAGAATGAAAACATTATATAATGTTTTTTAAGTGTGAGATATGGTTGGAATTTGTAGCTTTCTTAGTTCATATTATATAAGATATTTGCATTGCAGTTTATGAACAAAATATTTAGGTCATAAAGATATAGCCTTAACCCATGACTCCCATTGAGGTTTGTAGTTTTTACAGTTAAATGAGTATTACAGAAAGTTTGTAGTGATGTTTTTTTTTCTTTTCAGCACAATTAAGGAAGCTTACTCAAAATGATGTGATGTTCTAGTGGACTAATGCTTGTGAGCAGAGTTTCTAGGAGTTGATGGAGTGGTTGAAATCAGTAGCAGTTCTAGCATTGCGAGAAGGTTCAAAAGACTATTCAGTATATTATTGGAAAAACTCCAAAACTATTAGGCTAAAGTAGAGCTCAAAAATGAGATTTAATGTCAAGGGAGAAAGTGAAGAGCTAAAGAAAATGGGCAAGGGCATGGGCTTTCAATTTTCACCAAGGTACTGCACTCCAAAACAATAAGGGTATTCACGACCCATAGTAGACATCACGAGTCATGGTGCCACTCATGGATATATAGGTAGTAGACTCCTTTTAATTCCTAAAACATGTTTCATCTAGCCGATAAACTCCAAGCATTGTGAAGGCTTAAATTTCTTGTGGGAGTCGTCTTGAAGATGGCTTAGGGTTTTAGGGTTGTTGGCAAAATTGAATATCTAGTGCCTCAAAGCAAATGAGGGGGACCACATTGTGTGTCATGCTCCACGGATCGTGGATCCCCTCTTGAAGATGACTTGTTCTTGTGATCTAAAGTCAGAAAGTGCTAAGCCACTAGCTCATATCCAAGAGAGGGCCTATGGCTCGTGGGCCCCTCGTGGCACCTTGAAGCTCACTTTAATTGAGGGGTATTTTGGGTTAATCCTTCTTCAGTCCTATCAATTTGAAGTCATTTTTCATATTTTTATATACCTATATGAGTATTTTTATATAAAGTAGATCCATTCACCCAATTATTTCCCAAAAAGCAAAATGAAATCCCAAAAGAGTTCATCTTCTCCAAACATTCTCTCTCTAGAACTGTAATGAAGAAGAAGAAGAAAGTGGAATGTAGGATGTTCAAAAAGCTAGGTTTTCTACTGAAATTAATTTGAATTCATTAATAAGGTGTGGTAACTTTTCATCCAACAGAGTCCCTCCAAACACAATTCAAAAAATAGTGATTTCCACAAAACTTAGGGTTTGACTTGAATCATCAAATGGCGTCCTTTCAAAAACATTTTTATCAATTCATTTATGGTGGATTATGATTGAATTGATCATTTATTGTTTATTTATGATGAGATCCTCCATGGACTTATGAAGCTCACATATTTCCTAATTATGTACTTGTGATATGTGTTTTTTGATTATAAAGAATTATATGGATTATGCAAGTATTGATAGAGTGACTTGAAATTATCATTATTTCAATGTATACTGTACGAACTATAGATGTGTTGATGCAACATGATTCATCTTTTTTGAAAGGAAAAGTATGTGAATTATCTATGATTATGAGAATGATGAATATGCTTAAAAATCACATTGAGCTTAAAGTGATTATGGTTATGATCTAATTGATGTATTGTTGAAAGACTATCCTCATATTAACCCTTATGCATGACTGTCATGACCAGAGTGTATAACCTAGAAGAAATTGTATTCTCAAATCGTGGTACGGCGTATTTGACCTCTCTGAGGTCTTATACAAGCCCTTTGACATCATTCATCGCATACATATATGAAAGCAGTGCGGAATTAAAACATTTTCACAACAACTTATCTAATTCTCTTTATAAAAGATAGGAAATACTAAGTCTTGTTGTCTCTTTCTTACACGCGAATATCTTGGGTCATGACCCATACATCAACAAAATATAAATAAAATAGTCTAATATAATGTTTTTAAGAAGAAAAACTAAACATAGCTATGTCCTAGAGTCAATGTAGGACACACCATAACTCTCTTAGAAGAATACTAATTTCCAAGCTTCACTTGAAATGAATCCTCCCAATTGCAACTCACACCTTTAGAGATAAGACAAAATATATGGAATTAGTACATTAGAATGAACTAAGTATGGTGCAATGTAATAAAATCATTTTAAAAGGACATTTGTATAAAACATGCTCTTTTTTATAAAAAAAACTTATAACATAAGAAAAAGAAACCATTTTAAGTCAGCATATACACATATAAGACATATTTTAAAATGTGACATTAACATCACTTCAAACAATATAAGTATAACACCCTAAAACCAAAAATTATCCTAAGACAAACTCGAGTAAGATATGAAGGAGTCACCCTTAGAAACCCTTCAGATACACTTAAGTGATCATAAAGACTACCTAAAGGAAGATTATTCCCATTTAATAGTTAAACTCCATGCATAGAATTACTTTAAGACTCACCTAAGTAAAACATGCAGAGACCGCACATACACCATCTTCAAGCCTACCTAAGCAATCCTCCAAGATACTCAAGATAGGTACCTTTTTATTCACATGCATTTATTTAAGTCAACTATGTTTGTTAAGCCATTTAAAAGACGTTTAATAATTAAAGTCATTCACATAATGGTCTTGGAGAAGACTTAGGGAACCAACATCGTAAAATCTTCAAAGCCTACTCGTTCCATGTCTAGATAGCATCCCATTCCACTACTTATACATCGTAAAAATTATCCAATACTAGAATATACACCACATAATGAGAATAGGCATTAACCGACAGAGACCATACCTGCTAGGCATGAAATGTGGACTCTACTCTACTCCAATTGAGAGTGTTCTACTTGCCAATGGTAGAATAAGGCACATAAAATGTAGGCACAGGGTATAGGAATATCAAGAATTCGTTAAATCTTGTCTTAAATTATGTAACGTCACTCCCCAAGAATACTCACTTGGTTCTAGCCTTAGCTATCATAGAGTAACTCAATCACAAGGGCATATGAAGAGGTCCAATATAATAGTCACTACCAAATCATGATACACCTTACAAAAGATGGGTCCCATGGGTCTTTCACTCAAAGGTCAATAAGGATAAATCAATGAATTTCTTAGTGATTGTTTCATTCCTTTCAAGCTTACCTATCCCTTAATCCATCATGCACACAAGAAGGATACCTCTACGACTTTCAACTTCAAGGATATCATAATCTTCTTTCTAGTTTGAATGTTCCAAGTTAATGTTCTTCTTAAACATGTTCAACGTCATATTTCAATCATACATACACATACATAGAAAAGGTTTTTTAGCCTACTAAGTCAGGAGTACATATACACATCTTTATATATCAAGTTGAGGGACATAGGTCTGCCAAAACAAGACACACATCATCAACTTATCACATGTACAATCACATTCAATTAGCACATAGGGAATACTAAGACTAATAAAGGTCACACTATCAATTTCTATAGAAACATCAACTTAACCCATCACAAGATTCATATATCCAATTAAGAAGAATCATACTTCAACATACAGAATGCATACATAAGGATATCATCATAGTCATTCATAATAACCTATAATAAATTAGGAGTAAACATGATTTAACTTTATTCATAGACATAAGACATCTAAACCTTCACAGTGATTACCCATAAAACCTATATAAAAATATAACTTGAGAATTCATAATATAATGCCGATGAGGCAACATTTTTTACAATTATAGCGCATAAGCACCTCCACCAGAAGTAAAACATACTAATCAACATAACTCAAGACCTATAGTACACAATTTAAAAAAGGTTAGGTCAACATACAACCATTTAATAATAAATATCTCCAATGCTTAACCACTCCAACAAATTCAATTAACAAAGGCTGTTACCAATAGTAATACAGACCAATCCAAACAAGTAATAACACAATAAAATGATCCAACATAATACTATATTAATATCACTAAACTATGGTAACATATATAGAATTCTAACATGATCTTTAAATAATTCAATAGCCCAAAATAATCTACACAAGAATTCCATACAATAGAGACATGATCAAATCACCCACATTATAGCACAAATTAGGATTTCATGAATTGCAAGGGTTCGTAGGAATTTTGATAAAAAATAATTCAATTAACATCAATTATATCATATATCATTGTTTCAAGTCATTTAATACAAGAACTCATGGAAAGATGTTAAAATAGAACATTTCATATTTTTAGAAGTCTTACGAAAAAAATTTGAAGTTAGGCTCCTTGAACAATGAGAGTTCAAGGATGAAAAACCATACCTTGATTGATAATTCTCCACGAAATTGATGAAGAATTTATTGAAAAATCAACCTCTTTGCTCCAACCTTTCTAGCTCCAATGGAATTCTACCAAATTCTATTTGAGGTTTGGGGGTTTTGAATTTTTTAAGCATGAACTCAACTATAGGTTCTAGACGTTTAAAGTCACTTAAAATACCTAAAAATACCTTAAATAAGCACCCAATATGTATTTGAATGCTAGGTGAATTACCCATATTTCCCCTTACTAGGCAGACACACCCGTAGAAACTTGCAGGTGTCAAATAACCGAACCATCAACACATCATCGACCAACCATCAAACATTACTGCAAGTTAGTGGCTTGGGTAAGAGACTCCTTAAAAGGGTTCTAAGCTTTGAACAATAATTGTGAGGCTACACCCCCAATCAATGAGGCGTTGACTCAGCTACAATCCATCATTTGGTAGTCGTTGGTTAGCATTGTTTTTGGCAGTCTTGAGGCAATGGTTGGGTTCTCCTCAAGAACCCTTAAGGAGGTATTTGGGGAGTTTTGCAGAGATGTTTCAAATATAAATAATCACTTCAAGATTTTAAGAACATCTCACATGATTTTGAACACAAAAAAAACACGTAAAATCTGCAAAGACACACTAGAATACAAAAGCACGTCTCAAGGCTAACTTTTGAACATCATTGACATTCTCCAACATTTGACCTCCAAACACTTTGAATCTCTAGATATTTCCCCTTAACACTTTGATTAACAATTTTAAGATTGTATAACCTCATAAAACACATGTTAGTTTCAAGCTTCACCTAGTTTATTTTAGAGGTGTTACATTCTCCCACACTTGGACAACATTTGTCCTCGAATGCCTCTTCTTACTCTTTAGAAACTATAAAGATACAAAGACTCAAGGCTAGAAGATAAAACCATAAAACACCATTTACAACACTCATATATAGTAGAAACATAAACTCCACACATTTCAGAGACTCAAAACACAACTAGCATGTAGGAATAACCTCTATAACTTATCATGTAATAAGACTCAAATATCTTTATAACATATAAGACGAACTTCCTTCTCAAGACATTATCATTCTCATAATATCATTTCAAAGCACATTATAACTATTTTTAAAGAAATTAAAATTTTAAAAAAATTTAATTACATTAAAGTAAAGCACGCTCTATAATTCCAATATGCATCTTTTTAAGCAATTTATTAATAAGACATGACAATATGAGAGAAAATATCATATAAACTCATTTAACATCATAAACATAGACTTATGAAATGCACAATGCTAGGAGATCAATGAAATTCATTATCAACTAGACTCCTGAAAGAAGGAGACATGCTACTATGGCAATTTATCTCTCAAGCTTGAATAAAATTGAAGCAAAGAGACAACAAATCACAACTCAACTACTTACCATACTTCCCCACTTATAAGGAACCCATAACAACTATGAGAGAAAACTATACTTACCGGCATCTTCACCTGAATTTATCTTAGATTTGAGAACATAGAAGAGATTCCTCATTGGAGAACTACTATTCAGAACACATAGAGGAAATTTCTTTGACTCTTTTCATCTAGTAGAAATACTATGACAATCCATCACATTATGACCAGCCTTACCCCAACCAAACCAACAATCTGTACCAGCTAGACACTTTTCAAAGTGCCTCTTCACATAAGTAGCACAAGTAGGATTAATAACAAGAGAAATACAACAACTCTCAATCTTTACATTAGAAGCACTACACCCATCTTGATTTGGAGCCATCTTCTTTAACCTAGGTTGGGTTTGCTTATCAGATTTACCATCTCAAAAAATTACTTCTAATCCAACTAAGTTCTGACTCCCCAATGGATTGAGTATACATCATAAGCCTAGACAAGTTCATGTAACCATAGAGCATGGTCGTACGACACTCTTCTTTTAGAAGGACATCAACACTTGTCAAAAACCTACTCATATCATCTCTAGGGTTAGACACCACAGATGGAACATACATATACTATAGAGTAAACTATAAAGAATATTCTTTAGCACTCATGTTACCTTGACAAAGGTTAATTAACTCCTCAACTTTCACCGTCCTCTTTTCCAAGGGAAAATAATTTCATTAGAAGACTTTCTTTAACTCTTCAATATCTATGGGACGAGACTCAACCGGCATATTTTTTTTCCATTGAGTATACCATACTTAAGCAACTTCCCTAAATTTGAATGAAGGCAACTCCACCTACTCCTTATAATATACCTTCATAGCAACCAACACCTTATAAACACCATCAAGAAACTGTTGAGGGTCTATTCCCACCTTAGAGCCAAGAAATGTAGGAGGATTCTTTTGCACAATGTCCCTCAATCTATAGGTCATAGTACTCTCCAAAACATTCACCCTAGGCTCAATACTCCTATTAACAAGAGTTGTCATGGCTCGGGCTAAGGGAAGAAGAGCCACTCTAATCTCACCATCAGTCATGTCCTGGGGAACCACCAGAAACTTATTACATTCATTCATTATAGGTACTTGATCAACTTGTCGGGGGGTGGGGGCATGTAAACCTTAAGAAACCTGTCCACCTTGGCGAACTTTCTCATTAACTTATTCCTCTTTCAACCTTCTTGCGGACATCCTTCTAGTAGTTATCTCATACACATTTAAGAGAAGATATTAGTAATAGACACTTATAACCTCAACTCTATGGCCCAACACAAGAGTGATGAAGAAAGTGAAACTCTATTATACTATAGCCTCTCACTCATAGATGAGTCGTGACAAACACCAATGAACAAGACTCTACTACACGTGGATTTATTGATACTTTGAAAACCTAAGACTAGTTTGAAGCCTTATGCTTTGATACAAATATTTGTCGTGACCCGAGTCTATACCCTAGAAGAAATTGTATTCTCCTATCCTGGCACAGTGTATTCGACATCTTGGAGGTCTAATACAAGACCTTTGTCATCATTCACCGGATATATATATGAAAAGTATTGCTGAATTAGAAATCTTCACCACATCATATAAAAATTTGTTCATAAAAACATAGAAAATACTATGTCTCATTGATGCAATCTTAGACACACGAATATTTTGGGTCACGGCTAATACATCAAAAAAACTGAAATAAAAAAGTCTGATATAATGTGTTTAACAAAAAAAGATAAGCATAGCTATGTCCTCGCGTCAATAGAGGACATACCGTAACTTTCTTGAAAGAATAGTAATATCCAAGCTTCAGTTCAAATGACTACTGTCAATTGCCACCTACACCTTTAGATATAATACAAAATAAATGGAATTAGTACATTCGAATGCACTAAGTATTGTGTAATGCAATAAATCATTGTGAAAGACATTTGCATAAAATGTGCTCATTTACGAGAAAACTTCATGACACAATTATAAGAAACAACTTCAACTCAACATATTCACATATAAGACATATTTCATAATATTGAATTATTATCACTTCAAAATATGTATAAGACCTTCCTACCAATGATTATCCTATGACCGACATGAGTAATATATGAAGAAAGCGCATATACAACCCCTTATCACACACCTAACTGATCCTCAATACTACATATAGTAAGATTATTCCCATTTAATCAATTAAAATTCCTAGATAGAATTACTCTAAGACCCACCTTATTAAAACATGAAGAGAACGGCTATACACGCTATTCAAGCCTACCTAGACGATCCTCAAACATACTCTACATAGGTACCATTTTATCCACATGCATTTACTTAAGTCAACTATGTTCATTAATACATTTAAGAGGCATTCAACAATTAAGTACTTTACATAATTATCTTGGAGAAGAACTAGTGAACCTACAACCAAACATTTTAAAAGCCTACTCGTTCTATATCTAGGTAGCGTCCCGTTTAACTACTTAAATATTGTAGAACTTATCCAATACTAGAATGTATCCCACATGATTAGAATAAGGATTAACCGACGTAGACCATATTATCTAGGCATGTAATAGGAGTCTACCCTAATCTTATCGAGGGTGTTCTATTTGCAAAGAATAGAACTAGGACACATAACATGTAGGCACATTGTTAAGGAATATAAAGGGTTTCTTATAATCTAGTCTCAACTTAAGTAGAGTCACTCCCAAACAATGATCACTCTGTGCTATCCTTAGTTTTCATATAGTTATTGAATCACAAGGGCATATGGAGAGGTAGAATATAGTAGTAACTACCAAACCATAATAAACCTTATATATGATTGGTCCCATAGGGCTTCCACTCAATGGTCAATAAGTATAGCTCAAAGACATTATTATTGATTATTTCATATCATTTCAGCTAACATATTTCAAAGCACACAATTCTTACAAGAAGGATACCATTATGACTTTAAACGTCTAGGATATAATAACCCTCTATCTAGTTTTCAGGATCCAGGTTAACGACCTTCTCAACGATGTTCATGGTCATATTTAAATCATACATACACATACATGACAAATTTGTTTAGTCTTCTTTGTGAAGACTTCATATTCACATTATGCATACATCAAGTAGAGCGACATATATATACAAAAACAAGACATACTTCATCATCTTTTGTGTGGTGTTAAATGAGGTTTTAGACTTAGGGTAGGTTATATAATTAATTTATTAATCTAATAAACAAACCCCTGATCACTATTTAAACCCCCAATTAAAAAACATAATTAAATGACCCAACTAGCTATGTGACTATCGATGCCTCGTCGATTGTACAAAGCCCCGTTCTTTGCCTTCGTTGGTAGACACTGTCACATGCATACTATTTACTAAATTGGAAGGTCCTCCTCAAGGACCTTTGGGCTTGTCCTTGGGGAGTCGTACTCGAATGTTTTTTTACCCTAAACCAACAATTATATATGCTAGACACCTTACTACAAAATTTCATCAAAATCCCACTCTTAATATCCCGTAAAATACGCTAAGGCATACTAACACTTTTAAATTAGAGTCTGGACGTCGTGGACGTTCCTTCACGTTTTGACTCTTAAATTTCCTATATGACTTTTATTCTTTATTATTAACATTAAAACAATGTTACAGCCCTTGGACAGTAATGTGAGGCTCAATATTATTAACCTTTGAAGGTAAAGGATAGGCTGAATACTAGCAGCCCAACCAACAACATTAAAAATCATTATGAGTTACAACTCAAATAATAATAACATGTCATATACACATAATAACTCAAACTATTAAATAAAACATATATGAGCTTAGACATCAAACATGAGGAATTTACTTCTACCACAACATGACCTCATCGTATCATTAAAGAGTCAATTATGTCAAAAATCAACCTATCAACATGCCAAATATCGTTTCATGAAGGCAACAATATACCATGTACCCAATAAGTTCAAATCAAAACAAAAAGCATTTTCCCATAAGTTTCATTCATAGGCATGCTTATTCACTATAACAATCCATATATCTTTTTATTTTATAAAATCAATGCAACATCAATAGATTGTAATTATTTTTACTATTAATAGGAACAACTAACCATAGTTATTAAATAGATGGGGGTAACGGGACTTGATGTCGTCCTCGGCATACCATTATACACCCTCAACTTGATGATTCTTCCTTAACAACTTTACGGAAGAAATCCCATTGTTCCTCGACCTCATGACATGTGTCTCAATGATTTAAACTGAAACCTCATTATAGGAGAGGTTCTCTTCCACACAAAAACCCTCAACACGGAGAATCGACACGGGATCACCGATACACTTCTTAAGCATGGATACATGAAACACCGGATGATACGAACTGAATTCTAAAGGTAATCTAAACTCATATGTAACCTTACAAAACATTTGAAATATTTCATAGGGATCCACATAATGAGGACTTAACTTCGTTTTCTTGCCAAATCTCACCACTACCTGGATGGGTAAAATATTTAGGTACACCGTATCACTCTCATAAAATCCTAAGTCTCTCATCCTATGGTCGGCATAAGACGTTTGCCGGCTATAGGAAATTTTCAATAAGTTCTTTATCATATGAACTCAAATTTTTATAAATCAATTCGGTACCCAAGAGTTAAGACTCATCCACTTCAAATCATCCAATTGGAGATCTACATCTCCTACCATACAAGGACTCAAAAGGTGTCATAGATATAATTGAGTTTTAATTATTGTTATAAGAGAACTCGTCCAAAAGAAAATGTTTATCCCAATTTCCCTTGAAATTCATTATACGAGCTCTAAAAATATCCTCAATGGTTTGAATTATACGCTCTTCTTGACAATCTATTTGGGGATGAAAAGTGGTGCTTAGGTTCACCTTTGTACCCAATCATTTTTGGAACGACCTTCGAAACATCGATGTGAATTGTGCACCCTATCTGATATGTTGGATAACAGAATCCCATGCAGACATGAAATATTATCTACTAATATCCTTGCATAATCCTCAGCCGATTATGTGGAATTGACTGGAATAAAATGAGCGAATTTGGTAAAGTTATTTACTACTACCCATAAAGAGCCATGTTTATTTTGTGTCCGAGGCAAACCTACCACGAAATCCACGTTAATATCTTCCTACTTCCAAGTGGGAACATGGATTTCATGAAGTAAACTTCTTGGATTTTGGTCGTTGGCTTTCACTTGTTTCATATTTTTTACATTTTTCAATAAATTCCGATATGTCCCTCTTTAAGCCTTTCCACCCAAAAACTTCTTGCATATCATGATACATCTTTGTACAACCCGAATGAATAGAATAACGTGAACCATGTGCTTCCTCTAGAATCTGGTTTCTTTAGTCATTAATATTTGACACACTCAAAGTTCCTTTATACCTTAAGACACCATCTCCTCTAAGGAGAATCACTCATAAGTCTTACAAAGCACCGATTCTGTCAAGTCCATCAATGGTTGATCAAGGTGTTTCTATGAATTCACATAAGCCACCAAAGACCATTCAGATTTAATATGGACCATGGAACCACCATTTAGAGAATCTTTCAATCTAACATCTAAATGAGCCAACCTATCAACATCTTTATTTAGGTCTTTCTTGATTTCATGTCCATGAGACACACTACCCATGTTCATATGACATAGAGCATACAAAACCAAAGTGGCCTTTCCAAGGTGGTAGAGAACACTCATGTCGTAATCATTAAACAATTCCAACCACCTTGTTTTTCGGAGCCTTAACTCCTTTTGAGAAAACACATATTGAAGACTCTTATTGTCGGTATGCACGTCCACATGGGCACAATAGAAATAATGCCTCTATATTTTTAAAGCAAATAACAAGGCCACTTATTAAAGATCATGAGTTGAATAATTCTTCTCATGCACCCAAAGATGTCTATAAGCATACACTATTACTTTTCCATGTTAAGTAAGGACACACCCTGAGTGCACTCGGGATGCATCACAATAATAAAGGAAGCCCTTGTTACCATCCGTTAAAGTCAACACCGGAGCAGAGGTAAGGCTCTCTTTTAAGATTTGTAAGGTTCACTCACATGCCTGCGAGCACTCAAATTTTACATTCTTCTTGGTCAAGGTAGTCAAGGGAGATGCAATGGATGCAAAATCATCCACAAACCTCTTATAATATCCCGCTAGACCCAAAAAGCTTCTAATGTCGTTTAGAGTCAATGGTTTAGGCCAATTTTTGCATTTATTGGATTTCCTTGGGTCTACCTCAACGCTCTCACTAGAGATGATATAACAAAGAAATGCCATCGACCTCAGCCATATCTCACGTTTTCTATACTTGGAAAATAGATGGTTTTCCTTAAGAACTTGCAACACTATCCTCAAATAGACCATGTGATCGCGCTCATTTTTTTAATACACCATGATGTCGTCAATTAAGACAATGAAAAATTAATATAGGAAACATTGAAACACCCTATTTATGAGGTCCATAAACACAATATGGGCATTATTGAGATAAAAGGGAATTAGTAAGATTTCATAGTGACCATATCTAGTTCAAAATTCTGTGTTTCGTATATACTCACATCTAACACTAAGTTGGTTATACCCCGATCTCAAATTAATCTCTGAAAAAGTATCTTGCCCCTAGTAGTTGATCAAATAAGTAGTCAATCCGAAGAAGAGGATAATTGTTCTTATAGTTACTTTATAGAGTTGGCGATAATCAATGCACATTCTAAGGAACAATCCTTTTTATTGACAAACAATACCGAAGCACCCCATGGATAAATACTATGTCATATGAAGCCTTTGTCTAGTAAGTCCTTGATTTGAGCGTTGAAATCTTTTTATTCGATAAGAGCCATCTGATAAAGAGGTATTGATATGGGGTTGGTATCTAGTAGAAAGTCAATACCGAAATAAATTTCCCATTAAAGAATGATTATGGAAAGATCATTAGGAATGACCTCCAGAAAATCTCTCATAATGGTCACTAACTCAATGGGAGGATTTTTCGGAGTTTGCATCTTTGACTCTTACAATATGGTTTAAACACTCTTTTAATATTATTCTACAAGCCTTAAGACAACAGATAACACGACCTCTAGGAGTAGAATTTTCCCCCTTCCACTCTAAAACATGTTTGTTTGGATAATTGAACTTGACAATTCTTGTTGTATAATCAATGGAAGAAAAACAATCATGAAACCAATCGATCCCAAAAATAACATAAAATCGACCATATCATGTTCTACTAATTCAACATGAGTAATTCTATTTTTCAATATTATAGGAAAATTTGTATATACCCTATTTGCAACAACCTACTCACCTACTAGGGTAGTTACCATGAAAGGTTTATTTAGGATATCAGGAAAAATATCATTATTTCTTAAAATCAAGGGAGTAACCAAAGATAATGTAGCATCTTGATCTAGAAAATCATAGATATCAATAGAGAGTACTTGTAACATACAAGTCATCATATCGGGAGAACTCTCTTGTTTACCCCTAGATCGAAGAGCATAAAAGTGATTCTTTTTTGGAGCATCAACATTACAACAACAAGATTGAGCTTGCCCGCTTCCTTTGTCTTTACCCTTCACATTAGGAAAATCCATGACCTTGTGGCCACTTTTGCAACGCCCAAATCAATTGTCAATCACGACAAGGTAATCACCATAATGAATCTTGCAACACTTTCCACAAGTTGGCTTCTTGATTGGTGAACTAGTACCTATTCCATTTTGAGACTTAGGGTTAGACACCCTATTATCACGAGGCTTGACAAGTTTTGAACGAACATGATTAGAAACATCTTCTTGAACCTAGGCTTGTCTAGAATGTCAAGCCTACCCTTAAATGAACCACTTTCATAAGACCTTGCCTTCTTGGCCTCCCTATTATTCCTCATTAACCTAGTTTCATCCACTTATTTATAATGAACCATGCGACGATAAATATTCATATTATCATGAAGCATAGCCTACTGACATTCTTCAACCAAGTATTCGGACACCCGTGTAAGAAAATGAATAATCTCATCCCTTGGGTTTGACACCAAGGATGGAACATACTTGGACAATTTAGTAAACATCAAAGGATAGTCAAGTACACTCATAACTCCTGGACGAAGGCTGGCGAATTTTTCCACCTTAGCTTCCCTCAACTCTGTAGGATAGAACTTATCAAGGAAAGTCGTCTTGAAGATATCCCATGTAACCTAACCACCCTTAGTGCCCTATTATCCCTCCATTGCAGGTACGGATTTAAGGACATATCTTTGATTTTATAAGACGACAACTCCACATTCTCAATTGAGGTCATACCCATAGCATAGAGAATCTTATGTATCACATCGAGGAAATTGTAACAAGCCCAAAAATATATATACTAAGTGATACATAATGTGTCAAGAATGCCTATGATTAGACAAGGGTTCACATGGATTGCTGCGCGTAGAAACAGACTTCTGAACCCTCGCAACATCCAAGACTACAAAATTAGGGAATTATTTAAGCTAGGAATGGTTGGGTCCAACCATTAAGGTGTCTCGAATACGACGATTTACTCCAAGGAGTGTTTACCGGACTTAAAAAGGGAAATTTTTAGGTTTTGAGGGTCTATGGGTAAAATGGTCTTTTTTCAAGCTAGGGGTCGTATCGTAATTACTCTGAAATATACAATTAATTATTTAAATAATAAGGTGAAGGAGTATTTTTGGGAAAGAGGGCAGAAATTGGGGTCTTAAAGTGATTTTTTATTTATGCTATTGAATTAATGTAACTAATTAATAATTATAATTCATTATCTATTTAAAATAAAATAAAAAATAGATTTTTATTAAATAAACAAAACCTTAATGACTAAGTCCTAAAACTAGACTACTAAGCCTCCTATAACAGATTTAAGGTATATTTTAATGAATATAAGTCATTTAGGAAGTGGAGAAATCAAAATTTCCAAGAACGTCCATCCTGTCTGGAAAATAGTTCACTTGTTACTAGCATGCTTTAGGCTATTTTACTTGTTTTTACGAGTCAGAAAACTATGAAAATTGGTGGAAGGGAGTTTAATACGTAATAAAGTTAGTTCATAGTAGAAACATTCAAGCACGAATCCCCAACGACCAACCAAGGGCCCCTGAGGAGGACCCATGAAAAAAGTGACGAAAAGCTTTCAATGGACAGTGTCACCAACGAATAACTCTGACGGCTCGTGGTCCAATAGGAGAAGCTTCCATTGACTCATCGATCGTCACTTCCCCTAAATTTTTGAAGATTCATTTTTAAAAGTTTGTGAACTCATCGACGGATGTGCAGCACGGAGGTGCACAACTGTCGTCTATTGACCCACGATCCATCGATCATGGTGTCGTCTATGATAACTAGTTTTACTGCACCTTTTCATTCAAGTCATTTCATTAGTTGGCTTATTAAGGAGGTTAATTTGGGTTCAATGAATTTATAATTAATTTAGTTAACAGCCTATATTAATCCCTAACCTTATTTGACAAACATAAACTCTCACAATTCACAAACCCAAAACTCTCTCACTTCTGTATTCTTCCCTTTCTCTTCTCTCTCTCTAGTGAAGAACTCCATTGAAGACAAATATAGGGGTGAGTTCAATGGATTCAAAGAGTCAAATTTCTCCATCAATCTTAATTAATTATAGAGGAATGAGATTCCTCTCACCTTTGAGATCTCTTCTGTCAAAGGATTCCATCAAAGTGATTTCAAAAGTTGGGTTTCTAAGTGGGTTTTCGTACAATACGAAATTGATGTATTAAATTAATTTTTATATGATTTATTTTGATATTATGAATATATTAACAAGTAATTTAAATCAATTATAATATATCATCATGGAATTGTCTAGTTTGTAGATAATGACAGATTCCCCTTAACCCTAGATTATGATCTTTATATGAATTGTATTGTATTTGTTCAATGAATTAATTATTAGTTGAATTAATGTTAGATTATCTTTTTCTATCAATCATGAATAAATTAGGATTAATTATAGTTCTATCATTCTAGTTCTTGAGAAGTTGATCTAGGTCATGAAGTATGTTGTGAATTTAACCTAAGTATCTTATATTAAGTTATGAAGTAGTGTTGGATTGTGATGTATTGTTTCAATTATCCTTGTTATCATCTTGAGTATTTTTATATGATGATACTACACACTAATTGGGTCTAATTAAGGGTTGATGGTATGACCTTGATGATGGACTATGAAAGAGTCTTGGTAAGTCTTCTTATATCTATTTTTTTACTTGAATTATGTTTAATTGTGTTTATGAGATGATGTTGTATTGGAGTGTATCTTGTATTAGGATTTATAGGGTTTGCATGATTTTGAATTTAAATGTGTTGACTATGGATTGTGAGGTATTGGCTAATATGTAAATGTTATAAGGATGGTGATGATTTACCAATGTGCCTTATCATCATGTGAATATGTAAATGAGCTAACCTCAACGATATGAATTTTAATGAAAGGACAATACTCATAAAAATTTTAGTGAGCAATGATAATGATGTTTATTCAAGGGTTATACCCTATGACCTACATTAGTCTATGATGATTAATTAACACATTAAAGACATTTGAAAAAGGGACTCTAGCTTAGCACCGAGTGAACTACATTGAGGAGTGTCCCTTCCCACATAGGGATGTTTTGATCACTAATGTACTATTGAGATTGGAGACTCAATTCCATGTAGTATATGGACTGTCCTAACTATATCTCCTAGATCTTGAATTGTGTTTCCCCCATAGATATACTAGCTAGTGTATCCACATCGTTGTTATGTTTCATGTATTAGTACTACCTTTAGCAAAGTTTTCCGCCTTCCTTCAGCTTAGGGTTCAATGACACCGTATTCCCCATTAGCTCATATGGTCTATGTCGGTTAAAGCATTATGTTCCCAAAGGGTAAAATGAATTAATGAAATGAACTTTTACTAGGATACCCTAAGGGGTTTGGCTTAGTATATGAAAGGTATGCGACTATACTGAAACATTGCACTAGTTATCCTTGAAAGAATTCTTAGGAGTATATTCTTAAGTAAAAATATGATTATAATGGTACATGATATGTATAAGTTGAACGTGCACATTGTTGATAATAGATGTTGATTAGTTTCACTTATTGATATGTGTTGGTCTATATTTTTAAAGTATGATGATATGTACTATTAATTTCCATGTTATGTGAAGTGTGATGTTGGTCAAGATTCTTGTTGGGTTACTTGATTTAGTGATGTTATGGCGATTTGGTAGGTCATTACACATGTTGATTTAATAGGGATTGGTAGGTTATTGTATTTCTTTGGTTATGTTGTAATGAACTCTTATTTATGCCTGTTGTATTATAATTTCAGGACATAGTTTCTTGACAATGTGTCTAATCATGTGATATGCAGTTTGACTTAAGTAGAGTTAGTATTGTTGGTCTTGTGGTGCACATGCTTTGGACTTAATGAATTTTTCTAATTAAATGGTATTGTTTTATTGAATGTGCATAAAGATTTGCGAAGTAAATTGCATATTTGATGAAAGGTCCCTTTTTAGCATTATTTGATAATATCTGTGCATGTAGTCTCATTCTTATTACAAGTGGTGTACTAACCCGATTTTCTCCCTTTTTCCAAATAGGTTCCGTTCGTTAAAGGGATTTTGGAGAAGACATTAAAGAAGACTTGGAATTCTCAATAATTCAAGTTTTGTAGGTCCTCACTTTCTGAGGCAATGCAACTATCATGCTTATGATGTTGCTTTAGTTTTTAGATTTCTTATGTTCTTTTGTTTTCGTTTGGATACTAAACATTGTAAAACCTATATGTGGTGTTTTTAATTAATGTATGGGCTATGCCCAAATTATTACACGCTGGTTAGATGGTTATGAGAGGAGACATGCTTTTGAGACTATGTTATAGTTTATATATATCGATGTGCAATAAAAGTAGCAGACTGAATAATCTTCCTATACGTAAGGTCGATGTATACTCGATATTTAACTATTATGTGTATCTAGAGATCTATGTAAACCTCTATTTAGAAGTAATGAAAAGTTTAAAATTATTCTGTGTTTTGGCCAAAAATCTAGTCTTAGTTCTCAAATAGATCAATGATGCAGTGGGTGCTCCTCAGATTTGACAATACTACCCATTAGTACTGGTTTGACACTTCCCAAAGTTCATCTTTCGACTAGTAGAGAAAGTTGGCTTAATATTTTGAGAATCACTACCCCTATCATAGGGAACATTAGGCTTATAAAGGTTATCTTGATTTTGATTCCTGTTCTTAGAAATAGATTTGGTTTACTAATCGGACCCCTCTTCAAATTTCTTGTTATTCTACTATGCTTTGAATTTTCAATGGATTCTTCATATACCATGAGTATATATAGGTTCATGTAATTATGGAGAATGGTCGTACAACACTCATCTTTTACAAGGTCGGCAACACAAGTAAGAAAATGAGTCATCTCATCTGTAGGATTAAACTAAAAAGAATTAGCATGCTTACACAATAGGGTAAATTTCAAGAAATACTCCTCCACACATTTATTACCTTGACTAAAATTTATCAACTCCTCAACCTTAACTTCTCTATTCTCATATGGAAATTACAATCCTATGAAGGCTTCCTTAAACACTTCCCATTCTATAGGACCCGATTCAACCATCTTATTGTCTTTCCATTGTGTGTACCACACTTGAGTAATGAAGAAAGGGAATCTTATATCGTCTTGTAGACTCTCACCCATAGATGTTCCATGAATCACATCAATGTACAAGAAGACTTTCATAAACTGATGCTTTAATACAAAATTTTTAACAACCTTAGATAACCCCCCCCCCAAGTCGTGACAACGTGTACTGGACCTCTCGAAGGTCTTGCTAAAAAATTTTAGGAATCAATAATAATCAAAAGTAATGTGGAATAAAAAAAATTCACAACAATAGTCAAACTCTTTTATAAAAAAATAAGAAAGAACTAATTCTCAACATAAGTAATTTTAGACACAAGTAAATAACATAGAGTCACGACCCTTTCATAAATTTGTAAAGAAAGTGTAGTCCATTTTAAGGTGAATGAAAAGGGAGACAAAAACATAAGACATGTCCTCAAACATATGAGGACATAAGGGTCTTGAGAGAATCTTATTTCCCAAGCTTGAACTTCTAATAGAATAATCATTTGCGTCCTACATGTGAAGACATATAAAATATATGGAATTAGCACATTTAATGCACTATGTATGGTGAACATAGTCCATTGTTTCTTAGCTACATTTTTAAGACTTATTATGTATTTGATTTCAATGTAAAGGGTCGTGTCTTAAGATATTATAAGTTGTGTCTTAAGTTTGCCTTGTGACGATGAGATTACTTAAGTATTTATAAAATAAATCCTTTTTATTTAAATTGTTCGTGAAAAGTTTTAATTCCGCACTACTTTTCATATCTTATGTAATGAATGCTAGTACAAGGGCTTGTACAAGACCCTTAAGGGTAAAGTATGCCCGGTCATGAAATGAGGGTTGCTGTGAACTTCGATGGGGTACTTTCAGGTCGTGACTGACTTGGTTTTAGCTCATAGTGTTTTTTGAAATAGTTTAACGTGTAAAAGTCTCACAAGCCAGATCTAGTAGTATACTGGTCATTGTGTGAGTCGCGACACATCTATGGACAAGAGGCTATATGATGATAGAGTTTAACTTCATTTAGTACTCTTGAATCGTGCCATAGAACTTAACTCCATAAAGCCTTTTGCTCTTATGTTCCCTTTTCCGGTGGTCTTCTTGGTGTGATTTCTTGGAAGGAGAGATGTTTCTAATTTTTATGGAGAGAAAAGGGGAGTTTTGTTATTATGATGGTTTTGTTGCTTAAAGAATGATGTGAAGGTTTGTTTTTAAATTTGTGATGTGATGCAATTTATTGATAGGTGTGAATGATGATGTTGGGTGTGTTGTAATGAGAAACATTACAGTGATTTAGTTCTAAGTATGGTAAGAGTTACTAGGATTGAATAAAGTGCCTTTGGAAACAAATGATTTATCTTTTTATTAAGTTCAATAATTGTAGATATGCTTTAAGGTATAATCTAGATAAATGTTGAGAAAATGTGGATATTTTAAAGAAAATGAAGGAAACTCCCTTGTATGGCTAACGTTTCATAGTTTTTCCTATAATTGGTGGATGTTGTTGTGTAGGCTTACACAAAGATGGAAATGTGGTATGAATATCTAGAGAGGAAGTTTTTTTCCATGTTATTGGTCTATGTGTTGCCTAGGAGTTGAATGAAGAGATATTTAAGAGAGTTTTTTTAGTCTTGTGTCCAAAAAGGGATGTGTTAGGCTTAACTTGTAAGGTTGATGTTTAACTTTGATGTGAATGGGTTGAGGGTAGTGTGAGTTCCTACCTTGTGAGAGACACAATGGAGCTTTGCAATATGAGGCCTTGAGGATAGCTTTACCCTAAGTTAGGGAGAATGAATGTCGAGGAAAATGGCATGTAATTTACTTAGTCCAAGAGAATCCTCAATGGTCACTAAGTGGGAGTTGTAGTATGGGATGATACTCTTACATTTCACTTAGTGAAACTTACCTAGTCTCTTTGGAGTAAGTTCATGTGGTCTTGTCCCTCATATTGTAAGGCCATCTTTTTAAAGTTTCTTGAAAGGTGCATTTTGGAAATTTTGAGAATGTGACAAAGTCAAGTTCTGAAGTCACTATAAAGGAGTTCATATTTTTGAGAAAATTGCATTTTTTAAGAATTATGGTTTCCATGTTCTATAAAATGTGTTTATATGGTTTTATATTTCATATGATCATGTCATCTTGGTGAATTGCTAAAAGAATGGATTATTGAAAATTTTGAGTATGTTGATAGTCACACACTGAATATTATTCACTGGAAGTTTTGTGAGTTTTTGACAAAAAAAATTCTGTCTTTAATTAAAGTTTAAATTTGTGCAAACCTGTTATATATGTACATGTTAAATGTTGGAGAAGGTAGTTCCTCGATAGAAGAAGGCTAAGAATGAATTTTGAGTTCTTGAAGTTTTGCTAAAAGTGCTTCTGTTGCTAAGTGTTTGAAAGTGTGAACTATTGCTCCTTTCTAGTTGATACTTTGATTTTGAGTTATTGAGCCTTTACTGTAATGTTTTATGTGATTCTATGTGAGTCCTTGTTGTTCTTAATGTTTAAGTGTCATTCGAGGACGAATGTTATTCCAAGTGGTGGAGAATGTAACGCCCTAAAACGAACTAAAGTGAACTAGAGACCCATGAGTGTCTTTCGAGTTAATTTATTTTAAAATGAGTTAATTTAGAGTTCATAGTAGTGTGTAATGTTTGGTTAAGTTTGGAGGTCAAACACCCAAGAACGTCCATGACGTTTCGAAGGTATGCCTTAGATTGTACTTCTGTGTCTTGATATGTTTGAGTGAGTTTTACGGTGTTAGTTTTGCCTGAAACTGAGTGAGGTGTTATTAAGACCTACAAGACGTAGATTAGAGGTTTAACATCCAGAAACGACCTTACCTAGGACCCACAAGGGGCTCTAGTTGAAGGACCTATGATTTGGACAAAACTGCCAAGGACACTGCCCAATCGACGAAGCAGTATACTGGGCGTAGTATCATGGATGCCCCGTCGACTTAGGGGAGTCGTACCATTATTGTTGGAAAGATCATCCCCATCCCTTGAACAACTCTCTGATGCCATTGACGCCCAGTACGACGGGCCGTCGATCAATCGACGCGCAGTAACTTGGCTCATCGACTAAACCTGCTAGAGCTGCTGCACGTTGCTGCCTTTTTTGCGGTGTTTTTTTGTCAATTCACCCAAAGTATTTAGGACCCTCGGAGGATATTTTAAGGGTTTTTAAGTTATATTATATACCCTAAACCTACACAAGACCCCTCACTTCAAATATTCAAACTCCCTCTCTAAAGAAAACTCTGCCAAGGTCATCATTGGAGCTATGATTCAAGGAAGGCAAGAAGGGATTGTTTGGATGTATGTATTAATTAAACATTAGTGGCTTACCTTCTATATGAGTTATGGAATCCATCCTTGAAACCCTCTTCTTTCAAGGAGTCTTTTCCAAAAGATTTAAAAAAGGGTTTTGAAACTCTATTTTCTTCTATCTTTGTTTTTAAGCATGGCTCGTCTTGTAAAAGAGTTCTAATGATTTAAATATGTTTATTATTGTATGAACTGTTGATTTTAATTTTGAAAACCTAATCAACTAATGTATATACATATTCCAAACTTTTAGCTTAAGAAATGGGTTAAATGAGCATGTTTGGGTATGGTATGAACTTTGATTTTCGTATGTTGTTTTTGTTTAGCTACTGACCTAAGGGATTTATTATGATAAAATATTGACAAATAGATTATAGTGGATGATGTGTTGGTTAAAGGGTGAGTTGCCTATATTTTATAGTTCTTAGTATGATTTGCTTTTGAGTGGTATGTTCCACCTTCTTGGTGGCGGTGTGTATTTGATAAACATGATTTTACTTCGTATGCTTTATGATTGTATCTTTGAATGTCTAGTATATGAAAGGAATTGATATTGAAGATAAGTCTTGTCTTTTGTTTTGTGAAGTTGAATAGAATGGTTGGCTTAGATTATGCGTAGGTAAAGTATATGACTAGTGAAGCATGTAAAGTGTGTAAACTGAACAATGTGGGACTAAAGCATGTATAGAATCAAATGTTAATGAAATGATGTATATATGCAAGGTGTGATAACAAGTATTCACATACTCTTAAATCAATGTATGAAGTTAAATTGATTAAATAGAGGAGTTTTAAGGTTGACACTTTTCGTGAGTTAGATGAAGTGTTTAGTAGCAACCTCACAACAACCTAAGAGCTTTCTAAGATAGGTCGTAGGATTAATGCCCTTCGTGAGTTGAGATGTGGTATTCACTATCTATCCTTAAACTATAGTTTAAAGTATATAGAATCTATGAGGGTTATGTCCATCACCCAGAGAATATGAAGAAGATGTGGTTACACATCGTTAGTTGAGATATTCTATACCAATGTACCTCATTATATGAGTACTCCTCATGAGTAGAGAATGAGTATTTAGTAGTAAATAACCTTTTCCCTTAGCTATGCTCCATCATAGGTGTAGCCAAGTGAGGATCCCTCATCCGAAAGGGGTTAATGTTGGATTCCATGTCTAGCTCTCATGGTTTATGTAGGTTAAGCTAACCCTCCATAAAAGAATTGATTGAACTAAGTCTTCTAAAACAATGTACTACTTAGGGTAGGAGGTGGTGTAGGATGATATCTACTCATTGCACTAGGTAGGACCTTCCTAAAGGGAATATCCTGCGCCAAACCTTCTAAAAGAATGTACTACTAAGAGTAGGTGGTGGTATGGGACGCTATCTACTCATTGCGCTAAGTATTCATTCCGAAAGGGAAGAATTTTGTTGTTTGTTGTGTGTCTTTTAATGTCTTGCCATTGATTGAAGGGCTTGTTTCTCCCGAGTTAAGTAAGGAGAAAGGGGTAGTCTTGAGGGTATATTTTGTGTGTATTGAAGTAGGCATATGCATAATTTCTTCGTGTCTTACCTTAGTGAGATTTAGGATATTCCCAAGGTAGGTAAATCTTACGGAAAATCAGTTCACTTTCTGTTTCGCTTGGCCTTGGAAGTTCACTCATTTAGAATAGTAGAATTCATTGTGAGTGCCTTAAATTTTTCATTATAAAAGTTCAAGTTAGATCACTGTATTATTTGTTGGAGCTACTGTAATGTTTTGGAAGTTAATGTAAATGGTCCCTTTTAATTTAAAATTTTTGAATCTCTTTTCTAAGTGTTAAGTGATGGTTCTTATGATGTTTTGCTTAAATATTCTTGAATATTTTACTCAAATTGAATGAAAATTGATTTTACTAAAATATCCCTTTTCGCATATTTTTGCATATGCCATACTTAGTACATTATTTGTACTAACCCCATTCTTATCTATACCTTATAAGTATACGTTGAAGACATTTTTGAAGATTCGAAGGAGAGGCTTGGGAAATTAACTCTCTCAAGAATTGGTATGTCCTCATATATTCGAAGAAATAGTCTATTGTTTCCTAGTTTCATTATTAATAGCTATAATGTATTTGATTTCAATGTAAAGTTATGTATCGCTAAGATATTAGATGTCGCGTCCAATGTTTGGCTTGTGACGATGAGATTTCTTAAGTTCTTATGAAAGACTTGTTTTTTATTTTAATTGTTCATGAAAAGTTTTCATTCCTCACTACTTTTCATGTATTAGGTAATGAGTGCTAGTTAAAGGGCTTTTACAAGACACCAAAGGGTCAAGTACAGGGGGTACTTTAGGGTTGTTACACTATTCCTATAGCCGCAATAGTAGGACAAATATCCCACCTTATGAGCATCCTTTCCACAACCATAGCACTAAATAGTACCGGCTAGACACTATTCAAAGTTGTTGTTTGTACAAGTAAAGAAAGTAGAGCATTTTGAGAAACACTTCCCTCTCATGGAGAACCTTAGCACCATTAGGTATATCTTGATTTCGAGCCATCTTCATAAACTTAGGTTTGTTTTTCTTATCGGATCTACACCTCTTAAAATTTCGTGTTATCCTACAAAGCTTGGATTGTTCAGTAGATTATTCAACCCCCATAATTCTAGATAGGTTATTTCCATTATAGAGCATGGTCGTACCACATTCTTCTTTCACAAGGTCGGAAACACCTGTTGCAAACCTACTAATCTCATGCCTAGGATTTGACACAAAAATTAATCATACGTAGACAATTGGGTAAATTTGAACGAATACTCCTCCACACTCATGTACCTTGGCTAAGGCTTACGATTTCCTCAACCTTGACTTCTCTATCCTCTAGGGGAAAGTACCCTAAGAAGGCTTCATTAAACACTTCCCATTATATAGTACCTGATTGTACCGGCCTATTGTCTTTCCAATCATGTTTACCACACTTGATCAAATTCCCTTCATTTGTATGAATCCAAATCCCCTTTCCCCATATAAGTCACCCCCATAACACTCAAAATTATATAAGCACAATCTAGATACTCTTGGGGATTCTCACATGCCATAAAGCCAAAAATTATGAGGATTAATCCTCACAAAGTCTCTCAATATAGAGGTCATGATACTCTCAAGAGCATTGATTCTAGGACATATACCTCAATTTAGTTACTTGAGCAATCATGAATTTATCAAGGGTAACAAGATATACTCTAACTTCCTCATTGTTCATGTATGGAGGAACCACCGGAACCTTATTTCCTTGTTTAGATATACAGACTTGTTCACCTTGAGGAACTTTTTTACATGTGGGAGCTTATCCACCTTGGGGAGGACTCCCTCAATAACAACATCACCATCCACTCTCCTTTCAAGTTTCCTTCTTCTATTCATATCCTATATATACAGTAAATTAGATTAGGAAACGACACTTATAATCTCACCTCTATGGCATGACGGAAGAGTAATGAAGAAAACAAAACTTCTATTGTCCTATAGCCTTTAGCTCATATATATGTTGCAACTCACACTGACGTGGCTTTATGTGACTTTGAATAATAAAGACTATTTCATAACTTAATGTTCTGTTCAAAAAATTATAACAACCCAAGAGCACCCCCCCCCCCCCCGAAATCGTCAAAACGCTACTCAACCTCTTGGAAGTCTTGCACTTACCTTTTAGCATTCATTTATTATGAAAATTCACGCAGAGTTAAAACTATTCACAACAATAGTAAAACTCTTTTATAGAAATATAATACAGAACTAAATCTCAACACTCCATCTTAAACAAAAGTCAACACCATTGGTTCATAAACCCTTAAATAATTTAAAAAGAAACTATAGTCTATTATTAAGTCATTAAAAAGGAAACTAAAGCAGAAGCGATGTCTTTGAATATATGAGGACATACCGATCTTGAGACAATGCTATTTCCCAATATTGAAATTTCAATAATATCGTCCCTTGCAAACTACACTTGTAAACATATAATACATATGGAATTAGAACATTGAATTCACTAAGTATTGTGAACATGCAGGAAAGCCATGCAAATAAGGACATCCACCTTAAAACAAACATTTGATGCTCTTTTGATAGAAACCTCATAAAAGAAGTAAAAGAATAATATCCAATTCAATATTCACATAAGTCATACTACATATTCACCAAGTAACATTTTCATCACTTTAGACCCTTTAATCAAAGGTTACTCTAACACTCATTTTAGTAAGACATGACGTTATTGCCGATACACCCTCTTCAAGTACACCTAAGTGATCCTCAAAGATAACCTTGATAACATCCTTTAAATTTAAATTTATTACTAAGACAACATATTCAATTAATCCATTACAGAAAAAAGTAATCAATTCGAGGACTTCACATAATAGAGTTAGAGGACCTAGAGAGGTTATGTAGCATCTTCAAATCCTACTCCTGCAATGCATAGATAGCGTCTGTTTCAACAACTTATACGTAGTAGAACCTATCGAATCACTATAGGGTACATCCCACATGATGAGAATAGGCAATAACCGATCTAGACCATATTAACTAGGTATAAAATCCGGTATCATAAAGACCCCACACAGTAGAAGGTGTTCTACATTCCAAAGGTAGAACTAGTAATCATCCCATGTAAGAACGTGATCAAGGAATATAAAAGGCTGTTTTTACTCTTCTATTATCTAAACTAGAAGTACTACCATCAGCATATTCACTCGATGCTTTTCTTTTGTTCTCATAGAGCAAACCATTAACTAGATTTACTAGACAACGTGCCATCACAAAGTTCTACCAACTTATAATACTTTTTCTTCCAAGGATGGGTCCACTATGAGTGCCAATTATAGCCAATTAGGATAACTCTTATGATTTCCATAGAACTTGTTTCATGTCATTCATGACAATATATCCCTATGTCCATCATTCCACTCAAGTAAGAAACCATTACGGTCATTCACTTCAACGTTTCTTATCAATGTTCTTTTCTAATTCAAGGTTTGAAATTCTTAACATTCTTTTCATATTAAAGGTTTACATTCTTAACCTCCTTTTCTTATTCAAGGTTTTATATTCTTAACATTCTTTTCTTATTGAAAGTATTACACTCTTAACCTTTTTTTCTTATTCAACGTTCCATATTCACATAGGGTTCTAGACTCATCATGAAGGGGGAACCATGATTAGGTATACTAGTTCAAGACGTAGAATAGCTCATTTAGTCTTTCAAGGAAGGATACCTATTATAGGTCTACAAATCCCGACAGTTTACTCATATACTAATTAATTAAAAGACAAGTACAAAGTAGGGACAACTACTCTACCAATACACGAGACAACATCATAAAATAAAGTGTCTTCTTAGTGATTCCTCATCATATATAAACAAATAGAGAAGAACCATATTCAACCATAACATTATAGCATCCATATAAGATCATCTAGACATACATAAGAACCTTCACTTTATACCTTTACATATACCATATCATTCTCAAATCATAATTCACAAAATAATGCGGACAGGGCCATGTTCATAACAAATATAAGAATTAAACATGGCCACCTTATAGTATACTAAGGCATTAGTTCAACTTACCATTTTCCAGTAGCCATAATCATAATTCCTTACACTTTCAAACAAATTCACCTAAAAAGAGATCTTTACAGTAGTAATATTCATAAGACTAGGCTAAAAATTCATCCATATCAATTATCGAAGAAATATCAATATAGATATCAATACTACAAGGCAATGTAAGAACAATTTCACAATGATCAACACTTAACAATCCACACATGAATTAAACATAATTGGATCATAACCAATGTACCCACTTTGGCATTATCAAAATAATCAATATACCCACTTTGGATAAAAAATTAGGAATTGAAGAAATACGTAGTTGATGGAATTTTTTATCAAATAACCATTAATTAACATTCATCAATTCATAAAACATCAATTAAATTTTTTAAGCAAAAACCCATGCTTAGAATTCAAAATAGGACATTAGGGTTTATAAATATCTTTCTTAAGCCTTTGCAATTGTCTCCTTGAATTAGACAAGAATCAGGGTTTAAATTTCTATCCACTAAATTAGCTTGCAAGCCGTGAGAATTTAGCCTTCTTCCTAGGAGCATGAATTTCATCAATGGAGGAAATTACTAGAGAGAATTTAGAGAGAAGGGAGAGCATGCATAATATTTTGATTCTAATTGAGTGTTCGTGATTTTGATTAGAATGGTGGGTGTCTAATGATTTAAAATCCATATGTAATACTTACCAAAAAAAATGCTAAAAACCTATATATTAATTGGACCATTTTAAACAAGTCAAACATAATTTAAATTTTCGTTAGTATTGTTGCTGAAAAAGTAAGCTTCGTGAGCTGTACCCTCACGATTTTTGAAAATAATTTTTCAGAAAGTAGAGTCAACGATGTGGACCAAAACTTTTTTCCATGGTGAACCAAGTCCGCAATGCGGAGCTTTTAATCTTAAGTATATTAGCTTGTTTGATAATACAATACAATTAACACTAATTATGACCGTGAGGTCACCATAAAAAAATACTAGAGCAAACCATGAATTGCATCACATAATAAAATTAATACAAAATATGACCTTGAAGTCACCACAATCAAACTTACTATCATTGGTGTCTTTCTTGACTTACTTTATATCGACAATGAAACATTAACCTTGAGTCAAACACGTCATGGAAGGAAACTATTGCAACACTCCAAGCTATGCATACATCATATAGTAGAACACTTCATAAGTATGTTCAAGTTATACTTTCACAATGCATAATTGGTATCCCATATTATCAATGCTACCGAGTAATCCTTTAGGCATTCATGCTTAAACAATTTCTATTTATCATATCCGAATACCAAAGAATATAACCCTACTAGGCTAGACCTAAATACCATGAAAAGCACAATATCATACAAGACAAAGCTATACAAGGAATGGTACAATTTCTCAATCCTAGCTATCATCCGAATATTCTATGACTTTAATAGAAGCTACCCCTACGAGAGTGTAATTTCTCAAACATAATATACCCTTATAAGTATGATTTCTCAATCAAAATATACCCTTAGTAGAGTATATGTCGTCAATCCTAGGCTACAATTAGGAGAGTATTCTTTTCAATCCTATGCTTCCCTTAGAAGAGTATGATTTCTCAATCCTAAGCTACCCTTAGGAAAATATGATTCTTCAATCCTAACCTATTCTTAGGAGGGCATGGTGTCTCAATCTTAAGCCACGGTTAGGAGAGTGTATGTGCTTAATCATAAGCTATCATGAAATAGTCTTTGCCTAACCCAGTCATGCTATCATGAGTTCATTCTACAAATACAAATTAAAGCTACCCTTCAGAAAGTACAGGTCCTCAATCCTTGGCTACCATGACTACCTCAAACTCAAGTTACCATAAAAGCATCCTACAAAATGATAATACAAGCTACTCTAAGGAAAGTAGTTCCTCAAAGCTAAGCTACTATGATAACTCCTAATTCAAGTTAACTATCTTTTTTTGTCTTACATTGTCAAACTACGCATGAAGGGATCATATCTCAAAACTTCAAACTATTCTTGTCTAAAATGCTTTGATTCTTTTTATTTTAGAATAGCCTTTCAATGTAGAATAATTCTATGTGAGAGAACCTTCCATATCAAACTAAATTATCTATAATTACTATATTAAAAATGGATTCTATAATAAGTTAAGTGATTTTATCACTTCATACAATTTGTCATACATGAGGTGGTTTTAGTAGATTAAGATCTTTCTTCATAATGCTATTCATCAACCTACTATTCTCATACATATATTACTCTCAAAATCATAGAATCTATAGATCATAAGATTATATTTACTCTCAAAGATGTATTGATCAATATTCATATCCAATCCCTACTATCAGAGCTTTTCTTCTACAATCATCATACCAAGCTACATCACAAGACATACTAGTAAGAAGCCTTATTCATGGGAATTTCCTATGATGTTTAATCATAAAGTCCCAATATCAATAAATTCTAATCAAGATCCCTCATACATACATAAATATATTTCTATTCATTTTTACATGTATGTATTGTTGACCAAATACAATCCATAACATCAATACTAGAAGGTTACCTTTGAACAATTGATTTTACTTCGCAAAGCATAAATTTTAATTATTTCATTTCATCAATTACACAAGGTTTAACCATGAAAAACATGTAACATGATCATAGTATCATGAATCCATGGTATATTAACCATAAACAACCACTATTCACTAAATAGGACTCGTACCCAATCAACCTAGATAATGGGAAGAAATCGTATTCACTATTTGGAGGAAATCTAGAGGAACGGATCGATCGATAAATCCATAGATGAATAGGATAACATACCTTAATTCAAATCCCTCGGAAAAATTTTACAACAATGTAGTCTTACTCATGATCTAATCTTCAAGCTCTATATTCTTCTTTAAGTGTTGAGTTTATTAGAGATAGAAATATTTAGATGAGAGTATTTAGGGGTTTGTATTTTATTCTTGTGAAATAGTGACTTAATTGGATGGTTTAAGGGTAAAAATACCTTATTTAGGTGTTCTAAGATTATGCTAAATGACCCTACTAATTATTAAATTTATTTAGAATTTCCTAAAAAAAGAAGCTTACTGTTCTAGCTTCCTGAGAGGGACCAAAGGTATTTCTCCTCACCACTACCTGTGGTCCTTCTCGTGGTCCTTGAACCAGTATCTAGGACACTTGAATTGGTCTTAAAAAATATATGACATTACCATGAGCCTCCCCATAAAGTGTGGTCAAGACAACTGGTCATAAAGTGGCTCGCGTTCCATGGACCAGTGCTTATGGCACAGTGAATTGCCTCCTATATGGCTGAGTAACCATTACAAGTCCTCCCATGAACCCTGGTCAAGACCATTGGTCATGGGATGTAAATTAATTTTTGGTTGTTCCTTGACAAGGTGTTATACCTCAGAAATCCGATGACCTTGGCTACAGCCTAACATAATAAATAATGATTAATATTGTGTTTGAAGACCTAAAATAATTAAATTAAAATTATTTTGAAGTAATAGTGACTAAACATCAACAAAAAAGCATGACGTCCAGAAAGTAGTTAAATTTAACTAGTTTGTGTCCTTAGGTCATGTGAAGATTTGGGACTGTAGTATGAAGGGTAAAACATGTTAATATACTATAAATAGGTAATATTATATAATTAGTATTAAAATTTCTTGGTGCGAATCCCCAAGGACCAACCTAGAGGTCCTTGACGAGGACATAAACACTTGGGCAACAAGTTGCCGAGGCAGCTTGTCTAAAGAATGGACGGGGCATGTCCGCTTCGCGTACTGGCTCCACATAAGTCAAAATGTTGGTCAGTGACACAGACATTGTTTCAGACTCTAGAGTCTGAAAATTTATTTTGAGAAACTTGTGGCAACATTTCCGCGACGTGGACTTGTTCCGCAATGAAAATTCATAAAATAAAAGTAAATATAGACCTAATAAAAAGGTGAAACAGATTATGTTTTTTTGGGTATTTTAGGGGATACGTGTAGATTAATTTTAATTCAGTTTCCACCCCATTTTCATTAACCCAAAACAAAGCCCCAAATTGAATACCTAATTTCTCTTATTTATCTCTATGTTCCCTCTATACACAAACCTCCATTGAAGGACATTTGACACTTGAAGAAGAAGATTGTCTCTTTAAATTTTCAAATCAATTTTTTTGGATTAATCTTCATTAAGGTACAGGTTTTTTTATTCTTCGGTGTCCTTTCCCCTAGAGGTCCCTTTAAAGATGTTTAGAAAATCCCCCAAAATCAAGGTATTTTCTCTACGCATGGGTCTTCTTCTAAAACTAAATTTTGTGATCAATTATTATGAATTGTGATTACTTAGTTTGTTTAAGGTTACAATGATTGTAAATTGTTGTTGTTCACCTAATATCCTTGGACTCATGTGCTTTTCCAATTTCATAAATCTTGAATTTGTTATGGTGAATTGGTTGAAAGTGATGAATATATCAATGGTTTATATTCATGTTATTTATTATATTACTACATGAATTACTTTGTTTAAATCATTGGTTAGGAATTCCTGGGTATTGAAGTATGAAGTCCCATGAAGGGCAAACGGGTATGAATGTTTGTTCTTCCTTAAAATCAATTATGAAAGATGAATTACTTATATAATTACGATGTTATAGCTAATTTGTTTTTATGGTGTTGATGACAGGTCCCCTAATCCTTAAAAAAATACAAATGAATTAGCTATGAAGTATGTATGAAGGATATGGTATGATTATTATATGATTGAAAGGTAATTCTCATGATTATAAAGAATTGATAAAGTAAAAGATTTACTCACATGCTAATTTTCGAAAGTGAAAGGATTGTTCTCCCTTGTGATCACCTCTCAGCTATTATGATAAGATGTTTACATAAAGGTGTAGTAAAGTCTAATGTGAACTTATGTGATGACTAACCAAAAGGGCATGTTCATGCTATGGGGGTCTCACGTTTAGTAAGTTTTGCTCCCCACATAGGTTTCCTCACGTTTAGCAAGTCTGCTTCCCCACAATATGTGTTATCTCATAAGATCAAAAAACTCCATGTTTATCAAGTTAGTTTTATTAGTAAAATTCTCCTTGACCCTTAACTATGTGCCCATGTATGACTCTAGCTTCTTTGATCCACCTAGATAGCTGTGTAGAAAGGGTTACACCTTAAGAGAGTGTTAATCTTCTCTTTTCGGTGTGGGAGTAGAACACCAGATTCAATGTAGCTCTAATTTTCTATGTCGGTTATTTCAACCTTTTTCCCAAATGTTAAAGTAAATGAATAAAATAAATATATGGATTCTCACTAGGGGTTTTCCTAAGGGGTTTCTACATAGTCTGAGGGAGGATATGAGACTTCTCTTACACATTGCACTTCTGGGATCCTAAAAGGTCGTTTTAGTAGTGTTCTTGTGTGATTATTTATTATACCTCATGTATGTTTATCTATTTATTATCATTTTGAATATAGCGAGTCATGATGAAGTATGACATTATGAATGTATTTATGAAGTATGTTGCTAAATGTGATACTTAACTTTAGATAAAGTTATGTGATTCTATTCTTTGTATTTTACAAGCATTGCTTTTTTTTGTATATATTGGGTGATGTCATGTTGGGTTGGCTTATGATGCATACATTATATGGATTTTTGATTCAGTTGTTAAAAATCATTAAAAAAATATGTTTTTATACATCCATTGATGATTTTTATCCATAGAAGCCATACATAGTATGTGTATGTACTAAACCATATTTTCTTCCTTTTCCCCCAAACAATGTAGGTTTGGGTCATTAATGATTCAAGACTATTTTTCAAGGATATTTGGGTTTTACTCCACATATTCGTGAGTCGTCAAGTCGAAGGACCAGACCCTATGTTCTACCTTTGTAGTTCCTATTTTATGTTTAAGGACATTGTTGTACTCTCCTGTTTCTTGACTTCTTTTTAATGTAAAGGGAATGTCACGAATTTCTACACTTCTCTATCAAGATGGTACGCTCTGAAGAAGATAGATTTTTTTTTGTATATGATGCGAAGTTTGAACTTCCAATGTAACTATTTTAAATTTTTCCGCATTTTTATTCTATGATACATGTACGACGAATTGTAAGGGCTTGTCTAAGACCTCTTCGAGGATTAAAACTATTATATGGACTAGGGGGTTCTCTTCAGTAATCCTTGGACTTTGGCATAGGCTTCGTTTGTTTACTAAACTACAACGTATAATATGTAACTTGAGGTTTAACCAGTGAACCCCTCATTGTATGTACGGGAATTATTACGTATGATTCTAACCTCATATCAAACTCTAGCACTTTAAAATATGGCTCTACATTAGTGTACTACATTCTGAGGTCTTACAAGTACGGTCCATAATGGTTTCAAATCATTCTTTATGATGGATATAAAGTCTAAACAAGACCTTGATCCTATATCAATTGAGTTGAATGAGTTATTATTCAAGAAGTCTTTTTAGGATTTCTCCCAAGGCAAATGAGGTTCTTAGGTACCAAGGTTTGTTATGTACTTTGATTGTTGGTTGTTTGAGATAAAAAATTTCTACAAAAATCCCATAGTTCTCAATATTTTATTCATCTAGCATCCACAAATCTATGGGAAGTCTATTCATTAAATTGTATGAATAAAGATATTGCTGGATTTGTAGACAAATTTCCTAATTGTGAACAAGTTAAATTTGAGTATCAATGGACTGTAAACTTATTATGAACAATACCGATCCACAATTGAAACTGGAAACATGTAGATATTGATTTTGTTGATGATTTCCCTCGCACGCGTAGGCAACATGATTCTATTTGGGTCATATAGATTTGCTGAAAAAATCAACCCACTTCAATCCCGTCAAGGTTTCTTTTTTTTGTGCATGACTATGCCAAGTGGTATATAATAGAGATAGTGAAGTTTCAAAGGGCTACTTTATTTATTACTTCAGATCTTGATACTCAATGTACTTCACATTTTTCGAAGTCATTCCAAAATGGTCTTGGTACTAAGTTTTAGCTGAGCATTACTTTTAATCCTCAAACTAATGGGAAAGCTCAGGGAAACCAAACATTAGAAAAGCTTAGGAGTTTCTTGGGTTTGGAGGGTTATTATCTGAGGTTCGTGGATTGTTTTTTGTCCATTGAATCTCCCTTGACTACTTTGACCCAAAAGTGTAAGAATATTGAGTGGTCGGAGGCATGTGTGAAAAGCTTTCAACAAATTATTCATAGAGTACAAAGAATCATTCCTTGGCAATCTTATCAATACATACTTCCTGGGGGGATGGTATTTCCAGGTTCCAAGGGAGACTATGTGTTTCCAATGTAGATCAGTTGAGGGACCGGATCCTTGAAGAAGCCCATGGGTCCCGCAAGTCAATTCATACGGCTTAGACAAAAATATATCATGACCTTAGGGAAGTATATTGGTGGGATGGTCTGAAGAACGACATAGAGGAGTTTGTTGCTAGGTGTCCAAATTGCCAACAAGTAAAAGCCGAAAATCAAAAGCCGGGTGGGTTACTACAATAAATCCAATCCTACTACGAAGTGGGAAGACATCAATATGGAATTCGTAGTGTAATTATTTCGTTCTCAAAAGTCATATGATTCTATATGTGTTGTTGTTTACAGGTTGACCAAGTCTGCTCACTTTATTCCCGTCAAGTATACTTATTCGGCGGAAGATTATGCTAGGAACTTCAAAGGTGACATTGTGTGTCGTCATGGTATCCCGTTATCCAACATATCAGATCGGGGTACACAATTCACATCTATGTTTTTGAGGTCATTCAAAACAGGGTTGGGTACTAAGATGAAGTTGAGTACCACTTTTCATCCTCAAAGGGATGATCAAGCGGAATGTACTATTCAAACCCTCGAGGATATGGTTAGGGCATGTATTATTTATTTAATGGGAAGTTGGAATAAACATTTTCCTTTTGTGGGGTTTGCATATAATAAGACTTTTCATTCATCCATTTCTATGGCTCCCTATGAAGCCTTGTATGGTAGAAGATGTAGGTCTCCTATTTGATATTTTAAGTGGGAGATCCTTTGATTCATGGTCTTGATTTGATTTATAAGACTTTATAGAAATTCTATATCATAAGTAACCGGTTGGAAACAACCTATAGTCGGTACAAGTCTTATGCCGATCATAGGAGAAGTGATTCGTAGTTTGAAGAAGCCAATAAGGTATATTTGAATATTTCACCAATGAAAAGCGTGGTTAGATTTGTAAAGAAAGGAAAGTTGAGTCCTCGTTATGTGGGTCCTTATGAAATCTTGCTAATAGTTGGTAATGTTGCTTATGAATTGAAACTTCCTTTGTGAATTGGCTTTAGTTCATCTAGTTTTCCATGTTTCTATGTTGAAAAAGTGTATTGGTTATCCCGAGTCTATTCTCCCTATTGTTTGTGTCAAGAATACCATTTCTTATGAGGAAGTTTTTGTTCAAATTTTTGATAGGAAAGTCAAGAAGTTGAGGAATGAAGAGGTTTTTTCCGTAAAAGTATTATGGAAAAATCAACTTGTTGAGGCTGCAACATGGGAGACCGAGGCCGACATGAAGTCTCATTACCCTAATCTGTTTGATAATTAAGGTTTGTCATTCTTTTTAATAATATAAATATGACTAGAAATTGATGTTTCCTGAATTTTAGTGATGTTTTGGGTTGCATTATAGTGAATTACAATATGTTGATGCTTAAAATATGAAATTTTTTCCTTTTGGTTTGTTTGAGTAATGTTGTTTATTTTTATATTGTGAGTCGTTATGAAATTATATACATAGCAAGTTGAAAAGCTGAACTTTATACTAATTGACTCATGTAGTGTATGTTGAGATCATGAGTGTCGTGAGAAGGATAATGTTTCATTATGAAGAGTTTGAACCTTATGTGTGGTAATTGAGGTTTTGAAATTTCCTTGTTTAAATGTTGTGATATATGTTATTTAGATAATATTGATTTTCTGGGCTGCTTGTTTTGAATCTATCCCATCCTTCAATGTAATTTTAGTGTCATTTGGGGACGGATGTTCCTATGGGGGGGTTATGTGACATATTTAAAATCCAGGATGAGTCTTCAATCTTAGCATATGTTCCATAGATTCTAAATACTATTTTAAGACCTATTTGAAATAATAAAAGTCATTTATGAAGTTTAGGAACCAAAACGTCCAAGGGTGTCCATGTCGTTCGGAAACTAGTGCAAGAGGTGCTAGTGTGCCTAAGCCTATTTGATAAACTTTTAGAATTCAGAAATTCATGAATTTAGGTGGAAGGGTGTATAACATGAGTTTAAAATTATTCGTGATTGAAATGTACATGTACAACTCCCCAAGTAATAACCAAGGTCCCTTGAGAAGGATAATTGTGTAACAACCCTATAAATTGATATGCTAAGTAATGCTTAATGTGTTTACAATGCTTACTATTTGACAGGATTCACATGGATTGATGCGTGGAGAACCATACCTATGAATCCTTATTAGAGACAAGCCAACAAACTAGGGGAGTAAGTTGAGCTAAGATAGGTTGGGTCCAGCCATGTAGGGCTCCCAAAGATGAAGATTTACTAGGAAGAGTCTTTACCGTACATAAAAAGAGGAAATCTTAAGTTTGGAGGGTCTTGGGGTAAAATGGTCTTTTTCTATGCTATGTGTGGTATCGTAATAACCCTAAATATTCAATTAATTATTTAATCAATAAAGTGGAGGGGCATTTATGGGAGAGAGGGCCAAAAATAGGCTCTTGGAGTGAAGTCTTGCTCCACCTGGGTTTTAACCTAGGTTGAAGCAATGATTTAAATTGTTTTTTTATTTAAGTTGGTAAATTAATGTAATTAATTTATATTTATTATTTATTAGCTGATTTAAAATAAAAGAGAAATCATATATTTACAATTTAATAAAACATTATTTGACTTAGTCCTAAACTAGACTCCCAAGTCTGAGAAAACTCTCACCTCTCACGTCTATTCTCACTTTAACGATCAAACCAACTCTCATTAATGTTCTCTCAGTCAAATAAAGTACAAGAATAGAAGATAAACCAAAGTTCTTTACACATTATGAAATCACAATGAAAATTTTTAAAAAAACAACTAATCAAAAACGTTAGGCAAAGGGAGGAGATTTTCCTTTGAAAGTTTGGTGGTGAAATATGTATTTGGACGTGAGTGTTGGAGAAGGTTTGGGAAGCAACTTCGAGGTTTGAACGTCATAAAAGGTATGGGTTCTGTTCTCTCTTGGTCCCTTTCCAATGAGACCCTTAAGGTTCAAAAGAATCTATTTTGAAAACTAGGTTTGTTCCCCCTTGCATGTCCCTGTCACTAGCTCTCATTGAATCATAGGTTGGTTATGTTTTCAGGTACAAAACTAGGGCTAAAACATATTTTTGTTATGATTATGTGTTTATATGTGTGTTTAGAATTATGTGACTAATTTTATTGTTTTCCAAAAATGTAACTACGTGTGTTTCGGTATGTTGCAGTGGATTTTGGTCACGATTTAGGACTTGAAATGGAATGTTAGTTATTTGTATTTCATGTAAAAATGTATATGTAAATCGTGATGTTCATATGAGTTGAAATGTGGCTGATTTGAGTGATAATCTCTTGACTGAACGAATCCATGAAAATAAATCTAAGAATATATTAAATGATATACGAATTACCTTTTAAATTTACGTATAAATGTTGTTGAAAGTGAGCATAAAACGTGACAGAAAAAATGCAGCATCTTATTGGTTTCGGCTAAACATGGATGAACATACCTGAATGTATAAATGAGTGTAAATTAGGAGACGTCTTTATGGATCTAACCCGAGACATCACCCATGAATATAGTATAAACCGTAAATTAAGAAATAGGGCTAAGGGGATTCGAACTTTGCTGCTCTTGGATGGAAATAATGCACGAAAATATTAAATGAGAGTAGCGGGATTCGAACACAAAACCTCTCAGTCATGCTTAAAAAAATGAAAAAAAAATTTTGAGGCGATGATATCAAAACTATGACCTCTAGGCGAAAAAGAAGAACTGAAAGAAAAAGAACATGAGGTTGTGAGGGTTTAATCCCACAATCTCATTGTCAACTAGAAAAAAGTCAAGGAAAATGAAATAAAAAAATAAAACGGGTTGTGGGGGTTCGATCCCACAATCCCTTGGCCAAGGAAGAGAAATTCCAAAGGAAAGAAATTAAAATGGAAATGAAGATGTTGGGGCTCGATCTTGGGTCCCTAAATCGTGGGACCGAAATAGCATAAATTATAAATGTAGGTGTTTTCTAGGGTATTCGACACCAGGTTACCTTTCCCAAATTCCGTATTGATACATGTGTCACACGTGAATTAAACATTCAAGAATAATGTTGCCTACTTAGATTGAAATCGAGATCTTGGCATACACACAAGATGCATATATCTTGTGCCACATAATCTTAGGAAGATATGAATCACTTAAACTAACTATGAACGAGCCTCATAGATTGTATGTATAGACCCTTAAGTCTAGCATACGTTTAAAAATAAGTGAACCTAAGATGTATGAAATGAATTAATGTAATTGTAGAAGAGTTAGGTAATAGTGTAAAAACAATAAATTGCCAGGTGCATTGACATATTCATGAAATGAACATTGAAAAGATGAATTGAACAATGAAAAAATGAAATGATGAAATGAACAATGAAATGATGAAACCCTAGAAGGGTTAAGTAACAGTGTGAAACACACTAAATGGCCAAGTGCATTGACATATGATGAAATTAACATGCACGTAAAAAAAGGGTGAGTAATTATGAAGAGCAAATGTGCAAATGTTAATGAATGTTGTAACAACATGATAAGAGGATAATGTAAAAGATGAGAGAAATCTCAAATGAGTCTAAGTAAATGATACCAAAACGTACTAACTTATGAGAGTGTAAAGTTAATGAAAAGACCAGTCTCTATGCACACTGTAATGAAAGTATTGAGATTAACTCACTTAATACTGATTGTGAGATGTGAAATCATCTATTGAGCTATGATGTCCTCATACTAGAAGCCAGCTTCCATGAAGTATGTGTTTAATGTAATGGAACTTCATACTGAGCACCGATAGACAAGCTATGAGCGGTGATGTCTTCTTTTAGGAAGAGTGGAGGTTCACATAACTCTCATGAGATGAGACTGTCCAGCATGTCGAGTATGGGTATCCCTATATCTCCTAGACTTTAAACTTATATTGCCAATATAGGGACCAGGCGCGGTTCAATTACCATGTACACTAGCATGTTTTGGATCACTTTGGCTGGTTATTCAACCTCTTTTCGGTGTTGGGGAGACACTAGATTTTATTATGCTCACATGATCTATTTCGGTTAAAGTAAAAGTTCTCCATTAATGAATGTGGCCAGCCTCAAATGATGCAAATAATGAAATGAATGATACCAAAGGTTTTAGATAAGATAATCAAGAGGTCAGCTAGACATAAGTAATGACACTAGGTTATTCTTGATCATTTCACAGCGAACCCGATGAAAGTCTTAAACTACATCCTAGGTATAGATGGTGTTCAAACTATCCTATTAATGAAATTAAATGAAGTACGTAGGCTCTGTGTTTGCTAAAGAAGGCTCCCTAGTATAGGTCCCATATGTTGAGCCCTCATTTTTGGGAAATTGTTGATGTCAAGTTCATGATTCCAAGATCTCATGGCATATGAACTAATGATATGAAAGATTTTATGTGCAATATGCATTATGTTATGTGGTATACGCAATATGTTATGTGCTATAAGCAATATGTTATGCGCCATGTGTAAGATTTTATGTACTATGTGGAATATGATACGTATGATGATGCATGTAACTTTCATGGCATTACATTCCTAATCCAAATTTGGAAGGCTTACTCAATTTCCTATTCCAAATTTTGCAAGTCCACTAGCTTGACTTTCCATAATCATGTTGTTAGGAAAGAGTTGTTTTTACTCATGCATGTCGTTGGTGTGTGCTTGCATATACCCTTACTTAGTACAAGTGTGTACTAATCCCATAAAATTCTACAATTTTAGGTGAAGGCAAAAGTGAAATCTAGAGCTTAAAAGTTGACGTTATAAATATCGGGACGTGGAGCTTTCATCGGGACATGGTAGGCTCTGATGCTTTGGAGGATGTCTACAGTTATTATCTAGCTTAGATGTTGGATATAGCAAGTGGGTCATGTTCCACTAGTGTTACTTTTAACATTTATAAATATTGTATTGGTGCCGTTTTGGAAAAAAATACTTTAATGCAATTATGAACGATTTCCTTCATTTGATTATATATATTAGATGTTCGATTTTTGAATGCCTATGATTTTAAGTTGTATGTACACATGTATGATAAGAAAAGAAAAAGATAAAATATTCTGCTAAAATTTACCTAGATGAAGTAAGTATGACGTATGTTGTCTTGTTTGTGACCTCTGAGAGGTCAACACGCCGGTCTCATCTTGGGTGTTGACTCCGGTTGTGACACCCTGCACTTTTGTGTCAACAGTGCCTTTGCAGTGTGTAACCACGAGACACAGTCAATGATCCGTGTGTGGGTCAACGTGTTATCCTTGCCAACCGTCAACCAACATATAGACTATTTGTTGAAGAACCCCAATCACATAGTCTCTGACAAGAACAACGGTTGTGCAGCGTGAAAGAGAGGCACGACCGTTTATGGACCAAGAGCCAATCGGTTGAGGTCTCGTCGATGGTCCTGCAACTTTCATGCACAATTTTAAGTTTGTTTCATTTAATTAGTTAGGGGGTTAGGTTATTAATTAGGGGTTTAAGGTAATTTTATTAAGTTAATTAAGTCCCAATATAAATATTCCCAAACCTCTTTAATCTAAACACACCTTTTAAAATAAACTATCTTTCTTCTCTCTTGTATCTCTCTCTATTGGAACAGACCATTGAAGACAAGCTAGGTGGGAGGTTTTGGGGGCTTCAAAGGGAAGATTTCACCATCAAACCTTCATCAAGCGTTTAGGTATGGGATCTAATTCACCTTTGAGACTTCTTTCCTCAAAGAGCTCCATTGAAGTATTACTAAAAGTATGGTTTTCAAGTAGGTTTCATCCAATTTCGAATTTGATGTTATGAACTGAGTGTTTTATGGTTTATTTTGGATATAATCAATAGATTTAAAAGTATCTTACATTTATTTTGGGGTAATTTGTGATTGATTGGTCTAAATATAAGAATATGATCCTTAACCCTTAACCTAGGTTTGATCTGGATGTGAATTAGGTTGAGATTAATTCAATTGACTTTATTATTTTTTAGATCACTATAGATGATGTTTTTACATTAATTATAAACAAATTAGAATGAATTGTAGCCTCTCATTCTAGTTCTTGAGAAGTGATCTAGGTTATGGGAATTGACCTAAGTATCTTGTCTTAAGCTTTGATTTAGTACTGAATTATGGTGTAGTGACACTTCTTGTCTTGTTAATAATGTTGATTATTGAAGTATGGTGTGATACATATAAATTGTATTAAATTGAGTTTTTATGGTAAGGCCTAAATGATGAACTATGAAGGAGACTTGGTAAGTCTTATGATCTCTATGTTTACATCAAATTGTGACTAATTGTGATTAAGTCATGATTTTATATTGTAGTAAGCCTTGTATTAGGATTGTTAGGTTGGTATGATGTTGAATTGAAATGTCATGACTATGTTGTGAGGTTGATTAAGGTGTATGTGTTATAAGGATGATGATGACTATCAACGTGCCTTATTATCATATGAAATGCTAATGTTCTAACCTCACTTATATGAATTGTAATGAAAGGAATAATAATCATACAATTTTTATTGTGCTATTGAGGATGAGGATTATACAAGGGGTAGACCCTATGACCTAAACAAAGCTCTGTTTGATAATTAAGGCTTAAAGCCATTTCAAAAAGAGACTCTAGCTTAGGACCGAGTGAACTACATTGAGGAATGTCCCTTCCCACATAGGGAAGGTAGGAGCACTAAAGTACTCTTGAGATTGGAGACTACAATGCATGGAGCATAAAATGTATCCCAACTATATCTTCTAGTTCTTGAACTATGTTGCACCCATAGGTATATTAGCTAGTGGATCCACGTAGTTGCTAGGTTTTATATTTTGGTACTACCGGGGCAAGTAATCCGCCTTCTTTATGTGTAGGGTTTTATGACACCGGATTCCAAATTAGCTCATGTGGTCTATCTCAGATAGAGAAAGATGTTCCTAAAAGGTAAAATGAATTAAACGATTGAACTCTAACTAGGATAGCCTAAGGGGTCTAACCTAGTCTAGATAGGGTTGTGTGACTCTGCCTAAGCATCTCACTAGTAATCCTTGAGGGGAATCATAACAAGGTGTTCTTATGTATGCTTATGTTTATGATAATATATGTTTTGTATATGATTAATGTGCACCTTGTAGATAGTATATGTTGAATCGTTCACTTATGAGTGTATGTTGGATTATATTTTGAAGTTATATGAAATGTATACCTAAAAGTCATGTTATTTGAAGTAGGGTGCTAGTTATGATTCTTGTTGGGTTGCTTTATTGAGTAAGGTTATGGGGCCTTTCTTATTCATTGAACTTTTTGACTTAATAAGGGTTCACGGCTAATTGTCTTTCTTTATTATAATTAAATGTACTCTTTCATCATTATTTTTTAAATATGACTTAGTGATGGAGTTAATTAAGTATGTATCCATCTACATAATATGAAGGGTTGACTTGACTAGACTTGAATGTTGTGGAATTGTGAGGAACATTCCTATGGCTTAATAATTATGAAATGTCTATGGTTATAGTCTTGTTGGATGTGCATATTGGTTTTAAGTGAAAATGCATACTTTAAAAAATGTCCCTTTTTAGGATGGTTTGATCTTATATGTGAATTTGTTCTCATACTTTGTACAAGTGGCATATTAAACCCATTTTCTTCATTCTTCCCCAACATTTTTAGGTTCCGGCCGTTGGTGTTATTTTGAAGGCGACTTGAAGAAGACTTGGATCCTTTTATCATCCAAGTAGATTAGGTCCTCATTTTCCGAGGGCGATGCCAAAATTGAGTTTATCTTGGTATTTTAGTTCTCAGACTATTATATTCTATCTCCATTCATTTGAGTATGGATTGTATAAAGCCTATATGTGACTTTCTTTACATTGATGTATGGCCAATGCCCAAATTGCAAATCTAGTTAGATGGTTATGAGATGACACAATCTTTGAGACTAATTTCTATCTTATATATGTATGTGCAATAAATGTAGAAGGCTATGTATCCTTCTTATACGAAGGGTCTATGTATACTCGCTATACATATATTAATGTGTATGCAGTGGTCTATGTAAACCTCCTATGTAGAAGTAATAAAAGTTTCAAATTTTCTGCAAAATTCAACTTATGAATGTGATGATGTAAACTAAGAGGCTAGTTTTACTCCTCAAAGATGAAGACGAAGTCAATTACGTCTACTGGGTAAACCCAGATGTTACATTAAAGACATTTAAAAAGGGACTTAGCTTAGCACCAAATGAACTTGACATGGGAGGTGATGACTTTCCAAAGAAGAAGATTCACCCTATAGTTCCACATGCATTGTTGACTCCCCAATGAGGGATACTTATTCATTGGATTCCCATGAGATGATGCCCCAATTTAAAAATGGTATGAAGAGTATTATTCTATCTCTTAGAACTTGATATATGTTGCCCCCATAGGAACACTAGCTAATGGATCATCCAAGAAGGCTAAGTTTATGTTTTTTCTTACTTTGGCTGGTAGACCACCTTCAATCGGTGTATTATTTTACAATACCAGATTCCGCACTAGCTCTTGTCGTCTATGTCTGGCTATGGAAAGTGTTCCATAAACTAAAATGAAGTAATGAACTAAAAACCAACTAGGGTGATTTGAGAGGTTGACTTATCTTAGGTAGGTGTATGGGACTCTACCTGTTTCTTGCTCTAGTTTTCCTTGAGGAAAACCATAGGAGGATGTTCTTATGTATGAATATGCCTATTATGGTACATGATATGTATATGATGAAATTTTAGATGCTTCATACTTTATGTTTATTATTTTAACTTATGAATATGTGTTGGTCTACATTGTTAAAATATGATGATATGTACTCTTTAAAGCCATGCTATGTGAAGTGGGATGTTGGTCATGATTCTTGTTGGTTACTTGATTGAGTAAGGTTGTGGGGCTTTGTTTGGTCATTGCATTGGTTTACTTGATAGGGATTCTTGAAAAATTTTCATGCCTTGGTTTTGCTTAAATGTACTCGTATTTATGCTTGTTGAAGTTATAACTTGATGACTATAGTGATCTTGATTATATATGCATGTATGTTGATATGTTCATTAACATGACTATGCTTTGCATTGTTGGTCTTGTGATGTACATGCCTATGACTTAATGAATATTTTCTTATTAATCGGGATGGTCCTGTTGAATATGCATAAAGGTTTTCAAAGTAAATTTCATATTTAATAAAATGTCCTTTTTAGCATGATTTGATAATATGTTTGCATATAGTGTCTTGCATAGTAATACAGTGTACTAACCCCATTTCATCCTTTTCCTCAACATTTTACGTTTTGGTCATTAAAGAGATTTTTGAGACATTGAATATATCTTGGTATATTTGAAAAATGAGGATGATCACATAGACCATTTGTAGGTGGTGTTACAAGTGCTTAAGGAGAGCCAATTATTTTTCATGTATTGTAGCTGTGAGCTTTGGTTGAGGTCCGTGTCGTTTCATGGTCATATAAACTCTAGTGAGGGAGTTGAGGTTGATCAATGGAAAACCTAAGCAGTGAAAAATTGACGTTCACCATTATCTTCTACCGAGATTAGATGATTCTTGGGTCTAGCGGGTTACTATCAGAGGTCTCTGTATTGTTTTGTGTCCATTAAATCTCCCTTGACTACTTTGACTATAAAGAGTAAGTAATAAGAGTGGTAGGAGGCATTTGATAGAAGATTCAAAATCTTGAGGGATAGGCTTACTCCGGCTCCGGTGTTGACTTTACTGGAGGCTGCAAAGGGTTTCTTGTATATTGTGATGCATCCTGAGTGGTTTGTGCTTAAGGTGCATGAGAGGAACTATCCAACTCACGATCTTGAGTAAGCGGTCGTTGTATTTTCATTGAAAATATGGAGTTATTACTTGCATGGTGTTCATGTTGATGTCTATACCGACCACGAGAGTCTTCGATATGTGTTTACTAAAAAGGAGTTGAATCTTCAAGAAAAAAGGTGGTTGGAATTCTTAAAAGATTACGACATGAATGTTCTCCATCACACCAGCAAGGTTAATGTGGTTGCGGATGCTCTATGTCATATGACCATGGGTATTATGTCTCATATAGAGAAAGTCAAGAAAGACCTAGTGAAATATGTTCATAGGTTGCCTAGACTGAGTGTTAGGTTAAAAGATTCTCTTAATGGTGTCTTTATAGTCCATCACAACTTCGAGTTATCTTTAGTGGTTGAGGTGAAGTCCAAACAACACCTTGATCAACCATGGATGGAGTTGAAGGAATCAGTTCTTTGTAAGCTTATTCATTTATTCTCCTTAATGGGGGGAATGTCTGTTGGGGTAACATGGAAGGTTGTCTGTTTCCAATGTTAGATTGTTTAAGGAACTAGTATGTTGAGGTAACATGGAAGCAGTTCCCAATGTAGATTGTTTGAGGAACTAGATCCCTTAGGAAGCTTATGGGTCCCTTTAATCCATTCATCGGGGTTCGACAAAAATGTACCATGACCTTATGGAAGTATATTGGTGGGAAGGTTTGAAGACGGACATAGAGGAATTTGTTGCGAGGTGTCCAAATTGCCAACAACTGATAGCCGAACACCAAAATTCGGGTGGTTTACAGTGAACCTATCATAATACCATAAGCATCAAAACATATACTTCATACATTAACATGTCAAGCATAGAAAACTTTATTCATGTCAATCAAGACCTTCATAATATAGTCATTCATACCAACTTTATGCACGTAAGAATAAGACCACATCATATAGACTCATACCACGCATTTCATCAAAATAAGTACACAAGATTACAATGTCTTGCATATGGAACATAAACATAGTCATTTAATTTATTGAAATTAAAGGTAATATATGGAAAAGCTCTCAATGCCAAACGGGGCGTTCCATATATCAACTTTTTGAAACATCACTCTACACCTTTTGGGCTATGAGGCTAACCACCTCGTGCGGCCTATTGTGACCTACCTTCCTTTAGTGGGAAGGGAAACCCCTAAACTTCAAGTTCTATCGGTGCTAATCTAAGATCCCTTTTATTAAAAATTCTTTATTAACCTTACTTATAAAAAATATATAGGCTTTATTAGAGTTAACTCCTCATATTCTTAGCTCATAAGTCATATATTAGAGTTCATCAACCTAAATCATGTGAGATACCCTTTCAGATGGACATATCATACACAAATACCTATCAAGTTTAGGGTATACTTGAGTAAACCTTTAAAGTCCCCTCCATTGACTAGATCATCATACATGTGTTTGTGTATACTTATATACTTATAAAGATTGGACATTTTATCATGAACGTGCATTGAAAAAATTAGAAGGAACTATCTATGTTAAAGGTTATATGGAAATAAAGGATCATTATACCTCATTGTAGAAGAAAATACTGAAATTATATGACTAAAACATGGGAATCCAAGCTCCATGCTTTTCTTGAGCTTCATCTCCAATGGAGGTTTCTTGAGAGGATATTTTGGGAGAGGAAAGTCTAATTTTAATTCATGGACTGGGAATGGAGTTGAAACGTTATTAACCCACTTAATAAACCCAAAAATAAATAAATAAATCAACTAGGGTCAAGTTAGCGCGTGGGGTGAATTTCCCACTAACCCGTTAATGAAGCAGCCTACAAGGTAGTGAAGTTGTAGGTTGCATCGACAAGAGCACTTAACGAGCCGTCCTGCTGCTATGTCATTTGCGACTACAACTCCATCCTGGGGGCTGAGATCGAACTTCTAAGTGTTCAGAGAATCCACACATCGATGTGGCGTTGATTGAGAATACGGCATATACTTAGCTCGTCGATTGACACTGCCAAGGAAGTGTCTCAACAACCTTTAGGGTCCTCTTTGAGTTCCTTTTGTGGGTCCCTTAGGGATTCGTACACTTTTTTTTTCACCATATATATAAAACATAACATTTCAAGGACATTTCACATCTAATTCACCCAAAACAAACACCTGCAACATGTCTAAACATGCTATGAACATTCAAGAAATACATGGACGTCCCAAGGGTAAACTTTCGAACGCCTTGGATCTTATTGGACGTTTAACCTCTAAATTTTATGAAGCTTAACATAATACCTATAAAAATCATAATAACTCATAGAACGACTTAATAATACTATAACACACTTATAAACACATAAAAACATCTAAGACCTCTTGTTGACTAGTCATGGAACGTGTTTGTCGTCCTTAGACGTTTGACTTTCAAATAACTTCAAACCTATCATGCATACTTTAAAATAATTAATTTCCGTGTTAAAAAGCTTATAGAAATATGTGAGGCTCTAAACACCTTGACTCATTTTAGGTGTGTTTTTTCTCTCATATGGTCATGCTTCCAAAATAAATTGTTTAATAGTTTAATTATTGAATATTTTAGCATACATCACTGTAAGGTTTTGGTGCTTCATAGTAATGATTTTTGAAAGTTGACTAAATTTTTTTTTCAAGAAAATGGTTATAATATGCATAGAAATGATGTATATAAGCATGATAATGTGTGGATAAGGAGTTCCTCCTATTTGAAGTGAAAAATGTGAGTTTTATTGCATGATAAGTTGTAGAAGTATTTTCTATCTTCTTGTTGTGTTTTGAGTCTCTTGTTCATGTCAAATTCATGTTCCTCCTTATTGTGAATTGTATATTGTGTTTATGTCAAGTGCTACTAGTCTTGAGTTCCTTATCTCTTCAAAGTGGCTAAAATGAAGCAAGTGTCAGTTGAGGACTAATGTTGTCCAAGAGGGGGACGATGTAAAACCTCTAAAATTAATTATCTGAAGCTATAGACTAATATGTGTATATTGAGGGTTTTGATTGCTAAAATAAATTATAATAGTGTTTTGAGAAAGTGCCTAATGTCTGGTGGTGTTTTGAAGTCAAACGTCCATGACATTCAAAAGGTTTTCCTTGATATGTGCTTGTATGTTTTATCGTGCCTTTGCGTTAATAACGTATTAGTTTGGGTTGAAATTGGTGTTATGGATTCCTAACATGTATACGGGTGTAGTTGAATTAGAACATATGAGCACGACTCTCCATGGACAAACCTTAGGGTCCTTGAGGAGGACCTAACTTGTGTGTCAAGACTGCCAAAACAATCTCAAACTACAAAGGCAATCAACGCCCCTTAGGTCAATTGATGCCCCGTAAATTGGAGCATAGGTTCATAATTTGTGGAAAAAGCATTTTCTCCCATGTGAAGAGCCTCTTATCCATACCATACATAAGAAGGGTCATCCATTGGTTTATCTACGGGGCGTAGATTTGTCCGTCGATAGTGACCTACAAATTTTTCTGCATGGTCTCAGCCAAGCCAATGTCTTTTTAGGAAATTCACGTACTGTTATAAATTTTTTTTGGGAAGTTACTTAAGGGTATTTTAAATATCATTACATGTATAGAACCCCAAGCGAAATTCATTATTCAAAATTATAACCCAAACCCTTATGAAGAACTCTTTAATCCTCCATTGGAGCTTGAAACAAGGAGGGAGCTTGGAGCTTGATTTATCCATCATTTCTCTTTAAGTTTCGTGGATATTCATAAATAAAGGTATAGTGTTTCATCCTTGAACTTTCTTTCTTCAAGGAGCCAATCTTCAATGTTTTTTCCAAGTCTTTTCAAAAGATGTACTCTGCTATTTTCTTATCTAGCGATGGGTTCTTGCAAAAAAAAAATGTTTTGAGTGGTGGTATGTTGACCTTACCTTCTTCTATATATTGTAGTATAGGTATTTCAATTGTGATGATTGGTATGGTCCAATTATGGTGGCAGTACTTATGTGATATAATTGTTATTATTGTGGCCTCACCTGCATTACTTTATGAATTGTTAATAATTTGGCCTTGTCGGCATCACTTTATGAATTATGATGGTATTATGTTAGAACTTGAATATGTTATAATTGTGAAGGTTTATATGACTAATGTATAGGCGAAGTGAAAGCATGTGTTCTTCTATTTTATTATAGGTGATCATGATAGGTTATAGTAATGTTTTCATGTGTGTATACCTTATGTTGAAGTGTGAATCTTTCGAGTTTACTATATGAGTCTTTTGATGGAATATGATGATGTTTCGATAGAAGTGTGTAGGATGAATTTTAGTAGACTTGGTTGTCCCTATATTCTACTTGAATGGTATTGTACGTGTTATTAGATAATGATATGTGTGTCTTGTTTTAGTAGACCTACGTTTCTCTACTAGATATATGAAGAATAAGAATATGACTCTTTACATAATAAGTTAGAGCACTTTTGTCATGTAGGTATATATATGATTGATATATGGCCTTAAATATAGGTAAGAGGATCATTTATGTGGAACCTTCAACCTAGATAGAATGTAGTGATATCGTTGAAGTTAAAAATTGTAATGGTATTCTTCTTGTGTGAATAATGGTCTGAGGGGTTGTGATGAAGGAATGACATGAATTCATACTGAGTAAAGTAGGGAAGCTATCCTACTTAAGTATTGTGTAGAAGCCCTTGTGGACTTCCTGTAGTAAGGTGTATTGTTATTTTGTTATTACATCTATATGGTACCTCTTCATATGCCCTTACATTGAATTACTCTATGTGAACAAACGCTAGCAGTGAGAGAGTATGTTTGGGGAGTAACTCTACATAAGATGAGAGTAGAGTACAAAGAAAATCTTGATATTCCTTAACCATGTGCCTATATGGGATGTGTCGTAGTTGTACCATTGGCAAGTAAAACACCCTGCATCGGAGTAGGGTAGACTCTGAATTCCATGCCTAGCTAGTATGGTCTATGTCGCTTATTACCTATTTTCATCATGTGAGATAGATTATAGTATTTTATAGGTTCTACAAAGTTTAGGTAGTGGAATGGGACACTATCTAGACATTGCAACGAGTAGGATATGCAAATGCTAATGTGTAGGTTCCCTAGGTTTTCTCCTAGACGATTATGTGAATGTCTTTAATTGTTGAATGTCTTTTGTATGGCTTAATGAAAATAGTTATTTAAGTTAAATGCATTTAAATTGAGAAGAACTTTTCAAAAGTATCTTTAAAGATTTTTTAGGTAAGTTTGGAGAGGGTATATGGGGCGGTCTCTTCATGTTTTACTTAGGTGAGTTTTAGACTAACTTTAGGTAGGAGATTTAATTGAATATATTGAATAATCTTATGTTAGAAATCCTTGAGAATCTCTTAGGTATGTATGAAGGGGTTGTATGGGTGATCGGTTCATCTCTCACTCACACCTTTGGTAGGATAGTCTTATACTTGTATGATTTGAATTGATGATATTCTATATTTTGGAATGTGACTTATATGTTCTTATGTTTGATTGTAATCTACTCTTATAATTGTTCTATGAGGTTTTCCCCAACAAAGCATGTTTTATACAAATGTTCTTTTAGCATGGTTTTAATTGCATGTCAGCATACATAGTGCATTCTAATATACTAATTATATATTTTTTTTTGCCATATCTCTAATTGTGTAGTTGGCATTTGAGAGCATTTATTGAACTGAATCTTGGATATTAGCATCCATTCAAGCAAAGTTGTGGTATGTCCTCAATTGATTCGAGGACATCACAATGTTTACTTTTCTTGTTAAAGACGTTGTAATAGGCTTGGATATTTCAATTTTTTTGATGTATGGGCTGCGTCCCAAGATATTTGTGTGTCTAAGATGGTGACATTTAGACTTAGAATTTCCTTATGAATTTCTATAAAACAAATATTTTGAAGCATTATTATTTCTTGTAAAAAGTTTAACTCCACACTATTGTTCGTACATGTATGCAATGAATGAATTCAAAGGGCTTGTACAAGACCTCAGAGAGGTCAAGCATGTTGTGCCACAATTTGAGAATATTATATCTTCTTGGGTATACTCTCGGGTTGTGACAAAACATAAATCCTAAAAACCATTTCAAACCCCTAGAAACCCAAAGTACTAAACTCTAACAACCTAAATACAGCCCTTAAGCTAAAATCCTAAGCCCTAAAAACTAAATTCAAACCTAAAATCCTAAATACTAAACCTAATACCTATGAAACCCTAAATCCTAAAAAAAAACCTAACCCCAAAACATCGATCCCTAAATCTAAACCCTAACCTTAAACCCAAATACTTAACTTAAAACCTAAGAGGACGGTAAACTCTAAACCTTGAAAAATTCTAAACCCAATAATCCCTAAAATAAAACCTAAACAAATTAAAACCTATTTGAAACCCTAACCTATAAACCCTAAATCCTAATATTTGTAAAACCCTAAACCTAATATCACCCAAATAAAAACTAATCCCTAAACCCTAAACCTTAAAAAGTCCTTAAAAACACTTAATTGATAAAAATCCTAAGAAACACAAAAATCCCTAAACATCAAAAACTCTGAGTTCTAAGAACTTAAAAATCCTAAATCCTATAAGCTACGCACAAAAAAAAAACCAAAGCGTAAACCATAAACCTAAATTATCCTAAAAACCAACAGCACTAAACCCTAAAAATGGATATATAAAACCCTTAACCTAAAATCCAATGTCTAAAAACCCTAAGCCTAAACCATAACCTGAAATCCTAAATAATAATCTTAAAACCCTAAGACTTGAACCATAATAATCCCTAAATATTATAAAACTACAATACATAAAACCCTTACAAAATCATAAGCTGTAAACCCTAAATCATAAAAAATCTATAAACCCTAATCCTAAAAAAACCCTAAAACCTAATAAAAATTATAAGAAACACTTAACCCATAAAAACACTAAAACACAAGAACCTAAAAAAAACTCTAAGCTCTAAATCCCATAAATCTCTAAATTGTATATGTTCGCCCTAAAAGAACACAAAAATCCCAAATCCCTAAATCCAAACTAATAAAACATGGGGTTGTTGTGCCCCCCTCCGTGTATTTTGTTTTGTTATTATTTTAAGGCTTGGGGGTGTTGCTCAGCCCTTACCCCTCCAAGTGTAATTCAACTAAAAAAAAAACCTAAAACCATAAGAAACAATAAATTCAAAACATCAAGAAAACCGTAAAAGAAACTATAAAAACATTTTAAAACTCTACGAAATCCTAAGTTGTAAGCCATAAATTCCAAAAAAACGTTAAACCCTTAGCCAAAAATTACAAAATAGAAAAAAACCTAAACCCGACATCCTAAACCCTAAAACCACTATGAAACACCTTAACCATAAATCCCTCAGAACCCCAAAACCCCAAAACCATAAAAGCTCTACGCACTAAACACCATAAAGCCCTAAATTGTATATTGTATACCCTAAAAACCACAAACTAAATATATGACCTAAATCCTAAACATATAAAAACCTAAAAAACATAACTTAAAAAACCCAAATCCCTAAACCCTAAAAACCTAGAAAAAATCCCTAAGTCCTAATCCATAAAAACCTTAATAAACAGTTAATGCTTAAAACACATAAGAATCCAAAAAAAACACTAAACGTGAAAAAATTCTACGCACCAAACGCTCTAAACCCTTAAAATGTATTTGCTTAACCATAAAAAATACAAAAAAACCCTACACCTTAAAACCTTAACCCAAAAAAACCTAAACCAGCTTCATCTCAAAAACCAAACTGTTATACAATAAAAACCTAGATAAAACCCATAACCTTAAATCCTAAGCCTTATTCACTTAACGTTAAGCTAATAGCCTAAATCCTAAACCTAATAACAGATAAAACCTTAAACCCTAAACCTTACGAAGACTTCAATCCTATAAACCTTAAAGTAAATCCTAAAGAAAATTTGAAATCCCTAAAAACCGAATGATTTAAACCGTAAAACTTAAGAAACACATTGCACTTAAAAACCCAAAAAAAACCCTAATCCTAAAAAACTCAATGCTCTTAAACGTATAAAGTCATAAATCCTATATGCTAAACCCTAAAAACACAAAAGAAAACCCTAAACAAAAAACCTAAAAATTATACAAAACTATAACCTAATAAGCCCAAAGCCCTACATCTGAAAAACCTATAATAAACCCTTAGCCTAAAAAAAATCACGGACCGAAACCATTAACTAAAACCATAAATCCTAAATCTAAAAATGTAAAGAAGCCTTAACCCAAAGCCTTAAGAAAATAAAAAACCTTTACATATAACAGGAAAAGCATTAAAAGTCCCTACAAAACCCTATGTTTTAAAAAATAAATCCTGAAAATCCTTAAACCCTAAACCTAAAGAAACACAACAAAAAAAAAACCTAATCCCTACACCCTAAAAATACATAAGAAACAATTAACCCTTAACCCCACCCCCCCCCCCCACCCCCAAAAAAAAAACCCTTTATACCCCTAAACCTAAAAAAACTCGAAACTCAAAACCATATAAAGACCTAAATCGTATAAACCATAAAAACACAAGAAAACATAAGATGTAACCTTTAAAACCCCAGAAAATCTTAAATTAAAAAATCCAAAGCCTTATCCCTAAAACCAAGATTAAACCCTTAGCTAAAACCCCTATATATATATATATATATATATATATATATATATATATATATATATATATATATATATATATATATATATATATATATATATATATATATACCCTAAACCATAACCTTAAAAACTAAATCCAAAACCTAAAACCGTAGGAAATCCTAAATTCTAAAATAAACCCTAAGATCAATTTAATATACCTAAAAAACACTGAGCTCTAAAATTTAAAAATTTATAAACTTGAACCCCAAAAAAACATAAGCTATATACCTTAAACCCTAAAAATCCTAAGAAAAACTCAACCCTTAAGACCCCTTAAAAATACAAAAACCCTAAACCATAAAAACACTATGATCTATACCATATGAATTCCTCAATCGTATATACTAAACCCTAAATATTACCAAAAACAAAAATAATCAAAGCCATAAACAATAAATCTATAAAATTCTAAAATCCCTTAACCTAAAAACTCAAGGCTCTTAGCCTTATAAACATAGATAAACCCTCAACCTAAAACTCTACACCTAAAAAATTCCAAAGCCCTTAATCCTAAACTAAAACCCAAAACTATATACCTAAACCCTAAACACTAAACCTTAAGAAATTCTAAATCCTATATGCCATAAAATAAACCTAAAACAATTTAAAACCCCTAAAAAAACTTAACCTCAAAACCCTAAATAAAGAAATTATGTAAACCCTAAACCTAGAAAAAATAAAGAAAAAAAGCAAAGCGCAACAGAACACTAAAAAACACATAATTCATAAAACCTTAAAATTCCAAATCCCTAAAATAAAATAAAAAAAAAGATTCAAAAATCCCTAAACCTAAATAATTCTATGCTCTAAACCATATAACGTCGTAATAACGTAGTGACACTATTTTTGATAGTGTATCAACGTTTTGAGGCCATTTAGAATGGAAAAGATACAGAGAAGTAATTTTTGGAGTGTGCGTGTTCTGCATACAGGTAGGCTACGGTTTCCTTTTCTTAGACTGAACATGAACATGTGAATGCATTTTGATTAGTTGTGATTCAGGTTGGGTAGTTATTGAAGCATGTATAGGTGCTAGAAATCATATTTTTGGCCTATTTTTTAGAATTATCGGGTAAATGTGAGCATGTATATTGTTATGAATTGACTTTCTTTCATTATCGAGTACTTGTATGCGTGATTACTCTTTATTGGATGTATGTTGAGCTTAGTTTAGCTTTTGCTAAAGCTTTCCCTAGATATGCATGATTCGAAACTAGTAGGACTTAGTTTTGCCCCGACCTCGCTTGGTCGACTTAAATCCTTGTAGACCGGTGTAGCGGACATGAATTTTATATCTTGGGCCTTAGATAGATGATGAGATCACCCAGGTGATAGTTATCCTTACTTCTGCGATGTTACGACTACATGAGTTACGTCGATGACAATGAATTCCGCTTCGCAATTCAGATTTGATTTTTGATTCAAGTTCAAGGACATACATTGATTGGTTACGTGTGAATGTGTTCCACGTGTATTTATGATTATGGATAGAAAGAGACTCATTCAGTAGCTAAGTTGACACCTTTATCGGGCATGCAAATTTAAGGCTCGAGGTTTTATTTAATCTTGTGCACGAGTGTACCTTTTATTCTTATGGGAGTCCAGTTAGGTGTAGTTATCTTATAAATTAATTTACTTAGTTCATTCTACAGTCGTGTGCATTCGCTTTTTACTAACTATTTAGTTCTTTACCTTTATTATGTAATTCCATTTATTTTCCTTTACTTTTCAAGTTCAGTTGGCCTATGATACCTACAGGGTACCTGTTGTTTTGTAGTCATGCTACGCACTACCTCTATTTCGTGATGCAGGTATGAGCAGCACTAGCCAACGTTGATCATGTTTGGAGAAATCTGGTCTTGAGTTGGGGTTGAGAACATCACATTTTGAACTATTTAAGTCTTCATCTGCATATATAAAGACTTGTGTTTTACTTTTTCAGACAGTCTAGTTTCAGCGGTCCACTTTTGGGACATGTAGTCGTTTTGTTTGTAGCTCTGTACTAGTGACTTCCAGGTTCAGGGAGGGATCCTTATTTGTATGTATGTTTTTGTTTGCCTATGTTGTTATGGTAAATTTTGCAAACTCTTGTTTAGTTTCTATCCTCAGACCCATTACGTGTTGTACCCTGTTACGGGTCGACTTACCTACTAGTGCGTTATAGAAGGTGCATGCTAAACCTTAAAACTACAAAAAAAAGCTATTGTAAATCCTAAATTATAAAACCCTAAAATTCCTTTATTTAAAAATCCAAAGCCTTAAACCATAAAATCTAGATAAAACTCTTAACCTAATGATGTAAACCAAAATAAACAATAAACCTTAAGCAAAAATGCTAATCCTAAACCCAACGCCCTATGTAACCCCAAATACAATTCCTTAAGAAACTCTGAGTCCTATGAACTCTAAAATAAATTTGAAACCCATGAAAAAGCCACCAAATCCTAAAAATCCGCCCTAAACACAAAAAAACACAAAAAAAAACCTAAGCTCTGAATCCTAAGAAATACATAACCCTTAAAAACTACAAAAACCCCTAAACGTAAATATACCAAACCTCTAAATCCTGTAAAACCTTAAATCATTTATGCTACACCCTAGAAACAATTTAAAAAACTGTTAACCTAATGAACTCAAAGACCTAAAAACCTTAAAAGTACCTAAAAACCCAAATCCCTTAACCCTTAAAATCTTGTAAAAAACCCTTAACCTTAAACCCCAAACATAAAATAAACCCTATGCCCTAAACGCAAACGTAGAACTCTAAATCCTAAACGTAAAACACTAAGAAACACTAAAACCTATAAATCCTAAAATAAACCCTAACATACTAAAAGCCTATAGACCTAATCCCTAAACAAAGAAAATCCTAAAAACCCTTACACTAGAAAACTTAAATCTCGAAACCCAATAAAACCTAGATAAAACCCTTAATTCAAAACCATAATCCTAAACATAAAACCTTATGAAACACTATACCCTAAACCTTAAAAAAAAATTACTACTATAAAACCTTAAATAAACCCAAAAACTATTTAAAACCCCTATGCAATCATAATATGAAAATTCATAAATCCTAAACCTTAGAAATAATAAAAAACCTAAGAAACAAATGACCCTTAAAAATTCCTAAACCTAAAAATCTCTCGGATATAAAACCTATAAATCACAATACTGTATAAGGTAAATCATAAAAAATTACAATAAAAACATTTAACACAAAACCCTAAATCTATTCAACCCTAAAAACGCTAACCTCTAAAACACAAAGCCCTTAACCCAAAAAACCTTAACCTCAAAAACAGAAAGCCCTTAACCCTAAAAAGCTAGATATAACCCTTAAACTAAAACCCTAAAATTATATTTAAAAAAAAACTAGGCCCTAAAACATAAACCTTAACCTAAAATCCTACGAAACTCTAAACCCTTAACTTTTGGAAAACCCAAAATCCTATACGTTCTAAAATAAACCCTCATGACAATTTAAAACCCCTAAGAATCCTAAGCTATAAATCCTAAATCCTAAAAAAAAATTATAGCCTAATCCTAAAAAACAAAAAAAAACCTAAAATGTAAGTAATACTTAACCCTTAAAAACCAAGAAACACTACGCATAAGAAAACTATAAGCTCTAACCCCTACAAAGACCTAAATCATATATGCTAAAACCTAAAAAACACAAAAAAAAATAATCATTAAACTCTTCATTTATAATATCTTAGTAAACGCAAAAAAATCCAAAGCCGTAAATCCTAAAAATGTAAACAAAAAATTAAACTAAAACCTAAACTCAAAAAAACCCAAAGCCCTGTATCCTAAACCCTAACCTAAAAATGTAAATCCTAAACCTAAAATCTTAATCCCAAAGAAACCCTAATATAAACCCTAAAAACACTTTAAGGTCCCTATAAAACCCTAAGCTCTAAGCCATGAACCCTAAAAATCCCTAAGAAACACTTCACCATTAAATATCCTGAAAACCAAAAACCTCTAAAACTAATAAACCCCAAAGCTCTAACCCCTAGATTTTAAAAAATAGTATCCACTAAACCTAAAAAAATGCAAAAATCCCAAAGAAACACTTCATCCTTATAAAATCTTAGATCTATAAAAGCATGTAAACCTAAAAAATCTTCACTTTAAACCTTATAAATCGCTAAATCATATATACTTAACCTTAAAAAATACAAACAAAAAACTTAGAATTCTAAAAACCCGTAACCTAAAAAAACCAAAGCAATTAACCCTAAAATTCTAGATAAAATGCTTAACCAAAAAAAATCCTAAGACCTAAACCATAAACTCTATATGATAAATTTTGACAAAAAATTCAAGAAATAAAAACATAAGAAACCCTTAAACCTAAACATTAATAAACCATAAATCCTATTAAACCTAAAATAAACCCTAAAAGCCATTTAAAACCCCTATAACCCTAAGCTCAAAACCCTAAATCATAAAAATAAGTACACTCTTTACATAAAGAATATATTGAAACCCTAGAACCTAAAAACTAATCTTTAAAAACATTAAGAAACACTTAATCCTTAGAAACCGTAAAAATTTGAATACCCCTAAAAAAACCCATGCTCTATACCTTATAAAGCCTTTAATCGTATATGTTATACCCTAAAAACATTTTTTTTTTAAAAAAAAACAAAGTCCTAAACCCTAAAAAAACCAAATGTCTAAACCCTAAAAACATACATCAAACCGTAAACCTAAAATTAAATCCCAAAAGACCTATGAGACCCTAAACCCTAAACCTTAAGAACATTGTAAGGACCCCAAAATGAATTAGGTTCCAATAGAGGCATTTTTGAATGTTTGGAAGTGTTTTGAGGTCAAACGTCGAAGATCTTCAAAAGTTAGCCATGGGACGTGGTTTTGTGCTTTAGTAAGTTACATGAGGTTTTAAGTAACGTTTAGATTTCACAATAATAGTAAGGTTTACAAACATGTAGATAGACATTTTTATTCTTTAAATGTGTTTATACGACCCCCAAATACCACCCAAAGGGTCCTTGAAGGGGACCCCAAAAACAGTCTTCAAAACTGTCAAATTGGGTGAACTACGGTTGCTATGTACGTTCAGTAGATCAATACACGGCCCTGGGTCATTGGCGGGGTTGTGAACTTAGTAAAGGCAGGTTTTACTTCAGTTATGATACCCAGACCCAATTAACGGAGGCACAGCACTGCCAGTTCACCCATCCTCAATCCATTGTTGGGAAATCGAAGGTGCTTCAAGCTTGTAGAGTCTTAGTTTTAAATTTATTGTGTTGGCGTTTGGTTGGTCGATTGATTAAGTTCCTATGGGGTTATTTAGTTAGTTATTTAATAAAATTTTACGATAAAGATACCCTACGTTGAATCATGAATTCTTGTGGGCTTAAAACCACCAAAAAAGTCCTCCTATGCTTCCTTGTCAGATTTGTGTCCTCACCTTTATTGTGATCTACAGAGCAAAACGACGCCCCGTAGATCAAACCACGGTCCCTGAATGGAAATCTTTGGTCCATACATAGAATATTTATAGGCCTGAAATATCTATAGTTTAAAATTAAGTCCATGAGACGAAACCACAGACAGTATATCAATCCACTATTTATAGCTTGTCAAATCGTAGGTGCTGCCAGATTTTGGAATTTCAGTTTTAAGTTAGGAGTTAGGGGTTGGATTAGAAGTTAATTAGGGGTTAATTGTGTTGGTTAATACTTTTATTATCCACCTATATAATCCTAAATAAACCCAAAACTAATCATTCTATCTAACTCATATAAAGACCCCAACACTCTCTCCAAATTCATCTTTCTAGAATAGAAGAAGAAGGAACAGAGAAACGTAGGTAGAATTCTCCGTGGAATAAAATTTTGGTTTAGGTCTCAAATAAAAGCTATGTGAATCTTACTCATACATGGATATTTTAATTAATGGAGTCCCCTAGTTTTCCTCAATTGTGAATCCAAAGAACACAATCTAGAGATGTTTGTGATTGCATTAGGGTAAGGCTTGATTGTGATCCCAATCTATTGGGTAGCATTCATTTATGTTTATAGGATGATTATGTGATGTTTTCATCAGGAATTCATGGTTAATTGTAATATTTGATGTTACAGGTGATCATGGTGATTATAAGAAATTAGATGAAAGATGAAGGTTCTAATTTGATCTTTTTTGTTCAATTGTATTATATGCTTATTGATCATGGTTGAATTACCTAAATATGAATTTAATTAGGACAAATTTATCTAGGATAGTCTTGACTTGTAAGGTTGGAATTGAACCGATGTGGTCATTAATGTTGTGCAAGTACATGTGAGCACATTTTTCACATAATCACATTTGTTCACTTAATTTACTTCTTTCTATACATGATCATACCCATATATTACATGATTAACATAAATCATACTTCATAGATCATATACATACTTTATTTATACACAAGCTCTTGAAGATACTCATTTACACCTTCCAATACACATCATGCATATACATATAAAAATCACCCTTTAACTTCACCTATGATTCCGTCATGGCCATTCTGACAATACACATATAACATCATACACTTTAAATAAAAACCGCCACAAAAGGTGGTTCATACCACTCAAGAGTTACTTATATATAACTTAACCAAGATAGAAAAACTTACCATTCTCCAACCCTTTAATACCTCTTCTTAATATTTCACCAAAAACATCATAATTAATCATAATAAGGAAGTAGATAATCACAATATAATATAGAGAAAACCATTGTTCTAACATTATCAAACTATACACACAAAGCCCACTGCATAAACCAAAAGTTGAGAAATTGTATTGAGCATTGGATCATTTAGTTTCAATCTTAAAATCATTAATTAACATTGAAAAATATCATATTATATTCACTATAACGTTTTCATGAAAGACTCATGCTTAGAGTACAATATAGAAGATGTTGAAGTTTCAAAACCCTTCTTGAAAAGTCTTGAAATGGGATCCTTCAATGAAAGAAGAGTCAAGGATGAACTGCTATACCTTAATATGATAAAACCCATGATATTTTGATGAAGAAAACGTCCAAAACCTTCAACCCTATCTCTACTTGGAGTATGATCCGATGTAGTTTTGGAGAGCTTTTAGGAGCGATGAACTTTTTGAGATTTTTGAATTTTTAATTTCTTAATGAGTACTTGGGGTATTTTGGTTGGGGGAATATGTGTATAATGACCTAAAAAAAAGTGCATAACACCCCCTACCCCTCCGCCCCCCAAAAAAAACCCAAAAACACCTTAGACAAGTCAAACGTCACTTAAGTTTCTGAAATATCTTCAGAGAACAAGACCGCGTCTCGGAGTTGTTCCATCCAGATTTTTGAAATTAAATTCTAAAAATAAGGGTGCTTAACCTACCTAAAACGTTCCTGGGTTTCACCATGTATGAAAAACCCCGCTGCCTTTGGTAGCTTGTTGGGCTAAAGATTGGATCCTCCTTGGGATCCTCAGGGGGGTTATTGTGGAGTCGTACCCGGACTTCTTGACCCTAAACATGTCCCTCTAGATTATAGGTTCCTCTTAATGATTTTAGACTCCAAACAACGGAAATACAACATACAAGGACACATTAGCACACAGACAAGGCTAGTTTCTAATAGTCTTGTTTTTCCTTGACGTTTGACTTCGCAACTTCACCAACTGACTTCTAATGCCAAAATTAACTATATTAACACATTATTAACTAACGAATTATATGTGAATATGTAGTTTGACCTATTTCATTTTTTAAGGGTCGTTACAATCTCTCTCACTTAGAACAACAATCGTCCCTGAATGATACTAAAAACTTTCATGGATATCCAGGACTCAGCTGGCAGCATACCACACGTATCATCAAGGTCATAATATTAATAGTTAATTAACCAAAAATTCAAGGAACACGAACTTCATATCATTAAGCAACATAAGCAAATTTTCAAAATTTTCAAAATTGATGGCACACACTTCCTTCATCATTTTCATTTCATTTATGAAGGAACCATCTTCTCAAACATTGGACATGCTCATCACGTCATTTAAAATCTTAACATGTAATAAAACTAAAGTCACAAATTGGCGAAATATCCTTAGCTACACATTGAATTGAGAGGTATAGATAACTATAAACCTATTCTTGAAAGTACCATATCATAAAGAGCATTAAAAATACCATATCATCAATGGAATTCATAACATAAGGAGACATGTAAATCGTTCTAATGCTAGACTCCAAAACAAACCAAACTGCTAAGAATTTTTTATCTCGAGCTTGAGTATAATACAAGAAGCATAAGGATACCAACAATCTTTCTACTCAAATCGTTCTCCCGCACATAGCGTAAAGTCATCTAAAGCAAATAAAAAAAACCATAAAAAACATATGAATTACAAAGGCTTTCATTCAAGATTAGTCACTTCTTTAGCTTTGAGTGCATAGAAACAATTCCTTTGTGGTGCATTGGATTTGCACCATAATGAGGAGATTCGTTGACCTCTTTTCCTTTTTGACTGAGGGTAGGGCAATATCTCATCTTATGGCCCATATTACAACATCCAAAGCAACCATCTATGCCGGCAAGACACCTACCGAAGTGTTGCTTCCCACAACTAGTACACCTAGGGTCTTAAAATCATAACGACCTCCTTGAAACTTTTCGTTAGAAACGCTATACATATTCCCCATGGAAGTGTCTTTAATATAGAACTTCTTGTAAGACTTAGGTATTCTTGATACATCATACCGAGGATTCTTTCCATCTCTTTCATCTCCCTGATCTTGGACTCCTAAATTTGTTGGGAATACACCATGAGTTTAGAGATATCCATATCATTATGGATCATTTTCGTACAACATTCTTTATCAACCATACTAGATACCCCCATCAGAAACTTATTTATCCTCGCCCTAGAGTAGGATACCAAAGTTGGGTCATATTTAGAGAGTTTGGTACACTTGAGAGAATACTCCTTCACACTCATTCCCTTTTACGAAGGTTCGCGAATTCCACTAACTTTCTCTCACTCAACTCTATGTGGAAGAACCTATCAAGAAAGGCTATTTTGAACACTTCCGAATCTGCTGGACCTTCCCTTAAGTGTTGTTCAACCATCCATTTCTCAAACCACACTTGAGCCACATCCTTAAGTTTATAGCAGCTAGTTCCGTTTTCTCTTTAAGAGTCAAACCCATAGCATCCACCACTTTGAATACCTCATCTATGAAGCATTATAGATCTTCATCTACAATAGTGATATGGAAAATAGGAGGATTCATCATCATGAAAGCCCTAATTCTAGAAACGAGATTACTATCATTGGATTGAGGTCCAACTTCTAGGTTTTCTTGAAGAACTACATGATTAGTCACGACTTGAGCTTGAATCGTCATGAGTTGAGTCAAAACTGTAAGAGCAACCCTTATCTCCACATTAGTCATATCCCCTTCAACATAGTGAGCTTGAGGAACTTTGGGCATTGGAGGCATTTTGGAACTTGAGGTAGTTCAGGTTTCTGAGGGGGAACCTCTTCATTCACCTCCTCTTGGTCGACTAATAGAAATTGCTCATTTCATAAAGTGATTCTCTCGTTGTCTACTTCTCCCTCCTCCCTTCTAGAGGGTGTACTTCCCGTATTCATGTCTTATAAGCACAAATAGAAGAGATGGAGAGATACATCTTATGGAACTACACACTAAGGAAAAACATTATAATAATGAAGAAAGTTAAATTTCTATCGTCCTATAGCTTCTCGTCAATAGATGTGTCACGACTCACACCGATGAACAATATTCTACTAGACGTGGCTTGAAAGATATGGCACCTAAACTATTTTCGAAAGTCTTATGCTCTTATACAAAGTTTGTAATTACCTGCAAGTAAACCCTAGAAGTAGGACACACTTAGTCTTGAAAGAGTCGATTCCCAAGCTTGCATTCCAAAAATATCCACTCGTTTCAAACCTATACATATAGAGTATAGAAAAGTATGATGTTAGTAAAAACATTGTACTAAGTATGGCACATGCAAAACCATACAAAAAGGGACAATTTAGTTGAAACATACATGTCATGCTATTTTTATAAAAGCTTCATGATTCAAGTTATAAGGCATCATTTAAAACCATAATTTAGCGCATAAAGCAAAAACATCTATTTTTGTTAACATAAGAACATACTTGTAGTGAACCCACTAAAAACAAACTCTTTCTATCACAGGATATCCTAAGACTGACTTAGGTAAGATATTAAGAGATACCCCACGCAATCTCTTCACTAATCTACCAAGTGATCAATAAGACTACAAAGGACTAACACATTTCATTTCATTTAACAAGTCAACATTCAATAATAAAGGCAGTAGAGGAGTATACTTGCATTTTGGAACTTCACATTAAGTTCCCTTCTCCAATAGGATTTCTATGTTACACTAAATGCAATGTGAGAGTAGAATCCCATACTACTACTTCCAGTGCTTCATGAGGATTCCCTTGGATCAAGAACACCAAATTCATCAATCATTACTTCATCAAATACAACAAAACTTCAACATGCTTCATTACATAAGACTGCAAAGTCAAATTACTTTCATTTACATCAAATCATGACCCATTCATTCATTTATATATCAGGAAACACCAAGACTCCCTCTAAAAACCTACTTGTGCAATGGAGAGATAGAGTCCTATTCAAACACCTACCTTAACTAGTACACTGTTATAAAGTCTTAGGTCATTTACAATCATTTGTGAGGTGGGATTTTTAACCGACATAGACCATGAGATCTACATATGTAATTCCGTTACTAACCCCTAGCGGATGAGGGATCCCCACTTGCCAACAGTAGATTCATATTTTAGACTTTACCTGGAATCTCCAATAGTTATACCTACGCGGGCACACAGTAAACGGATAAGGATATTACTACTAAGTGACTCACTTTCGAATAAGAAGGAGTACTCATCTAAAGAGGTACTTTTGAATACGCATCTCTTCTCACGAAGCACACCAACCTTTCCTTCAAATCCTCTTGGTGCAAAGCATAACTCCCCCACGGAGTCTAAAAATATTCATAGACTATAGGTGAAGGTATAGCTACTTAGTACCACATCTCAACTCACGAAGTGTAGTATTCCTAGAGGTTACTTTTGAATACAAAATCTAAACTCACGAAGGGAATCAACCTCGAACCTAACTTGGAAAGCTCATTGGTAAAAGTGAGGTTCCTACTAAACTCTTCATCTAAACTCACAAAGAGTGTTCACTCCAAAATCCCTCTTTTCATACTGAATGAATAGTAAGGATGTTCTAGACATATTATCTCCCTCACAAAGAGTGCCTACCCTGCAATCCTTTATTTTATTCATAACATCATTTCACACATTCAAAGTGTCTATCTGAGTAAATGTGAACACACTTTTCACCATATCACTTTTGTTCACATCATTGACTTCTAGACATGCTTATACACACATTTAACATGATTAACATACATCATACTTGACATATCGTATATATACTTTATTTAGACACTAAATCTTCAAGATACTCGTTTCAACCTTCTAATAGATATCATGCATATACATATCAAAATAACCCTTTTACTTCAATTCTCATCCCTTCAAGGCCATTCTCACAATGCACAATATAAAATCATATACTTACAAATAAACACCGCTAGCAAAGCTGGATCATACCACTCAAAAGTTACTTCAATATAAGTTTACCAAGATAGAACAACTTACCATTCTTCAAGCCTTTACCACTTTTTGTCAACAGCTCACCAAAAATATCTTTATAAAGCATAATAAGGCATTAGATAATCACAATGTAATATAGAGAAAACCATACATCTAACATTATTAAACCATGCACACAAAACCCACTTCATAAACCAAATGTTGAGGAACTGTATTTCGCATTCGGTCATTGAGTTTTTAACCTTTAAATTATCAAATAACATTGAACGATATCATATTACATTCAATAAAATGGTTTCATGAAAGACCCATGCTTAGAGTTACAAATAAAAGAAGTTTATTTTTTAGAATCATTCTTTGTAATGTCATGAAATGGGCTCCTTGAACGAAAGTAGAGTCAAGGATGAACTACAATACATTAATATGATGAAACCCAAGATATTTTGATGAAGAAAACGTCCAAAACCATGAACCCAAGCTCTACCTTGAGTTGGATCCAATGGAGTTTTGGAGATCCTTTGGGACAGAAGATTTTTTGAGACTTTTGAATTTTTTCATTTATAAATGAGAGATTGGCGTTTTTTAATTGGGGGCCTGAATGTATAATGACCTAAAATCAGTACATAACACGCCCTTAAAATACCTAAAACATCCCTACATTGATTGGACCACATTAGAAATGTCAAACTTCACTTAACTTTTTGGAATTATCATCGGGGAACAAGTCCGGACAAGGAGTTGTTCCCTCTAGATTTTTAAAGACGTGACGTGCCTGCGTATCACCAAGGCAAAAGAAACCTTCCACGTTAGGCAGCTTTCTCGGCCAAAGTATGGGTCCTCCATGGGGACCCTTACTTTTTTCCCGGAGTGTGGTACACGGACTTCTTGATCCTAAATATATCCGTCTCGGTGCTAGGGTCATCCCTACTTTTTTTATACTGCAAAAAACACATAAACCTATGTAACATACAAGGACACCCTAGCACACAGAACAGGTTAGTTTCCGAACGTCTTGGATATTCCTTGACGTTTGACTTCCAAACGTCACCCAATGACTTCTAATGCTAAAATGAAATATATTAACACACTATTAACTAATGATGCACATGTGAAGCTCTAGCTGACCTATTTTATTTTTAGGGTGGTTACACGAATTATAATTTTATATAAGTTAAAAATCATTTAATATATAATACCGATGTCATGAGGTCGATATTTTTATTTTATGAATTATTTTTAGTAAAAGTGACATATAAAGTTCTATTTCTCATAAATGTTCCCATTATTCATAATTTTGCTAGCATAATACATAAATTTTAATTTTACACCAACAATTAATTTTTCAAATTTTTTTAACAAATTTTCTTATTTTTGTAAATAATAATTTATGTGAATAATCAATATATAGTCTATGAAACTACATTAATATAGAAACCGGCTACTATGAAAAATAAAGTGTGTAAACTAAATTTTGACCTTAAGAGGTCGAATGTTTTCAGAAAAATGAATTACAATAAATATCGACCTTTTGATGTCTGTATTTCAAAAAAAATTATCAATTAATTTTAAAATATTTGAGAATATTGATTTAATTTTATATGATTATAATATTGTAACACTTTAAAACTCCATAACTTAATCTAGAGACTCAAATTAGTGTTTGTAACATTGTTTTGAGGTCTGAAATAATATATTTATATAGGTCATTTTTTAAGTTTTAGAGTTAAATCTTTAAGGAACGTCCATGACGTCCGGAGACAAGTGTAAGAGGTTCTAGTGTGACTTAGCCTATTTCACGGGGTTTTATGAATCTCAAATTGATTGAAATATAAGGAATGGTATCAAACTACTGTTAGAGTGATCTTAGGGTTGAAAAGTGCGGGTATGACTCCCCAAGGATCACTATACGGGACCTTGGAGAGGACACTTGCATTTGACCCAAACCTGCCAAATAAGATTGTGTAGGTAGCAAAACCTACGCCTGCCAATGAGGAGGCGTCGCCTAAGTTACTGGGCGTCAATACCTTGTAAAACAAACACTTAGACATTTTCTGAAAATGTCCAAAATGCATAGTCATTCTCACAAATGACAGTTGTGAAGGACGGTTGGGGACAAGGCATCGACTGACTAGCAGATCATACGTCACGACTTCAACTTTACTTTTACATTTTAGGATGCTTCATTAAATTAGTTCTTTAGTTTGGGGTTTAATTAGGGTTTAAAGTTTGCTTAATTAAGTTAGTGAAGTGTTTATATAAACTACACTTAACATAAACCCAACTTAACACATCCAATTTTCAAAAAACAAAAAAACTCCTCTTTCGCTCTACATTCACTCTCTCCCAAGGAAGACTCCCTAGAGGTACAAGGTCTAAGGGTTATAGTAATTCAAAAAGGCCTATTTTATCCATAAATCTTCAAAAAATATCCATGTATTGTAACTCTTCATCTTTGGGATTCCTTTCCCCAAAGCATTCTTTCAAAATTGGTTACAAAAAGATGAGTTTCATATGGGTTTCTTTCTAATCCGAGATTGATCTTTTTCATCGTGTTGTTCTTGATATCCTTGTGCTATTATGACTAAATTACGATGTAATATTATTCAATTATTGTAGTTCGTTATATTTAACCTAGTATTGTGGAGCAGGTGATGATTTAACCCTTATTCCCAAACCCCATGTTATGAACTAGTGTAGAATTGAATTGTATTTATGCAATTGACTTACTTATTTGTTAGTTACTACTGAGTGATTTTATTACACATATTATTGGATGAAATTTGTTGGTTGATGGTATAACAATGAATCATGGCTTTAGAAGGAGATTTGGTAAGTCTTTGTTATCTAAAATCGTTACTTCAATTATGACGGCTTGTACTTTCTGATGAAGTTCAGTTTAAGTATATTGTGTGATTAGACGAAGTAATTGTAATATCATGATGCAATTTAAATGTTTCCATACTTAGTACAAGTAATGTACTAACCCCTATATCTTTATTTTCCTAAAAAATTTGAGGTTCGGGTCGTTGTAGGTTTTGTGGACAATTTGCAAGTACACTAGGATCATTTCTATATGTGTGGGTATGTCCTAAAGATCCAAGTATGGTGACTTTTGTCATTCTACCAATGTGACCTGCTATAGACTAATTACATTCCTTCCACTTGTATTGTTCAAGACAATGTTTAAATCCCTATGTGGAAATTATACATTTGTGTAAGGGCTATGCTCAAATTGTTCTATTCTTACCTAGATGGTTTAATATGAGAAATCTCTACTAGACTCTATATTATGTATGTTCTATTTATGAGATAAAAGTAGTAGCCTATGTAAATTTTGCATGCAAGGAGTCTAAGTAAACTCCCTATAAATATATTATGTGTAAGAGAGAAGTATCTTTATACATCAATATGTACATGTAGATAAAAAAATTTAATTTTCCGCACTTTTTACGTATGATATGTAATGACTAATTCTAAGAGGCTAGTCTTAGTCCTTTCAAGGACGATAATGCCGGTTACGTCTAGGGGGTGCTCTCCGAATGTGAAAAACTTGGTATCAGAGCATGAAGTTAAATATCTTTAGGATCAATATCTCATTAAGACAAATCTATGTAGATTCTTAGTCATAATTGTGATGTTCGAAACTCTTATGAATTAGAGACTATGTGATTATTACGAAACTCTCATATTCTTGTACTCCTATGATGTGCCTCTAGAGTCCTACTTTTGTGCTTTCACCTAATCATTTTATCGTGGTTATAGGTATGACTATTCGAAAGGAATCCACAAGAAGGACCAAGGAAAGTACTGCTAATATGAAAGCACATGACAACCAAGTTCCTTCTCAAGACAACCAAATGCCTCCAGTTGAGCAAATTCCTATGGACGGTGAAGTTCTGGTTGTTCCTCCACTTATGACGGATGGAGAGATAAGCATGGCATTTCTTAATTTCGCCCAAGCCATGTCCTCTCAAGATAATACCATGACTTCTCAAGTCCAGTCGATGACGACCCAAGTTAATAGGGAGGTTAGACCCCAAATGCCTCAGCATTTTAGCATTATGGACTCCCAAGTATGCGACTTTACTAGGATTAACCCACTAATGTTTTTTTGTTAAAAAAAGACCCTCAAGATTTCCTTTATTAGTTAAATAATATACTCCTCAATTGATAAGGCCTAGTTAGAAACAAATCAACTCAATGATGTGGCCCTAACATGGTACACACATTGGAGAGAAAAAATGGCACAAAGAGGTGGTTTGGTGACTTGTGATATCTTCAAGATGGCCTTACTTGAAGATTCTTTGTTAGAGATTTGAGGGAATACAATATTGAATAATTCATCAACCTTCGCCAAGAAGGTATGAGTGTAATTTACTACTCATTGAAGTTTAGGAAATTTTCCATGTACGCTCCATCCTTGGTGCCCAACCCAAGGGTTGAAATGAGTAATTTTCTTATAGGAGTGTCCAAAGATATGGTAGAAAAGATATGGTAGAAGAATGTCGTTCGGGCCACTCTTCATTATAATATGAATATATCTTGTCTAATGGTTCATGCTCAACATGTAGAAGAAAGTGGACTAAGGAAGAAGAATAGGGAGGCCAAGAAACCAAGTCTCATGAAGGAGGTTCTTCTAAGAGGAGGTTCCAGACAAGCCTAGATTCAAGAAAAGGTTCTCCAATCATGTTTCTTCCAAATTTCTCAAGGCTCGTAATGATAGGGAGTCTAACCCCAAATCTCAAAAGGTTATAGGTACTAGTTCACCATGTAAGAAGCTAACTTGTGCAAAGTGTGGTAAGAAACATTATGTTGAGTGCCTTGTTAGGACGAACAATTGCTTTGGGTGTGGCAAGAGTGGCCACAGCGATCGATATTGCCTTAATGTCAAGGGCCACGACAAGGGAAGTGGGAACGCTCAAGCTAGTTTTTCTAATGTAGATGCTACAACAAAAAATTGCTTTTATACACTTCGCTCTAGGGGTGAACAAGAGATTTCTTCCGATATGATGACAAGTATCTTTCAATTCTTCTATATAAATGTATATGTTTTACTTGATCCAGGTGGTCCATTATCTTTTTTTTTTCTCTTTTGGTAGATAGGAAGTTTTATATTTTGCCTGATATTCTAAATGAAACTTTCATGGTAACTACCCTGTAGGTTAAGCGGTTATTGCAAAGAGGGTATATGGAAATTGTCTTATAATGTTGCCCAATAGAGTTACTCAAGTAGAATTAGTCAAAATTAATATGGTCGATTTTGATGTAATTTTCGAGATGGATTAGTTGCATGATTATTTTGTTTAAGTAGATATTAGGACAAAAATAATCAAGTTCAATTTTAATAATAAACCCATTTTTCAGTTGAAACGGGGTAATGCTAATCTTAGAGGTCATATCAGTTCTTGTCTACAGTCTTGTAAGATTTTCTCAAAAGGGTGTTTATACATTATTGCAAGAGTCAAAAATTTAGACTGTGAAAATCCCCCAATTGAATTAGTCCCTATAGGGAGGGAATTTATGGAGGTATTTCCTAATGATATTCCCAAAATCTCTCCCGAATGGGAAATTGATTTTTTTTATTGACTTGCTATCGGATACCAACCCCATTTTAATTTGCCCTTATAAAGATGGATGCGGCCAAATTGAAAGAGTTTGAGGCTCAACTAAAAGACATACTAGACAAAGGCTTCATTAAACCTAGTATTTCTCCATGGGGTTCTCTAGTATTATTTGTAAAAAAGAATGTTAATTGATTATTGCCAATTCAATAAAGTCACCATTACGAATAAGTATCCTCTCTTTTAGATTGACAAATTTTTCATTAACTCCAAGGGGCTAGCTACTTTTCTAAGATTGACTTGAGGTCGTGGTATCACCAATTTCGTGTGAGAAGTGAGGATATAACAAAAACGACATTTCGAACTAGATATAGTAAATATGAGCTTCTAGTAATGTCCTTTGGACTCACTAATGCCCCAGAGGCTTTTATGGACCTAGTGAATAGGGGGCTTGAAAGTTAACCAGATTCATTTCTCATTGTCTTCATTGACGACATCTTGGTATATCCAAAAAATGAGGGTGAACACATGGACCATTTGAGAGTGGTATTACAAGTGCTTGAGGAATACCAATTATTTGCCAAGTATAACAAATGTGAGTTTTGGTTGAGGTCTGTGTCATTTGTTGGTGATATCATCTCTAGTGAGGGAGTTGAAGTTAATCTAAGGAGAGCCGAGCCGATAAAAATTTGCCAGGGCCATTCACTTCAAACATACATTAGGAGTTTATTGATTTTATGAGGATACTCTCGGAGTATTGTGGATGGTGTACCGTCCATTTCTTCTCCATTGAACACCTTGACCATAAAGAGTGTGAAATTGGAGTGGGCGGAGGCATGTGAAAGAACATTCGAAATCTTAAAAGATAGGCTTACCTACGCTCCGGTGTTGATTTTATCAGATAGTACAAAGGGATTCAGTCTATATTGTGAATCATGCCGAGTGGTCTTGGGGTGTGTTCTTATACAACATGGTAAAGTAGTAGCATATGCCTCTAGAAAATTTAAGGTGCACGGTATTTTCCTTGAAAATATAGAGGCATTATGTTTATGGGGTTCATGTTTATGTGTATACTCACCATAAGAGTCTTCAATATATGTTTACTCAAAAGGAGTTAAATTTTTTTCTAAGAAGATGGTTGGAATTGTTAAAAGATTACCACATAAGTGTTCTCTACCACCACGATAAGGACAATATGGTTGAAGATGCTCTAAGTCATATGACCATGGGTAGTGTGTCTCATGTAGAGGAAGCGAAGAAACACCTAGTGAAAGATGTTCATACGTTGGCTCGTTTCAGTGTTAGATTAGAAGAATAACCAAATGGTTGTTTTATGGTCCATGATAACTCTGAATCTTCTATGTCGTTGAGGTTTAGTCAAATCAACACCTTGATCAATAATCGATGGAGTTAAAGGAATCGTTTTTTGGTAAGCTCAATGAGTCATTCTACATAGGGAGTATGATGTTTTGAGGTATTAAGACAGGTTGTGTGTGCCCAATATTCATGACATGAGAAACCAGATTCTTGAGTCAACTCATAGTTCCCGTTATCTATTCATCCGGGTACTATAAAAATGTATCATGACCTTAGAGAAATATTTTTGTTGGATGGCTTAAAAAGGGACATAGCGGAATTGGTTACAAGGTGTCCAAATTGACAACAAGTGAAATTCGAGCACCAAAAGCCTTGCGGTTTTATCCATGAAATGCAAGTTATCTCTTGGATGTAGGAAGTAACTAAGATGGACTTTGTAGTGGGTTTGCCTCGGATAAGAAACCAAAATTACTCTATATGGTTGGTGGTAGATATATTTACTATGTTCACTCATTTTGTTCCTTTGAAATCCACTTACTCGAAAGAGGATTAGGCAGGTATATTCATAATGATATGGTGTGTCTTTATGGTTTTTTTGTTATTCATGATATAAGATAGTAGTTCATAATTCACATCTTGTTTTTGGAAGTCATTCCAAAAAAAAATAGGTACAAATGCGAAGTTAAGCACCGTTTTTCATCCCCAAAGTATGGTCAAGCGGAGCGTACAATTAGAACCCTTGCGGATATGCTTAAACCTTGTGTTGTCGACTTCAAAGGAAGTTGAGATGAACATTTTCGTTGAGTTCTCTTATAACAATAGTTACATTCTACTATATCCATGGGTGCCTTTGAGGATTTATATAGTAGGAGATTTAGATATCTAGTTGGGTGGTTTGAAGTTGTTTAGTTGTCACTCCATGATCTTAAATTGTTATATGAAACTATAGAGAAGGTTCGCATCAAAAGGGATAGGTCTAAGGCAGCCTATCGTCAGCACAAGGCTTATGCCGACAATAGGAAAAGAGTGATTGAGTTTGAATAAGGTTATATGGTGTATTGGAAAATTTCATCCATGAAATGGGTTATTAGATTTGGAATGAAAGGTATGTTGAGTCCTCATTATGTGGGTCCCTATGAAAATTTAGCAAACCATTGGCAAGATTGCATATGAGTTGAGATTACCTTGTGAACTAGCTTACGTTCATCCTGTGTTCCATGTCTCTATGCTCAAGATGTGCATCGTTGATCCCGAGTCCATTCCTCATAATGAGGGTCTAGGTGTGGATGAGAACCTTTCCTATGAAGAGGTTCCAATAAAAAAGTTTAATCGTCATGTGCAGAAGTTGAGGTACAAAGAGGTGGCCTCTGTAAAAGTCCTATGGAGAAATCACCTAGTTGAGGGAGCATCATGGGAGGCCGAGGAAGAAATGAAGTCTCGTTACCCTCATCTCTTTTTTAATTAAATTTAGTTTTTCCTATTATTAAAGAAAATAATAAATAAATCAAATATGACTTGCTTTGCAAAGATATGCACATTCTTAATAAAGAATTTTTGCTATAAATGTGTTTTTAATAGAAATGCTCTTTTACATGATTTCCACTCATTTGGTGAATTTGGGTATGTTGTTACCTTGATTAAGTGATATTTGACATGTTGATGTATTTTGAAAGGAATTGAGGTATAAGTGACTCAATATGTTGTGTTGAGCTCATGATTGTTGTTGAGAAGGAAATCCCTCATTTGGTAATGTTGAGATCTTATAGGCGTAAATTGATGCTTTGAGTTACATTGTGTAAATGCCATGTTTTTATGATGATTTTTGTTTTAACTAATCTTTTTATATTTAGGTTGTTGTTGGGCTGCTAGTATTAAGTCCAATATATAATCTAGATCCTCACATGAGTTCCTATGGTTTGTGACACTGTTCTAAGGTAAAAAATAATGTATATAAGTCTTTACGAAGTTTTAGAATCAAAACATTACAAAACGTCCACAACATTCGGAGACTAGTGCAAGAGGTGCTATTGTGCCTTAGCCTATTTTACAGGTTTTTAGGAATCAGATATTGATGAAAAATTGATGAAAGGTGTAAAAATTACTGTTAGACCGTGTTTATTGTCAACAAATCTAGGTAAGACTCCCCAAGAACCACCCTAGGGATCTTTGGAGAGGACCCTTGCATTTGACCTAAACCTACCAAATGAGGCAGTGTAGGCAGCAACACCTGCGCCTGCCAAAGATGGGGTGTCTCCTGGGTGACGGAGCATTGATTCCTCTTCCAACTAAATGTTAGCCATTTTCAATAAATTACCAAAATGCATATTCTCTTTCACAAACGACGGTAGTGTAGGATAGTGGGGGCAAGGTCGTGAACTCGCCTATGGAGCATAGGTCGTGGTCTCCTAAGTCAAGTTTGCATTTCACTCTTATGTTTTAGGAGACTTCATTTGATTAGTTAATTATTTATTGGTTTATTTAGATGTTAAGGGTGTTTAATTACGTTTGTTAGGTTACTGTATACAGTACCCTAAGCCTAAACCTAACTTAACACCCCTAATTCCTAAAACTCAAGTTACTGCTTCTTCTCTCTACATTCTCACTCTCCCAAGGAACACTAATGAGAAGTCCAAGGTCTAACGGTTCTACGTATTAAAGAATTTCCCTTTTCTCCATCAATATTCAAAAAATATAAAGTTATGGGAACTATTCACCTTTGGGATTCCATTCCCCAAAGGATTCTTTCGTAATTGGTTTCAAAAAGAGTAATTTCATACGAGATTTCTTTGAAATTCGAGATCGAACTTTTCAATTGTGTTGTTTTTAATTCTATTGGTTGTTATGGTTATATTTTGATGTATTATTTTTCAATCTCGGTATTTCATTATGTTTAACCTAGTATTGTGGAGGAGATGATTATTTGACCCCAATTCCCTAACCTTGGTTATGAACTAGTATAGAACTGAATTGTATTAATGTTATTAAATTAACTATTGTGTTAATTACTAATAAGTGATTCTATTACACCTATTATTGAATTAAATTTGTTGGTTGATGTTAAAACCATGGATAATCGCTTTTGAAGGATATTTGGTAAGTATTTGTGATCTCAAACCTTTACTTCAATTATGATGCCATGTACTTGGTGATGAAGTTCAATTGAAGTATATCTTGTGAGTAGACTAAGTAGGTGTGGTATGATTACACAATTGAAATTTCATGATTATGTCATTGTGATATTATGCATAATATGTAATGATATAAGGTTGGTTATGAGTTTCCTGTGTGCCTTATTATGTCATAATGATGATAATGTGCTAATCTGACCTATCAGGGTTGTCTTAAAATGATGTTTTCATGAAATTCCTATTGAGCTAATGACTATGACTGTAGAACGAGTTAGTCTCCTATAACCTAAATGATGTTATGATTGTCAAATAAAGACATTTCAAAAGAGACTCTCGCTTAGAACCGAGTTAACTAGTAGTGAGGAGTGTGCCTTGTCAAGTAGGGAAGGTAGGATCAGTATTGCACTCATGAGATAGAGATTACAATTCAAAAGGCATAATTATTGTCTGAAACATGTCTCTTTGTTATTAAACTATGTTACTAGCTAGTGGATCTACCTAGATGCTATTTTCATGTATTGGTACTACCATGCCAAGTAGTCCACCTTATTCGGTGGTTCCATGACACCGACTTCTACATTAGCTCATTGTGTCTATATTTGTTAAGGCAAGATATTCCCAAATGTTAAATGAAGTAAAGTGAACTCTAACTAGAAGTACATACGAGGTTTGACTTAGTCTAGGAAGAGGTATGGGACTATACTTATACATTACACTAGTTGGTCTTGAGGGAAGTCCTAGGAGGATGTTCCTATGCTCTTATGATTTGAATTACATTCTTGTGTTTATTCTTCATGTTAGTAGTCTATATTTCTAAATATGTTAATGAATACTCACAATGCTATTTTATGTGACGTAAGACATTATTTATGATCCTTTTGTTGGTTTACTTGATTAGTGGGTTATGGGGCTTGAATTTGTGATTGCACTTTTAAGCTTGGTAAGGGTCATGACCAAGGGTTTTACATTTAGTATAATGTTATCAACTCCTGAACATGTTTTGTTATTATACATGATGTTAGAGTTGTTTTGGTTATTGTAGTATAAAGTTATGAACCTTTCCACATGCTTTGTTGTTAACACATGTTGACTTGACTTAACTTGATAATGTTGGTATTTTATTGAATATTCTATTTTCTTAAGGAATATATGGTTATTTTCTTATATATATTATGTGATATGCATAAGGCTTAGTATAAATAGATGTACTAAACCCTATTTATTCCTTTTCCCAAAACATTTTAGTTTCCGGTCATTGAAGGGTTTGTGGCCAATTAGAAAGAAGGTTAGGACAATTTCACCAAGTGTGGATAGGTCCTCAAGATCCAAGGATGGTGCTTTTTCTAATTCTATCTATGTGACTTGATATAGCCTAATGATATTCATTCCGCTTATGTTGTTCAAGACATTGTTGTAAGACCTAAGTGGCAATTATATGTTCATGTAAGGGCTATGTCCGAATTTTTCTATTACGACTTAGATGGTATTATATGAGACATCTTTATTAGACTCTATGTTGTGTATGTTGTATATGTTCCATAAAAGTAGAAGCCTAAGTAAGCTTCCTATGAGAGGAGTCTACGTAAACTCCCTATGTTTATATTATTAGTAAGAGTGAGGACTATGTAAGCCTCATGATGTACATGTAGATGTAATTTTTTTATTTTCAGCACATTTTAACCTATGATATTTAATGACGAATTCTAGGAGGCAAGTTTTAGTCCCATGAGTACGACGACGACGCATATGTCTAGGGGGTGCTCCCAAGATGTGACAAATACCGATTTCCAAAAGTTGGTAAATTAAATAGTATGTAATAATATTAATGTTGGTGAAAATATTTGTATAGTGACTTCAACATAAATTAATAAATTAATATTTTCAATTGATATTTTATAAACCGGTCTCCGGATGACAACTTTATGTAAGTTAATAAATTAATATAAAATACCGACCTCTCGATGTCAATATTATTTAATTAACATGATTATTCTTTATGTATCTTAAAACTTAATGTGATATCGACTTCCTGAGGTCGGTATTTTTTATTAAATAGAATTACTTTAGCAAAGCGAAATGCAGAAGTCAATTTGATTTATATATTTGTGTTAATTATAACTTTTTTACTGTGCATAAAATTAATATTTTGTGATACACCTACAATTAATTGTTCAAAAATTGTTACAATTTTGTATAATTTTATGAAGTAAAAGTTAGAATTCGTATAAATAATTTTAATTCATGGAATCAACCTCAAGAGACAAATTTATATTAAAATAAATTAATAAATAGTTACCTTAAGAGGTCAGTATATTATTTATTGTTTAATATAAATAATATAGATTTCACAATGTCAGTATTAATTGAATATTGTTAAATATGGATAATTACTTAAAAGCTAACGAAATATCTTGATCGGTAATATAAATCTAATTTTTTTAAAAAAAGATTCGCAATATCAAAACCCTAAGTCAATATTTTCACTCCAAGACTCTCTCACTCCCTCTCATGCCCGACCCACCCCGAACCGTCGCTCATGCCACACATCTTCAATTGGCGCTACAGAAGAAGTACACACCACCATCCTCTACCGGTGCACTGCTTCGATCAGAAGAAACACCACCACGACGCAGCAGTAGAGCATAGGAGGCAGCTGCAACGCATGGGTGGCAGCAACAACAACCTTCGACATTAGCTACAAACAGAGGGAGTGTACATCAGAACTCCTCGCTTAAGAGGTTAAGTGTATTTTACTTGATTAATTTTATTTCATTCCTATCGTATGTATTCATCTGGGTATTTATATCATGCCATGTATATCTTCAACCTTTGTTGTAAAACCCCATAATTTTTATCCATCTTTCAATGTCCAAATTTAATTTTGCATAAGCATTTCTAATCAATATATGGATTTGACATAAATTGCGTTGTCTTCATTGTCTATAAAATTTAAGCATCATAAATTTCATTTATGGAAAGGTAAAAATTGTTGTAGGGTGATGGTGAATGTTAAAGTTCAATGAATTTAAGGTAAGAATGGATATAAATTAATTCAAAACATATACATTTAAAATTCTCTATTCATTTGAAAAACCAATATTTAGTTACTTTTTATTACTGAAAGATTATGTATTGGCCGAACAAGAGGAAGAAATTCAAGTGAACTTTAAGCTTAAAGCGTCAAAATTATTTTATAGCACATTTTGTGTCCATCATATAAAAGACCAAATTCTTCAGTTTATGTTACCAAATCGATAATATATTTTACTACAATATTGGGGTAGCGATGAAAAATTTAAAAATGAGGAGTGAGATTGGGAAGACTAATTGTTTGATCAGAAAAGGGAGGCCCTTTGCACACTGGTGGAGCTATTAGTGTGGTTACTATGAAGGAAAGAATGTTATACTTTCTTAATTTTGTATTTTTATTTTTATTTGTTAAATAGTTTTTGGAAATTAATGAGATCAAATCATATATATATGTTATTTGTCGGAAAACGAGTTCGGCAGGACGGTAGTTGTAGAAGAGATGTTCAAGGTTACTCACATAAACTAGAGTACAAACCGCGCGTAAGAAAGAAAAAGGATTGAGCCACGTGCTCAAGAAACATTTGATAGAACACTATTCAAACTCATAATTTTTATTTTCCTTGTATATATTACATTCTTATTTATTGAGTTCTTTGTTTAAATTAATTGATAGGTTTATACGAATTTCTCAAGAAAAAAATCGAAGTACTCTCCTTCTTTACAGTCGCGATAGAACATTTGCATAAAAATAAAATGAGATTCATTGGAAACATAGTGTAGGTTAACCGATTAGAGGCTCAGTCGACAGCTACTTAGAAAAACGTAACATAAGAAGGCATGGTATTGTGTTTCATTATCCTCAAGTTTTGATGGCAGGGATAGAGAGACAATATGTACAATGGAAAGTTATATATTTTTTCTCAATGCCAAGCTTGTTGTCGTAGAAGAATGATGGAAAAAGAGAGAAGAAAGAGAGAGGAAGAGAGAGTGGAGGCGATTGTTGCAGAAAAATAGACGGAGAACAAGTGGTATGCAGTGCTTTAGGAACAACTAACTTTTGTTTTTAAATCAGGAAATGTTCTTCCTCCATGTCCAGCCAGCAGTGATGAATCTATTTAGGAGAGTGACCAGTGTGATTATTAAGATAAGAAGAGTGGAGGTGATGAGAATTATAAGTCAGATAAGGAGAAAAAGGGTGATGAGGAGTAGTTGTATCTATTTAACATTTTAAACTTCTATATTTTTTTTAATTATTTGATCTTTCTTTAGTTTATTTTGATGTTATATGAATTTTACTTTGAAATAGTCGAATATATATGTTTAAAATATTTTGTTTATTTTGATCGGATGATTTTTAAAAAAAATCGCTTATTTCGAATTCATTTGTTTGTTTTAGTATAAATATGCAGGAGGCTAACTTAAATTGCAGCAATTTGTTGTCAGTTTTGTAGAAGACCTCTAAATTTCAGAATATGGAAAAAAAATACAGACCTACAAAAGTCAAAATCTAAAAAATTAAAAATATCGACCTCCGAAGGTCAAAAGCTCAAAATTAAGAAGCAAAAATACTGAATTACGGAGGTAAAAATCTCAAAAATAAGAAATAAAATACCGGCCTCTGGATGTGAGAACATCAAAAATAAAAAATAGTGACAGTGACCTCCAATGATTAGAATCATAAAAATTAGATATTAAGGATACACCCTCAAAATGAGCAATGTCGAATTAGAGCCTACATATTTGTTATGGTGTTTTAAGGTCTTAAAATTTATTAATATTACTGTGTATAGGAAGTGTGTAAAGTTTTGAAGTGTTTGGAAGTGACACGTTCAAGAACGTCCAAGTCGTCCGTAAACTTGTCCAAGTTGAACTAGTGTGTCGTAGTGTTTTGTAGTATAATTTTTGTGGATGGAATAAGAGTGAAATTGAGTATCGATGATTCCTATACATATATTGAAATTTAAAGGGTTGAAACGTCCAAAGATGACACCCCGCGGACCAGCCTAAGGGTCTCCAAGGTGGACCCAAACATGGACAATGCAAGCTACCGCAGCAGCAAAGAAAAGGGTGTGGTTGCGCGTCTCACAGCTGGTGCTGTAATAGGCAAACGTTATCACTTTGACGCGAGGCCATCACGAACCATTCAGTCTTGAAATTTTCCAAAACAAAGAATCAAAGTAAACTCCATGTTTTGATCGCATCATTTTAAAGCCAAATTTGAATTTTCTTAAAATGTCCTATATGCTAAGGGTTCTTTAGAGTCATATGGGGATGACTTATCCACGTTAATTGAGTCATTTAATTCCTCTAAACTTAAAAATACAATCTAAAACTCTCAACATAAAACAAAACCTCTCCATTTATGTTAATTGAATGATTTTAGATAAATTCCTTATGAACCCATGAAAATCATTTAATACCTATTTTGACTATATTATGGGTGATTTGATCATCTCTCTATACTATTGAATGCTTGTGTAGTTTAATTTGCGTTATTGAATTATGGAAGAATTTTGTTAGGATATTATGTATGTTGTCCTAAATTGATGAATTCATATTGTTTTATCTTGGATCTTTGTATATCGTGATTATTGGATTTTATTGGTGACTACGACTATTTTTAAGAGCCTTGGTGTATTGGATGGATTGATTTTGCTATGTATTGGGAGTGTTATTATTTAATTTTTGGTATGTTAACCTAACCTTATATATATTGTCTAGTATAGGTGTTTAAATTATCGTGTTTCTTATTGTCCATTTACAGTGGAGGTGCTTATATGATATACTTGTAAAGAAAGCGTCCTCATCTACATTAATTTTTGAATTATGATATTATCATAGTATAACTTCAATATGTAAGTTTTGTAAAGGTCTATATAACTTATCTGTATATATGTGAAGTCAAAGTACGTGTCCTTCGAATAGACTATAGGTGATCATGATAAGCTATATCAATGCCATATATGTGTATCCTTGATGTTTGAGTGTGAATATTCCTAATTTAATATATGAACATTATGAGGAGTTATGTTGATGTTTCCACAGTAGTGTGTAGGGTGACTTGTAAGTATTCTTAGTCGACCCGATATGCTATCTAAAAGATATTGTACATTTGTTAAGATTATAATTATGTGTTTCTTGTTTTCGTTGACCAATTTCCTTTACTTGATACATGAAGTGTAGGAATATGAATCCTTGGCTGAGTAGGCTAAAACACCTTTGTCATAAATTTATATGAATGAATGGAATTCGATCTTGAATATATGATATCCTTGAAGTTTAAAGTTGTAATAGTATCCTTCTCAAGGGAATGGTGTACTTAGGGTTCGTTTTCTGGAACGACAAGAAATCATCCTAAGGAAAGTCATTGAACTATCTTAATAACAATTGTAGGCAACCCTAGTTGACCCTCCTTGGTATAGTGTAGCATGATTTAGTTATAAAAAAAATATGATACCTCTTCATGTACTCCTTTATTGAATTACTCTATGAGAACAAAGGATAGCACCAAGTAGTATGATTGGGAAATTTCTCTAGCTAAGATGACATTAGAGAACAAAAAACACTCGATATTACTTTACCATGTGCCTACATGGGATGTGTCCTAGTTCTACCATTTATCTAGTACAACACCATCCATCGGAGTAGGTTCATCACTCTGGATTCCATACATATCCAGAATGGTCTATCTCAGTTATTTCATATTCACGTCATGTACGATACATTCTAGTGTTAGATAAGTTTTCTAATATTTAGGTAGTGGAATGGGACACTATCTAGACATTTCACAATTAGGCTTTGAAGATGTTAGTATGTGAGTGCCTAGGTGTTCTCTTAGATCATTATGTAATTTTCCTTGAGTGTTGAATGTCTTCTAAATGGCTTAATGAACATAAATGATATAAGTGAAGATAATTTAGTGAAAAAGGCATCGATCTAGGGTAGCTTTGAGGTTTATCTTGGTATGATTGGAGAGGGTGTATGGGCGTGAACTTCATCTCTTACTTAGGTGAGTCTTAGTGTAAATCTAGGTATGGAGTTTGATTAATGAAATAGTAATAAACTTATCTTAGATAGTTTAAAGGATGTAATTTGTATATGTGAAGGGATTGCTTGGGCGTTCGCTTCATAATTCACTCAACTGAGCCTTAGAATCACCTTTGGTAGGAGATTCTCATGTTTATATGTGTAATTTCTCCTATCTTGTGAAATGTGACATATTTAAAGATGGCATGACATGTGCTTCTTATATGTTATGATATGAAGTTTTAATAAAAAAGAACATGTTTCTCACAAATGTTTTTTTCTCATGATTTTATGCATTATGTCATACTTAGTACATGCATTGTCTTAATTCCACACATTATTGTCTAAATCTGAAAATGTAGGTGGAATGTGAGAGGAATCTTGAAGCAACACTTGCAAATTAGGACTCTTTCAAGCAAAGAAAGGTTATGTCCTCACTTGGTTTGAGGATATTACTATCTTTAGATTTATTTTATTCAAAGCATAGTAATACACTAAGTTTATATATTTCGATTGTATAGATTGTGTCCCAATTATTCTTGAGTATCAACATGCCATATGTTGACATTTAGCATTTTTCATCGTTTTATCTTAAAAATGTTTTAAGATATTATTTGTGTGAAAAGTTTTAATTCCACACTACTTTTCATACAAGTATGGAATGAAAGATGTCTAAAGGCTTGTACAAGACCTCTGAGAGGTCAACTACCTTGTGTGACAATTTGGGAATGCTCTAACTTCTAGGGTGCACTCTCGGGTCGTGACACTGACCTCCGGAGGTCAAAATTCAAAAACAGAAAATAAAGATGTCGACCTCTGCAGGTTAGAATCTCAAAAATAAAAAGATAAAATACCAACAATTGAAGACTAGAATCTCAAAAATAAAAAGTAAAAATACCCACCTCCAAAGGTCAAAATCTCCAAAATAAGAAATAAGTTTTCCGATCATCGGAGGTTAGGATCTCAAAAATAAAAATAGGGATACGAACCTCTAGATAACAAAATCATAAAATAAAAAGTAAGAATATTGACCCTGGAAGTCAGAATCTTAAAAATAAAAAATAAAAATATCAACCTCCTGAGGTTTAACTTTTAAAACTAAGAAAACTAAAATTAAAATCTACATATGTCATGCCTAGGGAGCACCCCTTAGAAGTAACGTTGTTTCTTGGCCTCTCGAAGTTCTTATAAAATCCGATAGTTATCATTCATCGCATTATAATAGGTAACTTAGTAGAAAGAAAAAAACTTTTCACAGCACATCATATGCTTGAAACTTCACTTTCATTATATATAAAATACCATAATATATAGTTAAAGAATCTTATCTATTTTTTCCATCCTAGATCAACATCAATAGAGTACAATAGGGACACGAACGTTATAACGGAATACATAAAATACAATATTTACGATTTTTACAGTAAACCATCGGTAGGGAATACTTGGAACAAAAGGACCCCTTTCCTTGAGCTAGAAAATCACATATCAAGATCCTCATCATTTAAAGACATCATTTAAGCAATCATAACCTACACTTTACGTAAAAAGTAGAGAAGAATGGAGTTAGTACAAGAATGCACTAAGTATGACAACCATGAAAAAACATGCATTTAAAAGGGACATTTTTCTTTAAATCATACTTCATGCCTTTTCGTGAAATCTTTATAAAACCTTGATAAATTAACACTTAGAAAATTACGTACTTAATACAGGCATATTCAATAGTTATATATCATATAAAATCACACAATTCATTTAAGGCACATTTAATGTCATATAAAAGTAACCTATTTCTTCTTTACAGTAAGTATATTTCCTTTAATGTGAACTTCTTCTTCTAACTCATAAACCTCCTAGGTAACCTTACAGTGATACTTAGTGAAATTCATCACCTTAAGGTCACAAGGAAAACAATACATACAACTTACATAATCCAACCTATACCATCATAGTAGTATAATACATCATATAGATATTTTAACTAAGACCATAAGGACATTATAGTGAACTCTATTCACTTGGAACATATATTAATTTCACTTTACATAGAACATTATGATACCTTACTTCAAATTCCAATCAAAGTCTACTAGTGCAATATACCTGTGAAATCCCATAACCTCACACATAATTAGTAATCCTATCCTGAGACCCCAAGCCTTAAGAGTAAGTGAAGATAAATTTATTCATGTAAACAAATCCTTCATTATGTAATCATTAATACAAACATTATACATATACAACAAAACCACTTCATATAGGCTAATATCATGCATTTAATCACACCAAGTAGACAAATATTACGAAGTCGTGCAAAAGGAACATGTACATAAACACCTGCATTACAACACCTTCCTCGGACTTCGCTCAAGATTCACTTGTCTATTGCATAGTGAAGTTACATACCTCCACCTACACTAAGCAACTACCCTACGTTATCCGTTTTAGGGTCCTTTTTTTTCCGTTGTCTATTTTACTTAAGGGAAACTATAACCTTAACCGACACTAAGACCATGGGTTCTAAACATTGAATTTGCTCTTGTAGAGACTTACACCAAGTCAAGGTGTTCTTACCTAGCCAAAGTAAAACATTAACACATGCTGGCATACTAGTGAAATCAGTTGCTAGATCCTATGTGTCAAGCTTAGTTTATGGAACAAAGAGATATACATGACCAACGACAAGATCATTATCATTGGAGCCTCATCTTGTGAGAAACCATGGGTGAATCTTTCTCAAGAAAGTCAACACCTCATGTTGAACCATAGGTGAGAATTCCTCAAAGGGAAGTCAACACCATATGAGAACCTAATGGTGAACCTTCCTCCAAGGGAAGACAACACCTCTCATTGTCAAGTTCAGTAGGTGCTTAGCTACTTATTAAATGTATCTACTTTATATAAAATCCTCTTATTAACATTACTTATAAAATGTAGGCTTTAGTAGAGTTATCTCCTCATATGCTTAGCTCATAGGTCATAGATGTGAATTCATCAACTTATATAACGTCAGAAACACTTTCACATGGACATAGCATATGTAAGCACCTATATTGTTTAGGGTACACTTTAGCACACCTTTCAAGGCACCTCTATTGAATAGATCTTCATACATGTGTGTGTGTAAACTTATATGTGAGCAGACCTTTCACATAACACATAAATGTCAAGAATTTTCATATATCAATGCATAAGCCTACAGATGTCAATATATGAGCAATCCTATAATATAAACACTTTAAGGACTATGCACATTCATTTCATCATATCATATACTTAACATCATAGCATATTAGACATATTCATAACGATTTCATACAATCCTATGCATGTAGTTACAAGATCAACGTAGGAACTATCCTATCAAGGCCCGTATGTGCAATGTATAGAAAAGGTTCCATACCCTTGACCATACTAGTACATCTATCAACTCATCAAAGTTAATGATACATTAAACAACATCATATAATATATAGAATAGCAAAAGACTAATTTATTCAAGATTTACAACATTTTTACAGTAAGCTCTTGTCATTATGCACCTATATTAACTTTACGTCACATATAGAATTATAGGACCTCGTCATACTAAGAACATATGCATAAAGTTAATGTAATCATTTACATGCTCATAACATTAAGCATACAACCTAGATCATATCTAGAATTAGAAACTAGGCATAGGCATCACATAGGTTGATTCATAACCAACACATGTTCATATTATAATTTCCTTCAAAGACATGATCACATCACATATGTATATTGTAAATAAAGTAAACAACGACACCATAAGTAGACGATACAACACAATATCATACAAGGCCTCGTCAATTATCAATTCTATATAAAAGTAGAAGGGAAAAGAAATTCTTAACGATTCAACAACCTTTAATCATCATTGATCAATACACAATTTTCATAAACAATTGATCTATAGGTCAGTAAATAAATATATTTTAATCATATAGGAAACCATACTTAAATTCCTACAACATGATGATACCAATATAGGCACTAAACAATCAATTCAATAGAGAGATGGGGAATGTAGATCATTCACCAATTATACTTGCTTTAATCATAAAAAAATTTATCAACAATATACATGTACGTCATTATCTAAATAAGTAGCAATCCAATCTAAATCATACTTCACCTAACATAGAATCAAGATCGGATCACATTTATAGCATCATCATTCTATAGGCAAAAATATGTAGATCATTCCTTACCAAGATTCTTATCACCAGTGATTCATATCGACAATTCATTCAAGATATTAACCTAAGTAAGTAGCTACAATGATATTTACATAATCAAACTCCTACACCAATTTACATAAAATCGAGGTTACAGCGGACACATAGAACAACATTGGCTAATCTTGTTCAAACATTAATATATTGATGCACATGGATCATAAATCAATAATTCATCCTCAATATACATAATAAGAAGTATACATAAGAAATTTAAAGTAATCGAATCACAATTCTATCAATACAAATTCATTATCAGAATGCCCATGCATAGGCTAAATTAATAGTTGAGGAGAACATGAGTTCATAATGCAATTAAATTGAAATTTAAGTTAAAACAAATACATTATTATCAATCCTTCATGAGAAATCCATTGAATACGTTTTGTGAAAGAACCCATGGCTAGATTGAAAGATTGAATGTTTCATCATGAAACCATTGAAAAATTTGAGGTTAACTCTCTAGACGGAAGGATAAACACAGATGAAGGATCATCATACCTTAAAAAATAAGAAAATCTAAAAACCTTTATGATTAATCCATATGAATTCAAGCTCCACACTATTCTTGAGCTTCGCCTTTAATGGAGGTTCTAGAGAGTATATTTTTAGTGGGAGAGTCTAATTTGTGTAAATAGAATTGAGAATGGGGGTTTTCACATTTTTGATTACTTAAATACACCCAAAATAACTAAAGGGCAGGTTAGAACCTGGGGTGAATTTCTCATTCACCCCTTCAATGAAACAATGCACAGGCATGCAGTGTAACATTCCAGAAAATGTACATGTCTAGTGACGAACATAGTAATTTTCTAAGAATACGTATTGGGGTACATGGGAATCCCAATGCCTAATATTTACAAATATTAGGCATATTATAAAATATTGGCTTAAAAAGGTGTAATCCAATTTTCTAAGTGTTAACAAGCTTGTTCAAGAAATTTACCTGCAATGAAGATCCTAAGCTAAAATATTGATTTTCAACTTAACAAATTATGTACGAGGCGGCTAAGTGTCAAGACTAGGTACCATAGCATATGATATTTTAAAATGATCATGTAGAGTAAGAAATGACCAATGATAACAATAAATGAGGAGCAACCCATGTGCAAGCACATGTGCATGAATTCAATAGGGTGGTTAGGGCGGTTAGAGGCAGGCGCACAGGTGGGGGTCAAGCCATGTGGGCTGAGCTTCCTAAAACACTCTAGGATAAAAATAACTTAACTAACTAGATAACTAACCTAGAACTAACCTAACTAATCCAACTAGCGAACCCGACAATGTAAAACCTAATAGGATGTAACTAACGTAGTAACTAATTCAAGAAACATCTTAGTACCTAACCTAAGATGGTCCAAAAGGGTTTGTTATCGTCCTAGTGACATAGGGGTACTCTATTAATTGCCCTATGTTTACTTAATTAATTAAATTAAAAACATAAATTAATTAATTTAAATGGTATAACCAAAATCCTTATACTATACAAGTAACTAACTAAGAAACATCCTAGTACCAACGTAGGATGGTCCAACAGGTTGGTTATGGTCCAAAGGGTTGGTTATGGTCCTAGGGGTACTTTATTAATTACCCTATCTTATTTAATTAATTGGATTAAAGACTTAATTAATTAAAAAGCTCAAACCGAAATCCTTAAACTAGACAAGCAACTAACTAAGAAACATCCTAGTACCTATCCTAGGATGGTCCAAAGGGGTTGTTATAGTCCTAAAAACTTAGGGGTACATTAGTAATTACCATATATTACCTAATTAATTAAATTATCAACTTTATTAATTAATTTAATTGGTCAAATCCGAAACCACTAAGCAATTTCTAGATTTCGGTTAAGTCATCTATTCTTCTAATTCTAGTCAATTTAAGAGGGGTGTTTTAGTAAATTAGATAATTGATTTATTAATTAAGTTAATTAGTCTAAGTTAAATTACTAACTATTCAGTTCCTAGACATATATTCATGATCATTCACTAAGAAATGCACGAATTCAAAGCAGTAAAGAAACGCAAGAACAATTAAACTTCTCCTTAGGAAATTTCAAGAAGTTCTTCAAAGTTTTCGTGAAAAAGTGAAAGGTGTTCTTTGTATATTCAATTCTACATAAGGAGAGGGTTTTATCTTATTTAATTCTCTCTACAAGAGGGTTTTATAACGTTTTTGCAATCAAGAATATCAAAACTAGGGTTGTTACCAATGAATCACATGTTCATCTTCCTAGTTTTCCCGATTTCCGATTCTTGAAAGTTGTATAATGTGAATTCCGAGCATGTTGTTGGTATTTTTTTTTACTGATTATTATATGTATGTTTCCTTTATTTTATTGTCGAATGAAACCTACATTTTAGATTCCATACTTAGGGTGTTGTCTACATGATTGTTAAGTGTTGTAATGCCTACTTGTGGTTGAGAAGATGATATTGTTACAAGTGTTCATTGAACTGTATCATATACTAATCTAAGGTTAAAAGTTGGCATGTTTATCATAATAGTTTATTATAATGTATTTATGAAGTAGTTGTCATGGCTAGTGAAACCGTTATTACAAGGATCTATGAAATTGTAATTTATTCCAACAAATTGGCTAGCAAAACTATCGCCAACATATTATATTCAAAACATGTAACGTCATACCAATATCTACATCAATGAACCCAGAACAAAGGGTATGAAAATATATTGGACGAGTCCCAACATACCATATCCACATGAACTTATGAACACAATAGCCTTGTGTAAGTAGTCATAACATTCATAGAGAATTTTAGAAAACAATCAATGAACGTTGAACAAGTTACGGTGAGTAAAGAAGTAACTAAAACCTTAAGTTATGAAATTGACTTAATGTAGAGTTTTAAAAGAAGTGAGAATAGTCTCAATTACACTTACTCTATTAAGTCAAAAATACTCACATAAAAGGTTTCCAGAGTCCATGAGACAAGTCTCACTCGCATGATGGTGATAATGTAATATCTAAGCTCATATTCATCAAGAAAAGAATGGGACGACCAGTCATTCATAGAGTTAAGTAAATCCCATAACTAGAAACAAGCTTCAATAATGTTTCAGTCAAACTCTAAGAAATAACAAAGTAAAGTAAATATGAGCTTAGCACCGATATACTAGAAATGAGCATGTGCTAACACATGTAAGTGTCATGAGAAGAGGCTACCACCGAGGAGAACAGGTAGTCTTTGTATGTCTCCTAGTCTTCGAACTATGTCTGCCAGCATAGGGGTACTAGCGGGTGGAAACCTCCGCCCAAGAATGCGATCAGTTTTGTTTCACTTTGGCCGGTGATTCCATATATTTTCGGTGTGGGGAAGACACCGAATTTCATTTTTAGCTCTCATGATCTATGTCGGTTATAGCTCAGGAAGTATTCGATTCACTTCAGCCGTGAACCCCTGTTTTTTCAGTGTGGGGAAGACATTGGCTTTATTGAACTTTAGCCGGTGAACCCCCCATTTCGTAGTGTGGTAGACAAAAAACTTCGTTCACCTTACCTTGTGAATCACCCCTTTTCCGTGTGGGGGAGACTCTAGATTTCATGTTAGCTCGCATGATGTACTTCTGTTAATGAAAAAGAATTCTTTAAAGAAAGTAAGAAAGAATTAAAGTAGTATGTTCACAATGAACAACAAACAGAAGAAGTATAAACGTAAGTTCAAAGTGAACTAAGAAAGTAAGAGCTCAAGAATATCAATGACCTGTTTTTATAAGAATGAAGTTTTAACAAGTTGTGGATATAGCAAATAAAGATTGTCATATGATGACTTCTTATATTATGCCAACAAAGGGGAGCAAAACGTAATGGCTAATCAATGCCCCGATATCCTTATGCTATGAAAACGACTACATAATTGGCTTGATAAAAATTTTCTTATAAAGGCTTATGTCAATTTAACAAGAATAGAAGATATAACTTTTTTGTAAGGTAGCGAAATCATTTCTTGAGTCTTTTGGATAACTTACTCGATTCAATGTAGGTATGGGACTATAATGAATCATAGAACTTATAGGTAAGACATACGAATAAAGAAGATCATTGAACTACTCAACAACAAGAAGAAAATCTCTTCTCTTACAGGGAGTAAAAATATAAATCTCCATTTAAGTTGTTCTAAAATTATGATCACATTCCATGGTCTTGTGCTCATATAGAAAATGAGTTGTATTCTTGAAATGCATGAGAATATGTCATATTCATAGCATAAACCAGAAGTAAATATTTAGGAAAGTAAAGAGAATTAACTTTCCAGAAACGGCATATACTTTAGGAAGAACTTTCCTTGATCATGCATAGTCGTTATGTTTTTTTTTTTTTTTTGCATACACCCATACTTGTTACAAGTGTGTACTAACCCAAGATATTATTACTATATTTATATCATTATGTGTTTTTTCATACACCCATACTTAGTACAAGTGTGTACTAACCCCATATATTATTACTATTTTTATAGATGCAGGTTCTAGAGAGGATTGAAGATTCGACGAAGTAGTCTGGATTAGCGATCTTCATTCATTTGGTAAGTCCTCTTGAGTCCAAGGATTCTACATTTTATTATTCTACTTTAGTACAATTGACATAGCTAGTGGATGTTGTCCCTTGCGTTTTCTTTCAAATAATTGTTCTAAGCTTTTGTATTAAGGCCGTTTGGCAAACTATTAATATTATTATTATTATTTACTATTTCAATTCTTTAATGTTAAATAGATGGTTGCTTTAGTTGAACTTATTAGTATATCACTCTTATGCATTATCATATGAATTCTATACACTTCATTAAGAATTAAAAAGTGTTTAATTTTCCATAAATATAACTATATGATTATGATGAAAACTAAGAAGAGGCTTGTCTGCAACCTCTGAGAGTTTAACGACGCCGGTCGCGTTCAGATTCAAGAATTCGGGTGTGACATGCAGTTGTAGGAAAGCATCAACGGGCACAAACAACACCCAGTATGTCCATCTACGGATCTTACTACAGGACGTCCTGTGGTCATGAGTCTTGACAACAGACTTAAGCCTTCACTAGGTTAATTTTCATCGACGCTTCAACATCGATGGGTTCTTGCTGGAATGAAGAGGCGTCATTTTGTTCAGTCGATTGACACTTCCAAGGTAGTATTTCAACATATTTTGGGTCGTTATTGAGGGACTCTTGTGGGTCCTTTGGGGAGTCGTACCTTGTATTTTCCAACGTAATTTTATACCTAAACATCAAGGACCTTCCACATCATTTTCACCCAAAAAATTTACACGCAACACCTTCAAATATATTAGGCACGCTTAAGACACACAAGTGCATGTCTCAAGGGCTAACTTTAGAACGTCTTGCACGTTTTACAGCTAAACATCATTGAAACTTACCATACTGACTATAAACACAATTATAACACATATAATGACCTCATATGCTCATGAAACACACATAAGGCCCCTTAGGTGTCTAGTCGTCAAACATCTTGGTCTTCCCTTGACGTTTGAATTCCAAATGACTTCAAGTCACTCATGCATACTTTAAAATACTTAATCAACATATTAACAAGATTATACGCACTAGTGAGGCTCTATACACCCTAACTCATTTTTGGGGGTCTTACAACTGACATCCAGATGTCGGTATTCAAAATATGAGAAATAAATGTTCAGATCTAAAAAATATTGAAATAATACAAATAATAAATAAAAAAGTGATAAACTCTAGAGTTTGAAATTTAATAGAGACCAATCTTTTTCTTACCTAAGCAGGGATGTCACTTTTTTGTTGGTATTTTAGGAAATACAAACCTTCAGAGGTCACTATTAATTATTTTTTAATAGTGGACATTCTTTGCGTTAGCTCTACAAGGAGGTATGATCTGAAACTTAGAACGTCGAGTTAGAGCATGGAATTAGATAATATTTTACGCTCAATAAGAGTAAAAGAAAAGTGGTGATTTTGCCTAAAACACTTTGTAGTCTCCCACTCATTAGATGTGGTATGTACTTCACCCATAAAAGGACTCTACTTATTGTGGCATTATAGACATCCTAGGCCTTATAAATGTGGTTTGTTGATACAAAACTTTCAGACCCCGAGGCTGCCCCCCAGGTAAGGACACGAGATCTAGAATCATGAGTCACTTCAAGCTAACCCTGGTGGAATAACATAAGAACAATATGATAACAAAACTAATGCAAAATCTTAAATATCATAGAATTTAAGAGTGATGGGGAATACCTATTAAAAACAGAATATAGATAATCAGAGAGTTCTTAACAAAAGAAATATCAAACTTTAATGATAAGCTGAAACTAAACTATGTTTGAAAGTAGCTTCTAACTAACTAGAAGTATTGGGATATGCCAGATCTAAATATAGGGAAACTAATTAAAGACGAAAAGGATAAAAGATAATATTTCACTAGTCCTCGAAGAAGGAGGATTCACCACTAATGTTGCTGAACTGAAGATCGAGAACCAATCTAAACGTTATCTGATTGTTGCGGACCTGAACCTATATCACGAGAAGATGTTGTACGGAGTATGTGTTAGTAATTTAAAGGTGTGGAGCATGTAGGATAGAATAAAGTTGGTTATTAATATAACTGAACAAACAATAAAACAATGATACAATATTAGCATGAATACTATATTGAAAAATGATAAACACGAATTTGAACATGAAAAAGATATTGAAAATGATGAAGACGAATGCAATGACCAAGTTTATAGCAAAATGAATTAAATACTAAACAAGACTGATAACATGGTCAATGCAATAGAATCTGAATGTACTTTGTGGAAGCTACTAATAATATACATAAGACCATATGAGATAAATGTTGTGTTAAATGTATACGCCCCAGCGAGAGTATCCAGTATACCCTTCCAGTGATATAGAGCCATGCTAGCCTGATCACTAAAATAATGCCCACATAGGGTACTTACAACTTATGGCACACGTAATTTTGGGACTTTAGGTTGACTTGACTTTATCGACCTTCTCCCACTTGATTTATGTTATTTAATATTTTATGAGTGAAATAATGTAATGCTAGATAGCTAAAATGTAACAATTATGACTGATAATGTGATGTTTATAAATTGAAGTGTGCGTGTGTATACCAAATATTTTAATAATATGACCTAACATGCATTATTCATGAACTAAGAAATATATAAAAATAAGTTTCTGAATATCATATGAGAAGTTGAACAACAATATGATAGTATGATTTGGATCCATAAAATATCTAATTCATAATAATCTACTAAAGTTCTTGAAACCCTAAATCCATACAATAGTAAGGGAATCAACATTCTCACTCAAATATAGGGACTCAATTGGTGAAAGGATCCCACTAGTGAAATCTCACATGCCTAGTGATGAAACTCACGGAAGAATCTATCGGTTTTGGGACTAAAACAGATGGAACCTGTTGCATTCTTGAACTAGGGTTGCTCGACCTCTTTCTTATGTTGTGTACTACTTTTCTATGTTTTGGTTAACTTATATGAATAGGGTAAGTTCAAATTATGTTTCTAGGCTAAAAAAAAAAACAAAAAACAACATAGTTTAGGGGCTTAACCCATAAGGAAAGGACGAAAAAGACCCCTATTTTAACTGCTGTTAGGATCTCCAACGGACGGGAACAACGTACCATCGATGGACTAACTGTATGTGCTGGTCAATAGACACTCAACACTGTGATCTGAAGATTTGGGGTTTGATTGAAGGACGCAGACCATAGCCCATGACTTAACCTAACATATATGGGTACCGTCGTGGGTCAAAAATTATATTAAATTTTGTGGTTGAGATAGGGGGGTTGTTAATGCGAAGAAAAGACCACCGGCACGGGTCATGGGTCACTCTATCGTCTGTAGGCAAAAACTATAGGCTTTACCATCATTTTTTGGAAATCTACATTAAGGTCTGTTTTATCAATTTGGGGTTTTATAGAATCAACAACAAAAATAACAAACAAACATCTTGATGAGATAGAAACTTGAGAGGAACTCTGTAGATCAAAGTGAATCAATGTAAATGGCTTATTCACCTTACTAGTACTTAAAAGATAAGTACAACGATGACATTTATCTAAGACACAAATATCACAATTAAAGTTAATGAAATTGCACTGCAAGAACAAAGTTGGGAATAAGTCTTTAATGTAGCCAGAAGAAGTATGACAACTCTTCGATGCCACACCCATATTTTGTGTTGTTTTACAGAGCATGAACCTTGACTTTTTAGAACAATTATGGCATACAACATACACATAATATATCACTACTCTTTTAGTACCACATCGAATAATATCTTTATTGTTCAAGTCCTTAAAGATACATAAATAAGGATTCATTAATACAAATAGACATATGAGACCTAGAAGAAGGTTATTGGATTGTGAAGGAACAAATCATGATATCTCTAGAAACAATGAGGGAGACAGCCACACTTCAAGAACGATTAACTAGAGATGATAAAAATTTGTATTAGACACATGTGAATGGTGTGGTTTATTAGGAGCCAGTAGAAGCAACTTATGAAACATCATATGATCAGTTTCTCTAGTGTCAATAACCCCTCTAGTGTCTTAATTAGAATCCCTATTAATGTGAGTTGATCCAATATTACCATATATGAGTCTCAGTACAGCTAAATCAAAATCACTACTTCTAGTTGAAACCAAAGTCATTCCGACAATTGGCAGTGATGTTCTAGATAAAACCATAACAACAGCTTTCCCATAATATTTATCACTATCATTCAATTGCTCCATTCCCTAGGCTTCTTTTCATTTGAACCATCCAACAAGTCTTGATATCCTTACAATTTAAAATAAATTTCAGCTGCATGTGTAGGATTATCGAAATGAGTACAACCTTTCTCACCAATGCTACGATTTTTTAAATGGTGATGATTCTTAATAAAAGAAGCCTTTGCTGCCATAGCTATATGGAAATCTGTATTAATATTTAATATTGTGTTCCTCCATTGTTGTTAACTTTGAACAATACAAAAAAACGTTCCTATGTAAGGAAAAGGATTTTTGCGAAGAATATCACTTCGTACCCAATCATAAATAACATCAAGACCACCAACGATTATATACACATGTTCCTGTTCAATTTCGTTACGTCGGTTCTAGAAAACGTCGGGTTGAGTGAATGAGATGGGTTTAAGATAATCTGTTCAATTTGCAAAGTATGTAAATATTGTTTTCACCTCTTGATTCATACGTATTGATTGAAAAGAGATATCATAAATAAATAATTTATCAGCCCCTACTGAGTATGTTTGAGACATGGTGTCCCAAATACTCTTGGATATTGGAAGACAAATAAATAAGCTCATAATGTTGGGTTTCCGTCCCACCGACACGCCAATTTTAACAATATAATTATCCATACACCACTTTGCATAAGTGTCATCACTAGAAAGAGGCTCTTTAATTGTTCCAGAAAAATATCCCATATTTTCAAGACTTGCAACAAACATTTCAAAGACTTGAGACCAAAGAGAATAGTTCTTGCCATTGAGTTTTACACCGAAAGGAATATTTATAGGTGGTTGAACAACATTTTATTTTTATAAAATTCACCCATGGAAGAGTAAATGTAGGGAAAAGAAAGGTAATTATTAGGGGATTATTCTTGCTGGAATACCGAGTCAAAATGAGTGGAAGAAGATACTTTCATTATGTTTAGCTATATAGTATATATAATTACAACAATATGTGAAGATATATATATATATATACATATCTCTGTGTGTGTGTGCGCGTGTGTTCGTGCGTGTGTTATTAGAAGCCTATTTGACTGAATAGGTCTCCTTTACCGGGGGGTTCCCACAGAGAAGTCTTGCTCTGGCTTAATATTGAGAATGTTGGATGTATTACACACTGGTGGAATTGCGTAATAAGGCTTTTAACTAGCTCAGTGAATCGATTTAAACTAGTAAATATAGTATGTTTTAGTTGCGTGTGTGCGTGCGTGCGTGTGTGTGTGTGTGTGTGTGTGCGCGTGCGTGAGTGTGGTGTGCGTGCGTGTGTGTGTGTGTTTGTGTGTTTGTGTGTGTGTGTGTGTGTGTGCGCGCGCGTGTGTGCGTGTGTGTGTGTGCGCGCGTGTGTGTGTGCGCGTGTGTGTATGTGTGTGTGTGTGTGTGTTATGTGAATGTGTGTGTGTGTGTGTGAAGTTTACTTAGGCTTTTCATTTATGAAGTCTACATAGACTTCTCAATATGTAACATAACCAATTAATTAAAGTAGTTTAATATTGCCTCACACAAAACCCTTCAATCATAGAAGTATCATATTTGGGCATATCCCTTACACTATTACTATATACCACATATAGGCTTATAACAATGTCTTGAGTATAAGGAAAGAACAATTGTCTTATACATAGTCAATATCATATCTAGAGTATAAAAGTGGCATCATCCTCAAATTTTTGGACTCACCAATAACTTAGGAAAAATTCCAAGTAATCCTTCAAAGTGGTCAATTTTATCAATCATTCTTCAAAAAATATTAAAGTACGGGAACTTTTCTCCTTTGGCATTCCTTTCCCCAAAGGGTACTGTAAAAATTGCTTTCAAAAAGTTGAGTTTCATATGGGTTTCTTTCTAATTCGAGATTGATCTTTTAAATTATGTTGTTCTTGATTTCATTGTTCAATTGTGGTACTTCTTGATTCTCAACCTAGTATTGTGGAGGAGATGATTATTTGACCCCAATTCCTTAATCAAGGTTATGAATTAGTGTAGAATTGATTGTTTTGGTATAATTTACTTAATTATTGTGTTAATTACTATTGAGTGATGTTATTACACCTATAACTTGATTAAATTGTTTGGTTGATTAGAAAACCATCGATGATGGCTTTTGAAGGAAATTTGGTAACTCTTTGTGATCTTAAACCTTTACTTCAATTATGATGGATTGCACTTGGTTATGAAGTTCAATTGAAGTATATCTTGTTATTAACTAAGTAGGTTTTGTATGTGATGCAATTGAAATGCCTTAATTATGTGATTGTAAGATTATGTTCCTATTCTGTTATGAAATGAATTACATACTTATGTTTATTCTTCATGTTAATGGTCTATATTGCAAATATGATGATGAATACTGAGGATGCTATGTTATGTGAAGTAATACATTAGTTATGATCCTTTGGTTGGCTTACTTGATAAAGTGGGGTTATGGGGCTTCAGTTCGTCATTGCACTTGTAAGCTTGGTAAGGGTTATGAGCAAGGGTTTTTCTTGTAGTATATTGTGATGAACTATTTAACATTCTTTGTCGTTAGACATGATGTTAGAGTTATTTTGGCTATTGTAGTATAATGTGAGGAACTCTTGAACATCCTTTGTTGTTATATTGATGATAGAGTTGTTTTGTCTATTGTAGTATAAATTTATGAACTCTTGAACATGCTCTGTTGTTAACACATATTGACTTGACTTGACTTGATAATGTTGGTCTTGTGTTGAATATGCTATTGTCTTAAGGAATATATGGTTATTGTCTTATAGATTTAATTGGATGTGCATAAGGCTTTACAAAAGTAACTAGGCATGATTTTCATCAATGTCCCTTTTGGGATGATTTCTAAGTTCTATGTGCATATGTTTCCATAATTATTACTAAGTGTTGTACTAACCCGTATTTTTCCCTTTTTCCCAAACATTTTATATTTAGGTCGTTGAAGGGTTTGTGGCAAATTTGCATGAAGGCTTGGATCATTTCTTCAAGTGTTTATATGTCCTTAAGATCTGAGGATCGTACCTTTTCTCATTCTATGTATGTGACTTGTGATAGACTAATGACATTTGTTCAACACTTATTGTTCAAGACATTGTTATAAGCCCTAAGTGGAAATTATACATTCGTGTAAGGGCTATGTCTGAATTGTTCTATTTCGACTTAGATAGTTTTATATGAGACATCTCTATTAGACTCTATATAATGTATGTTGTAGATATGATTTAAAAATAGAAGCCTAAGTAAGCTTCCTATGCTATGAGTCTAATGAACTGTCCATGTACATATTATGTGTAAGCGAGAGGTCTATGTAAACCTCAAGATGTAGATTATGATGAAAAGTTTTAATTTTCCTCACTTTTTAACCTATGATATGTAATGAAGAATGTTAAAAGGCTAGTCTTATTCCTCTTCTAGGACGACAACGCTGGTTACATCTAGGGAGTGCTCCAGGGATGTGACAAATACCGACTTCCGGATGTCGGTAAAATTAAATAGTATGTAACTATATTAATTTTCATTAAAATATTTATGTAGTGACTTCCTTAAAAATTAATAAATCAATCAATCTTTTAAATAAACATTCAATAAATCATCCTCCGGATGAGGATTTTATATAAGTTAAAATATAAATTTATATAAAATACCTACCTTTCGATGTCAATATTACGTAATTAACATGATTTCTCTTTATTTATCTTGAAACTTAATGTGATATCAACCTCATGAAGTCGGTATTTTTTATTAAATCTAAAAAAGCGAAATTAGCAGGCCGATATGATTGAAATATATCTATTAATAATAGTGTTTTACTGTGCATAAAATTAAATTAAATTTTACATCTACAATTAATATTTAGAAAAGTGTAACAATTTTGTATAATATTATAAAGTATAAGTTAGAATTCGTCTATATAATTTTAATTCATAAAATTGATCTCAAGAGATGAGTTTATATTAAAATAAATTTCTTAATACTGACCTTAAGAGGTCAATATATTAAATTATTATTGAATTTAAATAATATCGACTTCACGATGTCAATATATATTTAATATCTTTAAAGATAGAAATTTATTTAAGGGGCACCGGAATCTCGTGGTCGGTGATTTCATACTATTTTAAAAAGAGTCATAATTTCAAAACCCTAAGTTAATATTTTTACTCCAAGACTCTTACTTCTCCCTTACGCCCGACCCACTCCTGAACTTTGCTCACCCTAAACATCCCCAATCGGTGCTACTGCAGAAGGTCGCACCACCATGCTCGACTGGTGCGTCTCGTCGATCAAAAGCAACAACAACACACCACAACAGTAGAGCATAGGATGTAGCAGCAGCGGGTGGGTGACAGCAGCAACAACCTCCGACATCAGCTACAAACAGAGGGAGTGTATATTAGAACACGCCGCTTAAGAGGGTAAGTGTATCTTACTTGATTAATTTAATTTCATACTTGTCCTTTCTATTCATCTGGGTCTTTATATGATCTCATGTATATCTTCAAACTTTTTTTTAAAACCCAAAAATTTTTATCCATTTTTCAATGTCCAAATAGAATTTTCGATAAGCATTTCTAAAGAAAATAGGCATTTCCCATAATTTGCGTTGACTAGATTGTCTAAAATATTAGTCGTGTGATATTATATGTAGTACGGTCTATTAGAATTAACAATCCATCATTAACCATTACAATGTTCATATATGGAAAGGTAAAAATTATTGTATGGTGATGGTAAAAGTTAATGTTCAACGAATTCAAAGTAAGAATGGACATACATTAAATTCACATCATATACATTTAACTTCCCTGTTAATTCGATCAAAAAATATTTAGTAATTTTTTTACAACTGAAAAAATTACGTATGGGCTCCGGAACATCAGGAAGAAGTTCAAGTGAGATTCAAGTTTAAAGAGTCAGAGTTGTTTTCTAGCACATTTTGTGACCATCTAATAAAAACAAATTCCTCAGTTTATGTTGTCAGATCGATGACATCTGTTACTAGATCATTGGGGTAGTGATGAACCCCGATTTAAAAATGAGGAGTGAGATCGGAACATTGCTCGTATTATCAGAAAGGTAGGTCTTTGCACACTAGTGGAGCTATAAGAGTAGTTACTAGGAAGTAAAGAATGGTATACATTATTAATTTTGTAATTTTTTTCTTTTTTGTCAAATAGCTTTTGGAAATTAATGAGATCAAATTATATATATGTTATTTGTCGGAAAAATAGTTGGGTATACTGGTAGTTATGGAAGAGATGTTCAAGGTTACTCACATCAAGGAGAGTACGAACGCCGTACAAGAAGAAAGATGGATTGAGCCAAGTGCTCCGAAGACATATGTAAGAACTCCAATACAACTGATATTTTTTTCTTTTCATTGTATATATTACATTCTTATTAATAGAGTACATTATTTAAATTATAGGATAGGTTTATATGAATATCTCAGGAATATCGTAGTAGTCTACTTGTTGAGTGTCGGGACTGATCATTTATACAAAAAGAAAATGAGAATCTTTGGACACATAGTGTAGGTTAACTAATTAGAGGTTCAGTTGATGTCTACCTAAAAAATGTATCAGAAGAAGAAAGCTCAGTATTGTGGTTCATCATCCTTAAGCATCGATGGCAGGGATAGAGGGACAATATTTGGAATGAAGGATAAAATAGTTTATATCAATGCCAAGCTTTTGGCATAGCCAATTGTGAGAAGAAGAGAGAATAAAGAGAGCGGAAGAGAGATGATGAGACAAAGAGCAAGAGGTATGCAACTCTTTAGGCCCAACTAACTTTTCTTTTTTAATCATAAAATATTCTTCCTCCATGTCCAGCCTGCAGTGATGAATCTAATTAGGATGGTGATGAGAGTTATAAGTTTTATATGCAGTGTGGAGGTGATGAGAATGATAAATCGGTTAAGGAGAGTGAGGCTGATGAGGAGTATTTGTATCTATTTATCATTTTAGACTTCTATTCTTTTGGAATTGTTTGATCGTATTTTTTTTTTGATATTTGGTGCAGTTTACTTTAAGATAGTTTAATGTATATGCTAAAAATATTGTGTTATTTTGATTGGATAAAGTTTATTTTTTAATTTCGAATTCTTTGGGTTGATTAGGTATAAATATGCAGGAGGGTAACTAAAATTGCAGCAATTTTCTGTTAAATTTGTAGCAGAAAACAGACCTCTATAGTTGAGAATCACAAAAAAAAATAACAAAAAAAAACGACTTCCGGAAATCAAAATCTCAAAAATCCAAAAATTAAAAATATCGACCTCCAGAGGTCAGAATCTCAAAAATAAGAAGTACAAAAAAATATTGAGTTACAGAGGTCATTATCTAAAAAATAATAAATAATAACACCAACATCTGTACGTCAGAATATTAAAACTTAAAATGGAGAAACCGGCCTCCAGAGCATAGAATCTTAAAAAATAGAAAATAAGGATAGACCATAATAATGATCGATGTTGAATTCGAGATTACATGTTGGTTATGATGTGTTAACGTCATAAAATGGTAAATAATAGAGTTTATAGGCAGTGGGTAAAGTTTGGAATAGTTTTGAGGTAAAACGTTAAAGAACATCCGGAAACTAGTCGAAGTTTAACTAGTGTCTCGTAGTATTTTCTAGTGTAGTTTTAAGAAATGGTTTGAGGGTAAAATTGAGTATTTATGGATCCTAAACATATCATCACATCTAAAGGGTTCAAGAACGGCGCCCTGAAGACCAGCCTATGGGTCCCCAAGGAGGACTCATACATAACCAATGAAAGCTGCCGCGCCAGCAAAGAAATGAGGGCGGCTGCGCGTCGCACAACTTTCACTGAAATGGGAATAAGTTTTCCCCGATACACGGGTCCATCATGAACCATTTTTTCCCATGATTTTTCAGAACCAAGAATCAAAAATTCATCCGAAACTCGCAGTGAACTCCTTGTTTTGATCTCGTCATTTATAAGTAAAACTTGAATTTGTTAAAATGTCGTACAAATGCAGGAGTTTTAAGGTTCATTTGGGGATAACTTATTGACGGTTAATGAGTATTTTTATGACCCTAAAATCACCAATTGAATCTAAAACCCTCATCTGAAAGCAAAACCTCTCCATTCTGCTCTCGAAAACCTCCATTATTGAAACTTTAAAGATCCAAGAAGAAGAATGATTTCCAAGCTTTTTCTCTATCAATTTCATGTTTTAATATTCTATATAAAGGTCTGGTTTTCATCCTTTAATACCCTTCAATTAAAGGAGCCAATTCCAAATGGTTTCACAGATGATCAAAAAAATAAATTCTTCTATTTCAACTTCTAGCCATGAGTTCTGCCATGAAACGATTTGAAACAATGTTTTATGATATATTTGATATTAATTGAATGATTTTGTATCCAATTAATTATGAATCCCTTCAAATCATGCGATCATTATTTTTACTATATTATGGGTGATTTGAGCATGTCTCTATACTATTGAATTCTTCTGTAGTTTACTTTGGGCAATTGAATTATAAAAAATGTTAGGATTGTATGTATTTTGTCCTAAATTGATGAATTCATATTGTAGTATATTGTATCATTGCTTATTGTGATTATTGGATTGAATTGGTGTTTATGGCTATTGGTAAGAGACTTCGTATATTGGATTTGTTGAATTGGCTATCGATTGGAAGTGTGATGATTGAATTTATGGTATGTTGACCTAACCATCTCTATATTGTTTAGTATAGATGCTTTGTTTGTTATGTTTGGTATGATCAACTTATAAAGGCAGTGCTTATGTGATATAATTGTGAAGAATGTTGCATCATCGATATTACTTTATGAATTATGATATAATCATGTTATAACATGAATATGTGAGTATTGTAAAGGTCTATATGACATATGTATTTAGATGTGAAGTCACAGTATGTGTCCTCCTAGTAGATTATAAGTGATCATGATAGGCTATAGTGATGCCTTAAATGTGTATACTTGATGTTGGAGTGTGAATCTTCCTTATTGAATATATGAACATTATGACGAGTTATGCTTATGTTTCCATAGTAGTGTGTAGTGTGACTTGTAAGTACGCTTAGTTGACCCTATATGCTACTCTAAAGATATTGTACGTTTATTAAGATAATAATAAAAGTGTGTCTTTTTTTGGTAGACCGATGTCCCTTACTTGATACATAAAGAGTATGAATATGGATCCTTGACTTAGTAGGCTAAATCACCTTTGTCATTAATGTACATGCATGAATGAAATATGATCTTTAATATAGAAAAAAAGGTCATTTATGTGGAACCTTTTATAAAGAATATTGTGATATCCTTGAAGTTTATTGATTTAACGGTGTCCTTATCGTATGAATGGTGGACTTAGGGTTGGTTGGCTAGAACGACATGAATCATCCTTAGGAAAGTCATCGAGCTATAATAACCGTTGTAGGCAGCCCTAGTGGACCCTACTTGGTAAGGTGTAGCATGATTTTGTTTTGTACAAGATATGGTACCTCTTCATGTACTCCTTTATTGAAATACTATATGATAACAAAGGCTAGCACAAAGTGAATATGCCTACATGGGATGTGCCCTAATTCTACCATTTGCAAGTAGAACATTTTCCATCGGAGTAGGTTCATTACTCTGGATTCCATGCATATATAATATGATCTATGTCGGTTAACATCTATGCTCATCATGTAGGATACATGCTAGTGTTGGATAAGTTCGATGAAGTTTTCGTAGTTTAATGGGACGCTATCTATACATTGCACGATTATGATTTTGAAGATGTTAGTATGTGAGTCGCTAGGTATTCTCCAAGACCATTATGTGAATTTCCTTAAGAGTTGAATGTCTTTGTAATGAAGTGAAGGTATCTTGGATAGCTTTGACGTCTTTCTTCGTAGGCTTGGATAGGGTGTATGGGCGATCTCTTAATGTCTTACTTAGGTGAGTCTTAGAGTAATTCAAGGTCGAGATTTTGATTAATTAAATGGGAATAATCTTATCTTAGGTAGTGTAAAGTATCTCTTTAGTTTATGTGAAGGGATTGTATGGGAGGTTGCTTCAAAATTCACTCATGTTAGTCTTAGAATCACCTTTGGTAGGAGTATCTCATTTTTATATGTGTTATTGATGCCATCTTGTGATATGTGACTTATATGTAAATGTTGTATGACATATGCTTCTTATTTATTATGATGTGATGTTTTTAATTAAAAAAACATGTTTCTCATTAATGTTCGTTTGTCATGATTTTATGAATTATGTGATATTTAGTACAACAAATGTACTAATTCCATATATTTTGTCTAAATCTAAAGTTATAGGTGGAAGGTAAGACGCATTTTCAAGCAAAGCATGGAAATTAGGACTCTTTCAAGCAAAGTTGGCGTATCTCATCACTTTATTTGAGGACATTACTATATTTGATTTCTTTCATTCATAGCATTATAATAGACCAAGTTTCTTATTTTGATGGTATTTGACGTGTCCCAAGTATTCATGAATCTAAAATTGGTGTATGTTGAAACACAGTGTTTTCCATTGTTTTATCTAAAAGATGTTTTAAAATATTATTCGTGTGAAAAGATTAAATTTTATACCACTTTTTATACATGTATTCAATCAATGATGTCTAAGGGCTTTTACAGGACCTCCGAGAGGTCAAGTATGTTGTGTGACGATTTGAGCATGCCCTTATTTCTAGGGTGTACTCTCTGTTCGTTACACCGACCTCTATAGGTCAGAATCTAAAAAATAGAAAATAAAGGTGCCTACCTCTGGAGGTTTGAATCTCAAAATTAAAAAAATTAAATACCAACCTTCGAAAGTCAGAATTTAACAATAAAAAATAAAAATACAAACCTCCAATGGTCAGAATCTCATAAATAGAAAATAAGGTGACCTTCGGATGTTAGATCTCATAAATGAAAAATAAGGATACCGACCTCTAGTGGTCAGAATCTCTCAAATAAAAAAATAAGAATATTGACCTACGGAGATCAGAATATTAAATATAAAAAATAAAAATAACGAACTCCATAGTTTAAAATTTTAAAATTAACAAAACTAAAATTAAAACATACCGACATCGGAATGTTGGTATTTCATAATATGAGAAATGAATATACTGATCTCAAAAAGATGGAATTAATAATAGAAAAAAAAAGTAACAACCTCTAGGGGTCGGAATCGAATAGAGACAATGATTTTTCTAACCTCAGTTGGGCTGTCTCTTTTTGGTTGGTATTTCAGGAAATACCGACCTCCAGAGGTCACTATTAATTATTTTTTAATAGTGCACATTCTTGAAATTAGCTCTACGAGGAGGTATGATTTGAAACTTAGAACGTTGAGTTAAAACAAGGAATTAGATCATAATTTACTCACGATAAGAGTAAAAGAAAAGTTGAGATTTTTTTGAAACACTTTGATGTCTCCCAATCATTAGATGTGGTGCACACTTCACAACGTAAAAGGACTCTAGTTAGTAAGGCTTTTCGGACATCCTAGGACTCTTAAATGGAATGCTCTGATGCAAAGTTTGTTACACCCGATCCTACCCCATAGGTGCGGACACGAGACCTAGGTCCACGAATTACACAAAGCTAAGCCTGCTTGCATAAATTAAGCAAATTAAGTTGACAAAATAATACAAAAGCTTAAATATTATGTAAGATAAGAGTGATGGGGAATAACGATTAAAAACTGCATATAGATAATCAGAGAGTTCATAACAAAAGAAATACCAAACTTAAATGATAAGTTGAATCAAAACTATGTTCGGAAGTATCCTCTAACTAACTAGAAGTGTTGGGATATTCCCGAGCTAAATCTAGCAAAACTAAATCTAAAGATGAAAGGCATACAAGACATCATGTCACTAGTCCAAGAAAAATGAGGACTAACCACTAATGCTGCTGACTAAAGATAAAGAACCTATATGTACAGGATCTGAGTTTTGCAGACTAAACCACATCTTGAGAAGATGGAGCACTAAGTATGTGTTCAGTACTTGAAAGTTGTTGAGCACATAGGATAGACTAAAGGTTAATAATAATATAATTGAACAAGCAATAAAAGAATTACATAATATTAACATGAAAATGTTACTGAAAATGATGAACATTAAAATGATACTGAAAATGATGAACACGATTAATTAATGCAATGACCAAGTTTATAGCTTGTTGAATTGAATACTAAAAAAGACTGATAACATCGTCATTGTAATAGAATCTAAATGTATTATACGGGAGCTACTAACAATTGACATAAAACCATATGAGATAAATGTGATGTTGGATGTATACACCCAATCAAGAGGACCAAGTATACCCTTCCGGATGTATACAACCATGCTAGTGTGATCACTAAAATAATGCCCACATATGGGACTTACAACTTACGCGGTAAGTAGTTTTGGGACATGAGGATTGTTGGCCATACTCCACTCGGTATTGTGCTTCTCCCACTTCATTTAAGTAATTTAATATTTTATGAGTGAAGTTATGTAATACTAGGTAGATCAAATACATCAATGAAACTTATGAGAATATAACAATTATGATTGATAATGTGAAATTTGTAGATTGTAGCATGATTCTATCTGGAATATTTGAATAGTCTTACCTAACATGCATTATTCATGAACTAACAAAAATATACAACTAAGATTCTGAATATCATAAGAGAAACTGTGAAATAGCACGATAGTCTAATTTGGATCATTTATATAACTATTTTATAATAACCTTCTAATGTTATAGAAACCCTAAATCTAGATAACAGTAAGGGAATAAAGATTTTAACTGAAAATATAGGGACCCAATGGGTGAAAGCATCCCCTTGTGAAATCCCACATGCCTAGTGATGAAACTCAAGGAGGAATATATCTATTTTGGGACTAAAACGGATGGAACTTGTTGCGTTCCTGAACTAGGGTTAGTCCACCTCATTCTTATCTTGAATTCTAATTTCTATGTTTTGGTCAATTATATGAATTTACTATATTAAAATTATGATTCTAGGCTAAAAGAAAACAAAAACTACTTAGTTAAGGGGCTTAAAGCATAAGAAAAGGAACAAAAGACCACTAATGTAACTACTATAAGGATCTCCAATAGACGGGACCGATTCATCATCTATCCACTAATAGTTCGTGCTGCTGAACCGTCATTCATGACTGGGTCTCGAGATTTGGGGTCTAATCCACAGATGTGGACCACAATACATGACATAGCCTACAATCTGTTGGTCCGAACGTTGGTGTACATTTTTATTAAATTTTTGGGGTTGATCTAAAAGAGGGTTGCGAATATGAACAACCGACCACCAGCATGGGTTGTGGGTAACTCGACGGTCCTTAGGCAAAAATCGTGGGTTTCTTCAATAAGGTCTTTTTTGGGGGGGGGGGGGGTTTATAAAAATCATCAAAAAAAAACAACAATATCAAGATGAATTAAAAACTCGAGAAGAACTAAAAACAACAAAGTGAATCAATGCAAATGACTTAGTCACCTTCCTAGTATTTAAAGGATAAGTAGTCATTTATCTAAAACGCAAATACAAAAATGTAAGTAAGAGAAATCACACTCTAAGAAGAAAGTTGCGAATAATACTTTAATGTAGTTGAAGAAACCATGATAAATCTACGATACCACACCCATATATGGTGTTGTTTAACTATACAAGAACCTTGACTTGTTAGAGCAATAGCATGGCGTACAACATCCACATAATATATCCCTCCTTTTTTAGTACGACATCCAATTATTTTCTTTTTGTTGATTTCCTAAAACATACATAAATGAGGACTCATTAACACACCTAAACAATGTAATTGATATGTTTTTTGAGACATAAATAGAAGATTATTGGAAAGTGAAGTAACAAATCATGATTTCTCTAGAAACAAGGATGGAGTAGACCATAGTTCCAGCAATAGTAACTGGAGATGATACACCATTTGCATTGAACAAATGTGAACGGTATGGCTTATTAATAGCTTGTAGAAGCAACTCATCAAACATCATATGATCAGTGTCTCCAAAGTCAATAACCGATACTGTGTCATAATTAGAATCCCTATTAATGAGAGTTCATCAATTATTACCAGATGAGTGTGTAGGTATTACTAAATCAGAATAACTACTTCTAGTTGAAACCAAATTTGTTCCAACAATTGGCATTGATGTTCTAGATAAAACCATAACAACTTGCGGATCATATTTATCACCATCCTTTCGATTTTACTGTTCATTGGGTTTCATTTAATTTGAACAATCCCACCAGTCTGCATATCCTTACATTTTAAAATATTTTTCAGCTGCATGTTTACGATTACAACAATGAGTACAACCTTTCTCACCATTTCTACGATCTTTTAAATGCGATTCTTGATAAAAGAAGACTTTGCTTCCATAGCCATACTGAAATCTGTATTATTATTTTATTTTAAGGTCCTACATTGCTCTTCACTTCGAACCATACAAAAAAAGTCAGGAAAAGGATTTCAGGGAAGACTATCACTTTGTACCCAATGATAAATATCATCCAGACCATCTAGGATGACATACACACGTTCTTCTTCAATTTCCTTCCGTCGGGTTCTAGAAAAAATCAGGTTAGAGTGAATGGAATGGGTTTAGAATAATCTAGTTCCTCACATATTTTGTACAAATATGCAAAGTATGTAGGCATTATTTTCACCTCTTGTTACATAATCATTGGTTGAAAAGATAGATCATAAATAAATGATTCACCAAACCCCTTCGTATTATGTTGGAGACACGGTGTCCCAAATACTTTTGGTTGTTGGAAGACGAATAAATATGCTCAAAATGTAGGGTTTCTATTGCACTGACGAGCCAACTTTTAGCAATAGCATTATCCATACTCCACTTTTCATAAGTATCATCAATTGTAAGAGGCTCTATAACTATTTCAGACAAATATCCCATTTTTCCCTTACAACAAACATTTCAACAACTTTAAACCAAATAGAGAAGTTCCTGCCATTGAGTTTTACATCGAAAGGAATGTTTATAGGTTGCTGAACAATATTTTACTCTTATAAAAGTTACCCATGGTATAATAAATGTAGGTAAAAGAAAGGTAATTATTAGAAGATTAATGCTGCTCTAATACCAATTAAATATAAGTAGAAGAACATACTTTCATTGTGATTAGAGATACAGTATATAGAAATACAACGATATAGGAAGATATTTACAATCTCAATGAATATACTACTACAATCCCACAACATATTCTAATTGATCGAGAATAAAGCTACTCATTAAATAAGTCTAATAGGTTTCGATAACAAATGCTAATAAAATATTCTTATTTTGTATAGGATGTTCTCACTTCATCTTTGTGAACATAAAGAATAGATACAATTTGAACAATAATATTTTTTGTTGAATGACCTAGACTACTTTACTTTGTGTCACTCTCTTCTTTTCATTTTCTGGTTTTTTTATGGGACCTTGGTAGAATGTTTTTGAGAGAAAAGCCCAATAGGGAATCCATCAAATAGTATAGTATAAACCAATCAATTGTGTGCTTGTATTTCTTCAACCATTTATAATAGTTAAGGGAGTTTATTAATAGTTCCTAATTTCTAGAAATATGAGATTTTTGATTGAAAATACAATCGAGTTGAGGATCTTAGAGTTGCAAGAGAAGAAGAAACTACTTTTTGAAGGGTAAGTTTCTCTCACGTTCGTTGTGCAAGTTGAATCTGTGTTAAGAGAAAATTATTAGACAACTTGAAACTTTAAATAATTTTGATATATTTCTCTTGAGAAATGATATCAAGAAATATTAAGAGTATAAAAACAATATTTTGTATGCTCTAGAATATATAATATTAGGCTAAGATTGTCACAACCAAGTAGCACCCCCTAGACGTAATTAGCATCTTTGTCCGAAAATAGGCCTTATACTTGACCTAAGCATACATCATTGCATATCACAGGTAGAAAAAATGATAATTAAGAACATTTAAATTGATATATATATATGTACATATACATATATATGTTTACACACATACATAATATATATATATATAATATATATATATATATATATATATATATATGTATATATATTTATGTATGTTTATTACAATATGCCACATATAGACTTATAACAAAGTCTCAAATATAAGGAAAGAGCAATTGTCTTAGACATAGTCAATATCATTTTTAGAATAAAAAGTGGCATCATCCTCAGGCTTTAGGACTCACCAATAACTTGGGAAAATTTCCAAGTCATCCTTCAAAGTGGCTTGAGACCATCAATGGCCCGAACCGACATAACTGTAGAAATATAAAGGATATTGGTTAGTACAAGCCAACATGTACTATGTATGGAAACATATGTAGGTAAAACCATTAAAATCATGCTCAAAGGGACATTTTGTTCAAAAACATGCTAAGTCACTTTCAAAGCCATTATTCACATACAAGAGCATATAGAAGGCAATATTCATAATAACATTATTACATGTTCATATCTAACACCAGACCAACATCATCATAAAGTTATACAAAAATTTCATATCTTAGAGCTCATAGCATCAAAGCATAAAAAACCCTAACTCAAAATCCCTTCCGATCCTACAAGTGCAATGCTCATGTGAAGCCCATGTCCCTACAAAACCAAGTAAACAAGGAAATCTACCATAATCAATGTTGATATTTCATATAACATCATATCATGCATAGTCATCATCATATATATCAACATATACCAATATAATGCTCATCAAATGAAGTCAACATCATGTAAAGCCAACATATGGATTTCATTCATAAGTACATACGAACATCCTCCTTGAATTCCCCTCTATGTCAACTTGTGCAATGCATAGGTAAAGTCACATGCCTTTAATTACATTAAGTAGAGCCCTTTAAGTCATCTTAGTTTGTATTCACTTTATTACTTTTATTAATTCATATTTTTTAACGAATAGTCGTCTTAACCGATAAAAAATAATGTGAGCTAAACATAAAATCTGGTATCATGAAATTTTACCTCAAAAGAAGGTGCTTTACTTGCCAAGGCAGAACCAAAATTGAACATATAATTCTAGGTGGATCCACCAGCAAGCTTTCCTATTGAGGCATATAGTTTAGAAACTAGAAGATATGTATTGGAGACCCTCTTTATGCACATTTTCATTATAGCTCCATCTGATGATAAACATTGTGAACCTACCTTCCCACATGTCCACCTCCAAAATCAATTTCGCTCGATGCAATCCTGAAGTCCCTTTTTTAAATGTCATTGAGCTATTCTTACACATTAGTTTACAATATAGACCTTAGGGACTATCCCTTGTATAATCACTATCATAGTTACTTAGGTATTTCATGAGAAATTCCATTAATTACATCCCTTAATTACTGAGATTATCACATCATAGTCATATCATGATAAGTCACACAAGGGAATCTCATCCATAAATTCACTCATTATCATCATATAATAGTAAACAATACAATAACTAAGTAAATTGCATCATCCTGAATAACCAATCAACCTAATTCGTATCCCAGGGTTAGGGAAAGGGACAATCATGCATATTTTTGACAAACTAGATCATAGCCTAATATATTAAAACAATTAGAAAATAAAAAATCATAATATATAATTATTAATCAATACAATACAACATTAAATCTATTTTAAAAGTAATCCATGCAACTGGACGAAAATCATAACTTTTGACATCTTTGGAAACTAGTTTTTAAAAGCATATTGGGGAAAACAATCCCAATAGTTTATAGCTTACATACCTCAAAAATACTTAATGTAATGGAAGAAAAGTTTAATTTTGAATCCCTTATGAAGATTTGACTTTTTAATGGTGATCTTTGGGTTTTGAGAGAAAGTAGAGAGAAGGCAAAGTGAATTTGGTTTGGGAAATAATGAAGTGTTAAGCTTGTTTTAGTAAAGTCTATCTCTTTTATAGTCCCTAATTAATTTAATAAACCTCTTATACTCTAATTAATTAACAAATAAACTAACAAACTAATTAGCCTAAGTTTAACTGAAACATGGACAGTGCGCCAAGGTCAAGTCGATGACTCCCTGTTGACGGGGCGTCGATGCAACCACACACCTTCCAGCTCATCCGTGGTTTGAATAAAATATCCCTTTTTGGAGGATCATGGTGAATTGACTAAGTTTAACCCAACGAGCATCATCGATTGGAGCGTCGTTCAATCGACGGCTCATCGTTTGGTCTTGTCGTTATACACTCACAAGATACAGTTTTGAGCTCAAAATGTATGGTCCTATTCAAAGACCATTGGGGTTGTCCTTGGGATGTAATTACCGTACTTTTATACCCAAAACATATTATAACTTGTATTTGCAACCTTTTTACCAAATTTTACTTAATTTTGAGTCGTAAAACCCCTTGAAAAAAACTAAAAAACACTAGTTTAACTTTCACAAATTGCTGAATGTCATGGTTGTTTCTTGATGTATTGATTCTAATAATTCCTAACAGAGTTCATTACCTTTGTTTAACCTTATAAACATTCGCTTAACAATTAGTTCATCATATGAGAAACTAGACTAAGTCATGGAATTCGAGACTGTTACAAAGATGATATTTAAGTGGAGCATTACAGTTAACTATTTTAGATGTCTAGATATTTACAACTAAAATTAAGTTAGATGGGCTAGAGACTTAAGTAGGGTCATGTTTTGTTTTTCCCTAATAAAGGGCACATGATCATACATGGAGAGCTCAAATAGGTATTTTTTCGTTTCTCATTCAAATAGTTTTTTTATATGTCATAACTGTAAACACTGAATTATTTTTCCACTCAAATGTTAATTAAATAAAGTATATTATTTGCCTGATATGTTTTACAGTTGGCTTTTCATATTTCTACTTAATTCTATCACTCCTTCCTTGTCTCTATGTTGTATTGATTGCCTAATATTCATGTCATTTGAGGACTGTTGATGGGCCTTCTGAGACCTCGGGGAAAATTATTAGAGGGAGACTTGAAATCTTTCTTTGTGCCGTAAAAAGGACTTTGTTCTTTTACTTTGTTTAGCAGGAAAGATCAATTGATCTTTGCTTAGTTTCATTTTCGAAAATCATCTGTAGTGTTGTTGTTTTGATAAAGTAAGAAATTCAATCCTCTTGTTGTTGGTTTTTCTCCACTCTGACTATATCATAATATGTTAGAATGTTATTTATTCCTCAAGCTACCTTCATAAGACACTTTAAGTTCCTCTCATTTCAAATTAGCAAGCATGTCCAATTCTTCTGACTAATGAGATACTTGCATCATTGTCGAATTTTCTAATTATAGTAGTTGTGTTATTAGTTATTACACACATTCATCATTAATTAATATCTTAACAAATATCATTTAATAGACACTTTGAGATATAGATGCCCAAAGTTTACCAAAATATATTGCTGGTGTTATGTCTGTTTTAAATTTCAGCACGGCCAAGACGAACTCATATTGGAGACTTGATGATTTCATCAGGCCTGAAAATGTTTGCATATGTAGATTTTTTCTTGGAGGTTATGGATGAGTTTCAAATGCTCAATTTGAAGTCTACTTAAATTTAACATTAGGAGTTGACTTGTGTCCAATAGCTAACTAAAGTAGCTCAGATTCACGATGTGAATCCAAAAGGCATGTATGATGAGTTTGGCTTAGCTACTTTCTTTATTTCTAATAGTCGGTCTCTCCTCATATTTTGTGATGCAAGAAAAGATAAAGGTACATATTACTCCACAAATCTCTAATTTATGCTTGGAACTTTATGAAGAAATCACTTTATTCCTTGAGTAAATTTTTTACCTTTCAGCTCCGTTCCTCCATTTGCCCTGGACCGGCGAAATGCCTACCCACATTCGTGAACAGACAATCCCTTCACAACTTCATCCCTTAGTTCACTGAGAAACACCTAGGTCAGAATTGATGTCATGCCAATTGGGAATTGTATCACGCTAATGACTAGCCTGTGCTTAAACAGTTTTGCTCCACAGCCCAGCCACTGCGACGCAAATTTGTTCATGCGGGACGCTGATTTGTTCGCGGGTGTGCTTCAATAATTTAAATATTCAAATTTATCTTACTTTACTTTTTCAAAGAATGTCTACATAAAAGAGAGCAAGGGCCTAAAATCCCTTATATTAGTGTAACACCTCAAAAACTATCTTAACTAATATTGAATAAGATAGAATGGAAAAAAGGTACATGTCCACGGGCCGTGAAAAGGACTACGATCCATCACACTACTTGTAGTTGTGCACCCATCAAAGGAAATACTACATACCACTTAATGATTCGTAGAGCTCTACCGAAGTCGTGAGATCAACACATCATAGTTATATCATAATGGGGTACACAAGATAAAAATATTAATCCTTGCATTATGATACCAAAATAAAGATCTCATAATTAAATATACTCATAGCATGCCATCACATAAATCATATCATAACCTTCCTAATATATTCACATATTATCTTCAATAAAAACATCATCATAAAAAATAATTACTATTATTGAAGTGAAGAACTCATGATCACAAAAGTCTTACCAAATAGCTTCCATAAGTTCCTTCAATATGTTACCCTCAATTCCACAATATTCATCTATCAACTAATTAAGCATCATCATCATATATTAGTTAATTAAACAATAACCTATTCAATTCCAACATTCCTAATCATATACAAGTCGAATTCGTAAATATGGTTATGTAATAGGGTCCATTCATGGATTTTTTTATAGACCTAGGTCAAAGAGTAATAACTACATCAATAAACAAATAAACAATCATAATCTATCAATATAAACAAAAGGAATTCAACATTAAATCAATTTGATAGACAGTTCAGGAAATTGTGTTAAACACATGATTTAGTCATCTTTGGAAACCAATTTTGAAGAGCCTCTTGGGGAAAGAGATCACATTAGTGAATAATTCCGATACCTTAGGATTCCGTGAAAAATGATGGATAAAAGATTTAATTTTGAATCCCTAGTGAACCTCGAAGTGGTCTTCAAAGGAGGTCTTTGGAATTGAGACAGAAAGTAGAGAGAGGTTGGAGAGGATTTGGTTTGAAAAATGATAGCTCATTGAGTTTGTAATAAGGTTTCACTCTTTTATAGTCCCCAACTAACATATTAACCGCCACTTAATTCTTAATTAATATAATAAAAATTAACTATTTATTATAACTTAACCAAAAACAGAACACTAACACTAGACAAAATAGACCATTTCCCGTCCACGCTCCATCGAGCAGACCACGGACTGTACTGGCAGTCCATGGTTTTAGTCTGAGACTCCTTTTTGAGCCTTCTAGGAATTTCGCTAAGTCCCCACCTATGACCACCATCGACGGGACGTTTACTCATTGATAGCTCATCGTTTTGTTCGTCGAATGACATTCCCAAATGACAACTTTTAGGGTAAAATGCAAGGGTCCACTTCAAGGACCGGGTTGTCCTTGTGGAGTAGCACCCGGACATTTCGACGCTAAATAAACTCTACTATATGTTCCACACCTTTCCACCCTATTTTACTTACTTGTGACTCTTAAAACCCCTTGAAATACAATTAGTCAACTAGCTCAACTTTTACAAATCTCTGCACGTCATGATTGTTCCTTAATGTTTTAACTCTAAAACTTGCTAATTAGTTTCAATACATTAACTTAGACATCGAAACGGTGTTTTCAGGCTTAGATCGTCTAGTAAGGCTCTAGACTAAGTCACAAATTTTCCAAGTGTTACATTATCCCCTCCTTGGTAAAATTTATCCTCGAATGATACATAAATCTTTTTATAAGGAGAGATTAACTCTATATTATCAAACAAACCAACAATCACAAGAACATAGAATTATTATGAGTCACATCCCATAGAAGTACTTCACAACTCCATTCGACACATAAACATGACATTACAGATAGTAGCTCAATTCACAATTTACCATATATCAGAACTCAATATATTAACATGAAGAACTACTTTCTCAGTATCAACATGAGTTCAACATAAACATCAAAAGCTACCATGCAATTCTTCTTTCAAGTTATATTAATCATGCTTACTAAATTTTCTGAAGTACACAATCAATAATACACTACATGCAAGTGCAAATTAGCAATGAGAACAAATTTCATAAGAACTCCATTTAAGATGAACTTTTTACAAATATATGCACATATTTGCAATGCAAACCAAGCTCACACTATTCTTAAATTTTATTTTAAGTGGATTACTAACCTCAACTTTTGCGAGAATTTTGACGAAAAAGTGATGATAACGGGACATCATGTTGCCCTCGCACTACTATGTTTCTTCCTTAACTAGGTGGTCTCTCCATAGGACTTTTACGGAGATAACCTCTTTATTCCTCAACTTCTTGACTTGGCGATCTAGAATTTTGACCGGAACCTATTTATAAAAAAGGTTATGTGGTAATGTTCAAATATACTTTTTGAAATGAAATATAAACAATTGTATGCAATTTATTTTCGAAACTACGAGCTAGGTTTGATCCAACAGAGAATATGAAAAAATATTATCAATAGCAAATATTTAACTCGATAGTCGTTATATAAAAATGAGGGGATTTAAATTGAAATAAAAATAAAAGAAAAAATTTTTTTTTGACTTAAATATTTATTAATATTCCAATTAATTAAAAAAACTAGGAATGTGTTCCCTATAAGCACATAATGCGGTAATTCTAGTAATAAGAATTCTTTCGTGGTGTATTACATGGAAAGTCATAAGTTAGGTATCTCGAATTTCTCGGTCCGACAACTAGAGAATTTTACCCCGCACCTTGATCCCGCTACGTGTGTGTAATTTACTTACCCTTACCATAACATCATATTAGACATCATAATCTATGTATGTCATTGTAATTAATTCCCAGCAAGCGACACTAACCTATTAGATAGTATCACACAAAATCTATGTTGATAATTCTTTTCTTATTAACTGCCTTCTTGGTCCGGCATGTAGCAATAAGAATAGTTCTAATGTTGGCCAGCCTAAAAAAGACTTCTAAATGAAAGAATTATAAATTAATGTAAAACACTATTCAAGAATTTCTTAGTTGGTAGTCATACTTTGTTAATTACTCATAGTTCCACAACCCTAATAGAGAAAATTAGTTGTTCATTATATTAAAACACAATCAAAATTATTCAAATAAATCTGCTTGAGTTAATGATAAAAAGATTAGAACAATAGCTAAACTATTATATATTAATCACGATACAAATAAATAGTAAAGGACAAGAAAGAACAAACCACAATTCTCCGGTCTTCACGGCAGCTCTTTCTAAGTTCCAAAGTTAGAAGAAAATTGAAATTATGTCTTGTTTCTTGGTTCTTGTCCTTCTCCAAATAACTATTTCTCTCTACTACTTATAGATGTATGAAACCCTAAATAAAATAATTTAGTCCAAGCAAATTAGGAATCCAAAACAAAAAAGAATTGCAGCAGTGCATCTTATATATAAATATATTCTTTATTCACTTTAATCTATTAAGCTGCCTACATGATTTCCTTATTCAACCTTCCTTTTTAAAATTGTTTTAGCTCCTAAATCGTTATTTTCCACCAGTTTAATCCTATAAATAAAATACACAATTTAGCACAATCCATTAAATTTATGCTCAAAAAGGGCAAAAATATATTGTAAATATGAGGAAAATAGTTATAAAAATTTGTATTTTTGACCTCACATGAATTCCCCACACTTAAACATTTGTTCATCCTCGAGCAAACATTAAAGCTCATCTAAAAAAATCATACTAGAAATGTCATCTCTTTGATTAATGCAAACAATTAGGCTATATACCAATTTCAAAATATCAAGTACACTTTTCAATCATTATGAAATACATCTAACTAAACAACAAACGTCTAACTTCCTAACCTCAAGGAAGGAGTTTGAACTCATCAAAGCTAAGCTTTTTCACCTACTTTCTCTATAAAAAAGTTAATAACATCACCTATCTATCATGAAACAAGTACCCTTAAAAAAAAGAAAATATTCCACACACTCAATTCAAAATATTGAATATAAATTAAGGACTTCATATCAAGAACAACTCTAACGCTCAGTAATAAAGTTCACATCTATGCTTAAAGAACCATATGCTTGCATATTATGCACATCTCCACTAATTAGGTATGCTTGAATAGAATCAGATAAGAATTTAAGGAGTTGTAATTTAAGGTAGGGGATGGGTAGAAAATCTATATAATAGTGACTTACAATTCCCTAAGTAATTTACTATTTGTAGACTTCGTCACCCCTTATTTTCTTCTCTTTATTTTCAGCCCTCTCTTTAGCAATTATTTGACAAGTAAGTCTCATCATCTCAAGCATGTTTCAATCATATTTTTTTCCTTCATAATAGCCACCCTTAACTTACGTATTTTTCATGCGTTAAAGTGCACATTTTCCTTGGAAGGAATAAGGTCATCATCAAGGTAACTTTATTTTTCTTTATTTATTTCACATTCTTTCAAAGGGAACATTTTCAGCACTTTACAGCTATCATTGATTAACTTTTAACACAACCATCCTTTTTTTTCTCTAAATTGATTATTACAATAAGTCTATGTTATAATGTTTAAGGAAGATAATTTCAAAAAATAGGGATTCACATAATAGTTTAGGGAAATATATGGCTATCGACAAAAATCTATAGGCTCAAAAGGGATAAATAATGATAAAATATCTTAAAAGGGCTAAAATTTGCAGGACAAAGCAACGAAAGTCCATTATCATCTCCTAAACAAAGCAACACTTTTTATTTAGCTTCAATAACATGCAAGCCAAATTCTAGACAAAGATGCAAATAATGGAATAAACAAAATCTCACCACACATGACACAAGTATCAATCAAGATGGATCAATTCCACTTCTATGAGAGACAAGATCATAGCAAACTACAACATAAACTAAGATATATAGAAAGTCACAACCATTAACCTAGATGTAAAAAAGTTTGCAATTTCACTAGTAATCAATCATTAACAAGAAAGTACTACTTATAATTAGGCCCAAATAGTGAGTATCACATAACTCAAACGGGTCTTTTCTTTTCTCTCCAAAAAAATAATAATTAATAAATAAAATTTATTCCTAAAATAAATAAATAAAAGACAATCTGTTCAAAAGGACTATCATCAAGAAAAGAACACAAAAAAGCCAATGAACCCATCATAAAAAAACAATCAATGAAACAGTAGAAACTAGGAATTCATTCCTCCACCCCAAACATAAAAGAATTTATGTCCCCAAAGCATCAAATAAAATTTAAAACAAGGGCTAGGAAAACATTCTGAGGCCTTTAGGACTAGCTAGCAGCATGTTCTGTAAATTTATATCAAGGGTCGTCACCCCAAACTTAATCTCAAATATGCTCCTTTGATTTATTTTTTTAGTACTCATTCTTCCCCTAATCTACAAAATCAAGAAAAAAATAAAATAAATGATACTAATAAATTTCAAAAAAAAGTTATGCTACTAATTGGGTAATCTCCAAATAAGCACTCAATTTAATGTTTCGGCGTGACACTATCAATTTTTTTATTTCTACCCCTAATTTTCACATTAATTTTTCTATTACACTCAAGGGGTGGTGGTATAAAATTAAAGATCCTAAGAAATAGATATGACATAATGCACTTGTCGAATACTGAGGAATATAATTTTTTGATGATGGAACAATAGAGTAAACAATATCGACACTATTTTCCTCCTCCACACATTCTTCTATATGCTCAGATGACTCGATGAAATTCTCATCATCTAAACATAATGTGGAAAAGTGTTTGGAATGATGTCCAATGCACCCTAACTCACTAATTATTTTATTACTACACCATCATATTTAGACATACTAGAATTTTTAAAAATATTATTATCTACTTCATTACATAAATCTAGTGCACTCTTCTCAACAGGGACAACATAAAGAAATGTATGATTAAGCAATTGCCCCGCAACTTTTAGTTGTTCAAGTTGATTTATAAGTATCTTTTCTTCCTCCCACATATTATTACAAAATTGTTGGATGTCATATGGTTCAATATTTTCACTCAACGAAATATCTAAATAATAGAGAATAAATTCAAAGGCATATTCACTACGGCCACTACATATTAATTTATAGCAAAGTGTTAACAAATCTTTCATGTCCCGGTACAACTAATATAGTTGAGAAAAAAATTACCCTATAAGAACACATAAAATTAATTTGGAAAGAATTGTAAGGACATTATCACTACAATGTTTTTCAGATGACATCTCAAGATAAGTAGAAGAAATATGATCATGATCATGATAATAATAATAAGAATAAGAATAAGAATAAGAAAATAATAATAATAATAATAATAATGATGATGATGATGATAATAATAATAATAATACTAAAAAAATTGAAAACTAATCTTATGAAACAAAAAAACTACAAGTTAAAATAAATACTAAACACAATTTCTAACCTATATTGCCCGGCAGTGGTGCCATTCTTTCTATTGTTCAAACATACTTCTTGAAAAAAAATATAACTATTTAATGCAATATATTTAACCAAATATGAGTCGGGGTCGATCCACATAGAATATGGAAGTATATTATCAAAAGCCAATATTTAACTCGATGGTCGTAATATAAAAATGGGGAGGGGGGATTTAAATTGAATTAAAAATTAAAGCAATAAAAATAGCTTTGAACTATGTATTTATTTATATAAAAAATAATAAAAATAACTAGGAATGTGTTCACCAAACGCTCATAACGCGGAAATACTAGTAATAACAATTCTTTCCTAGTGTATTACATGCAAAATAATAAGTTAGATATCTCTAATTCCTTTGTCTGACATCTAGAGAATTTCGCCCCGCCCCTTGGTGTTGCTACATGTGTATAATTAACTAAATATGACCATCACCTCATATTAGACATCATAATCGATGTTTGGCTTAATTATTACTTTGCACCAATCGCACTAGCCTATTAGCTAGTATAACACTAAATCTATGTTGATAATTCTTTTCTTATTAACTACCTCCTTTGTCCGGAATGTAACACCTCTAAGTTAGTAGTCCAAGATTTACATGTCGATACATCATTGCTTATTTAATATAAGGTGTTTTGTTCTCATTTTGGGAACTTCAAATTTTGTGATAATTGTAAATGTGATCATTAGAATCTTATATGAGTAAAAGTTTTGGTAACTTAATACATATAGGATTATATGTATGCAATTTGGTGCATCACATAATTTTATTGGGCAGCACCTTTTGGTGACAAATGTACATGTGATGAGGATCATTTGTGTAGTTATATATTTCGCACCTCCTCTGTGAATTTCGTATCACTTCAAGTACAGGAACCTTAGAAAATTAACGGAAGATTTTTTTTTCAAAATCAAGAGAAAAACTAGCTCCTTTTGGCTCAAATTCGACACACACTTCATTTTGGTAAGTGATAAAGAAATCTATATCTATGTTGTGTAGTGTTTGGCATTTTAAAAATATCTCGTTCTATATAAATTAGTTTACAATGAGTAAATATGATTTGGAAATATAATTTGTAATTCTACAACTCTTATGTTTATGAAAAACTCTAATTTTTGATTTATGGATTTGAAAATTTGACGTAACATAGGAGAAGTGTTGTCAAGCTTGTGGAATTAGAAATCATTTTTGTTCAAGTGTTAGTGTTTTGACTATATCATTCATCAAAAAAACGTACTTTGATGTGATTCTTTATTATGTGTAATCTTTAAATATTTACCTACATGTTTTATGAAGTATATAAATTCATGTTTTGTCGTTTTCTCTTTCAAAAAATAGTTGTGACATGAGACACTAAGCTGGCCACAATCACTGTGCTAGGAGCAATAGTCATATTTGTAAACGCTAAACATACTTGTGAATGTTATGATGTTTTACTTCAACATTATTGAGCTTCTAGGAATTAAAGAAGTTATTTAATTGTATTTTTAAGGTTATATATACTTGTGAACAAGCTGAGGACCTTCATAGGTTGGTTGGTCTACGGTTTGAACTCTTGAAGTGGTGTTTGACTGTTTCATGTATAAGGAATTGAGGTTTGTGTATAAACTTGTACTTATACTATTTTTACCTGCTGGTATGTCTGAAAGTTTATACTGGTATGTTAGTTACCTCTTGTCACTTTGGATTGTATGTGTTATTATCGTTTAAGACATTAAAGGCACTTGTGTAACTCACCAACTTGTACGGACTCTTTGATTAGTTGGCTTTTTTGTCGGAACTTTGTCCTTCTTGTGGCTCTGACTTTGTCACTATTGACATGCCTATTACTTCGGATCATTTTTCATCTTGACTTTGGATTTTTAGTTTGTCTTAAATATGGTTCTTGGTTCTCTTGTTTATTGGGGTTTGACACTTCTTCATACAGGGTGTCACCCTTCATGATACCTTCTCGTTCATGGTGTGACAACATGATGTATATATTGTTGGAGTATTGTTATTGAACCTCTTGGAAAATGGTGCTATGAGACTTATTGACATTTGAACTTTAAATATCAAACTTTATAATCTTCGTATATTGTTTACTTGATTTACTATATCTTGTTAAATTATGCTTCCCTCGACTCCTTAATGATACCTTTGTGAATCTAAGGACTCGACATCTATAGTTTCCACAACACTAACCTACATGCTTAACGATAATTGTTTCTATCGTATGTAATTTTCAAGAAGATGCTTGAAGTTGTCCATTGATGAAGGACATTTTGTAAGCCTTAAGGAAGATCTGACTTTCTCATAGGCATATATATATCTTGTATAAATGCTGGACTTGTACATGTTCTATTTGTTGTATATTTACATGAAATTTTGAGGGATGATTTTGTCATGTCACCATGGGTTGTAATATAAGTATGCCTATACATTTTTATGTTTTTGGGGTGTGTAAACCCAAGTCTTGTAATATAATAATTTACTAAATATTTTGTAAGTAGTTGGAGGCATGAACATTATTTCTTTACTCCATAGAAGTTTGTAATAGTGTTGTGATTTTGTCCTTAAATGTGAGGATAATATATGCATGAAAGCTTGTCAGCTATTTGCATACCAAATTTTGGGAGGCTTTTTCTTTGTTTATTTAAAATTTTGACCTCAAAATAAATTCCTAAAATGGGAAAGATGCACATCGTTAAATAAAATATTCGTTATGAACTTAATTCTTCAACTGGATTAAATCAATATACCTTTGTTAATCTCTTTTAAATGTAGCAAGTATTAACATAGGTTAATTTAAAGGTTCTAGTATCTATCGTAAAGGGTAGCTACATGGCAAGTAGAAACGTGACGAGTTTTAATGTTGGTCATTATCAAAAAGACTTCTAAACGAAAGAATTATCATGCATGCAAAACACTATTCAAGAATTGCTTAATTGATAGTAATTCTTTGGTAATTACCCATGGTTACCACAACACTACTTGTGAAATTTAGGTACACATTATCTCAATAACATAATGAAAATTATTAAAATAAATATGCTTGTGTTACTGATAAAAAGTTACTAACAATAGCTAAATTATCTTTTATTAATCACGAATATAAATTATCTCTCTTCTATTTATAGATGTAAGAAACCCTAAATAAAATGATTGAGTCCAAACAATTAAAGAATCCAAACCTAAATGAATTGGAGTCCTAATTTTTATTTCTCCGCGTGAACAGTAGTGCCCTCTCAATGAAAGATCCAGTGCATAGATAGAATGCCACGTGAAAATTTAAATTCTTTTGCAATTCGCAAATTGCAGAAATGCATGTCATATATAAATATATTATTTTATTCACATTAATTTATTAAGCTGCCTCCTTGATTTCTTTCTTTCCTTCCATTTTTAATTTGTTGTATCTCATAACTTGTTCATTTTTCCACCAATTTAATCCTACAAATAAAATAGGCAATTTAGCACGATCCAGAGAAATCATGCTCAAAAAGGGAAAAAGTAAATTATAAATATGAGGTAAATAATTAGAAATGTGTGTATTTTTACCTCACATCTTTCTCATCCACCCATAATCCCTTATATTGGGAGAGCGGATATGGGATTGCCTATACACTTCTTAAGTTTGGAGACATGAAATATGCGATGAATGAGGCCTAGTTTACTTAGTAACATCAACTCATAACCAACCTTACAAACTGTCACATTCCGACACCACATCCAAGAAGTTACGCACAATCTCGGATTGCAACTGGCGTACATGACCTCTCGGAGGTCTTGTACAAGCCCGTACATATCATTCATCGCATAAACAGAAAGTGAAAAGTAGTGCGGAATTAAAACTTTTCACAAAACATTACATAGTCTTTAAAAACACTTTCATATAAGCAATAGGAACTACTCAGTCTCAATCTCATCATTTTAAGACACAAGAATACTTGGGACACGGCCCATACTTTAAAATACGAATATAGAAATACTTAGTCTAATACAATAGTTTTAATTGAAAAATAAAAGATATATATGCCCTTGAGTCAAATGAGGACATACTTCAACTTCTCTTGAACGATTCTATGGTCCAAATCTTCCTTCCCGAAATCCCCTCACCTACCAAGAACTATATAGATAGATAAAAGCATGAAAAACGTACAACAACATGTACTAAGTATGGCATTATGCATAAAAATAATGAAAACGGAGTTTTATTAAAAATATGCATCTTTTTATTTAAAAATCATATTATAATCATAGGAAAAAAATTTAACAACTTAGAAACACATAAGATAACAATTATACCCAAAATCACAATTTTGCAGGTCACTTTTACAGTAACCTCATTGACTTTTACAGTGAATTACTTCAATGTACAGTAAAGTTACTTATTCTTCACTTTAGACACCCTTTAGCATGTAATCATCTATCTTACTCAAAGCTACCATACGATTCACTTGTCACACAAAGAGAGAAAGCTATACACACTCTATAAACGTTCCTAAATGACCCTTAGGATTACTTATAATGAGTCACATACACACTTCAAGACATCAAACATATCAAAACATAGGCACTATGACATTTCCTTATCAGAGGCTATCAAAAGACTTACTTATGTAGATAAAGAAGATAATGTGCATGAATGACCTATTCAAGACTACCTAAATAATACTTAGGACTTCCTAAGTTCAAATTATGTCCATATAATCAACATTTTCCCTAACTAGAGTCATTCTTAAAAATCATGTAGGTAAGACACGAAGTAACCATTCCTATGCCCCCTTCACACCTTAACTAGTTAACCATTAGCTACTATAGATAGGTACTTATTCTATTTACATACTTCATAACATAAATCATTAGTTCATTAGTTTATTATGACTCATATATCACTTAAATGACATTCAAGTAATGGTCCTAGACAAGACCTAGGGACTCTAACTAACACCTTCAAAGCCTATTTTCCAATGTCTAGATTGTGTCCCATATCAATACCTAAACTTCATAGAACTTCTTTAATTCTAGTAAGTATCACACATGATGAGAATAAGCAATAACTGACATAGACCATGATAGCTAGACATGCAATGCGGAGTTCTAACCTACTCCGGTAACGGTGTTCTACTTGCCAAGGGTAGAACTAGGACACATCCCATGTAGGCACATGGTTAAGGAATATAAAGGGCTTTTATGCACTCTATTCTCATTCTCAAGTAGAGGTACATTTTAATCTAGTCTCGTTCTCAAGTAGAGATACTTCCCATTACATAATCACTCGGTGCTTGCCTTGGTTCTCATAGAGTAATTGACATTAAGGATCACATGTAGAGGGTTCCTTATATACTTCATAACCCAATCACATTCACCCTACCAAAGAGGATTACTAGGGATACCTTCCAATGGAGACTAAGATAGCTAATCGTGACTTTCTTATGGATTAATATGATTCCATTCCAACCAATTAACCTTCAGTACACCATTTCTTTACCTTTAGGATACCATTACCATTCTCGACTTCAACATTCATAACATAAAGCATTACCACGTACATGACCTTTTTAATATCCTTATAGGTCTCACATATCTTTCATTCATTCATGACAAGGGTTCACTAAGCCTACCTAGTCAAGACATCTCATATCACATATCATTCATACATATATCAAGTAAGGGACACAAGTCTACGAAACAAGCACAACATTTTTTTCCCTTATCACATATAGCATATCATTCTTTTGACTTAGGAATGACCTTTATCTTCTTAATGTAATCATATACATTACTACAACATCATCAATATAACCAACATCATCAATATAACCATTTTAGACTCATATAGTTAAGTAGGACAATCATCCATTAACTCTAAGACTACACATATAAGCACATGGTCATAGTCTAACATGATCACCTACATATCATCCATAGATCACATATACTTTCACATTGCTTTACATGTAGACACATATCATCATTCTTTAAATAATAAATTACCCAAATAGCCACATTACTTCAAGTAGAGCCGACACGACCATGATCATAATATTGCATAAAGTAACACCGACAAGGCCACATCAATTGCAAGTAAAGGACATAACAGTGCCACAATAAGTGTACCATACCAATAAAAACATAATTGAAGTATATATACAAAGAAAATAATGGCAGCTTACCACCATCACATCCTCATATCTTCAATTCGATGCTAAATAATCCAAATTCAACACCATAAGACCCTTACCAATGGACATGAACAACAATTCAATATAGAAACTATGATAATCAATGAAACTAGGTCAATTCAATAGATATTCATACATATAAGATAACCTAGATATCAATTGAGCAAAATTTTTACATCATTAGAAAGCCCATATAAATCTACATCATAATTAATCAACATTATATCAATATTAAGTAACCCAAACTTAGTCAAAAATCTAGGGTTCATCAAAATCATGGGTTCATAGGTAATTTAGCTTAAAATAATCAATATATAATCAATTAAATCATTATTCAATGTTTATAAATTATCAATGCAAGAACCCATGGTAGAATCATGAAATTGGACAATTAACTTGAAAACTTGAGAAAACATCTTGAGAATTGGGAGTCCTTGATGAAACGAGTTTTAAGGCTCAATATCCATACATTTATTAAGCTAATTCTTCAGTTTTATGAATAATCTACACTCAAAACCGTCACACCAAGATCTTCTTAGATTTTTTACTTCAATGGAGTCTTTGGGAGTTCTTAAGGGATTTTGAGGTTTTTATTTCAAAGAATGAATACCCAAAAGACCCTTAATAGACCCCCATTACTCTTGTTTGGAAGTGGGGTGAAATTACAATATCAACCCTCAACTTACAATGAGACAACGCATGAAAAAGGACCTATCAACGGTTGGACAGTCGACGGACCATTTGTCCACAAAGGAACCGTCATGTCTTTCCGTTGGTTGGGTCAGAAACTTGTCATGGTTTAATTTTCACCCTAGACTAAGTCTCCATTGACAAACACATCGCCGGGCTATCGATTAGCCCACGAGACATTGATGCATCCATCGTTTGGGGCTGCCTGGGAAAGTCTTGACACCATGTTTTAGGTCGTTCCTCAAGGACCCTTGGTTGGTCCTTGGGGATGTTTTCCCGGACGTTTCAAATCCAAATATGATAATCTATGAGTTTAGCACCTCTAACATGTATTTCATCCAAAACGAACACATAAATCCCGACAAAACATGCCTAGACACACACAATGTAATTTCAAGACATATCATTTAAACGTCATGAACATTCTTGGACGTTTGACCTCCAACTCCACGAAACATGACACACCGACTATACATGCTATAATAACTCATTTAAGGATCTTAAAACTCATGAATCACATATAAACACATAGAATCACATATGAGGCAAATATGTGACTTAGTCGTCAAACGTCTTATCGTCCCTTGACGTTTGACTTTTAATGCAAGTTATACTTTAGCTACTGAATCTATATCATATATTACATCTATATAGGACGTTAGACCATAAATATAGAAATATTAGGCTCTAGGTCGCCTATGTCATTTTTGGTGTCTTACAATCTCCCCAACTTGGACAACATTCGTTCTCGAATGACACTTGCCACTCTCTGAATACTTATAAGAATAGATATTAAACTAGAAACTCATGACCATACCATATAACACCAAATCGAGAAGAAAACATCAATTTTCCATAGCCAATAAATTTACAACACAACAAGAAACTAGAGAACACTTCTATACTCATTATGCTACAAAAACTCACACCTTACAGTCCAAATAGTAAAAAATTATTTTACATTTAATATCATACTCATATACATCAGTTATAACCACATTACAACAATTTTAGACCAAAGAATCAATTAATCACTTTTCAATTTTTTTACAGTAACAGTTTTAATGCTACAGTGATTTTTACCAATTTTTTAAAAATGCATCTTTTAGGCAATTCATGATAAAAACATGCTAATATGCAAAGTAACATCATATAAACACATCTTTCAATATAATCATGAGTTCATAAAATACAGAATGCAAGAAGTTAATGAAATTCAATTTCAACCAAACTCCTAAATATCATTCACATGCAACATGCTTTTATATCATTTAATCCCATTTACTAACCAAACTCCCTCACTTAGAAGGAACTCATATTACCACAAATAAAAAGAAATTACAAACATCATCATCACTATTATTCTCATCCGGCTTTGTCCTCTTGACCAGAGTGCATAGCAAGGCCTGCTTATTGGCGCATGTTCCTTTAGGGCACTAAGAGATACTTGCTTACTCTCCCTTCCTATAGCTTAAATGGTAGGACATTATCTCACCTTATGATCATACTTACCACAACAATATCAACCACTAGTACAGGCTAGACAATTCCCATAGTGCCTCTTTCCACAAGTGACACTTGTCGGCTTTTCATTTTGATAACAACCTCCTTTCTGAAATTGCACCTTAACTCTCCTAGGTTATTCTCGAGTATGAGACCTCTTATTAACTTTTGTTTGCTAATGATCCCTAGAACCACATATTTTCAAGTTTCTAGCCATCCTCTTTAGTTTAGACTCTTCAATTGATTTTGTATACACCATGAGTCTAGCTACAGTCATATCATCAAGTAAAATCTCCGTACGACATTCTTCCCTTACGAAGTCGGATACCCATCATAAAGCGAATCATTTCATCCCTTCGATTTGCCAAAAAGAGGGAGAATATTTGATATCTTAGAGATTTTCAAAGAGTATTCCTCAACACTCATATTACCTTGCTTGAGAATGATAAACTCCTCTACCTTAACTTCCTTCATCTCATGGGGAAAGTACTTACCAAAAAAAATTTTCTTAATTTCTCCCACTAAATATTATCCGACTACTCCGTCCTATTGCCTTTCCATTGTGTGTTCCACACTTGATCCAAATCCTTCAATTGGTACAAAGCCAACTCCGCTTTCTCCCTAGATGTCACCCCCATAGCATGCACTATCTTCTATAGCTTATCCATAAACTCTAAGGGATCCTCTCGACCTTAAAGCAAAGAAAGATAGGAGGATTCATACTCACTAAATCTCTCAACCTATAGGTCATATTACTCTCCACCATATTCGCCTTAGGCACCATATTCAAATTCTCTTGAGTAGTTACTTCTCGGGCTAAATAAAGCAAAGCCTATCTAATGTTCCTATTAATCATCTCCGGGGATCATTACCTCCTCCATCAAAAGGGACTTGATCACCTTGAGCACATTGAGAATCTTGTTCATCTTCCTCAACATGAGGAGGAATCTCCTCTTGTACCTTATTCTCTTCAACTTTTCTGGCTCGTGCCCTCCTCGTATAGATCTTCCTAGAAACACAAGGAAACCATATGATAAGAGTACTCATATTTTGCACTCTACGGCTTAACATAGGAGTAGAAAAGAAGGAAAACACTATCTTCATATAGCCTCTCGCCCATATCTGTGTTGCGACTCACACCGATGTTTAAAACTCTTCTAGTTGTGACTTTATGGGACTTTTCAATTCCTAATACTACTTTCACAAACATTGATCTAATAACAAGCTTTTCACATCCCTAAACCACACCCTAGAAGATAACTGCAATATCGGATTGCAATCGGCGTACTTGACCTCTCGGAGCTCTTGTACAAGCCCTTACATATCATTCATCGCATAAACATAGCTAAAAGTAGTGCGAAATTAAAGATATTCATAAAACATAACATAGTCTTTAAAATCTCTTTTGTATAAGCAATACGAAATACTAAGTCTCAATTTCATCATCTTATGACACAAGAATACTTGGGACACGGCCCATATTTCAAAATACGAATATAGAAATAATTAGTCTATTACAATATTTTGAATTGAAAACATATAAGACATATATGCCTTCCAGTCAAATGAGGACGTACTTCAACTTTTCTTGAAAGATTCTATGGTAAAAATCTTTCTTTACAAAAGCACATCACCTACCAAGAATTATATAGATATATACAAGCATGGAGTTAGTACAACCACATTCTAAGTATGCATTATGCATAAAAATTATAAAAATGGACTTTTATTAAAAATATGCATTTTTTCATTTAAAAATTATATTATAAACATTAGAACACCATTTAAAAAATTAGAAACACATAATATAACATTTAAACAAAAATCCTAAATTTAGAGGTCATATTACAGTAACTTCTTTAACTGTAAAATTACTTCACGGTACACTGAAGTTAATTATTATTCATTTTAGACACCCTTTATAATGTAATCTTCTCACTCAAGGCTACCCTAAGATTAACTTAAGTCACACATAGAGATACCACACATACCCCCTCTCAAAATGTGCAAAAACGACCCTTAGAATTACTTATAATGAGTTACATACACACTTCAAGACATCAAACATATCAACACATAGACACTATGACATTTCCTCATTAAAAGATATATAAAGACTTACTTAAGTAGATGAAGAATATAACGTCCATGATTGACCTCTTCAAGACTACCTAAATAATCCTTAAGAATTCTTATCTTTTGATTATGTCCACAAAATCAACATCTTCCCTATCAAGAGTCATTCTTAATACTCATCTAGGTAAGATACAAAGTGACCATTCCTATGCCCCATTCACACCTTAACTAGAGAACCCTTAACTACTCTAGATAGGTACTTATTCCATATACTTAATTCATAACATAAGTCATTAGTTCATTAAGACTCATACATCGCTTAAATGACATTCAAGTAATGGTCTTAGACAACACCTAGGTACTCTAACTAACATCTTCAAATCATATTGTGCAATGTCTAAATAGCATCCCATTCCACTACCTAAACTTCATAGAACTTCTCTAAGGTTAGTAAGTATCCCACATGATGAGAATAGGCATTAACTGATATAGAAAAGGATAGTTAGACATGGAATATTGATTTTTGACCTACTTTGATAACGGTGTTCTACTAACCAAGGGTAAAACTAGGACACATCCCATGTAGGCACAAAATTAAGGAATCTGAAGGGCTTTTATGCACTCTAGTCTCATCCTCCAGTAGAGGTACATTGTAATCTAGTATCATTCTCAAATAGAGATACTTCCCATTACAGAATTATTCGGTGCTAGACTTGGTTCTCATACAGTAATTGACATTAAATGATCACATGAAGAGGTTTATTTATCTAGTTCATAACCAAAATACATTCATCCTACCAAAGAGTTTCACTAGGGCTACCTTCCATGGTGAGTAATATAGCTTAAAATATGAATTTCCTAAGGATTAATATGATTCCATTACATCCAATTAATATTAATTCCACCATTTTTTATGTGAAGGAAAACATGACGGCTCTCGACTTCAACATTCATAACATAACCTTTACCATTTACGTGACCTTCTTAACATCCTCTTAAGTCTCACATATCTATCTTTCATACATGACAAAGATGCACTAATCCTACTTAATATATATTATATTCACACATCATGCATATATATATATATATATATCAAGTAAGGGGCACAACTCTACCAAACAAGGCACTACATTCTTTTCCCTTATCACATATAGCATATCATTCTTTTAAGCACTTAGTAATGACTCTTATATTTTTAATCTAATCATATTCGTTACTACAACATAATCAATATATCCATTATGGACTCATATAGTCAAGTAGGAACAATCATGCATCAACTCTAATACTACACATATAAGTACATAGTCATAGTCTAAAATTATCACCTACATAACATCAACAGATCACATAACCTTTCACATTTCTTAACACGTGGATAGATATAATCATACTTAACACAATAAACTACACAAACAACAAGATTACTTCAATTAGTGTCGACAAGGCCATGATCATAATATTGCTTAAAGTAACGCCGACAAGGCCACATAAATTGCAAGTAAAGCACTTAACACCGTAACCATATGTGGACCATACCCATCATAAAATAATTGAAGTATAAATAACATAAAAATAAGGGAAATAGGAAGCTTACCAGCACCACATCCTCATCACTTCAAGTCGATGCTAAATCATCCAAATTCAACACCATAAGGCCCTTACCAATGGCCATGGAGAACAATTCAATGTACAAACTATGGTAATCAATGATACTAGGTCAGTTCAATAGATATTCATCCATCTATTATTACATAGATATCAATTGAGCATAATTATTAAATCATTAGAAAGCCCATAGTTATCGACATCATAATTCATCAACATTATATATAAATATCAAGTAACACAAACTTTGTCAAAAATCTAGGGTTCATCCAATTCATGGGTTTATAGGTAATTTAGGTTAAAGTAATCAATGCAACATCAATTAAATCATTATACAATGTTTATAAATCATGAATGCAAGAACCAATGATAGAATCATGAAATTGGACAATTGAACTTGAAAACTTTAAAAAATATCAATTCAAATTGGGTCTCATTGATGAAAAGAGTTTCAAGGATAAATATACATACCTTGATGAATCTTATTCTTCACTTTGAGGAAGAATCTCCACTCAAAACGTCACACCAATCTCTTTCTTGATTTTGGACATCAATGGAGTCATTGGGAGTTCTTAAGGGATTTCTGGGTTTTAATTTGGAAGAATGAAATATCTAAGTGTTAAACACTTATATATATGATTAAAATACCAAATATACCCATAATTAAACAAGAATACTAATATTTGTATGTGGGGTGAAATTAAAATATCACCCCTCAACCTACAGTGAGATAGCGCAGGAAAACAGGCCCATCGATGGTTTGATAGTTGACAGACTATTTATCAACAAATGAATTATCCTTTCCTTCTATTGGTTGGGTCAGAGACTTTTAAATGTTGCCTTATCCCCCAATACTAAGTCTCTACCGAAGACACCCATCGAGGGGGCGTCGATGACCCATGAGTCGTTGATGCCTCGATCGTTTGGGTCTGCCTGGGACAGTCTTAACACAATGTTTTAGGTCCTTCATCAAGGACCATTGGTTGGTCATTGGGGATGTTTTCCCGGACTTTTCCAACACAAACATGATCTTATATGAGTTTATCTCTAACATGAACTTATCCAAAACAAACACGTAAAACTTAACGAAACATGCCTAGACACACACAAAGTCATTCCAAGGCACATAATTCAAACATCATAGATGTTTGACCTCCAACTCCATGAAACCTTACACACTGCTTTTACATGCTATAATAACTCATTTAAGGACCTTACAACCTCAGGACTCACACATAAACACACAAAACAACATATGAGGCACTTAAGTGACTTTGTCGTCGAACGTCTTAGTCGTCCCTTGCCGTTTGACTTCCAATGCACCTAATACTTTAGCTACTTCATCTATTCCATATATTAGACCTATTTAGTACCTTATACAATCAATACAAAAATATTAGGATCTAGTTCACCTATGTCATTTTTGGGGTCTTACACCAACCCATTTCGTTATCTCATAAGGGCCTACATACCGGGGACTAACCTTCCTTTTTTTATCAAATCTCATCAACCCTTTCATGGGTGAAATCATCAATTAGACCCTATCACCTAATTCAAATTCAAGGTCTCTTCTTTCTGGCATAAGATTTTTTTCCAAATATACGTTGTGTTCAACCTATGCTTTATCATCCACACTTTCTCTAAGGCATCGAGGATTATCTCGGGACAAAGGAGTGAATAGTCTCCTGCCTCAAACTACTAAACCGGAGACCTACACCTCCTACCATAGAGTGCTTCAAAAGTTGACACGTAAATACTTGAATGGTAGTTATTTTCGTAGAGAGCTCTATCAATGGTAAGTGGTCTTCCCAATTACCCCTAAAGTCAATAACGCAAGTTCTTAACATATATTCTAGGGTTTTGATGGTACACTCCGCTTGACTATCTTTTTGAGGATGAAAATTGTTTCTAACTTTCAGTTAAGTATCTAGCCCTTTTTGTTAAGACTTCAAAAAACGAGAAGTGAATTGGGCACCTTTATCCGAGATGAAGGACAAAGGGATTCCATGGAAATTCAAAATCTCATTTAGGTACAACCTAGCATACTCCTTCGACGAATAAGTATAAAAGATGGGGATAAAGTTGGAAAATTCAATCTATCTACAATAACCCATATTGAATAATTTTTTCTCTAGGTTCGAGGCAAACCCATATTAAAATCCATATTGATATCTTTCCACTTCCAAGTAAGGACATCCATTGCTTGATTTAAACCATCCGGTCTTTTATGTTCGAACTTAAGTTGTGTTTGATTAGGACATTTGTCCACAAACTCCACTATATACCTTTTCAAACCATCACACCAATAGATCTATTAAAGATCATACTACATTTGGGTGGCACCCATTGATATTAACTCTTTCTTATCCTCGGGAACATAGGCTACAATACCCAATGACATTCGACTTAGATCATCCGCAACCACATTGGACTTTGAAGGGTGATAAAGAACACTCATGACGTAATCCTTCAAAATATTCAACCACCTTTTTTGTCGTAGATTCAACTCCTTTAGAGTTAACACATATTGAAGACTTTTCTGGTTGATGAATACATCTACATGTACCCCATACAAGTATTGCCTCCATATTTTTAAGGCAACAACTACGACCACTAATTCAAGTTAATAAGTTGGACAGTTCTTCCGATACACCTTGAGCTTTCTAGAGGCATATGCTATCACCTTACCATGTTGCATGAGGACACAACCCAAACCTACTCGAGAAGCGTCACATACACTATAAACCCTTGGGTACCATCCAATAAAGTCAACACCATAGTGGAGCTAAGCTAATCTTTTTACTCTTGGAAGCCGCTTTCACAAGCTTTCGACCACTGAAACTTAGCATTCTTCTGGGTAAAGGTTTTCAAAGGATAAGGAGTTGATGAACGCCCATCAAAATGTCTCCTATAATAACCGGCTAATCCCAAGAAACTTATAATATTCGTTGAGTTAAAGGTATAGGACAATTCTTAATAGCTTTTGTTTTCTTCGGATGGACCTTAACACTCTCACTTGAGATAATGTAATGAATAAATGCAACCAATCTCAACAAAAATTAACACTTAATATATTTAGCAAAGAGTGGATGCTTTTTTAGGACTTGCAAAACTACCCACAAGTGACCAATCCTCTCTCTTATAATACATCAATATATCATCTATGAAGACATTTACAAAGGATTCAAGGTAATTCGGGAACACTCTATTCATAACATCCATAAAAGCAACCGGGGCATTAGTTTGACCAAATGACATTACTAGGAACTCATAAGGACTAAAATTCATTTAAGGTATGTCTTAACTTCTCACCCTAAGTTGGTGATACCCGGACCTCAAATCAATTTTAGAAAAGTAGCTTTCCCCATGGAGTTTATGAAACAAATTATCGATCCTAGGGAGAGGATACTTGTTATTTATTGTAAAATTATTTAGTTAACGTTATTCAAGGCACACTGGAGAGACATGTGGAGAAATACTATTTTGTATTAAACCTTTGTCTAGTATGTATTTATTTTGAATCTTAAGTTCCTTCAACTTGGTCGGAGACATCCTGTTAAGAGGGATTGAAATAGGCTTCGTATCCGGCAAAAATTCTTTGCTGAAGTTTATTTCCCGATAGGGAGGAATTTTGGGCTAGTCATCATGGAAGACTCTCGAAAAATTATTCACTACGGGTACCAACGCTAAAGAAGGAACCTCGAAGTCAACGTCCTTGACCCTTAATATAAGTTAGAGAAACCCCTTAGAGATCATCTTACATGCTTTTAGAAACGAAATTATTTGATATCTAGGGATTGAGTTACCTCCCTTCAATTCTATGATGAGTTTATTGGGAAATTGGACCTTAACTACTCTTGTTCTATAGTGAATAGAATCAAAATAATAATGCAACCAACAAACAGACAATATGATATCAAAGTCCAACATATCAAGTTCTACCAGATAAACCTATATAACTCTATTGGGCAATGATATGGGACAACTCCTATAGACTCTTTTAGTAATAAAGGAGTCACCCACTAGGGTAATTAAATGGAAAAGGTTTAACTAAGATGTCGGTTGTCATATCAAACTTTTTAGGTACTAAGGTAGATAGAAATGATAAAGTTGCACTAGGGTCTAATAAATCATAGACATCAATAGAAAACACTTGTAACATACCCGATGAAAGTATCAAGATAATCTTCTAGATCACCCCTAGTGCGGAGAGTATAAAACCAGCTCTTCTTAGGAGTAGCGGGATTAGGACCGCTTGCTTGTGCTTGTTTATTCTCCTTTCCTCTATTCATAATAACTATACATCTCTATATTATGTACACCCTTTCCAGAGCCAAAATAATTATCCATTTCCAACAAGCATTCACCCATATGCTTTGTACCCCATTTGGTACAAGTAGGTTTCTTACTAGGTGAATTTTAACTTTTCCCCTTGGAGACCTACGGTGAGACACTCTATCCTTACTAGTCTTTGTATATTTAGTAGAAACTTTGTAGGAGAATATCTTCTTGAACTTACGCTTGTATTGAATTTCCAACTTACCCATAGAAATACCTTCTTTATAAGACCATGCCCTCTTTGCATCCCTATTCTCCATGTTGATCATACTCTCCTCAACTTGTTGATCATGCACCATCAAACGAGAATTGTCCATGTTTTCATGATGCATCGCCGAACGACACTCTTCCACAATATCATCAAACATATCATTAAAAAATGAGTCATTTTATGTATAGTATTGGACACACAAAAAAGTACCATATTTAGAAAACTTAGTGAATTTAAAAGATTATTCTTGGACACTCGTACCTCTTTAATGAAGGTTGGTGAAATCATCTACTTTTTCCTCTATTTTATCCATTAGGACGAACTATCCATAAAATCCCTCCTAAACCTTTCCCAACTTATGGGACCCTCTCTCAAAGTCCTATTGTCCCTCCATTGCATGTACCAAGTTTGAACAACATTTTTGACTTGATATGCGGCAATCTCGTCCCTCTCATTTGAACTCACTCCCATCATACAAGATCTTATAGACCTTATCAAAAAAGTATGAGGAGTCTTCATTCACCTTATACACAACTAACATTGAACAGTTCATCCTTGTAAAGTGCTTCATGTGAGAAGCCATGGTACTAGCATTTTCGTTCACAAAAGGTCAAACTTCAAGTTAGCTTGAGCCGTCATGGTTTGAGCTTCAGTAGCTACGACTTGAGCTTTAGTAGTCATGGCATATGGTAAGTTGATGGCACCAACCTTATCTCTCAAATTGTCACGGCGGGAGAATTGACCACTGCTTGGTCTCTTTGCGGATCATGTTCTTGAGGAGGAGCATTATTCTCTTGGGGAGGAACTCGAGTATTATAAATCTCCTCTTCGACTTTCCTTGAGGTTTTCCTTCTAGTAGTCATAGCCTATTACAAAAATAAAAAGGTTAGAAGAAAAAGGACACATAGAGTTAACACTCTTGAGGCACGCCTTTCAGTATTACCAAAGAAGTGAGAATACCATAAGCATAAGATAGCCTTGCATTCATAAGTGTGGCAAGCCTCATTCTAATGAACAAGACTCTACGTAGACATAGTTTTGTGAGATATCAATCCTAATATTAAACAAACTCATGATCTAATACCCTGTTATTCACGACCAGGAGCACCCCATAGACATAACCGGCGTCTTCGTCCTCGAAAAGGACTTAGACTAGACCTTAAAATTTATCATTACATATCATAGGTTGAGAAAATATGGAAAATTTTAAACTTTTACATAATGAAGTATACTTTGACTTATCACTAATCATATATGGAACTTATATATACTCCTCGCTTATGAAGTGTACATAGAATTCTCGTTTATGAAATATAATCAGTTCATATGAAATAGTCTAATGCTTGTCAAACATTTAACCATCTAATAGAAAATTACAAAGTAGGGCTGATACGCTCAAACTTACCTCTCAAATAAGAAGTAAAGCAGTCGTGTCAAGTAAATAACCCAACTAGTGAGGTTGGGATCATTCCCACGAGGAAAATAGTCTAGACTTAACTTCAATCTATTATTACTTTTGTTTAGTCAATTACTTCCTTGGAAAGTAAAAACAATAAAAGGGGGGTTTCTATTTCTAAATGAATGAAAATAACTACCTAAATTGAAAGAGACACTTACCATCTTTGAATGTTAGATTTTAATCATTTAATCAAAGTAACTAGGGTTTACGTGCTCCCTACAGGTTCATAACTTGATAATTCTAACTATAAAAATTCTTTCCCAGTATCTTGCATGCAAAGTGATAAGTTATGTATTTCTAAATCCTTGGTCCGGCATCTAGAAAATCTCACTCCCCACCTTGGTCCGGCTACGTATGTTGCTATCCTAACCCTTATCTTTACCTCATATTAAGCATCGTATTCGATATTTGACTAAGTTATTACCTCGTACAAATCAATACTAGCCTATTAGATAGTATACACTAAATCTATGTTGATAATTCTTTGCCTATTATCTACCTCCTTGGTCCGGCAAGTAGCATTAAGGCGAGTTCTAACGTTGGCCATCCGTTAAAAAGACTTCTAAGCGAAAGAATTATTATACATGTAAGACACTAGTCTAGAACTGTTATTTTAGTTAGGTTTTATCTCATTATGTTCCTATGGTTCCCATAACCCTAGTTATGGAGTTTAGTTACTCATAGTCATAATCACAATATTCAAATATATTAAATAAGAATTCATGTACTTACTTAAATGGGAAAGAGTAAAATCCAAAAGTTTGCTTGATTAATCACCAATAATCACTTGCAAGAATCTCAAAGTAATCAATAATATCACAAAAAAGGTCTAATGATAATCCGCGAATCTAACACTAATACACAGAGTCTAATAATGATCCAGAGTCTAACCTCAAAAACGAGGTTTTTTGAACTATTTATAGAAATTAAAACCGAATTAAACAAGGACTCTATTTGCTGGAAATCTATCTAAATGCGGCTGGGTCGACGGAACTCGCGATGGATCATCGTGGTCACGATCGTCCGTCATGGACTCCGTCGTCCCATACATATGTAATTTCTTCTGCTGCACTCTTCATTACCTTCGACGGCAGGTATGACGGACCGTCATAGTCACAACGGTCCGTCGAGGGTTTTCTTTTCAAAACACTTGAACTCTTGGAATATGGGTACTGGGACTACTTCTCTGAACTTCATGACGAACCTGCAGGATGGACTGTCATAGACACGACAGACCGTCATGAACTCCGTAGAATCACACTTCGTCAGACTTCCCCATCTTCCTTCAGCAGCTGCACTACGCTGCCACCTACGGACCGTCGCAAGCACGACGCACCGTCATAAGCCTTGTAGGTGGTCTCTTCTGCATTTCTTCGCTCAAAATCTCCGCATTCATCTTTGGACTGATTTCCTGCAAAATAAAGAGAAACTTATATAAAAATTAGCATAAAAAGGCTTTTGGACACACTAAACTTAAGGAAACAGTATTAATAATACAGTGAAACCACGGTATATCAACACCCTCAACTTAAATTCGTTGTTTGTCCTCAAGAGACGCACGATAACTCATACAAAATCTTTGTACAGTAATATCCATGTTTCATCCTTTGCAATCATTTAGCTATCAATCCCGATTAATCTCATCAAATCTATGCATGCTATCACTATTATGCTTGAATTATGTGGGATAAGAAGATGACACAGACTCACCATGCGCTAACACCTATCCTCTTCAATTTCTCACCGAGGTGCTAACAATTCCGGTATTGCAACTAGGGTCCTCACTTTAAAACAAAATCCTCATTTTTCACACAATGATTTCAGTTTTAGTATAAGGATCACTTTTCAACACTCGCTGTCAGAACAGAGTCACACTCATTCATAACTATTGCCATAAGCTTGCCCTTATTTTCACTGCCTTAAGTTCGCTATACAACCCTTATGATCACGATAGGACTTTCATAGCTTGTATCATAGGCTCAAGGTCAGGTTAGGTATATTTAGGTATACTTTAATGACTTTTTGCCCTCGTTAACATATCGGCTAAACCTTCCACTCTCTATCATTTTATCTCACCAAGTTTCTCATATTTTTTCACCTTGCTATTTTCTCTTTTTTCTTCATTTGTGTAAATGACTCTCTTCTTTTCTTGCTTGTATTACTTGTATATTTTTCTTTTTCTTTACTTTTCTTTCGACTAATTCTTGAGTCACTTTACTTTTGTTCTTTCTCTCTCTTTGTTCTTTCAACCCCACTTTCCAGAGCATTCCTCATAATAGCCACCCTCAACTCATGGATTTGCCATGAGTCAAGCTACACAATACCCAACGTTGGGTCAGGGTCATAACGAAGGTTGTTTACTACATTAGCAACCCTCAACTTATGCATTTGGCATAAGCTGAGGTGCACATATCCAAGGAGGGACCAGGGCCAACACATTATTCCCTGAAAAAGATCAGTTTGGGTGAAAAAGAAAGGTTTAATTTAAGCTCAGATCATTTTGATCAAAGAAGGATAAATTTCATTTGGTTTTCTTTTATTTAGGATAATGATGGGCTATATTGAATAAGGATTAATTTTATTCATTTTTTATGTAGGCTAAAAATTGGCTATATTTAACACAGGCCTATGATCCTTTCCTAATTGTCTATTACAACTTACTTTTAGCAGGACTAACCGGGCAAGTTCTAGCTCAGTACAAATAGTGGACTATTCAAATCTTCCTCACACTCACTTGACATCTCATCACTCTACCAAATTATCAGACACCTAGTTCGAATATTAGACTTAGGGTAATGCAATAGTGTACCACTATGTCATGCTTAGAGTCACACATTTATCAGTTACTATACCTAGTCGTACATCATTTTCCAATTTATCAGGATATCATTTTAGCAATCATGCTCAAGAATTTAACTATGTACAAAAGATATAGACATGCCAGTTCAACAGGAAAAGTAATCAGTCTTTTGGGGAAAAAGAACATAGGCAAGAAAACCCCAAAAGAGGATAGTGAATTGGGCTACTCAAACTTCACCCTAACACTCACTTTCCATTTACCCCACCCCTAACAAAAAACATGCAATTGTCCCAATGCATAAAAATTGAAATACTAGAGTGGTAGGTGAAGCAAACCTATGGCGCAAAGAGTCGTCGATCAGCAAGCTGGTGGGTCTGGTTACCCGGAACCCACGTCCTCTGCAATCTGGACACCCTCAGTGGTGTCCTCAGCAACAACTGCACTATCAGTAGCGCCTCCTGCTATCTCCACAGTTCGGGAGCTAGACGCCCCAGCCGCTAACTCTGGTGCTCTCATCTGATGCGCCTCCTCCTCAGCAAGTGAGGCTCTCCTCGCAGCCTTCATCTCACGGTGCTCCTTCTTCCGTGCTCGCGCCTCATCTTCTTCTCGACCCCTACGCCTCTTGGCATGCTCTCGAGGGGGAGGTGGTGGAATCTCTGAGGTGGTGAATAGGGCCGCCAACACTGTGTCTTCAACAGGCTCGACAGAAGGGGCCTCAGACTCAGCCACCCTAGCCTCTAAGATCGTGTCAATATCGGTGCGAAGGCTGTCGACCGCAGCTTGAAGAGTCGACACATCCACCAGAGGGGCTGGCCGTGCTAGCACCCTCAACTCAAAGGCATCATAGCGCTGGTGAACCTCAGCAATCTTCCGCTCTGTATACTGGACCATTTTACGCTCCAGACACTCTTCTGTCTCGGTAATGGACCTCTACATCCATGGCTGGATATAATGCAGAAGTGTAGCCATTTGCACCTCTAATTTTTGGACCCTAGCATGCGGGACCAACGCGTGTACAGGGGACTGTGCGAGAGGAGCTCGAGGCAGTGCAACTACCTGGGATAGACTCAACCGGAGTAGTGTCAGTGGATGCCGCCTGCGTAGCCTTGTAAGCTCGGGCTACCGTCTCAGTAAGATCGTCAGCAAGTGGGGGCAGCTCTGGACGGGGCCCTCTGCGTGGAGCCAACTCATTGGCCTCATCTCTGATGAGGCCGCCGTCAATAGTGCCCTGCGGGGTCTTGAGCTTATCTACGTGCCATATAGACACACATACGGACCTGCAGAGAGAAAATATCATGCACGGGAAAGGGTAAGTAGTTGTGACCTTGAAAGCCCTCTCGTGCATGACTGGCTGTAGAAGACACGCAAAATCCACCTCGAACCTGGCTATTATCGCTGCCATCAACACTGCTCGATCCCATATAACGATATTATCAGCGGCTGTGGGGGAAAGGCAGTGGCGGACAATCAACCACAAAAACTTCACCGTGAAAGTGAGGTTGGCCTTCGTGATGGCCCCCTTTGGCTCGGTCACCCAGTCGGCACCCTCTCCATCAACTGACAGGTGCAGGGCCATCCACCTCTTTGTGGTCTCTCTCAGCGATGGCTCGCGTAGGAACTGGCCATCTTGAACAAGCTGCCATCTGTAGTCAAACTCGGCAGTGAGAGGGGTCCGAGTAGCATCAACACACTCGCCGTATAGAAACCAGCAGATAGCAGGCAGGGAAATGTCGAGCTGCACGCCCCGTACTCGGACCTGCTCCAGTGGGGCCTGTTTGACGGGGGCAGCCCTCTTATCTATCTGTGATCGGAGAGTCGCTACGTAGGATGCGTAGAACTCTCAGAACATTTCTTCACTAAAACGTCCCAACGAACGTGTTGTCCATTATAAGAGATACCTGGTGAAGATATTGTGGATCTCAGGCATCGTAGGGAGACTCCCTTTAAGGACCCGCCGCTCCAAGGTGGGTGTTTGAGTCATAACTCCTCTGTCAGTCAGGAACTTAGCGTTGGAGTAGACTTGAAATTGCCCGTCGACACACCACCAGTTGGGCTAGTCAGTGGCTGGGTTGCGGGCCTGAGCTGGTGAACCTGCTGTGGACTTTGAACTGTCAGCCTCATCAGACGAGGCCGACGCTGCAGCGGTGGCGGGTGCGGGAACCTCAGCAGAGCCGGAGGCTTCCTCCTACCAGGAAACTCCTAAGGAGCTAGATACTCCTTCTTCATTTGGGGCTGACCCAGAGGGTGTGCCGGTCAGTGTGCGTTCCTCATAAGACTGGGAGGCAGTGACTACGCCGGACGCCACTTTTTTGGGTGTGGCTCTGGGAGCACGTGTAGCACGGGCAGGGGTGGAAGTGCCTAGGAGCACATACTCGGGGTCACACTCATAATCACAGTAAATGACCATGCGGGCAGATGGAGCGACAGACTTCGATCGCCCACGTGCATAGATTCGATCTTGGTTGGGTGCCATAGTAGGTAGTACCTGTAAAGGATCAATATTAGTATGAGTTGTGGTAAACAACACAAAAAATAAATTCAAAATAGTATGTCCTTTCTATAGTAACAGTGACACACGGCGGGCCTAGTGACGGTATGTCGTGACTATGACGGACCGTCATGGGGTCCGTTGTGTCTTACTTACAATATGTATATATGGAGAACCCTGAAGGAGAGTCTCTGACAAGTATGACGATTTGTGCAGGATAGACCGTCACAGGTACGACGGTCCATCGTAGGTGTCCGTCAGAGGACACTTGAAAAAAAAATGGAGACCCTTACGAAAGTGGTCTCTGACCGTCATAACGGTCATGCAGGACGGACCATCGTGGGTATGACGGTCCGTCGTACTCGTCCATTTATGGACACATTGAGAAATGGAGAGAGACCCTGTGAAACGGGGTCTCTGACAACCATAACGGTTGTGCAGGACGAACCGTCGTAAAGACGACGTCCGTCACATGTGTCCGTTGAAGAACACTTAGAAAAAGTGAGAGACCCACAGGAAGAGGGACTCTGACAACCCGAACAGTTGTGCAGGATTAACCGTTGTGGGTATGACGGTCCGTCACATGTGTCTGTTGAAGGACACTTAGAAAAAGTGAGAGACCCTCAGGAATAGGGTCTCTGACAACCAGAACGGTTGTGCAGGACGGACTGTCGTAAAGACGACGGTCCGTCGCATATGTCTGTTGGAGGATACTTAGAAAAAAATGGACATTGAGGTGTTAGGGCTTTTGGAATGGATCCTACGACGGTCCGTCGTGGGTATGACGGTCTGTCATCAGGGTCTCGTTCTGTAGATCAGTAACAGAATTGGGGGTACCCCATGCATCTGCGATGAACCCTAATAAAACTTGTAGTGTTTTGGACCTACATTTGTCTAACCCAACTACCTAGGAAACTAGTAATGCAAAAGCAACTATTTCTAGGGTTGTAAACACGACAATTTCGAACATTTTAACCTAGGTTAGACAGAATATTATATAAAAGAAACGAATGTATGACGAAGAACTAAACTAATACTAATTAATAAACAAAAATGCAAAATAAATGAGTAGAAATTAGAGAAACATACCTTAGAATTGGAGAAAAACAAGATGGACAAGTACTCGGTGACCAGGAAGACACCCACAACAGCAACTCCGACTTGTAGATTATAACTTTTAGGGCTTTGGAGAATTTTTTTTTTTTGGGGGTGGGGGGGGGGCAATGATGGGTTGACAGAGGGAGAGATTGTGGAAGTTGAAAAGAGAGGGCAATGGGAGGAGTAATGAAGGAATGGGGGTGAAATGAGGGGTTGGGGAGTTAAATGGTGACATTATATAATAAACTCCAACCGGGTCGGGTCGGGTACGCTTCATTAATTATGCAACGATTCCCCGACGACGGTCCGTCGAAGTTGTGATGACCCATCGTTGGTTCTGTCGTGTGTTCCATAGTTTGAAAATAACAGAAAGACGTACCTGGTAGGACGGAGGCATACAACGGTCCGTCGCAGGCAAAATGGTCCGTCGATGTATCCGTCAGTGACTGCTGCAAAGTAATTTTCTGCAGAATTTCCTGGTGATGTGCCTGCATATTTAAAACCCCATTAGTAGAAAAATGCTACCATTACAAAAAAGACTATAATTATTGGGTTGCCTTCCAAAAAGCGCCTGATTTAATGTCGTGGCACAACTGGGATACTTGATTACTCAGACTTCATCATGATGGTATGCCTCGATCACTTCATTCGCCTATTCAGCATGCCCGAAATATATTTTTATGCGTTGTTCATTCAACTTGAACCGCACACCCTCCTTAGTTTCCAACTCAACTGCTCGATGAGGGAATAGTTTGGTAACCAAGTATGGACCAGTCCATTTGGACTTGAGCTTGCCCTGAAACAAGCGCAACCTGAAATTGAATAAAAGCACCAAATCCACAACCATAAACTCTCATTTTTTTAATTTTGTTGTCATGGTACTTCTTCATCTTTTCTTTGTATAGGGTTGAGCTTCCATAGGATTTCAGGTGAAATTCATCTAGTTCATTCAACCCATTTAACCGTTGTTCTGCAGCTTCACTCCAATCCATTTTCAACTTCTTCATGGCCCCCATGGATTTATCCTCTAACTCAACCGGAAGATGACAAGCTTTCCCATATACAAGTTGGTATGGAGACATACCTATGGGAGTCTTATATGTTGTTCGGTAGGCCCAAAGAGCATCATCAAGCCTCCCTGACCAATCCGTTCTACTAGCGTTCACTGTTTTTTCCAATATCTGTTTGATATCCCGATTTGAAACTTCAACTTGCCCACTAGTTTGAGGGTGGTAAGGAGTGGCCACAGTATGGCGAACCCCATATTTCTCCAATAACCCCTTGAACAATGTGTTGCAGAAGTGGGATCCCCCATCACTAATAATTGCCCTTGGGGTGCCAAAACGAGAGAATATATTCTTTTTCAAGAATGCAGTGACACTCTTCCCTTCATTGTTTGCGAGGGCGATGGCTTCGACCCTTTTAGATACATAATCAACCGCTACTAGAATGTACTTCATTCCATGAGAACTCACAAAAGGGCCCATAAAATCAATACCCCAAACATCAAATAACTCAATCACAAGAATGGGGTTTAGAGGAGCTCTTGCTTTCTTGAAATGCCGCCATCTCGTTGGCATATGTCACATGCTTTTGCAAATTCATGAGCATCTTGATGAAGAGTTGGCCAATAGTAACCACATTGTAATATCTTATGAGCGGTTCGGATACCGATGTGATGTCCACCAACGGGTGAGGAATGGCATGCCTCCAGTACACTCAACATCTCATATTCTTGCACACAACACCGAATAAGACCATCGGCACAACTCCTATATAAGTATGGTTCATCCCAAAAGAACTTCTTCACATAGTACACGAATTTTTTTATTTGATGAAAGGACACGTCGAATGGAACAATATTACTAGCCAGATAGTTCACAAAATCTGCAAACCATGGGATCAAGTCTTGTGAAGCAGCCAATACATGCTCATCGGGGAAAGTATCATCAATGTCAGTCTTATCCCCTAACTCTCTCATAGTTTCATCCTCTAGACGAGATAAGTGATCAGCAAATTGATTTTCTGTTCCTTTTTTATCCATCACTTCAAAGTCAAATTCTTGTAGCAGTAATACCAACCGAATCAGCCTAGGTTTCGCATCCTTCTTTGCCATCAAATATCTCAATGCTGAGTGGTCAGTATCCACTATAACTCTAGTACCTATCAAATAGTTGCGAAATTTCTCAAAAGCAAAGGCTACTGCTAGGAGTTCTTGCTCGGTTACTGTGTAGTTCTTCTGAGCTTCATTTAGGGCTTTACTAGCATAGTAAATGGGGTGAAGGATTTTGTTTTTTCTCTGTCCCAATACTACACCAAGAGCCACCCCACTAGCATCGCACATCACTTCAAATAGACTGTTCCAATCTGGAGAAATAATGATAGGTGCATACACCAATTTTTCTTTTAACTCACTGAATGCTTTAAGACAAGATTCATCAAAACAAAATTTACAATCTTTCTCCAGCAGTTTGCACCATGGATGTGCAATCTTTGAAAAGTCTTTGATGAATCTCCGGTAAAAACTTGCATGCCCAAGAAAGCTTCTCACACCTTTCACAGAAATCGGTGGGGGAAGTCTCTCTATTACCTCGACTTTAGCTCAATCAACCTTTATGCCCTTTTCTGAAATGCGATGACCCAAAACAATACCCTCTTTCACCAATAAATAACACTTTTCCCAATTTAGTACTAAATTGCAGTCTTTACATCTCTTATGGACCTCAGATAAATTGGTCAAACACCGCTCGAATGAATCACCAACCACAGAAAAATCTTCCATAAAAACTTCTATAGTATCCTCCACCATGTCAAAAAATATCGACATCATACATCTCTGAAATGTGGCGGGTGCATTGCACAACCCAAACGGCAATCTTTTGAACGCAAAGGTCCCATATGGACAAGTAAAAGTGGTTTTCTCTTGATCTTCTGGTGCAATAGAAATCTTATTATACCCCAAATATCCATCAAGAATACAATACCACCCTTTTCCGGCAAGTCTATCCAACATCTGATCCATGAAGCGCATAGGAAAGTGGTCTTTTTAAGTCCTTGAATTTAGTTTGCGGTAATCCATACACACCCTCCATCTAGTAACTGAGCTCATTGGAACAAGTTCATTTTTTTCGTTGGGGACCATAGTCATTCCCCCTTTCTTAGGTACACACTGAACCGGGCATACCCAACTACTATCGGAGATTGGATAGATTACTCCGGCATCCAACCACTTAATGATTTCCTTCTTCATGACCTCTTGCATAGGAGGATTTAAGCGTGTCTGGTGCTCAATACTTCGCTTATGATCATGAATGAGTTGGATTTTATGAGAGCCAATACCAGGAGGGATCCCAATAATGTCCGCAATAGTCCACTCAATAGCTCTTTTGAACCTTTTTTACACCTTCACCAAACTCTGAACTTGTTGTTACTTCAGGTCTGATGCAATGATTACCGGTAAAGTGTCACCATTTCCTAAGAATTCATACCGGCAAAGTGTCACCATTTCCTAAGAATTCATACCTGAGATGAGGTGGGAGAGCTTTTAGTTCTAATTTTGGAGCTTCTCTATAGATAGTTTCGTGGGTGGGGACTCGTGATTCTTCATATCTAGCACATATATGTTTGGTTTAAATCAAAAATCACCTCGGTCAAGAGCTTCAACAAATGACTCATACTCTTCAATGCAATCGCTATCAAAATTCATTATCACTGCCGCTAATGCTTTTACACCTAGACGTTCTTCTATTTGTGTCTCAGATGTCTCACCCATGTTGTAGGATATAGCCGATACCGGTTGGAGCTCACCATTCTGCCTCATGGACCTACAAATGTTAAAGGTCATTTCCTCATTGTTCAATTGAAATTTCATTTGCCCCTTTTCCATGACTACTAAGGCTCTTCCCGTGGCAAAAAATGGCCTCCCAAGAATAATGGGCACTTCAAAATCGACTTCACAATCAAGAATAAAAAAATCTGTTCGAATTGGATCACCCAAACCCAACTTCTTATAAATCGAGAGGGGCATGATATTTATGCTTGCCCCCAAATCACATAATGCTTTCGCAAAATGTAATAGCCCGATTGTACAAGGAATAGCGAACGCATCCGGATCTTCTTTCTTTTGGAACAGAGATCTTGTAGCAATAGCACTACAATGCTGCATTCTATCATCATCCTCAAAAGTGACCGATCTTTTCTTTGTGACCAGATCTTTCATAAACTTGGCGTAACCGGGTATTTGCTCTAAAGCTTCTACCAAAGGGACATTGATAGAAAGTTGCTTCAACATTGTTATAAAACGCTGATATTTACCATCCTCGGTCTTTTTCAATAATCTTTGAGGAAATGGGGGTGGTGGCCTAGGCATCGGGGTTACCTTTTTAGGCACTTTAACATCTTTTACAGTTTTATCCTCTGATTCACCATCAACATCTACCACTTTATCAGTATCTTTTGTCACCTTTTTCTCATTAGACGGCATAGGTGGGTCAATGGTTTGCTCGCCACCGCGAGTAGTAATTTCCATACAATGTCCATCATTTTTAGGATTTGGGACAGTGTTGCTAGGAAGAGTGCCCGATTGCCGTGTGTCCACAGTAGCAGATAATTGGACCAATTGTAACTCAAGTTGCTTAATCGATATTGCATGTGTATCAACTTTTTGCCGAATACCCGCTAAATCATTCCACAACTCTTTATTGTGCTCATCATTAGCATCGAACCTCCTCATCATTTTGTGCAACATATCCTTAACTCGCGACATACTACCTCCAATCTCCCTAGGATTAATTTCACGATTTTGAGAGGAACATAGGGTCCATTCCTGTTGTTTCTATTACCATAGTTACCCCTGTTGAAGTTGTTGTCACGTTTTTAGTTTCCATCTCGGACATAATGACCCTCACGATTGTAGTTACCATAATTCCGGCCTTGGTTCCCTTGACCTTGGCGCCAATTCTCCTGATTAGATCCTTGGGAACTTGGTTAGAAATCACCCATCTGTGCATTTACTGCATAGGAATCCTCCTCATAATAGCACTCATCGTTTTGTGGCAGTGGTTTAGACAAGTAGTTGACTGCATTTATCTTTTCTACACCCCCTGTGATATGTTTTAGTACCAACCCAAGCTCGGTTCTCATCTGAGCCATTTCTTCGCGAATCTCATCTGTGGTTGGGTTGTGAGTGGATTGCACTGCAAAGGTGTTTCTCCCTGTATCAGACTTCCTAGTACTCCAAGCTTAATTATTCCGGGAGATTTTCTCTAATTTTTCAGCAATCTCAGCATAAGGGCATTACCCATAAGATCCACCTGCTATAGTGTCCAACACCGCTTTATTATTATCATCCTGTCCCCGATAGAAGTATTCCTTCAGTGACTCATCATCTATATGGTGATTTGAAATACTTATCAAGAATGAGGTGAATCTATCCCAAGAACTACTAAGTGACTCTCCTGGTAGTGCCACAAAGTTGTTCACTCTGTCTTTGTGGATTAGTTTCTTGGAGACCGGATAGTAGCGTGCTAAGAAAACATCCCTTAGTTGGTTCCAAGTGAAGATTGAGTTGTATGGGAGCTAAGTGAACCATATAGCAGCCTCTCCTGTCAGTGAGAGCGGAAACACTCTGAGCCCTATTACATCTAAATCCAAATCAGGCCTTTCTACACAACTTTTACACACTGCCCTCACCTTAGCTATATGGGCATGTGGATCCTCAGAAGGTAGCCCTGAAACAAACCTATGGAAGTGAGCATTTGAATCAGGCTACTAGTTACCAAAAAAGTATGGCCTTTGGGTAGAGGAGGCAAAACCAGTGGTCTATCAGAGTCTGCTATCTTATCATAGCCTCTGTAGTATGCTTAGGGCCGTGGAGCGGTATTTTGTCCCTTTTGTAGGTGTTAACCCTGAGCATCAGGTAACAACTTACCATGAACATCAACCGGAACTGGGATGTTCTAGTTTGGATCATCATCATTTATTCCCAAGTTTCTATTCATATTGCCTAGTGTACGCTCTAATTCGTGATCGTAGGGAAACAAGGGTTCTCTTCCTCTCCGTGTATTTGGCATACAAGGAGGATAGTTTTGAAAAAAATCAAAAAAAAATAAAACAAAGTAAAATCAATAAAATATCAACTAAACAATAGTAATACGTTCAAGTTAATCTAAAAGCTATAATCCCTGGTAACGGCGCCATAATTTGATACACTCAAACCTAATTCTCGATTAAGAAGTAAGCAGTCGTGTCAAGTAAATAAACCAACTAGTGAGGTTGGGATCGTTCCCACGAGGAAAATAGTCTAAGCTTAACTTCAATCTATTATTACTTTTGTTTAGTCAATTACTTCCTTGGAAAGTAAAAACAAATAAAGTGGGGTTTCTATTTCTAAATGAATGAAAATAACTACCTAAATTGAAAGAGACAATTAAAAGCTTTGAAAGTTGGATTTTAATCAATTAATCAAAGAAACTACGGTTTACATGTTCCCCACTGGTTCATAACATGATAATTCTAACTATAACAATTCTTTCCCAGTATGTTGCATGCAAAGTGAAAAGTTATGTATTTCTAAATCCTTGGTCCGGCATCTAGAAAATCACACTCCGCACCTTGGTCCGGCTACGTGTGTTGCAATCCTAACCCTTATCTTTACCTCATATTAATTATCGTATTCGATATTTGACTAAGTTATTACCTCGTACCAATCAATACTAGACTATTAGATAGTATACACTAAATCTATGTTGATAATTCTTTTCCTATTATCTACCTCCTTGGTTCGGAAAGTAGCATTAAGGCGAGTTCTAACGTTGTCCATCCGTTAAAAAGACTTCTAAGCAAAAGAATTAGTAATACATGCAAGACACTAGTCTAGAATTGTTATTTTAGTTAGGTTTTATTTCATTATTTTCCTATGGTTCCCACAACCCTAGTTATAGAGTATCGTTACTCATAGTCATAATCACAATATTCAAATATATTAAATAAGAATTCCTGTACTTACTTCAATGAGAAAGAGTAAAATCCGAAAGTTTGCTTGATTAATCAACAATAATCACTTGCAAGAATCTAAAAGTAATCAATAATCTCACAAAAAAAGTCTAATGATAATCCCAAAATCTAACACTAATACACAAAGTCTAATAATGATCAAGACTCTAACCTCAAAAATGAGGTTTTTCGAACTATTTATAGAAAATAAAAACCTGATTAAACAAGGACTCTATTTGCTGGAAATCTGTCAAAACGCGGCTGGGTCGACGGAAATCACGACGGATCGTCGTGGTCACGACGGACCGTCATGGACTCCGTCGTCCCATACTTATGCAATTTCTTCTGCTGCACTCTTCATTACCCTCGAAGGCAAGTATGACGGACCGTCATAGGCACAACGGTTCGTCGAGGGTCTTCGTTTCAAAGAACTTGAACTTTTGGAATATGGGTACTGGGACTACTTCTATGAACTTAATGACGAACCTGCAGGACGTACCGTCATAGACACGACGGACCGTCATGAACTCCGTAGCCCCACACTTGGTCAGACTTCCCCATCTTCCTCTAGTAGCTGCACTACGCTGCCACCTACAGACCGTCAAAAGCACGACAGACCGTCATAAGCTCCGTAGGTGGTCTCTTATGTATTTCTTCGCTCAAAATCTCCACATTCATCTTTGGACACATTTCCTTCAAAATAAAGAGAAACTTATATAAAAATTAGCACAAAAAGGATTTTGAACACACTAAACTTAAGGAAAAAATATTAATAATACCGTGAAACCACGGTACATCAAGGGCATAGCCTGTACACTAAAACAATATGCCACATGTAGGCCTACAACAATAGTCTGAAAATAAGGAAACAACAAGTGTCTTTATACAATAAATATCATAGGTAGAGTAGAATAATGGCAACATCGTCGAAGTTGAGGACTTATTAATAACTTGGGAGTAGAATAATGGCAACATCATCGAATGTGAGGACTCAACAATAACTTGGGAACAGTTCCATGTATTTGTTCAAAATGTACTTCTACACTTTAATGGAAAGAACATGAATTATTGTATAAATATAAAAAAAATGGGTATGTACAAACTACATATACTGAGTATTGAAATATATACAAGCAAAACAATTGAATCATTCTAAATGGGACATTTTGTTCAAAATCATGCTAAGTCACATTGAAAATCTTTTATGCACATAAAGATCATATACAAGTCAATGATCATAACATCTCTTAAGACAAGTTTATAATGAACACAAGAACAACATCATAATAAATTCAAATCAACATGAATAGCTTGAAAATAAAGTGATAACAACAATTCATGAACTATAGTTCATAACATCAAAGCTTACAAGACCCTTACTCACAATCCCATCCAAAGCCTACAAGTGCAATGCTAATGTGAAGACCCATAACCCTACATAATGAAGTAAACTAGGCAAGTGGTCATAAGCAATGTATACATCTCATATAATTTCATACCATGCATATTCATCATCATTTATAGCAACATAGACCAATATTATCTTCATCACATAAATACAACATCATTTAAGGTCAACAATATATAATGTCAACATATGCATTTCATTAATAACACAAATACATAAGAACATCCTCCTAGGACTCCCCTCAAGATCCAATTGTTCAATATATAGGTAAAATTCCATAACCTTAACCACACTAAGTAGAACCACTTAATTCACCCAAGTTAGTGTTCAATTTATTACTTTAATTCAATCATTTTACTTTCGCGAATAATAACATTAACGGACAACAAACCGTGTGATCTCAACTTGGAATTCGTTGTCGTGAAACTCTACATGGAGAGAAGATTATCTACTTTCCAAGGTAGAACCAACACATGGACATAGCACTCTAGGTGTATCTACTAGCCAGTGTTCCTATTGGGCAACATAGTAAAGGAATTAGGATATATATTGGAAATTCTCTTTATGCGCAATTGCATTATGACCTCCATCTCATGAATACCATTGTGAACTTTTCTGCCTCATTGGGAAGGGTTACCTCTAATATCTAGTTTGCTCAGTGATATGCTAAATTCTCTTTATGCAAAATATCATTAAGACTTTCTTAATCATTAAATTTTAAAATAGGCCATAAGATAACATCCTCTTGTGTAGTCATGTCAATAACTTATTAGGTATTGAATGATAAATCCCTTTCATTACAAACCATCATTATTAATATCAACACATCATAGTCACTTCATAATAAGGCACACAAGAGAAACACATCACTCCTTGCGTTATCATTGTTAGGATCGAATCCACACACATACTTGATGAATAAAGAACACAAGAACTTTAGACAGAAAGAGATGAGAAATCTAGAGAGAAAGAGAGAAACAATTATTTCATGGTAATACCACGTGAGTAAACTTCAACACCGATGGGGTATGTATATTAATAAATCAGAGTAATATTTGTTACAGAGAATAAATGGAGAATATATAATTCAAGATCCACAATCTAACAATTCTCCCACTTGGATACTAATTCAGTCATCCAAAAAAATACATTCTCAAAACAACTCTCTTCATCGTCAACATCTTTACCGCACCACAACATCTTTAGCAGCAACTACAGAAGACCAACCGAGGTTTTGCATAACCCCAGTTTCCCAACATCAACACATTTCATCAACATGTCTACTGGGTTCTTTGCACCCTCTATCTTCTCCAAGCACGTATCACAATCCTCCACAACCCAGCGAGTGAAATGGTATCGCCTTCTGATGTGCTATGTCTTCGAATGATAGACTGGATTTTTAACCAACTGTATAGCACTCTGGCTATCTAAGTAAAGAATCTTCTCTCTCTGCTTATTGCCTAATTCTTCCAGATAATCTGCCAGCTATATCATGTCTTTCCTAGCTTCAGCTATTGCCACATACTCAGCCTTAGTAGATGAAAGAGAAACACACTTCTGAAGCCTGGATATCCAACTCACTTTTGTTCCACCAATGGTGTATATGTACCTGAATGTACTCTTTCTTGAGTCCACGTCCCCACCAAGATTAGCATCCTCAAAACCCTGTAGAGTCATCTTGCCTTTGCCTAAACAAAGTAAAATATTGGATGTACCTCTGAGATATCCCAGATGCAACTTCAAAGCATCCCAATGCTCTTTCCTAAGGTTTGCCATGTACCTGCTAACAACTCCCACTGCATGTGCTATATCAGGTATAGTGAAGACCATAGCATATATCAAACTCCCAACTGGTGAAGAAAATGGAACAAGTGCCATATGATCACACTCCTCGGCAGTCTTGGATGACTGCTCCTTTTACAATTTAAAGTGATTTGCTAATGGAGTAGTCCTGGGTTTAGCATCATTAACCCTGAATATGCTCAGCACCTTCTCAATGTACAACTCCTGAGATAGATTTAAAGTGCCAGCAGATCTATCCCGAGAAATCTTCATCCCCAAAATGTGCTTTGCTGGACCCAAATCTTTCCCCTCAAACGCTGCAGACAACCTTCTCTTTAGATTGTTAATCTCCGTGATACTAGATCCTGCAATCAACATATCATCCACATACAAGAGTAGAAAGACATATGAATCAGTGTATTTGTTGCAGTAACAACAAGGATCCTTTTCAGCTTTGCAGAATCCACTCTTGGTCATGAAGAAGTCAAACTTCTTGTACCACTATCTTGGTGCTTGCTTTAGTCCATACAAGCTCATGGTGAGCTTGAACACTATGTGTTCGTTGCTTGGAACCACAAATCCTACCGGTTGTTGCATATAGATCTCTTTTTCCAGATCTCCGTATAAAAATGCTGTTTTTACATCCATTTGCTCTAGACGCAAATTCTTTGATGCAACAATACTCAACAGAATTCGAATAGAGGTTAACTTTATAGCAGGATAAAATATTTCAACATAATCAATAACTTTCCTTTGTGAATACCCCTTAACCACGAAACGATTCTTGAACCTTCTTTTGCCATCTGGTTCAGTCTTGATTCTGAACACCTACTTGTTCAGCAAAGCTTTCTTCCCTGCAGGAAACTCAGTCAAAACCCATGTGTCGTTCTTCTTAAGTGACCTCATCTCATTATCCATGGCTTGCTCCCACTTGATCAAATCCTCCACCTGTAGGACCTCATCTAACGACTCTGGTTCCCCCTCATCAGTCAGCAATAGATAGTGTTATGAAGGTGAATACCTATCTGGTGCCCTGATGGTTCTTGATAATCTCCTTGACACATGCTCAGATGTAACATGCTCCACTTAAGATTCTTTAGTAGGAGTTGGTTGAGTATCTGCTTCAAAATCTCTGGGTTACTCTTCTCCAACTCAACCTCAACTCCCACTTGCTTTGTAATTTCTAGAACCTTCCTCTCCCTGGACTTGAACAGGACAAACTAATCAAATGTCACGTCACAATGTCTCTGGATCTTTCTGTTCTTGTCATCCAATAACCTGTAACCAAACAAATCAGAACCATAGCCTATGAAGTAACACTTCACAGCCTTGGCATCATGCTTGTCTCTCTTTTCCTGATAAACATGAACATAAGCAGTGCAACCAAAAGTCCTCAAGTGTGAGTACTTGAGTTCTTTTCATGTCCACACCTCCTCTGGAATCTTGAACCCTAAAGAGACTGTTGGTCCCCTGTTGATAGTGTGTAGTTGTACTAACAACATCCGCCCAAAATCTTTTGGGTAGCCCAAAGTGTATCCTTATACTCTTTGCACGCTCATTCAATGTTCTGGTCATCCTCTCAGCATTTCCATTCTGCCTTGCCTTACCCGAAACTGTTCTGATCAATTTGATTCCCTCAGCTGCACATAATGCCTTGAAATCCGATTTGTCATACTCTCATCCATTATCAGACCTTAGGCATTTGAATTTCAATCCGGTCTGATTCTCAACTTCAGCTTTCCACTTGTTGAATGTTGCAAACACATCTGACTTATTCTTCAAGAAGTAAACCCATACCTTCCTACTTGAATCATCAATGAAGGTAATATAGAATCTAGATCCTCCAAGTGAAGATACTGGTGATGGTCCCCAAACATCTGTATGGACCATTTCCAACTGCACTTTCTTTGGATCTATAGGAGTCTTTGTGAAGCTTACTCTTTTCTGTTTGCCCATAACACAGCTCTCGCAAAGACCCATATCAACAGACTTCAGACCCTCTAATGCTTCTTTTGCAACCAGCATCTTCATTCTTAAACACTCATGTGTCCAAGTCTGTTGTGCCACATACATGAACCGGAAGCACCTTCTGCAACAGCGGCCAAGTTAATACACCATGTAGTGGTGTACAAGGTTCCAAATTTTGTGCCACGAGATACTACCATAGCACCTATCACAATATTCCACCAACCTTTCCCAAACTCTGCTGCATATCCAGTTCTATCCAACTGACCAACATAGATCAGATTTTTCTTGATCCCAGGATTATATCTGACATCCTCCAATGTCCACCGGGTTCCCGAGGTGGTCTTTATGCAAACATCCCCCTTTCCTTCAATCTCTAAGGCTTTATTATCAGCATGATATTCCTTTCAAAAGTTTCAAGAATTGAAATTTTTAGAACAACTCCTTGCTTGGAGACGAATGGAAATATGCACTAGAATCCAAAATCCATGATTCAACCAGGTGGTTCACACGAAGGATTAGAGCATCCCCAATATCCTTTTCTGAATTTACAGAATCATTGTCATCTCCAAATTTCTGATTCTGTTTCTTCTTTGTCTTTGTACAATTCATCCGAAAGTGCCCTTTTTCTCCAAAATTCCAACAAGTCACGTTTGATTTATTCAGGGATTTTCCTCGATTCTTTGATTTTGATCAACCATGTTGATTTTGGCCTTTCGTATTACTTCTCCCCCTTCGTTCAACGCTTAGAGCACTGCCCGATGAATCTCCCACTTCTCCTTTGCAAAAACATTTGCTAAGAACAACATCACGGATTTCATCAAACTTCAATTTTGAAAAACCACGGGAACTGCTAATCGCAGCAACAACACTATCCCAAGATTCGTGCAAAGATGACAACAAAATCAATTCCTTAATTTTATCTTTGAAATTAATATCCACAGAATTGAGTTGACTCATAATCATATTGAACTCGTTTATATGATCAGAAACGGATCCATTCTCAAACGTCTGTAAATTGAACAATGTATGCATCAAATATACCTTTTTCATCACCGATGCTTTTTCATACATGTTTGACAGTGCTTTCAACAGACTGTACATAGTATTCTCCTTAACGATGTTGAACGCCACGTTTCTTGACAAAGTCAACTGGATCAACCCTAGAGTCTGGCGATCCTTGATTTTCCACTTCTCCTCCGTTATGGATTCAGGCTTCACCCCAGTCAACGGTTCGTGAAGATCTTTCTAGTACAGATAATCTTCGATCTGCATCTTCCATAAACTAAAATTGGATCCATAAAACTTCTCTATTCCAAGCTTCGAACTATCCATCTTCAATGATCGTGTTGAATCTCTTTAGCTTTGATAGCAGTTGTTAGGATCGAATCCACACACACACTTGTTGAATAGAAAACACAAGAACTTTAGAGAGAAAGAGATGAGAAATCTTTAGAGAGAAACTAATATTTCGTGGTAACACCCCGTGAGAAAACTTCCACGGCGATGGGGTATTTTTGGTTACAGAGAATAAATGTAGAATAAATAGTAATGCCTAAAATATAGGTCGGGGCGCTGCACCAAATTCCTCCTTCGGATGAGGTACTCCCGCCCCCATAACCCCCTGGCAACCGCACTGCGGAGGTTAAATCGCATAAAAACTTATATGTATAAATCAGGCTCCACAACCTAACAATCATATTACTATCAATATCTAACAATTCAACATACTCATAACATGTGTTCATATTCATCATATCATCATCTTCCTAGTCTATTCACATATTATACTTCAATACAAACATCACCATCAACAAATAATAACTATTGTTGAAGTACAGAACTAATGATAATAAAAGTCTCAACAAATAGCTACCAAAAGCTCCTTCAAGATCTTACCTCAATGCTACAATATTGATACATCAAACCACTCATCATCATCATCATCATCAAATAGTAGGCAATTAAATAATAACATATTAAATTCAAACATCCCTACTCATAAGTCAAATTCATAAATAGGGTTAGGGAATACAATTTATTCATGGATTCTTTTATAGAATTATGTCAAAGAATAATTTCTAAAACAATAAACAAATTAAAAATAATAACCTATCAATATAAATAAAAGGAATTCAAAATAAAATCAATTTGGAAAAAATTCACGAAATTCGATGAAAACCAAAGTTTAGGACATCTTTGATATCCAATTTTGAAGAGACTTCTTGGGAAAGAGATCCAAGGAGTGAATAGCATCCATAACATAGGGTTTGTTGAAGAATTATGTAGAAAATTTTTAGTATTGAAGCCTTTGTGAACCTTGAAGCTTGGTCTTCAATGTTGGTCTTTGGAATAGAGAGAGAAAGTAGAGGGCAGTTGTACAGAATTATGTTTGGGAATTAATGGGGTGTTTAGTTTGGTTAATGTGGTTTAAATCTTTTGTAGTCCCCAAATAACTTAATTAAAAACCCCTTAGCCCTTAATTGATTTAATAAATAACTAATCAATTATTCTAACTTAACCCAATACTCAATAGCGAACTAGAACCTAAATCGATGACTGCCCGCCCACACTCTATCAAGAAGTTCGTAGACCGTAATGGCAGTCCATGGTTTTGGTCAGAGTCTACTTTTTTTGAAACTTCTTGGGATTTGTCTATGTCCTTACCTATGACCACAATCAACGGGTCGTTGACCCATATATGGCTTGTCGCTTGGTTCGTCAACTACCACTGTCAAATAAGAGATTTTAGGGTCAAATGCATGGGTCCTCATCAAGAAACCTTAGGGTGGTCCTTGGGAAGTCATACCCAAATGTTTTGACCTAAAAATACTCTATTATATGTTCCATAACTTACAAAAAAATTTGACTTAATTAGGACTCTTAGAACCCATTGAATCACACCACGGCATAGTAGCTCACCTATAACAAATCTCTGAACATCATTGTCGTTCCTTAACGTTTTGACTCTAACACTCCCTAATTTGTTTAAACACATTAATTTTGACTTAGAACCAATATTTTAAGGCTTAGTTTATCTAGTGAGACTGTAGACTAAGTCATGGACATTAAAAGTGTTACAGATATTGCGAAGGACCACGGACAACTAAATGGTCCATAGAGCTTGACACGAGTAGTGAAGTGGCTCGTGAAAGAGACTTGATAGACATTGAGGTTTAGGTAAATTCCAAACTATCATATATTTCCAAATAAAATTATTTAGGTGGCCCATTACCAATCAAATTAAAGGTATTTGAGTCCTCTTTAAAACACAACCACGTTTTGCACATTCCGAGCAATCATTAAAAAGTTATGATTATTTTAGTGAAGACTTATCGGGTAGAGCATCTTTACATACCACTTGGCAGGTTGTGGTGCTCTAGAAGGACTTGATTAAATTTTGTCAGTTTTATTTGAGATTTTATCCCCCAAAGTCGCTAGTTGAGCACCACATACATCTAAATGGTATGTGAAGCTCCATAAGTACGGTGCAATTATAAGTGAAGAAACTTCTTGGACATAGAGTTTAGTCTAAAGTTTAAGTTACCATATCGTTCATCACAAAATGAATTAGGTGGAACATGACCTATCAAATTGAATATCTTTGTATCATGTTTTCAATGCCACAAAGTTTTCTTAATTCCAAGCTCGAAGTAAAAATTATGCCTATATTAGTGAAGCCCTTCAGGATGGGCATCTTCACAAGATGCTAGATGGGCCTTGGTCATCATGATAGCCCGTGAAGATTGTCTTGAAATTACTTTCCTAGCATTTAAATTAGAGTCGCATTGATCGTTTCCCATATTGTGTTGTACTTAAACTACGTCGTTTACTGTTTAATCTACATTATTTTGCTCTTTCTACACTTATAAACTAGGTAGAAACTATCTAAAAGCCTCATTATCATAAAATAATCTAACTTATAATGGAAAAAATAGAAAGAGTCGACCTTTTCTCACAAAAACAAGCAGTGTTTTTTGAAGTTCATCCGGAAATTCAAAATATTTCTCTATTTCTTTTTTCACCGGATTTGGGGAATTTCACTATTGGGTTCCTTTCACCCATAATGTTTCTAGAATTCACTCAGTTTTTGGATTTCTTATAAATTGTTCAAACCTAGGTTTTTCATATTTTTAATATCTATTGTGATTTTAGAATTTATATTAATCAATATATAAATAACTTGTTTCTTGGTTAATTAGTTTAGTTTCATGCATAGAACTCACAGGCCTATGTTGTGATTATTTCCCATACTTCATGAATTATACTTTCTAAGCTAATCAGACAGAAATTTATGCTTCAAAATTCGAACTTATTTTATTCATATATATGTCAATTTTCGAAATAGTATTTCATTACTTTGAGATACTCAGTATTTCTGTGCATTCAATTACCGAGTAGGACTATGTTTTAGCATACGCTTAAGTTCTAGAACTATGTGGCTGCCTAGATTTCTAAGTCCCTCTATTTGTCTCAATTTAGTGATCACACCACAATCATGCCTCTATACCCATGGAAGGGTATATTAGGTCCTCTATTTCACGGCGAGTTTACATCGAACTTAATTTTTATCTCACGTGGTTTATATCGGTTAAATAGACCTCCCTAAATTAAGATTCTTATTGAATTTAGCATTTTAAGCATTTACGTCAATATTCAATCATCTTCATGATTAGTACTTTGTCATTGTATCAAGTTTAGTTTTTCAATTGTACTTCAATATAATTTATTCTTTGTTCAGCTTATATATATATATATATATATATATATATATATATATATATTATTCAGGTTAGCATATTAATTTCTTGGAAACTAAGTATATTCAAAGTATTTACACATACTTTTGTGCTACAACGTGTTATCATGTAGGTGCAGGAATTCAACATTCTGATCATTATTAGTTCGACTCCTAGTCCAAATTAGTAGTGTTAATCTACATGACCTAGTATTTTACTGATTTTAACTTTACGCCTAAGTGTGAAACAGATTGCCTTGCATGTTCCAACAAAGCAGTAAGGACAGTAAGTGAAAGCACAATATTTTCTATGGAAACCACCATAATCAAAAGGTTTAGAAAACAATGACCTCTACCCCTACATGATTTAACTCAAACTTCGTTAAACCATTAAGCCTCAAAAGAAATAGTGTACAAACTTTGCAACATACCCAAACATCAAGTTTGCATTTAGATTAAAACTTTTGTAATCCTAGTATAAAATTCTAATTCCTAAGCTTCAACGCAAAATTCCTAAGGATATTTATTACAACTTCAAGATAACACTCCTAGGTCAATTTATAACTCACTGAAGTAATATTATATCAAGATTCATTCACAACAAAAAACACCTAACACATATGTCACATCTGGGAATAGCCCCTAGACGTAATAGGTGTCGCCGTCCTCTTTTGTGGAGTAAGACTAGCCTCTTAACTTACATCATTACATTCATAGGTCAAAATTTAGCGAAAAATTTAAAATTGTCATTATTTCTACTCATAGGTTTACATAGACCTCTTCATACACATAATATATGTATATATATATATATATATATATATGTATGTATATGTATATATACTTCGAGTATACATAGACCATTCGTATAGGAAAATTACTTACCCTTCTACTTTTATTCCACATAGTTATAAACAGAACATAACATAGTCATAATAGTCGTCTCACATCATAACCATCTAATAATAATGTAAGAACTTGGACATAACCCATACATCAAAGAAAGAATTCCTCACATGGTATATACAATGTTTCATACTAAATGGAAAAGAAAGAAACATAGATGTCTTAAACTCAAAACAACTCCATTAGCTAGATATTGGCATTACCCTCGGAAAGTGAGGACCTACCCTACTTGGATGATCAAGAGATCCAATCCTTCTTCAAGTCTTATTCAAAAAATCACTTCAACGAGCGGAACCTAAAATTTTTGGGAAAAAGAAGAAATGGGGTTAGTACACCACTTGTACTAAGTGTGTGACCATATGCACACATACTTTAAAATCATGCTAGGAAAAGGGACATTTTAGGAAGATGCAATTTTCTTTGAAAACACTTCTGCATGTTCAATTAGACCATACCTACCAATAAGACATGATCATTAGATCCTATCTATGTTCATCACAAGAAGGATAACTTCAATTCTCGTCAAGTCAACACACATAGCATATAGTTGAATACATAGCCAAGAATCTCATCATCAAGTCATAATAGTAACAAGCATGACTAGGAGTACATTTTAACATTAGTAAAGCAAGACAATTACCATGAACCCTTATCAAGTCAACAATGCAATTACAAAGCAAAGCCCAATAAATTTACTCAATCATCTAACCCAACAAGCATCATTACTAATATTGTACATCACATATCAAAACATTTAAGAGTACATAACTCCATACTTTAAAAATATAGACCATTACACATTCTTAATTGCACCAATGAACATATAATATCAATAACGTGCAAGTTCATCATACATATAGCATCATAAGCATTGTCATACATAACAACTTCTTCCTAAGACTCTCTTCAAGGCTAACTAGTACAATGTTTATGTAGAGTCAAATACTTCTACCTAGAGTAAGCCCAACCCCTTAGGTCATCTTAGTTAGAGTTCAATCCTTTAGTTCATTTGACATTTTGGGAAGATCTTGCCCTAACCAACATACACCACATGAGCTAATATGGAATCTGGTGTCATGGAACCCTACACCGAAAGAAGAAAAACTACTTTTCAAGGTAGTACAAAATATGAACATAACAACTACGTGGATCAACTACCTAGTATTCCTATAGGGGAAACAAAGTTAAAAAACTAGTAGATATAGTTGGGACCCTCTTTACACAACATTCATTATAGTCTCCAATCTCAAGAGTACATTAGTGATCCTACCTTCCCCATGTGGGAAGGGACTCTCGTCACTCTAGTTCGCTCGGTGCTAAGCTAGAGTCCCTTTTTGAAATGTCTTTACTAATCATTATAGCTTATTTTATGTCATAGGGTCTAACCCCTGTATAAACATCATCATCATCATCTATAGCTGAATAATAATTGCTTGAATATTGTCCTTTCATTATAATTCATGTAGGTGAGGTTAGCATTTTGATATTCTCATATCATGATAAGGCACATTGGTAAGTCAATCACCATCCTTATAATATTCACATCTTAAGCCAACACCTCACAATCATATTCAAGAATTTTCAATTCAAGATCATACAATCCTATCATTCCCAATACAAGGCATAATGCAATACAACATCATGACTTAATCACAATTAACCACAATTTGAAGTAAATAATAGGGATCACAAGACTTACAAAGTCTCCTTCATAATTCATCATCAAGATCTTATCGTCAATCCTTAATTCAACCCAATTATGATATATCATCATCATAAGTCAATGACCAACATGATAACAAGGTTGAAAGAAACACTATATCACAAAGACAAGATACTTAGGTCAATTTATATCATACCTCAAAACCTAGATCAACTTCTCAAGAACTAGCATGATAGAACTACAATTAACCGTAATTAATTTATGATTAGTATAACAACATCATCTGGTAGTATTCAACCAATAACAGTGTCCATTGAATCAATACAATATAATTCTTATCAAGATCAAAACCTAGGGTTAAGGGATAAAGGTCATCTTCCACAAACTAGACCAGACCATCAGGATATCTCATAATTAGGTGGTAATACATGTTAATAAATTCATAATATAAAAAAGAAATCATAAAAATAAATTCATAACATCAAATTCAAGATTCCATTAAACCCACTTGAAAACTCAACTTTTGGAAATCAATTTGATGGAACCCTTTGAGGAAGAAAGTCTCAAAGGTTTATTAGATCTCATACCTTACAAATTGATGATATTATAGTAAAACTTGACCATTTCCTTAAAGCCTCCCCCTAGGCAGTAAGCCTATATTTCAATATTTTGAAGCTCTTTTCACATACCTCAGTCCATGCAAATTTATTACTCCTTTGGGTCAAAGTACTCAAGGGATATACAATGGATGCAAAGTAATCCAAAAACCTCCGATAGTAACCCGCTAGACTCAAGAAACTCCAAAGGTCATTTGGAGTCAATGGTCTAGGCAAATTTTTCACCGTCTCGGTTTTCCCTGGATCAACCTCAAATCCCTCACTAGAGATGATATGACCAAGAAATGCCACCAACCTCAACAAAAACTCATATTTGGTATATTTGTAGCACAATTTATTCATCTTGAGCACTTTTAACACCACCATCAAATGGTTCATATGATCACCATCATTTTTCGAATATACTAAGATGTCGTCAATGATGACATTGATGAATAAATCTAGGTAACTTTGAAACACTCTATTCATGAGATTCATAAATCTTGACGTGTCATTTGAAAGACTAAAGGACATTACTAAGAACTCATAGTGACCATACCTAGCCTTAAATGTCATTTTTTGTATATCCTCACCTCTCACCCTAAGTTCGTGATATACCAACCTCAAGTCAATCTTAGAAAAGTAGCTTGGCCATTGTAGTTGATCAACCAAGTAGTCAATCCATGGGAGAGGATACATATTCTTAATAGTGACTTTATTGAGTTGGATATGATCAATGCATATTCTAAGGGACCCATCATTCTTTTTCACAAACAAACCGGACCACCTGATGGAGAAATACTAGGTCTAATAAAAATTTCATCAAGTAAATCCTTTGGTTGAACATTCAACTCTTTCAATTCGACAAGAGCCACCGATAATGAGGAATAAAAATGGGATTTGTATCTGCTAACAAGCCGATACCAAAATAATTTTTTCATTCGGGAGGAATATCTGGAAGGTCATTAGGAAATACCTACAAAAATTCCCTTACTACGGGGACCTACTCAATGGGAGGAATTTCAGAGTCTAAATATTTGACTCATACTATATGGCATAAACATTCTTTAGAGATTATTTTGCATGCCTTCAAACAAGAGATGATACAACACCTAGGAATACAATTTCCCCCCTTCCTCTCTAAAATGGGCTCATTCTGGAAATTTAAACCTCACCACCCTCGTTCTACAATCTATAGAGGCAAAGTAAGCATGCAACAAATCCATACAAAAAATGACATCAAAATCAAGCATATCAAGTTCTACTAGCTCAACATAAGAAACTCTATTGGGAAATATTAAAGGAAAATTTCTACAAAATCATTTTTCAACAACCGACTTACCTAACAAGGTAGACACTATAAAAGGTTCATGGAAGATATCGGGCAAATTGTAAAACCTTTTGGCTACTAGAGGGGTAAAAAATGATAAAGTAGTACTGCGATCAACTAAGGCATATACATCAATAGAAAATATTTTAAACATACTGGTCACCACGTTGGGAAAAGTCTCTTGCTCACCCATAAAGAGGAGACCATAGAAGTGGTTCTTCTACAGAGCCTCATTTGAACCACTTGTTTGAACTTGACCACTACCCTTGTCTTCACCCCTCAAATTAGTACAATACTTAACTTTGTGCCCACTTTTACCACAACCAGCACAATTGTCCGTCCCTTTAAGAAAATCACCGTAGTGTTTCTTGCCAAACTTTCCACAAGTTGTCTTTTTCGGTTGATGAACTCGTACCCTTTCCATTATTAGACTTCGGTTAAGACACCCTATCATTTCTGGCCTTAGGAAACTTAGAAGGAACTTTATTAGAAACTCACTTCTAAAACCTATGCTTTTCTTGTATCTCTAGCTTTCCCTTTGAAAAACAACCATCAAAAGATCTTGCCCTCTTATCATCTCTACTCTTTATCTTATCCCTTGTCTCTTCCACTTGTTGATCATGTACCATAAAATGAGAAATGTTCATTTTGTCATGTCACATAGCCGAATGAAACTCCTTTTGCAAATAATCCGACACCCTCATCACTAAAAGGCTAATTTCATCTCTCAGATCGTACACCAAAGAAGGAGCATATTTTGACAATTTAGTGAATTTCAAGGAGTATTCATGAACACTCATACCTTTTTGGCGAAGGTTGATGAACTCCACCACTTCAGATTTTCTCTTCTGCCTAGGAAAGAACCAATCAAGAAAAGCCTTCTTGAACACTTCACATGTCACTGGTCCATCCCTTAATGGCTTGTGCCCTCTATTTGACATACAAAGCCCGAGACACATCCTCTAGTTCATAATTATCTAACTCGTCCTTCTCACTAGTCAACAACTCCATAGAATACAATATCTTTTAGAGTTTGTCAGTGAACTCTAGGGGGTATTTTTCAACCTTGGACCCATAGAAAGTAGGGGGATTCATCCTAGTTAAATCACTTCGACAGGGGGCCATGGTAGCAACTTGTTGTTGTGCTCGTGGTATAACCTACTTATTAGCTTGGTCCGTCATGGCTTGGGCTTGAGTAGAGGTGGCTTGTGCTTGGGTAGTAACCGCTTGGGCCATTAGAAAGAGAGCGGCCCTTATGTTCTCATCTGTCATAGAAGCAGGATTCACCAAGACTTTTTCATCATTAACATCTTCCTCAATAGGAAGAACTTGATCACCACTGGGAGGAACTCCCGCATTGGCAATCTCCTCTTTAAATATTCGTTTCGCATTCCTTAAAGTATTTGTTTCCTATAATGACGATAAGAGGATTAGATGCAAAATCACATTGAGTAACACTCCAAACTCACGATATTGGACTTCTAAGAAAGTGAGAGTTTTCTAAGCATCTCATAGATTCCTATTTATAAGTGTGGCACACTTCACAATTATGAATACAAAACTACATAGACGTGGTTGAGAGTGACAACAACTCAAATATATTTAACCTCATGCTCTGATACCATGTTTTTCACATCTGGGAATAGCCCCTTGACGTAACTGGTAGTGTCGTCCTCTTTGATGACTAAGACTAACCTCTTATATACATCATCACATTCACAGGTTAAGTTTATAGGAAATTTTTAAACTTCTCATTAGTCTACTCAATGGTTTACATAGACCTCCACAAACACATAATATACATACATACATACATACATATATATATATATATATATATATTGAAAGTATCCATAGACCCTTCGTATATGAAGGTTACATAGTCTTCTAATTTTATAGTACATAATTATATTTAGAACATAACATAGTCATAATAGTCTTCTCATCTAATATTAATCAAATAAGAGTGTAAGAACTTTGGCATCACCCATACATCAAATTAAGAATGGCTCACATAGGATATACAATATTTCCTACTAAATTGAAAACAAACAAACATAGAAGTCTTAAACTCAAAACAACTCCATTAACTAGATAGTGACATTGGCCTTTAAAAATGAGGACCTGCACTACTTGGATAATCAAGAGATCCACGCCTTCTTCAAGTCGTATTCGAAATCACTTCAACGACAGAAACCTAAAATGTTGGGGAAAAGGAACAAATATGGTTAGTACACCACTTGTACTAAGTATGAGACATTTCATAACTATATACAATTTACTTGTAAAACACTTATGCATGTTCAACAAGACCATACCTACCAATAGGACATGTTCATTAGGTCATTGGCATGTACATCACAAGAACAACATAAAGTCTAGTCAAGACAACATGCATAGAATATAGTTGAATACATAGCGAAGAATCTCTAACATCAAGTCATAATAGTAACAAGCATGATTAAGAGTAGATTTCAACATGACTAAAGCAAGACTATTACCCATGAACCCATATCAAGTCAACAAGTGTAACGACCAAGCAAAGTCACATAACCTTACTCAATATATTAACTCAACTAGCATCATACTTCATATATCATAACATTTCAGAGTACAAAACATCATACTTTAACAATATAGACCATCACATATTCTTAAGGGACACCAATAAACATATAGTATCAACAATGTGCAAGTTTATCATGTACATGTAATATAGCATTATTAACATTTTCATACATAACCACATCCTCCTAAGAAACTCTTCAAGTCTAACTAGTGCAATGTTTAGGCATAGTCTCATACCCCTAACTAGACAAAGCTAAACCGCTTAGGTCATCTCAATTAGATTTCAATCCCTTAGTTCATTTTACCTTTTGCAAACATGTTTCCCTAACATACATAGACCACATGAGCTAATGTGGAATCCGGTGTCATGGAACTGTATAGCTAAAGAAGGCTTACTACTTGCCAAGGTAGTAAAAAAATATGAACATAGCAACTAGGTGGATCCAGTAGCTCGTATTCCTATGGGGGTAACATATTTCATGAACTAGAATATATAGTTGGGACCCTCTTTATGCAACATGCATTATAGTCTCCAATCTCAATAGTACATTAGTGATCCTACCTTCACTATGTGGGAAAGGACACTCATCACTCTAGTTCACTCGGGTCTAAGCTAGAGTCCCTTTTTGAAATCTCTTTCATCTCTTTATTAATCATCATACCTTGTTGTAGATCATAGGGTATAACCCTTGTATAAACATCAACTTCATCATAGCTCAATAAAAATTGCATGAGTCTTGTCCTTTCAATACAATTCATATAGGTGAGTTTAGCACATTGATATTCGCATATCATGATAAGGAAAATTGATAAATCATTCACCATCCTTATATCATTTAAATCATAAGCCAAGATGTCACAATCATAATTAAGACATTCCAATTCAACATCATACAATCCTATCAATCCCAATAGAAGGCATAAAAAAATACAACATCATTACTTAATCACAATTTGAAGTAAATAATAGGGATCACAAGACTTACCAAGTCTCCTTCATTATTAGTCCTCAAGGTCTTACCATCAACCCTTAATTCAACCCAATTAGGGTATATCATCATCATAATTCAATGACCCACATGATAACAATTCCAAAAGAATCACTACATGACAATTCAATAATAGATCATAGAATAAGATAAGATACTTAGGTCAATTCACAACTTAATCATAACCTAGATCAACTTCTAAAGAACTAGCATAATAGGACTACAATTAACACTAATACATTCATTATTAGTATAAAAATATCATATAGTAGTAATTCAACCAATAACAAAGTCAAATTAATCAGCACAATATAATTCAGATCATGATCATAACCTAGGGTTAAGGGGGTAAAGACCATCTTCTACAAACTACACCAAACCACTAATATAAGTCATATTCGTCGATGTGTTCAGAGACCTTCCAAAAAAGATCCTTCAAGGATTTGGATAAGTGTTTGTCGACAGATGAAATTGATGCCCCGTCGATCAACACACGTTTCGTCTACTATCTTTTGTGGGTCCACACTACCCAGGCAGTGTTTGACTCTCACATGCAAGAGTCCTCCTCAAAGACCCTTGGTTGATACTTGGGGAGTCATACCCATATGTTTCTACAATGAATCAACTTAAACACATTTGAGACTCCCTTCCACCAAATTTCATCAATTTCTGACTCCTAAAAGCTAGTAAAATAGGATAACGCATGCCAGTATATCCTTGAACTAGTTTTTGGATGTCATAGACGCTTTGGTTTCATGACTTATAATTATTAAAATTGACCTTAAAACTTTATCTAAACCTTATGACACTTATGTTAGTCTCTAGAACACGTATTGGATTTTCAAAGTGTTACAATATAAACTCTATAAAAGATGTGGTTCTTCGATGTGTTCCATCAATTCAGTTGTATCACTCGCAAACTTTATCAATCACTCTTTTTGCTCTTTAAGTGAATAAGTATTCTAGATCATTTAAGCACAAGTCTTCATAGAGTTATTGTTCACTAAGAAGTCCTTATTGACTTGAAATTTCTTGAATTAGAGTTTTACTTCATGTAAGACTCCTTTTTCGAATTCAAACTCCTAGATTCTTTGGACTTCTTTTTCAAATTAAATTCATTGATTCTTTTGTATTGTAGTCGAACTCCAACACTTCAATTTATTACTAACTTGAAGAATTCTACTTTATGTGAGACACTTTCTTCAATTAAAACTACTTGCCTCATTAGACTCCTTCTTAAAAGCAAATTCATGATTCTTTCTGTTCAATCAATCAGATATTTATTTCCTTGAATTTCTCACGAAATTAACATTAACCATTCCTTTATTTTTTAACTCTTGTCTTCATTCATTTTAGAATCTTTCTCGTATTAAAGTGCTCATGATAGTGCACCTTTGGCCCACGTTGACTGACATATTTCTTCTTTCTCTGTCAATTATAAAAACTGCGTAAATCCTAACAAGTAGTTTCAGTGGTGAGTCATCATACTTTGAGAAAAATAGTCATGTTTTACTTTTCAGTATTTATTTAAGTTTTGAGCCTTTTTAGTGTTAGCTTCGGGCATGTCCTCACAACTCAATTAAATTAGAGGCCTTTCAGACATAGTAATTGATTCATCTTCAGTTGTTAAGTTTTTTTCTATTCATCACAAAAATCATATTAAATATTGTAAGAGGTAAAAGTTTGTGCAAGCACGGGTACAATCTTGTAGAAGTATACTATATGTTCATCGAGATAATCATAAATGTTTTAGATGGTAGTATAACATTGCTCTACTATATAGAAGAAACATTCATTTTCTTCTTGGTAGATTTACATGGACAAACACTTTAGCTTGTGTTTATGTTTTATAGTTCGTACGTAAAATATTTAAATCTTAGAAAAAAAATGAAATTTTGTATTTGCAGACAAAAAAAATTATTTGCTAATGTTGTAGCAAAGTGCTATATATAGTATCGAGTGTCAAGGATTATCCTATCCTAACTAATTCAAAATCAGAAGTATAGCTTAGCAACATTGTTACAAAATCTTTATAGTTGTGCAATACTATATATGGGAAGTTGAGCTTATTAGTAGACATTTTATTTTTTAATCACCATAGTTAGTTAGTATTCTTCATATATTAATATCATGTAAAGTTTGAGCAATATACTGTTGCAGAAGCATTCTCTTCTAAAACTCTTTAATGTATCAGTGATCCAAATTTCTTCAATTAATCTACATTTTTTCACCCATGGCATCCTCTAGCAAAAATAATATTACTCACTTTTCAAAAAAACCCTTGATTTCCATTTAAAACTTTCATATTCCTTTAAATGTTAATTCTCAAAACTACCCATTTGGAGAACCGAAATTATTTATTAAATTCGTAGTCACAATCTTATGGGTTGTTTCATTGGTGCAATTACGTCACCCCAGAGTGCCATTGAAAAAGATGGTCAACAAGCTTCTAGTCCGGAATTTTAATCTTGAGAATGCCAAGATAATTTATTTTTGGCAGCCATTATTCCTTTTATATCTTTTTTGGTAATGAATACCTTCACAGATTCCAAAACATCATCGAAGGCATGGACAAAAATACAAATAGCGTTTTCAAGAAAATCAGCTACACAGTTTTTATCTTTGCGCCATAAGATGTCTAGAGGAAAAAGACATCCAGTTGTTGAATATCATCAATTGATCAAAACCATTGTTGAGGAACTCCCTTTGTGTTAAAATCACATGACTTGTAGATCTTGTGGTTGACGTTCTTCATTGTGTTGGACCTGGATTTCGAGATACTGGTGCAACTATTCATCCTAGAGTACCATCATATTATTTGATGAACTCCAAGAGAACTTATTGTCTCTTGAATTGTATTTGAAACTAGAAAAATGAAATTCTTCATTCTTGTGTTGAAGGTTAAGTCAATCTTGTCTGTGATGAGTCTAGTTGGTTTGGGGATTTTTGTTCAACTTTTAATGTCATGGCCATGAAGGAAATATTTTCTTCTTATATTCTAGATAATTTCGGGATGTTGATGATGGGCAATAATCATGAGTCTTTTGTTCTTGGTATTGGGACTATTAATTTGGAATGTAAAATGGTTAAACGCAAGTTCTCAATAATGTAAAGTATGCTCCGGATATTCGCTTGAATTTGATTTTTGATGCAAAACCTTGATGATGAGTGTACTTTTTATACCCGTGGTGTTGGACAGTGGAAGATTACAAGAGGTTCGATGGTTGTAATCCGTGATCACAATTTGTCTAAGTTTTATGTTTTTGAGGGTTCCATTCTCATAGTCTTTATAAATACTATGGAGAATAATACATCATAAAAATATGGTGACTTCATGATTGTTATGGCATTGAAGACTGAGTCATATAAGCCAGTAGTGGATGGAATGTTTGTCTAATAAAGATTTATTTTTTAGAGTGAAACAAGCAAAATTCAACAAACTGTTCATTGCTTAGCCGATATACAGAAACAATTTTCTTTTCAGAGTCATCCGCGTTTATGAAAGCTTGATTTAATGAAGTTGGTACATCATAATTTGTTTGGTCCTTTTAAGGTAAAGTATTATTGTAGTGCACTTTACTTTGTATCTTTTAATTGGTTATTATTCATGCAAACTCTAGGTATTATCTTTGATGTCCAAGGATCAGGTACATGATTTGTTCAAGAATTTTAAGACCTTGGTTGAGGGACATACATGGATGATACTGAAATGCATTTGTATGGATAATGGCTATGTGTATATTGGTATTTTTGATAGATATATCACACAGCAGGGTAATCGGCATCAAAACACTGCTCCGAACAGTCCTCATCCAAATAGTCTAGCGGATAGGATGAACAAAACACTAGTTGAGAGGATTAGATGTATTCTTTCAGATGCTAAGCTGTTAGATTCTTTTTGGGAAGAAGCACTTAATATTGTTGTCTATGTTATAAATTTATATCCTATTGTAACTTTGAGTAATGTTGTTCGTGACAGATTTTGTTCTTGTGAGAATGTTTCTTATGACTATATAATCATTTTGGGGTTAAAGCCTTTATGCATAGTATGAGAGATCAAAGTTGGATGTTAAAACTAGGCAATGTATCATTGCTTCTTATGGTCAAGTTTAGTATGACCATCATATTCTTGATCCAATCGAGAAGAAACTTGTTATAAGTTATAATGTTGTGTTCTTTGAAGACCAAACAATTGAAGATTTGAAGAAAGTTTATTCTCAAAACAGTGAGAAGCCTAGTTTACATTTATTCTCATACAAGATAATAAAAATCAAGTTTATATTGAAGATGGTGATCATATTTAGTATGACTAGTTTGACATTGATGCTAAAGTGCAAGATGTTGTAGTTGGTCAGGAACCAACAATTACTGGTTAGCTAGAGAGTTCTCTCCAAAAATATACAAGAGATAAAATACCTCCATGTCGTCATTCTCGTAATGAGTATGTACTCTTAACTGACGGAGGAGAACACGGGATTCTTGATGAGGTCATGGAACGTGAAGGAAAACAAATATGGTTTGATGCTATGGAGGATGAAATGAAGTCTATACATGACAATTATACCATAAATTTGGTTATCTTACCTAAATATCGAAAAGCTTTTCAAAATAGGTGCATTTCCTAGGTGAAAGATGAAGAGTGTAACTTAGTTTCATAGTACAATGCTAGAATAGTTGTGAAGGTCTTTAACAAGAAAACTGAAATTTATTTTGATGATATGGCTTCTCACGTTTTTAAGATGTCACTCATTCGTGTGGTTCTAAGCTTGGCTGTAAGTATTGACTTGGAGGTTGAACACATGGATGTTAAAATTATTTTTCTCCGTGGTAACTTTGATGAAGAAATTTTTATGGAGAATCAAGAAGGCTTTGAAGTCAAGGGAAAAGGTAATTTTGTTTTCAAGTTCAAAAAGAGTTTGTAAGGTCTAAATCAAGCTCCAAAAAAATGGTACAACAACTTTTGTTCTTTTATGAATGGGCAGTGCATAAAAAATACCTCTTCGGGCCATTATGTTTTGTTGCAAAAAATTTTGGATGGTTACTTTATTATCGTTTTTCTTTATGTTTATGACATATTCTTTCTTTTTCATCATACTTGCATGATTAAAAGGATGAAGCAAGAGTTGAAATCTTTTTCTTAGAAAGACTTGGGACTAGAGAGTCAGATTCTTCACAAACTAATTGGTCATGAAAGGGATGCAAAGAAAATATTATTGTCACAAGAGAAATACATTCAGAAAGTACTTCGTACATTTAACATGGACAAAGATAAGGATGTTAGTACACCCTTAGCTATGCACTTAAAATTGAGTACTAAACATTGTTCTTCAAGTGATGGTGAGAAGGCAGATATTTAGAAAGTCTCGTACTCTTCAGCAGTTGATAGTTTGATTTATGATATGGAATGCACAAGACCTGATATTGCTGATGATGTTGGTATTATTAGATATTTTCTTTATATTCTGAGAAATGAGAAATGGAATGTGATAAAGTTTATAATGACATATCTTTATGGCACTTACCATCTGAGTTTGTGTTTTGGGATAAGGAAACCTATGCTCTGTGGTTATATTGATTCAGACATGGCAGGTGATTTTGATACTTGGAAGTCCACTTCAGAATAATTGATTACTTTTGCAGGGCGAGTTGTGTCATGGTTATCTAGGTTGCAAAAATGTGTTAACTTATCTACATCAAAGGTTGAGCTTATTGCAGTAGTTGAAGCTTGCAAAGAGTTTATATGGGTGAAGAGATTTTAAGGGAACTTTGTTAGGATCTAGAAAGTTATGTGCTTTAATAAGATAGTCAAAGTGTTATTCATCTTGGAAGTAAAGAATTCTAAATTTCATAATCAGTCTAACACATTGATGTAAGGTATCATTTGATTCGATATGTGTTGGATTTTATGTTACATGAACTTGAGATAATTCATAACAATGATAATGGTTCTGACATGATGACAAAAGCTTTTCCAAGAGGGGAGTTTGAATATTGTTGCATGATCGTCTGGGTGGTGGTTTCCTCCGCATAGTAGGTAGGGGGAGAATTGTTAGGTTTTGGGCCTTTTATACTTCCCATGTGGATAAATGAAAAATCAAAGTTTTGGGTCTTCCTTCCCTTTTTATTTGGATAAATTTAGTTCAAATTTCACTAGCACACTTTGCCCATAAGCCTTATAATTTGGTGCATTTGTAAGACTTTCTTTTAGGTCTTATTAGAGAAGAATCACAAGCGATTGATAGAAGCAATATATAGAAAGAAGTTAGAAAATGCATATTTTCGCACAAGTTCTAGTTGTCAATTTCCAATCGTGATTCCCACTTCGTTTCTCATCCGTTTGAACTTATTTTTTGACAGCTTGTTATTTTCACTTTTTCTTTTAATTTGAATTGAGATAGGTAATTTGGAGTAATGTAGCTCCAGATATGTTCTTTTGAACCAAAGTTGCGGGTTAGTGTTTTTACTTCTTTTATTTCTCTCGATTTTGGGGCTATCTTATAGTTTCGTTGCTCGGTGTTTGGATCCTTTTCGGTGGCCATATTGGAGAAAAATTTTGTGATTCTTGTTGATTATAGTGGAGCTTTGGTCTTGTTATTTTTACTCTTCTCACCGAAGTGGTTTTCCACGTTAAACTTCGATGTCTCGTGTGTTTATTTGTTTGCTTGCTTGGTTGAGTTTTTTGTTGTCCAAACTATTTAATACAGAGGCGTAAAAAAAGTAGAAGGAGAAAGACAATACATAAAAACACAATAGTTGAAAAAGAGTAAATCCTTTTAAAATATGATTTAAATTGATAATAAATTTTCTAATGTTTATTAAATAGTAGAAATCACTAGGGATAATTTTAAAATCCCTGAAAAAACAAAAGAAATCAAATTTGTTATAAAAAAAAATATAATGTGGATGTCCACTACTCCAAAACGATAGTACATGACCTTCTCAATTATGAAGATAATCATAACCTGCATAAACTCCAACTTTATAATCATTACTCTTGTAACATTTTCCTTCCATAACCTCCCTCGTTATATTCATGTTAATCTCTTGTTTATGACTAACCTTTTGTATGCCTCTATGCTACACTATTAATTGGGGCATAAGAGTTCATATAGTTAACATTTTAAGATTTGATGAATAAGAAATGCTTTCATATTTTGTCTCCCTATTTATATTTTGTCTCCATCAAGAATAAATTGTAGGTATTTTTTTTTTATGAAGTATCCTAATAATTATTCGTGCAAGGTATACTTCATGATTTTTTGGTTGCATAGTATACTTCATATAATATATATGTACTAACAAAATTTATTTTTTATTTATTTTAAAATAGTAAGTAAATTAAAATTATCTTCATAACAATGTTGAGATAAACTCTAAAAATGTTTGAATTTATTTTAACTTGGGACTTCTATATGATTCTACCATGTTGTTCTAATTAATATTATTTTTCATTTATCTTGTATATTAAGTAAGTTCAGATTATATTTATATTTTTAGGTCATTATTTTTTTGGCAACACATATGATTTATTAAGGCATTAATTGAGGGTAAGACGGTGAATTAAAGTTTCACCGCACCAAATGAGTAACACATCGAGTTAAAGCTTGGTGCACCATGATAATAAGAAAGTTGGGTTCAAGTCCCACTAAATTACGAACAAAGGTGTCTTTATATGTTCAAGACAATGAGTTTAAGTCCTAATACACTATAGTTATAATATGATAATGACTAATATAAAATTTTATACTTTTGACTGAAAGTCATGAAATTTACCCAATTAATTTGCTTCATTCTCTTATGTGTATGTTGTAGCAGTTTATCAATTTGTCTGAAAAATGAAAAGTGGTTGAATATATGAAATGAGTATGGTGAAATGTTAATGGTCATCATTGTGGTAACTAAAAGGAAGAACGTTATGAGATTTTAAGATTTTAATTTTAATGTGAAGGTAATTTTTTCCATTTAAATTGTATGAAAGGTTATTGGACACATTGTTTCTGAAAATTGTCCTTCAAATGTTAAAAGTATTTTTTATCCATCAAAGTGTGATGAGATGTTGGGATATTATTGTTGGTGGAACCCAATTTATAAAGTTATGTAAATTCTCCTTAAAAAAATGAATACAAAGTGGTAGTATATTTTGTACATTTAACCTCTAAGAGTATGTTGTGGTGAGTCACATAATGCTGAAATATTACAATGGGTGTCCAATAAAAATTTCTGGAACATGAACAATGGTTATGGTCCATTTCTCAAAGAAAATGTGACTTGTGTTCGTATGGATAAGAACATGTTCATGTAATGTTGGGTATATGAAACATCTCACCTCTACAAAAGGTTTGAGAGATTGAAAGAAAATCTTTAGATATAAGTGGTCATTTTGGTCATATATATACTTGGAGTACTACACATACATTGTGGTATATTTTATAATAAAATATTAGAGAACAAAAAAAAAACAAACAAATCTTTTCAGTAAAGGTTGTGGTCATGAACAAAATAGCGGTCATTGTGTGGCACCACAAATTTGTCGTTGGTTATCAAGTATAAGTTTTGAATGTAATAATTTAACCATAAAAATAATAATAAGTCTCCTTAGGAGATGACCACCATAAGGATGGAGTTGTGAATATAGTGGTAGTACACAAAATTAATTGATAGTTCCGAAAGGGCTAATACTATCTGGAGGAATGAAATTGTTCATAATATTACCGTTGTAGTATTTCTCAAAAGAAACTTTTTCAGTTTCTGAAGAATTTAATATAAATATTATATTGAGACTATAATTATGAGAAGACTTAATATCTTCATATTACTAAAATCAAAGCGGGTAATAAATATTTACGTTTAAGATTATCCATTTTGTGTGTTGTTTATTGTATACCAAAATATAGGCAATGCCCATGCAAAAATAAACTAGAAGTTTACATCAATAAATATCAGTTGGCAAAATTGATTAACCATTCAAATTCAATTGTGATGAAAAAGAAATTGAAAATCACGTGCTTATATGTTGAAGAAATACAAGATTTTTCAAGAATTATATTTTGTAGCTTGCTCTCGTGATAAAATGATGATTGTACAAGCTGAGGTTGAGATTGTATCCCCTAAAATTATTTGGAACGTATAAAAAAATGAATATGAACCCGTTCACCTGCCATGTTGACCGTTTACTATTATGATTAAATAGATGCATCTATAGTATGGTCACATGTGCATTTGTATGAACTTATAAATTTATTTTTGTAAGATTGTTTGCTCGAATTATTAAATTAAGAGCAAAGTTCGAAACTATAAAGTCATGTCGATAATGCTGGTTTGTTTTGCAGAAACTGTATGCCTCCAATTATAGCTAGACCATTGATTATGAGAACAAATCTCTAAAATTAAATTTTGTTTGAGACGAGTTTATTTAACATGTATGTATCAAGCAAACAAGATTCTCCTGACACAATTAGTTCAGGATCAGGAACCAAATAATTTCAATCTAAAAATTTTGATGTGTGCACAAATGATTTTATGTCTCCAGAACGTGCAAAGATGGATCCCCAATTGAGATAGAGGGTGAATTTTAGATATTCTAACATTAGGGGGAGATATGTGTAGTAGCTGAAAATTATGTGTGGGATGAATTATCTAGATCCCCGTTAAAAAATAATGTGAACTTGAAGTTCAAGAGTTAATTCACTTGCAAAATGTTGCGAGTAATTTGCCTGATGTATTTGCTAAGCAAATTTTTTAATTAAGTTGCAAATCCTCCAATAAATAGTCATTGAAGGACAAAGTCTATGGTACACGGAAGAATGATAGACCAATTGATTCCAAATGTAAAACTTCTTAATGAAGTAGAGGAGCGAATTATCAAAATGATCATTGATAATGAGGTATGTGCTTTGAAAGAGCACTATGACATAACACTTCATAAAACCTTGGCGAAGATTCAGAACCTAAAAATGATGAAAAATGAAGAGATCTCGATAAGTTATGTCGTATTGGAATCAATATAAAAATGATCATCAACGATATATTTGATATAAAGTACCAATCAATGCTATAAATAGTTATGAGGTTTGAAATTTGAATATGTCATGTAGCATGGACAAATGAATGATTAGCCAAAAAAATGCACTATTCAAGTATATTTGCTTCACTTAGAAAAGTGATGTTTTTGAACTTATAATTTATAGATCAAAATAAATGTTTAAGGGATACAAATGAATCATTATGCGAAAGTATAACCTTAAGATATGAAGTATGGTTTGTGCCTTGAGGCATAAAGAGTTTTCGCAAAAATCCTGACATTATTAAATGGAGAGATATTCTTTAGTGGCGGATGCAATAGGACTTGTTTCAGTCTGACAATAGATGAAATACTTGAATATGCATAATGATTGATTATTATTTATAACTAGACGATGAAGGTTATATGAAAATCCTTGAAGGATTTAAAAGGTCTTTAAACAATTTCATTGAGTATGCAGCGTTTTGAGACTTCTTAACACAAAAAACAATCTTTTCCATCTCATGAAAATGATTTAAAATATCATGTATTGGTTGAATTGGTGCACTTACTGATTGTTGTTTATGCAAATGCTAGAAGATGTGTGATTTTATTTGAGGAGAAAAGACGAGCATCAATAAAATTGATCAATCTCTCATGAGTCAATTATTTTTTTATGTAGATGCAGAATATTTATTTGATCTACACAAAGCTCGATCGCAAATGAGCTATTTGCTTACATATGGAGGTATAACAGTATTTTGTCATTCTACAAACATTGGTAACCACAACTTTAAATTGTGCAGAAATAATACTGATATATGAAGTATGTTAGGATGTGTTTAGTTGGAATTATGATCTATCATATTAAGAAAATATGTGATTTTTCATCCACTATATACGACAATAATATAGCTCAATTGAAGGGTGGATATAATCAAATAATATTGAAAAAAAGTATAGTTCACCAAAAGTCTTTCAAATATGATCTTTAACAAAATGGTAAGAAAGACGTTCGAAGGTTCATTAAAATAATAATCTTGTAAGCTTATTCACGAAAGATTGCCAACATTAATATTTGGGAAGTTGTGATACAAGATTAGAATGCATTGTTTTCGATATATCAAGTGATGTTTTTCGAATCAGGGGGAGGAAGATACGTGTTGTACTCTTTTAATTAACCATGATTTTGTACCAATTGGGTTTAACTGGTAAGGTTTTTAATGAGGCAACATTCAAAGCGTATTAAACGATATGTGTTCTATTTTTCCTTCACTTGAATTTTTCCCTACATAACTTTCTCAATTATGAAGATAACCGTAACCTCCATAACCTACCACTTTATAACCATTACTCTTGTAACATTTCCCTTCCATAACATCCCTCATTTTATTCATGTTAATGACTAACCTTTTGTATTTCTCTATGCTATACTATAAATAGAGGCATACGAGTTCATATGCTAGACAATTCAAGTTTTGATGAATACTTTGATGAATAAGAAATGTTTTCTTCTCTTGTCTTCCTTAATCTATTACTTTATTTTTTATATTTCTTGTCTTATTTTACTTTAATTTTATAATTAAATTCAATTTATGTGTACTTTTATTGATCATGCATTGCTAGATTGAAGCAAAAATAGAAACATATAAACATCCCAACATGCTAAATTGTACAGAACAAAAACTATCATTATTAAATATTGTCGAAGATGCAAGATAAACCAAAAATAGAGAACAAAAAAATTATATCAACAGACCCAAGAACCAAGGAATTATTACTTAAGAGAGCACACAAACGATAAACGCAACGGATGGAAAAGATTCATACCAAGAAGAAGAGGCAGCACAAGCGACAAGACTCACGAAACATGGATGACTAAACTACATATCGTAAGATAATCATTAGAAGGAAAATTATTCTACCACACAGAAGGATGAGAGCCCTGCAAAAACATCTTAGGACACGTCTAGTTTTCCAGATGTGGACAAAACAAAAGCAAACAAAAAGACTAAAATACACTTCTAGTGAAACAAGCATGTTGATGAATAGGCCTTGCTTGTAGCCTCTTCTATATATTAGTACCATTATATGTGTCCATGTGTTACTCAGTTAGTCGATAAATTAAATTTAGAATATTAATCTATCACCAATTTTAAGAATAAACTAATTATTAAGTAATATTATTTATTTAAATACTACACATTAAATATGTATAGATAATAACTTTAATAATATAATAAAATCACTAGTAAAATTAAAGATTCAAATCAAGCGAATTAAACATCAATCATCCTGCAAAAACAAATTTAAATTCATTAAAAATTATAAACCAAAAATGAAAAAGTATAAAAAAAAAAACTAATGGTTTATAATAATTATTGTTGAGAATAGTGTTTCGGCCATGAATAAAGGCCATTATTAAAGTATTTTGTCTCTTTGTGTCGGCCAAAGATAAGGTGGCCATATGTAAAAAGTAGTGTCGGCCATAAATAAAGTAAAAGGCCATTATTATTAAAGTATTTTGTCGTTTTGTGTCGGCCAAATAATATAAGGCCAAGTGTAAAGGTATGTCGGTCATTTTCTATTGGCTAAGTTTGTAAAATTGTTGTATAAATAGAGGGCTTTCCCTCATAATAAAATCATCATCTTCTCTCCACTACAATTTTCTCTCTCTCTTCTTACGATTCCGCTTCCACCCCCCAAAATTGGTATAATGCTTAAATATTACTATATCTATATAATGCATGCACAAATCTCACTAATGGTGTTAATTCTAAATATGAAATTAATTTTATTGATTTTTTTCTCAACAACTATAAAATTAGATCCAAAGAAGAAGGAAAAATTTTTTTTCCATTGATTAGGTTTCAGTGTATTAAATAATCAAAATAGCAATATCTCGATTCCTCGGTTTTGACTTAACCATGCATAAATCACATAACATCAAACACTTCGACAAATTTTTTTGTGTAACTTTTTATATATATAAAAAAAAACAATAAGAAAGAGTAAAATATTTTATTTTCTATTACTATGCATAATGTTTTTTGACGAAACAATAGTTTTTCACCTAAAGCAAATTCTGGAAGCTTCGATTTCCCAACAGGAAATTTCCCTCGTTTCTATTGATTATTCAAATTATGATAAAAAAAATAATAATCCCCTATAACTTATATTAGTTATGTGGGCCAAGTGTTTATTTAAAAAAAATCAAATGAGTCAAACACTGGGACCATTAACTATTAAACTATATAGGTTATTTAATAAAAAAATTTATTAACTACATACTGATAGTTATTGACGAATCCAATGTTCCCATTTAAATTTTACAAAAAAATCAAATTAATCCCAGTTTTCAAAGCGATTTTGCGATTCATTACAATTAAATAAATACTTTTCCACTTCAACAAAGAAAAAGTAAGATTTATCAGTATATAACAAAGGAGAATGATTCATCTTAACAACATACATTCAAGGACAATAAGAAACCATCAAAGAGAGAGTTTCATCATTCGAATGTATATTTGCATATCTTGATTTTGGAATACTGGGAATTACTTATTGTTTTATTGATTGGTGAAAAATAGTTGAAATTTGGTGTGTTAGAAATCAGTGGTATAGGGGTGAAAATTTTATAATTTTTGGTTTGAAAGATAAAGGAAAGTAATCAAATTATTTTTGGATTGAAACTGCAACACGTAATGGTTTTTATAAGAGGGTTAAATATGCTAGTGTGCTGGAATAAAGTAGCAGGGGATAATGTTGATTCTTTTAATCTGGTTGGAGTCTGTTGTTATTGCTAATATTAGAAGTACAATTGTTGTAACTAATCAATTTGAGAAAAAATATTTGGGGTCGTGTTGATTTCATAAATGGAAAGGGGAAACTTTTTTTTGGTTTATGAGGTTGCAGCAGGTTTGTAACCAGTTCATAAATTCAATTTATATTAATTGTTTATTGTATTATAGATCTACTTTTTATGTATATTGAGTTACAAATTTAATAATTAGATCTATTTTATAGGATTATTATTGAATTTGAGATAATTGGAGATATTCAGACGTTACACTAAGCTTGAAATTTAGCAAACATGATCCTTGACATATAAGTTATATGAAGAGTAGGAGCTTGATTGAACATATGAGTGAGTTTTGGGGGTTTAGATTAGACAAAAAATTATCTAAGTATCTATGAACTCTCTTACGTACAAATATTGCATAGTTGGTAGATTAAGAATATTCCGAAGCTTTGTGAAAAGGAAAGAAAAAATCTGGAGGATTCGTAAAAAAGGTTTGACATTTAAGGTCTGTTAAAACTTTCAGACTTCATTGAAGGACGTTTTTTAATAAAATTGTAAAAATAAAATACATGATTGATAAGGGTGAAAGATGGAGGTCTTGTACGAATGATGTGACAGATATTGGTAGGAGTACCGGTGTTATAAAGGGAAAGTTTATGTAATCCAATAATTCCAAAGCATATAGGCATTAGGGGATGTATTATTCCAATGAATTCTTTTTGTGATTATAATTCTTATTAAAACCCATATATTTGTAATAGTTGAGGTTAGTAGTGTAATGCTAATGGTTGATTTGTTGAGATGCGTCATCATCCCTTTCATTAAACAAATATTTAAAACATGTATTAATATGAGATTAATTATTAGTTGGGCAGGAGGAGATCGCCCGTTTTGGGATGGTGAGATGTTAATATTATAATTCGAGCATAGAAAGACCGTCCATGCGGTAATTTTTTTTATTTTATGATACCATATTGAGATCGTCCGCACAGACACGTAGAGATCGTCTATATACATATATGGACCTTATGACTCCCCCAGGGGTCATAAAATCTCGATCTATTTTAGAGGAGTATCATGTATATACGATTGAGAGAGTACTTAGCATATAAGGCATATCATTTGATGGTGTTACATTACATCGCATCTCATTATTGCATTTAGTCTTTTGGATTAGGTGCTTTCATAGTGGTTCTACATTATGTGAAGTTTGATTATCCTTTTTGATGAAACTAATTGACTGGTAAGTATAGTGTAAACTTGCATTAGTATAGGTTTGATTTTCTTATATATAATTCGGTCTTTACTTCTTCGTTGTCAGTCTATCAGATATACTTGGTACATGTGGTTTGGTACTCATAGTACACTTCTTGAATTTTTTTGTGGTTCTGATACAATTCGTAATACGAGCATTGCTGGTGGAGATTTTTTATTCTGAAATTGAAGTATCTTGGAGATGCGGTGAGTTGTCTGGTTGTTCCGTATCCTACCCATCACTCTAACTTTTATTTGTTAAGTTGTTTTTGTATTTAGATAGGATATCCCATATGTTTATGTTTGTCACATAGATTTAGTGTTGCATCATATTTAAATGCACTTTTACTTATGACACCAATTCTAGTGTGGTATTTTTAGCTTTCCACATTTCGTATTGATAAAGAACTTTGTGTTGAGGATTTTTACTCGTTGTTTACCTTTTTACCTTATTCATTAGTTAAAATTAGTCAAATAAGTTTAGTTAGCTTATCTATTGATTTGGAACATAGGTGTCATCACGACACTTGGATTTGAATTGTAACAAATTGGTATTAGAGATTTAGGTTCATCGGTCTCACGTGTATAGGAGAACTGTTTAATAATGTCTTGGGATCGGTATGATGAAGTCCATACCTATCATGAAGAGGGTGTAGGAAATATAAGGATATTCTATTTTATAATTCACTATAGTGCACACATGGACTTAATGCAATTCTAATCTTTATATCTCATTCTTTATTTGATGGTGAGTACTCGTACAACTTCATGTGGTAATTAAGACCCTATTCATCTACCTACTTCTCGAAGAACTATCCTAGGTAGAGTCAAGGGATGAGATTGAGGTCTAGGTTGGAGTAGGGGTCGTATTGCAGCACCTGTGGAAGTAAAAGTACCAATGCCTACCTACGGCCATGAAAGGACAGTATCTCTTGAAGCAGATGATATTCATGGTGATGTACACGATCGTGTCGAGGGGGAGGGGTCGCTCCACCAAATATAATTGGAAACAAATCCGTTAAGATACCTTGGCTCGTATGTTAGGACTTCTAGAGGGGATGGCTTAGGTGGAAATTTTACCTATTAACTTTAATGACTCTCATACCCGTATTGGAGGTCACAATCCATATATGATAGTTTCTAAAGATTCTCAGACTCTCAATACTCAGCCAGCTCCGTTTAAATAATATAGAATTTCAAAGTATTGCATCGCACTTGGCGAACAGGCCTTTCGTGAACGTTGATGATCAAAAGACGTTTGGGACGTTAATACTGATGAATTCTCCAATTTATACTAGTGACTTGATGGAGGATGCATATGAATCTACAATTAGTGATCATTAGAGGGTGCATAACTTTTGATTACTGGAGTCTCATGGAGTTGATTACACAAAGTTTAAGATTACTGGTTTTGCCACACAATGATGGAAGAATTACATTAGTAGTAGGCCAGATGGATCCCTTCAATTATCATGTACTAAATATACTAAAGTATTTCTAACCAAGTTTGTTCTACAAAAAGAGAGGAGCGTAAGAGGTCCGAGATAAAGATTTAGTAGGAAGAAGGTATGTTAGTCACAGTGCATGAGGGTAAATTCCATGCACTGTCTAGACATGCTTTCATTATACTTTTCAAAGATTTTCAGACAATGAGATGGTTTTTTAAGGGGCTGATTATTCCTATTCTTCTAGGAATTTATGAGGTTTGTACATTTGGTATTCCATTCAGAAGGTGGTAGATGTTGCTAAGGAGTTAGAGATGATTTGACGTTAGGGATTTAATCAGTGTGAGGTAAATAAACCTTATTATTCACGTTATTATGGTTGTGATCTTTCTATGAATCATTGTTACATAGAGAAAGATTATCACTCTCAGTGTAGCAGACCCATTCATGTTGCTAAACCATCATTTAAAGCTAGTTACGTAGGGCATAATTTTTCTAGTTCAGAGCATATAGTACAATGTTCATCTTAAAAACATGTAGGTCGTGGAGGGCATTTTGGTCATTTATGTTCCTCTAATCTGGCTACATCTTGTGTGGGTTGTTTAGAGTGTAGTGATATGGGAAAGTTTGTGAGAGATGGCCGTAGGAAAAAACATGAGGGCTTACATCAGAGTTCTCAGGCTTTGACTTTCAGGGGTGAACAACCTCTAACTAGGAGAGGTTTAAAGAGTTATAGAGGTTGTTCTAATTAAGGTAGAGGTGGTTCTCCATATGTTCACGGAGATGGTTGTGTATGTTCACAATCGGAGGGCGGTTGTTCCCACTGTTAAGGTTTTTTCAGACAAGCTAGAGGCTAAGGTTTTAAATCTTATTATGATAGGTATTATTCTGGTTTGTCATTGATAAACTATCATTCTCTATGAACTCTTATATGTCCAGATATTTCTCTTTGAGTCTTGTTATATTATTTGAGTATCTTGATTTGTCAGTACATGTTTCTACTTCTCCTAGGAAATTCTTAGTGGTAGATCGGGTGTATAAATAATGCAAAGTGACCTTGATGGTGTATAACACTCATGCAGATTTAAAGGTCTTGGATATGGTAGATTTAGATGTGATTCTAGGTACAGATTTTTTATCTCCTTTTTACATAGTTTTAAACTGTCAAGCCAAGATAGTTACATTACATATTCCTAGAATTCCTATAGTAAGAATGGAGAGTTTGTCTTAGTCACCCTCTAAAAGGGGTGATATCATTTCTTAAGGATCATCACTTGGTAGAGAGAGGATGTTTCGCTTACTAGGCGCATATTCGAGATACTAGTGTTGAGACTCCTATGCTTGAGTCTATTACAATGGTGAGTAAATTATCAAAGGTTTTTCCGACTCATTAGAAAGATCTTCCACCTGATCGTGATATATATTTTTTATTGATGTAGTTCCAGATACTAAGCCTTTTTTTATTTCTCCTTATTCGTATGGCACTGCCTGATTGAAAAAGATCAGGGAGCAGTTGCTGGATTTGTTGAGCAAGGGTTTTAATAGACGAGCTGTCTCATTTGGGTGCTACAATAGTTTTTATGAAGAAAAAAGATGGATCTATGTGTATGTGCATTGGATATCGACAGTTGAACAAGGTTACCATCAGGAATAAGTACTTTACCTCGTATTGATATCTTTCTTGAAGATTGACCTGAGATCTAATGCCATCAGTTGAAAATTAAGGAGGAGAACATCCCTAAGAAAACTTTTCTAATACGTTATGGCCATTACGATTTTTTGGTTATGGCTTTCAGATTGTCTAATGCCCCATCAGATTTTTTATACGTGATTAATGGAGTATTTAGATAGTACTTGGATAACTTTCTTATTGTCTTCATAGATTATATATTGATATACTCCCTTTGTAGAAGGAACACGAGCATCATTTGGGAATTGTGTTTGGGAATCTAAAGGAGAGAAGCATTATGTAAATTTTTCAAAGTGTGACTTTTGGCTTTGTTTGGTAGTTTTCTTTGGACTTGTAGTATCCAATCAGAGTAATATAGAAAATCCTAAAAATATTGGGGGACCTACTTCAGTTGCTGAAATTTTGATTTTTATAGGCCTTGGATGTTATTATCGACGGTTTGTAGAGAGGTTCTCATCCATGACATCCCCATTAACTAGATTGACACTAAAAGAAGTGGCTTTCTAGAGGTCTGATGAGTGTGAGGCATGTTTTCAAAAGATCAAGACATTATTGACTACTACTTCAATTTTGACCCTACCATTGGGCGGAGAGAATTTTGTTGTATATTGTGATGCTTCTTGAATAAGTCTTGGTTGCACTTTTATGCATAAGAGAAAGGTGATATCTTATGCATCGAGTCCAGTTGAAGGTTAATGAAAAGAACTATCCAATTATCATTTTGGAGCTGGTGGGTATTATGTTTGCATTGAAAATTTGAAGGCATTATATTTATGGTGTGCATTGTGAGGTGTTCATGGATCATCATAGACTCCTGTACATATTCATTAGATGGATCTTAATTTGAGGTAGCAGAAATGGTTTTGTTGTTCAAATAATACGATATGACTATTCATATATCATCCGAGTAAGCGAATTTTGTCATGACCGGGGAGCACCCCCTCGACGTAACCGACGTCTTCATCCTCGAAAAGGACTTAGACTAGCCCTTAGCATACATCATTGCATATAATAGGTATAAAAGATGCATAAAAATGAAAACTTTACATATAAAGTTTACATAGACTTCTCTTTTATCAAAATAGTCTACATAGTTGTCTCACACAAAAACCATCTATCATAGGAGTACAAGATTTGGACATAGACCTTACATCATTACAATAAAGTCTAATAAGAGAATACAACATAGTATTACAAAATAGTAATCACAAGAATGTCTTTAGACTAATCATATAGTAAATCTAGAATAATTTCATCATCCTCGGACTCCAGTTCTCACCAAAAACTTGGGAACTATCCAAGTCTTCCTTGAAAATGACCTTGAAGCCCTTCAATGGCCCACACCTAAATTGTTGTATAAAATAGAACAGAATATGGGTTACTACAAACATATGTACTATGTATGGAAACATATGTATGTAAAACCTTTGAAAACATGCACGAAAGGACATTTTATTTACAAACATGCTAAGTTACTTTTAAAAGCTATATGCACGCACAAGAGAATATACAAGTCAATAATCACAACAATATTAAGATATGTTCATATCCATTTACTAGAGTAACATCATCATAAAGCCATATCAACATTTTATTTTCTAGAGTTCTTATTATCAAAGCATGCAAGACCCTTACTCATAATCCCAATCCAATCCTACTAGGTTAATGCTCATCTGTAACCCCATAACCCCACATAAACCAAAAGCTACTAAAGAGTCCATAATCAATGCCTTTACCTCATATAATATCATATCATGCATGGTCTTCATCATACATAACAATTTAGACCATTGTCATGTTCATCAAATGAAATATCATATAAGATAAACCTCATATTGTACAAAATATTAATACATTTCATTCATAACATAAGTGCATAATAATTTCTCCTAGGACTCCCTTCAAGGTCAATAGTGCAATGCATAGGTAAAGTCCCATCCCTTACCTACACTATGTAGAATCCCTTAAGTCACCCTATTTAGTGTCCATCCTATTAGTTTCATTCATTGATTATAAATTTGAGAATATTTTCCATAACCGACAATATATCATGTGAGCTAAACATGGAATCTGGTTTTCATGAAACTCGACACCGAAATAAGGTGCTCTACTTGCCAAAGTAGGCCCATGCATAATTGTACCATCTAGGTGGATCCACTAGCTAGTCTTCCTATGGGGGCACATATTTAAGGAACTAGGAGATTTACAAGAAACTCTTTTATGCACATTTGCATTGTAGTCTCCATATTATGAGAATAATAGTGAACCTACCTTCCTTTTTGGGAAGGGACACCTCTCACATATATTTTGCTCAGCGCTAAGCTAAAGTCCCTTTTTAAAATATCTTTAAGCCATCCTTTACATTAGTTGATTGTATAGGAATTAGGAGGATAACCCCGTGTATAATCATGGTCATAAATCTTAGGTATAGAATGATAGGTTCATTTAATCACAACCAAAACATTAGTTACATCATGTCATTATAGCCATAATAATAAGGCACACAAGAGAATCACTTTCAATCACGCATAATAATAGCCATATCATCATCTCACCTTCATAAAATTCATAACATGCTATCATATTAATCATCTCATCATCTGCCTATTCTATTCATATATTCATACTTAAATTAAACATCACTATCAAGAATAGACCAACATTATTGAAGTAATGTATGCATGGTCTTGAAAGTCTTACCGATGGTTTTAAAGAATCTCCGCCAATATATCAACCTCAATTCCACAACATTTATCTAATAATCCAATCACCATCATCATATAATAGTAAATTAAGAAATTAAAAAATCAATACAACATCCCTTATCATATATCAACTTAATTAATAGTTAGGGTTAGGAAAAATGGACATTCATTGATCTTATAGGAACATTAGGTAAAAATGTAAAATAATAGATCACACACAGACAAAGAATCATAATCCACAATTATTAATCATATAACTACCATATTAAACAATTTTGAAAGATAAACCACGAATTAGGTTGAACATCATAGTTTTGAAAAACATTAAAAACCAAACTTTGAAGGTTCTCTTGGGGAAAAGATTCCCAAAAGTGAATATCTTCCATACCTTGTAAATTCATAGATAATTGTAAAATAAATCCTTCAACTTGAAGCCCCGGTGAACCATTTTGTAATTACTAAACTAAATAATTAAAACTGTTGTTAAACCTTAATCAATTATTTAACTAATTACCTAACTATTCCTACATTGACTAACTTAAGACAATGACCTGGGGTCCCAAACGATGAGACCCTGTCGATGAACTGTTGATCTACAGACCATCCTTTTCATCCATGGTTTTGGTATGTAACATTCAAGAAAATATACTCGTCTAATGAAGAGCCTATTCAGTTTTAAGAATAGGTATTGGGGTTACATAGGCATCCCAATGCCCAATATTTAGAAATATTGGGTATATTAGAAAATATTGGATTAAAGGGTGTTAGCCAATTTTCTATATATTAACAAGCTTGTCCAAGAAATGTACTTTCAATGAAGATCCTAAGCTAAAAATCTTCATTTTCATTGCTCACAAAATAAGTACGAGGCATCCATGTGTCAATCCTAAGCACAATAGAACATGACCAATTAAAATTGTCATGTAGATTAAGAAGTGCCGAAAAACATAATGAGGATCCTTGGGACAATAAGTAAACTTTAAAAATGAAACATCAAGCATAGTTAGTTAGGAATGTTCAAGCAACACATGTGCAAGCACATGTCAAAACCGGCCAGGTGGGGGGGAGGGGAGGGAGAGGCGTGCGCAAGGGTCCACCCATGTGGGGACTAACTCTCTTACCAACTCTAGACTCTAACTAACTGACCTGACTAGCTAACAAACCTAGGACAATCAATAAATAAACTATCTAGTGCACCCGAAAACCTAAGACTTAATTGGGTTACACTAACCTAGTAACTAGTTCAATACACATCCTAGTACCTAACCTAGGATGGTCCAAAAGGGTTAGCTATGGTCCCAACGACGTAGGGGTACTTTATTAATTATACTAGGTCCCTTAATTAATTAAATTTAGCAATTAATCAATTAAGGAAAATTCACAAGCAAGGCCCAAACTCTTAGGAAAAAATTTAGATTTGACTACGTTAAATGCTTTCCTACTTTTAGTGAATCTAGGAGGGGTATTTTAGTAATTGACTAATAAATTTATTTAATTAACTTTATTATCCTAAGTTAATTAGTCAAGATCAGTTCCTAAGAATTAGACTCATGTTCAAACACTAGAAAATTCACAACTCAAAACAGTGAGCAAATGAAAGAAAAATAGAAATGTTTCTCTCGATTCTTTTAGGCTATTTGAAGGTATTCTTCAAGGTTTTCGTGCAAGGTGATCTTCGTATATTCAGTGCTACATAAGGTATGGGTTTTTTCTCATGGATTCCTTTCCCGAAGAGGCTTTTAAACCGTTTTATGGATTGAAGAATATCAAAATTAGGGTTGTTCCCAATGACATTGTTGATTGTCCATCTCCTTACTATCTGTGTTCTCGATCCTAATATTATGTAAATGTAATGTGGAACATGTTTTTGGTATGTGGTCCTAACTGATCATTATGTGAAATTTTTATGTGATTTGAATATGTTGAATGAGATCTATAGGTTAGATTCATATGATTAATGCCTAATTGTGTTCGAGAAGATGAAATTATTAAAATTCGTTTAAAAAAATAAATTTATTGTTGAAAGGGGTGAAGATTTTTATTACTATTGCTATTTTACAGTAGATATGTTTGTAAGTGTTTTGAATGTAATGTTTCCAAGAATAGATAAGAATGAGAATCAAAGCAAGTTAATGAACCTTCAATGCCAAATTAATTTATTAGCTTTGCAAAACTAAACATTGAATTGTTCATATAAGCTAATCAAATATAAAATGTTGGATGATTAACATGATGAAATTATAATAATATATACATGAAGTTAAGTGAATTAGCTAATGGTATTCTCATGACAAGTGTCTAGTGAATGTTTGGATTTTGCCAATAAATTGGCTAATAATATTCTAGATTAGCATAATATGTGAAAGTTTAGTCTATGCCAATCAATTGGCTAACAATGTTATTTCCAAAATATGATATAAAATTTGCTAATGACTAACTTATACCAAATTAAGCATGACAGATGTAACTTTGAATTAATAACCGAGGGTATGTCAGTCGTTGGGACAAGTCCCAACAAACCCTTTCCAAATGAACTATGAATATAAGTAAGTACATTGAACAAAGTAAATAATGTTCATAAAGAGCGGTATAAAGCTACAAAATTTCATCAAACAAGATAAGGCGAGTAATAACATAATTAAATGTTTAACAATTATGAAAGTGAGCACAATGAGGTGTTAAAAGAAGTGAGGCAAGTCTCACTGACACCTAGACAATTATGTTAAAGGTACCCACATATGAGGGCGTTAATAATCGTGATACAAGTCTCATTAACACCTTCATAATAATGTAAGGTTAAATTCACATTTCATCAAGAAAAGAAAGGGATGACTGGTTATCCAAAGTGTTCGGTAAACCTCATAACTAGAAGCAAGTTTCCCTAATGTTTGAGTAAACTCTAAAATATGTTAAGAAAAAAAAGTTGAGCAAAGCACCGAAACACTAGAAATGAGCTTGTGCCAGCACATGTAATCCACATGTATTTCCCCTAGTTTTCGAACGATGTTGCTAGCATAGGAACTAGATAGTGGATTCCACCTAAAAGAGTTAGGTATTATGCGGTTTCCCTTTGGCCGCTGTAACCGCCTCTTTTCGGTGTGGTGCACAAACTGGATTTCATGCTTAGCGCACATGTTGTATGTTGCTTAAATTCTCAAAGAAAGTATTCGTTTCACTTTAGCCGTGAAACACCTCTTTTCGGTATGAGGAAGTCACTGGACTTGGTTTCACTTTAGCTTGTGAACAACCCCTTTTCATGTTTAGCTCACAAGATCTGGTTTCACTTTGATCGGTAAACCACCCCTTTCGGTGTCGGGAAGACACTCGATTTCATGTTGGCTCGTAGGACCTTAATGCTAAAGATTTCATTAAGAATGTAAGAAAGAAAGAGAAGAAATAGAAGTTCAAGGTGAAATAAGAAAGTAAAGGCTTAAGAATATAAAATCATTAGTGGTTCATAAGAATAATGTTTTAACAAGTTATTGGCTTGTGCCAAATCAAGATATATGCTCCAATATCTTCATGTTATGGAAAGGATTAAATAATGGGAACAACAAAATAAAAATTATCTTATAATGACTTCGTATGTTATGTTAATAAAGGTTAGTAAAATATAATGGTTAAACAATGCCCCATTATCTCCATAATATGAAAATGATGAAATAAGTGGTCTAGACAATAAAGATTGGCTTATAAGGATTTCATGCCCAATTTATCAAGAATGGAAAGAATAACTTGTAGTAAGGGTAGTGAAACGCTCAAATTTACTTCTTAAAAAAGAAGTAAAGTGGTCGTATCAAGTAAAGAACCCAACTAATGAGATTGGTCTCGTTCCCACTTGAAAAATAGTTCAGACTTACTTTATTCTAATATTACAATTATTTCCCTAGAAAAAAAAAGACAATAAAGAGGGAGTTTTATTTCTAAATTAATGAAAATAATTAACTAAATTAAAGTAAACAACTAACAGATTCAAATCTTGGAGCTTAATCAATTAAAAAAAGTAACTAGGGTTTATGTGTTCCTCACGGGTTTCTAACTTGATAATTCTAACTATAACAATTCTTTCCTAGTATCTTGCAAGTAAAGTGATAAGTTATGTATCTGCAAATCCTTGGTCCGACATCTAGAATATTTCACTCCGCAGTTTGATCCGGCTACGTGTGTTTCTATGCTAACCCTTACCTTTACCTCATATTTAGCAACGTGTTCGATATTTGACTAAGTTATTACTTCATACCAATCGACACTAGCCTATTAGACATTGCACACTAAATCTATGTTGATAATTCTTTTCGAATTATCTACCTCCTTGATCCGGCAAGTAGCATTAAGACGAGTTCTAACGTTGGCCATCCGTTAAAAAGACTTCTAAACGAAAGCATTATCAATACATGCAAGACACCATTCTAGAAATGCTATTTTAGTTAGATTTTACAACATTATTCTTCCATGGTTCCCACAACCCTAGTTATGGAGTTTAGTTACCCATGGTCATAATCACACTATTCATATATTTAATATAAGAATTCATGCACTTACTTTAATGAGAAAGAATAAACTCCAGAAATTCATTTGATTAATCAACAAAAGAACCAACAATCGATTTAAGAAAAAGTGTAACAATTGCTGAAATTAATCCTTCAATACTTGAACAAGAGATCTAAAGATTATCCAAAAGTCTAACCCCAAAACGAGGATTTTTGAACTATTTATAATAAAAACAAAAACCTAATATAAGAAGGATTCTAATTACTGGAAATCTGTCAAGAGGAGTCTGGGTCGCCAGACCTCGTGACGGACCATCGTGTTCACGACGGGCCATCATGGCCTCCGTCACCCCATACTTCACAAATTTTTCTGTTTCTTCTTCACTACCCTCAACGAACAGGTGTGACAGACCGTTCCAAGCACAACGGTCCGTCGAGGGTCTCTGTTCAATAATACTTAAACTTCTTTCAATTTGGGTACTGGGACTACTCTCTCATTATTACGATGAACTACCAGGACATACCGTCGTGGCCATTACGGTCCGTCGTGAACTTCCGTAATCCCACACTAGGTCAGACTTCCTCATCTTTCTTCAGCAGATTCTCTCCTCCCTACGATGCCACCTATGGACTGTCACAATCTCGAGGAACCATCATAAGCTCCGTAGGTGTTGTCTTCGGCATTTCTCGCTCAAAAACTTATGTGTTCATCTTTAAACAGATTTCCTGCAAATAAGGAGAAAATTACATTAAAATCAATAGAAAAAGGCTTTTGGACACACACTAAACTTAAGGAAAAAGCATTAAAAATACCGTGAAACCATGGTAGATCAACACCCTCAACTTAAATTCATTTTTTTCCTCAAGCGACACACTATGTCTCACTACAAAATCTTTGTACAATAGTATCCATATTTTAGCTTTCGCAATCATTTGTCTATCAATCACGATCAGTCTCATCATGTTTATGCATGGTATCACTATAAGTCTTGAATTATGTGGAATCAGACAATGACATAGACTCATCACGCACTGACACCTATCCTCTTGAATTTCTCACCGAGGTACTAATATTTCCGGTATTGCAACTAGTGTCCTCACTCCAAACCAACATCCTCATTTTTCACACAATGATTTTAATTTGCGTATAAGGATTACTTTTCAACACTCACTCTCAGAAAAAATTCACAACTCATTCATACATATTGCCATAAGCTTGCCCTTATTTTCACTGCTTTATGTTTTCCATACAACACTTAAGATCACGATAGGACTTTCTTAGCATGTAACATAGGATCAGGGTTAGGTAGGGTATGTTTAGGTATACTTTAGTGACTTTTTGCTCTCCTTGACATATCGGCTAAAATTACCATTTTTATCGTTTTATTTCACCCAATTTCTAATATTCTTTCACCTTGCTATTTTCCCTTCTGTCTTCATTTCTGTAAGTGACACTTTTTTCTTTTCTTGCTTGTATTTATTATATTTTTTTATTTCACTTTTCTTTCAACTGGTTCTTGAGTCACTTTACTTTTGTACTTTTGAACCCACTTTCCCAAGCATTTCTCAAAATATCCACCCTCAACTCATGTCTTTGCCATGAGTCAAAGTACAAAATACCCAAAATTGGGTCAGGGCCATGAAAAGGTTGTTTACTGCATTAGCCACCCTCAACTTATGCTTTTGGCATTAGCTGAGGTGCACATGTCCAAGGAGAGACCAGGGCCAACACATTATTCCCAGATAAGATCAATTGGGGTGAAAAGAAAAGTCTATTTTAAGCTCAAATAATTTGGATCACAGAAGGATTAATTTTATTCATTTTTTTATGTAAGCTAAAAATTGGCTATATTTAACACGGGCCTATGATCCTTTCCTAATTGTCTATTACAACTTACTTTTAGCTGGACTAACCACACAAGTTCTATCTCTGTACAAATAGTGGACTATTCAAATTTTTCTCACACTCACTTGACATCTCATTACTCTACCAGATTATCACACACCTAGTTTGAGTATTAGACTTAGGGTTATGCAGTGGTGTATCTCTATGTCATTCTTAGAGCAACACATTGATGAATTACTATGCCTAGCCATGCATCATTTTCATTACATTAGGATATCATTTTTCTTTTATCCATCATGCTTCAAAGTTATACTATGTACACAAGATATAGACATGACGGTTCAACAATAAAAATAATTAGTCTCTGGGGGAAAAAGAACACAGGCAAGAAAACTCCAAAAGAGGATCGTCAATTGGGCTATTCTGACTTCATCCTAGCACTCACTTTCCATTTACCCCACCCCCAACAAAAAGATATGAAATTGTCCGAATGCATAAAAAAACTGAAATACAAGAGTGGTAGGTGAAGCAAACCTATGGTGCAAAGCGCCGGCGATCAGCAAGCTGGTGGGTCCGGTTCCCCAGAACCCACTAACTATATAGTCTGGACACCCTCAGTAGTGTCCTCATCAGCAACAACAATATCAGTAGTGCCTCCCGCTTTCTCCAAATCTCTGGAGCTAGATGCCCCATAAGCTGACTCTACATCCCTGATTTGACGCGCCTTCTCATCACATAGCGAGGCTCTCCTCGCAGCCTCATCTCACGATACTCCTTCTTCTTTTCTCTAGCCTCATCCTCCTCTCGACCCCTATGACTCTTGGCATGCTCTCGAGGGGGAGGTGGTTGAATAACAGAAGTTGCGAATAAAGCCGCCAACACTGTGTCCTCAGTAGGCTCTGCAGAAGGGGCCTCAGACCCAGGCACCGTAGGCTCTAGGATCATATCAATATCTGCTCGCAGACTCTCAACCGCATCCTGAAGGGTCGACACGTCCACCAGAGGAGCTGGCCGGGCTAGCACCCACAACTCAAAAGCGTCTAAATGCCAATGAACCACAGTAATCTTCCGCTCTGTGTGCTGTGCCATTTTACGCTCCATACCTCAGCAATAGACCTCTACATCCAAGGCTGGATGTGATGCAGAAGTGTGGCCATCTAAGCCTCTAGTTTCTTGACCCTAGCAAGCGGGAACAGAGCAAGGAAAGGGGATGAGCGAGAGGAGCTATGGGCATTTCTACTACCCCTGATTGACTCGACCGGGGTAGTGTTAGTGGTTGCGGAAGTAACCTACGTAGCCATTATAGCATGCGCTACAGTATCAGCCAAATTCTCACCAAGTGGAGGCACCTCTCGACGGGGACCTCAGCGTGAAGCCAACTCATTGGCCTCATCCCTGATGAGGCAGATTTCAACAGTGCCCTACGGAGTCTTGAGCTGATCAATGTGCTAGACGGGCACACCTGTGGACCTTCATAATGAAAATATCATGCATGAAAAAGTGTAAGTAGTGGTGACCTTGAAATCCCACTCGTGCATGACCGCCTATAGAAGCCAAGCAAAGTCAACCTCAAACCCGGCTATCATCGCTGCCATCAGAACTGCGCGATCCCATGTAACTATATTATCAGCAGCCATGGGGGAGAGGCAGTGGCGGATAATCAACCATAAAAACATAGCCGTGAAGGATAAGTTAGCCTACCTGATAGCTCCCTTCGGCTCCATTTGACAGTCGGCACCCTCTCCATCAATAGATATGTGCAGGGCCATCCACCTCTTGGTGGTCTCTCTTCGCGATAGCTCACGCAAAAATTTGCCATCTTTTACAATTTTCCACTGATTATCGAACTCATTGGTGAGAGGGGTCCTGCTGGAATCAACATCCTTTCCGTATAGATACCGGTGAATGGCTGGCAGGGAGATATGGTGTCGAACCAATAACCAGATGAACTTGGCCGTAAAGGTGAGGTTGGCCTTCCTAATTGACCCCCACGAGTATAACACTTGTGTGCCACCTCACCATCAATCGAAAGATATTGGGCTAACCATGTCTTTATAGACTCTCTCTACTCTGCATCCTATGAAAAATGCCACTATTGACCGTCTCCCACAAATAGTCAAATTTGGCAGTGGAGGGTGCCCATCGTGTGCCAATGGTGGGGTCGTACATGAATACATAAAAGGCGGCCTTAGATATATAAACCTAACAGCCTCAGACTAAAACAGAGGTGAGTTTGTCCTATTTGGTAGGTCTCGCCCGCCTATTAATAGAACCCTGAGAGTTGCCACATACGAATCGTATAAATCCCTAACTATCTCCTCGCTAGAAGACCCCAAACTCCGCGCCATCCACTCAAGCTTGTGCATGTTAAATAATGTATGCACCTCGGGAACTGTATGCAAATTCCCCGTAACAACCCACGTTCAACATATACCAATAGGGTCATGACCCCCTTCTTATTCAACATTCCAGCTTCTTTGTAGAATGATACTGAACATCGATGCACCACCGCTTGGGTTCCTTAGCAACTAGTTCAGGGACGTCTACTCATTGTGTAGGGGCATACTCCATGCAAGTAGCCTCATCAAACGAGGCTTAATGATCGTTGTCCTCTTTCCTTGTGGTCTCCTGAGAGACGGAACCGAAAGCATTGGCCTTATTAGAACATGAAGAGCAGGACGAACCTAATGATAAGGCAGATTCGGAGCCATATGCTCCTTATGAAGTCAAGGAAGCTCCGTACAGTGAGCCGGTCAGTGTGCTCTCCTCATCAGACTGTGAGGCAGTGACTATGCCAGGAACTACCTTACGAGGGGTACCCCGAGTGAGTCATTCAGCTTTTGTTAGGGTTGTGTCACCTGGGGAACGTAGACTGGGTCTTGTTCATTATAAGAGTTAACAATATACCGATGGGAAGGGCCCATTGACTTTGAATTTCCCCTTTGATAGACGATGTCTTTCTTATGAGCCATTAGTAGATATAGTGTTTTTGTTAGTCTCAATTCAGCCTCACGACACATTTGAAACAAACAGAACTATAGAAACTTGAATAATAATCAACACAGTTCAATTGTGCAATTTAGGTCGACAGTCCATCAATAAGGTCCGTCGGTAGGCACTTAGAATCAAACCCTACCTCAGTTCTTATCTTTTTAATCTTTTTAGGCATCTCATCTGTTGTTGGGTTGTTTGTAGCTTGTACTGGAAAGGGTTTTCGAAACAAACCCTACCTCAGTTCTACATTGAGTTTTACATAAACCTCTATATATACATAATATATATATATATATATATATGTACATAGACCATTGAAATAGGAATATTACTTAGTCTTCTACTTTTATTACACATAGATATATAAAATATAACATAGTCTCAAATGGACATCTCATCTCATAACAATCTAACAGGAGTACATCAAATTGGGCTTAGCCCGTACATCAATACAATATGGCCTCGTATAGGCTATACATTATTTAGTACTCAACTGAAAAGGATAGGACATAAGAGTCTTAAAATTAAAACAACATCATAGCTTGATAGTTGCATTCCCCTTGGAAAGTGTGGACCTACCCAACTTGGATGAATAAGATGTCCAAGCCTTCCTTCAGTGTCGTTCAAAAAAACCTTCAACGATCGGAACCTAAATTGTTGGAGAAAAAGGGAGAGAATGGGGTTATTACACCACTTTTTCTAAGGATGAGACGACATGCACACATATTATTAAATCATGCTAAAAAGGACCGTTCATGAAAACACATTATTTTACCGTTTAGAAAAACTTGTTCACATTTGAGAAGACCATACCAATCAATAAGACACATTCATTAAGTATAAAGCATGTACATTACAATATGAAAAAAGCTAAGTCTAGTAAAGTCAAGATGCATATCATATACTTGAATACATAGTCACATAAACTCTATTATCAAGTCAGAATAGCAACAAGCATAGTTAAGAGTTCATTACATCATGATCAAAGAAAAACAATTACCCATGAAGCCTTATTAAATTAATAAGTGCAATTATCAAGAAAAATGCCTTAACCTTACTCAATCAAGTAACCCAAGAAGAATCATGACTATCTTCTCATAGCATGTCATTAAGACCATATATAATAATCTTTTAACAATGAACACCGACACACATTCAAAGTGAAATGAATCATCATATAGTATCAACGTTATGAAAGATAATCATATATATGTCATGCACCATTATAAGCAAATACATCTGTAATAACAACATTCTAAAGTTCCCTTTAAGGCAAACTAGTGCAAGGCATAGGTAGAGTCTCATAACCCTACCTAGGATAATTCAAACCCCATAAGTCCCTTTAACTTGTTTGTACTTCATTCCTTCAATTTTAGTTTAGGGAACACTTAGATTAACCAACATAGACCACAAGAGCTAAGTGGAATCCGGTGTTGTAAAACCTTACAACGATAAGGTGATTTACCGGTCAAAGTAAGAGCAAACATAAACGTAGCTTTCTAGGTGGATCCACTAGATAGTCTTCCTATGGGGAAACATACTTTCAGAACTAAGAGATAGTTATATACCTCTACATGACACTTTTTAATTGGAGCCTCATCTCATGGGAATCCATTGGATGAGTATACCTTATTGGGGAGTCAACACTACATGTAGAACTATAGGATGAATATTCCTTTATGGAAAGTCATCACCTCCATTGTCAAGTTCACTTGGTGCTAAGCTAAGTTCATTTTTAAATGTATTTAATGTCTTTATTAATCATCACTACTTTATGTAGGTCATAGGGTATATCCCTTCTATAATGATCATCATAATCATAGCTCAATATGAATTTCATGAGTATAGTCCTTTCATCACAATTAATATAAGTGAGGTTAGAACGTTTACATATTCATTCATGATGCGATACATTGGTATGTTATAACAATCCTTATAACATTTACATCCTATCCAACACATCACAAACCATAGTCAATAAATTTCAACTCAACATCATATAAACGCCTACTTAGACTCATCACAAGTCATCATAATTGACGTGAAGGTTCGGATCATAGAGACTTACTCAATATCCTTCAATATCCATCTTCATGTTTCTAACATCAACCAATTTATTACTTCAAACAATAGGTGTAGTTACATCAATCAATAGTAATTAACATAAGAAATAGGTGAATTGCATCAACATTATCCAATTAACATTAATTCATAACCTAGGTTTAAAAGGAATAGGGTTCATCATGAATTTTTCATGAAATAAATTCAATCCCAATAAAACATTACCCTAGTCAATCCATGAATGAATGATAATATATAAAACAAATATAATGATAAATTTATACTTCAATTCCCATCAATTTACAATCCGGACCCTTGAATTGTGGAATTGGGGAAAGCTACATGATCAACTTGAAATTTAATAAATTAACCAACAATTTATACATAATTATTCATAAGTAATAACAATTACCGAAGCTCATTCATAAATTTGAAGTTTAGAAGAAAACCCATTAGAATAGAAAAAAGAACCTTGGAATTGGTGATTTAGAAATCAACTTTGAGAGGACCTCTTAGGTAAAGGAATCACAAGAGTGAACAACTAATACCTTAATGAATACAAACACACAAAATTTACGTGAAATACTATAGAAATTAGTCTTCTTCTTCAAGCTTTCTTCTTCCATCGATCGAGAATGAATAGAGAGAGAAAATAGAGAGAGTTGAGAGTTTTTTGGTTTTGATTTGGGAATTTGTTTTGATTGAGTAAACGTGAGGGAAAACTGATTGGAAATCAATATATAAACCCCCATGAAATATCCAAAAGAACCATCACTTATGTTGATCCTTTAATGAAGCCAAACTTCAAATCCAAATTTCAGATTTTCGTCGGGGAACAAGTCTGCGACGCGGAGCTGTTCCCACATGAATTTCCAATTTAATCTTTATGGAAATGAAATACACTACTTTCCGGCGGTGAAAACTTGGTATTTTACCAGAATCCACCCAAGTCCGCGACGCGGACTTGTTTCATCAATGTGTATTTTGGGTGCTTCTTTGGCAGCTTGTCAAGCAAAGTGTGGGGTCCTTTTTGGGGATCCCTATGGAAACTTTATGGGGGTCGTACCTTGATTTTTTAACTCAATATACTAGTTTTTACCTATTTAAGGTCCTTTTACAAGTTTTACACCTCATAGGAAACCTGTAAACTTTCCCGAAACGTAAGGACGTTTAACTAGTTAAATTCGACTAGCTTCCCAATGTCATGGACGTTTCTTGATGTCTTGACTCCAAAACTTCCTAAATGGTTTATTAACATTATTTTAGGCTTAAGATAGTGTTAATAACCAGATATCTACATATGTGTCTCTAGTTAAGGTCATAGACTTTTGGAGTGTTACAATATCACCATTAAATTACTCTTCACCACGAATGTGTGCCCAGGTGGCAAAGAGGGTAGGGCAAGAGTTCCATCAAAGTCAACAATGTTAATGTGTCACCTATAGTAATCCTGAGGTGGTTGTGCTGGGTGATGCATCCTGAAAGCATTCTCCAATTGATATTCAACCTGAAATTGAATGTGTACCACAACCGGTAATAGAGGTGACGAATTGACCCATCACCTAGATTGGTTAGGCTATCTTGATTCTCCATTCTTCGCAATGTACGGTTATGTGCAGGATCAAATGGAATGAGTGGTTCTCCTCATCTTCGTGTACTTGGCTTACACTAAAACTAGGCCTGAAAGAGACAAGAACAAAAAATAAAAAGTAAAATCATGAATTTTTTTAACTAAATATCATAATGTATTTAAAGTTAATTTAAAAGCCAGAATTTCCTAGCAGTATCGTCAAAATTTGATACGCTTAAATTACACTCCCCTAATGAAGTATATGCGATCGTAATGAATTAGAAAACCAAACTAGCAGGTTGAGGTCAATCTCACGAGGAAAATTGTTTTGACTTAACTTCAATGTATAAATATATCTATTTATGCAAGGCTTTTTCCGAAAAAACTAATGAAAGAGGGGTTTTGTGAAACTAGTTTCTTTAACACTTCTAAATTAACAAGTAAAAAGAGTAACAATTGAGTTTTTCTCAATTTGTGACACTAACTAGGGTATATGTCTTCCCCATAGGTTCATAATGTCGTATCCTAGCAATAGAAATTCTTCCCTAGTGTTTTACATGTAAACTAATAAGTTATGTTCTCTAAATCCTTCATCTGGCTTCTAGAGAATTTCACAGCGTAATTTGTCCGGCTACGTATGTATAATTTACTAACCCTTACCTTTAGTTCATATTACACACCATAATCGATGTATTGCTTAGTTATTACTTCGCACCAATCGACCCAGCCCTATTAGATAGTATCCCACTAAATCTATATGTATATTTCTTTTATTTTTAAAAACCTTCTTGGTCCGGCAAGTAGAAACAAGGCGAGTTCTAATGTTTTCAGTAGTTACAAAGACTTCTAAGAGAAATAATTATCAATACATGCAAGAAGCTATTTGAGAATTTCTTAATTACTAGATCTACTTCGTTAATTACCCATGGTTCCCACAATCCTAGATGTGAATTTAGTTACCCATGCAAGCAATATCACAATTAATAATTTTTAAAGAAGTAATCATGAACTTAGTTCAACAATAATAATAAACCCAGAAAATCAACTTGAAATTGCAAGATAATTCTTCAAACCAAATCCTGAATTTGAATTATTACAAAAGTTTGCAAAAACCGATCTCCTAAACAATCTAGAACAATACTAACAACGTCTAACCCCAAAAATGAGGTATTAATCCCAATTTGTAGAAAATATTGTCCTAAATTAAAAGGAATTGAAATAAGGACAATTTTTCCAAAAGCGCTACATTGATCGACGATCCATGCTAAGGAACCATCGATGGAACAACGGTCGGCCGTCTGCCTCCGTCAGTCTAAAATTAGAATATTTTTCTCTCCTTAGGATGGAACCTTCTCAGAATCAATCGGTGGACCAACAACACGGTTCGTCGATGCACCTATGATCTGTTGATTCCCTCTATCGCTCCATCCTCATTATTTCTCCAGTTTCAGCAACTGTAACTATCTCTAATCAAAACAACGGTCTGCTAGTGCGGTATGTCGATCATCCCTTCCGTAGTTACACACTTGGTCAGATTTCTCTGAGTTTGTACATCGGTCTAAACTGCAATCGACGGTCACCATCTAAGGACCGTCGATAGAATGACTGACCGTCGATGGACATCGTAGGTCGTCTTTCTGCACTATGTTCAAGGTGCCTTAATGCACTTTTATTTTAGAAATCTTTCCTGCAAAATAAACATAAAAGCATGTTAACACTACTATAAAAAGGCTCTAGACACACACAACTCTTATGCAAAATGCATTGAAAGCACCGGGAAACTATGGTACATTAGTACTCAACAAGTTAACCTCTGAACACAAGTTAAGGAAATAAAATATAGTTACTCCTTACACCCCAACTGAACATCCACAACTCCAACCTGTATTAACTAGCCCAACCTAAAACTTTATAGTTTACGTAGTACTCACCTCAAGAACAACATTCTAACAATCAAATATTCTAAACAACAAGTATAAACTCATTAATTACAACATCCACAAAAAGGCACTCATATTATGATTAACACACGAGATCAAGTTCATCAAATAGATGTCACGACAGGGGAGAACTCTCTAGAAGTAACATGGCGTACTTGACCTCTCGGAGGTCTTATACAAGCCCGTAGTTATCATGCATCGCATTGTCATAGAAAATTTAGTGGAAAATTTAAAACTTTTTAGAGGATGTCATATACTCGAAACATATCTTCATATATATAAAAAATGTAAGTCATATTACATATTTATACTCTAAGTCTCTCTTTCCATTTTACACGCAACATCATTAAATAGGATAGAGATACGACTCTTTAACATAAATTCATAAACTAAACTATTCCAAGACTTTATAGAAACTTGACAAAGGAAATCCTTGAACTTAAGAATCCCGTTCATTGAGCTAGGAAATCAAATTTAACGTTCTTCATCATAGAAAAATCTTTTAAGCTTCCTTAACCAACACCTTTGTCTAAAAGTAGAGCAGAATGGAGATACTACAAGAATGCACTGAGTATGAAAACCATTCAAAAACATGCATTTAAAAGGGACATTTTACTTGAAACCATGCATCAGGCCTTTTTGTGAAAATTTTATAAAAACATGATACATTAAGCATTATACAACTTACAAACTTCATATAGGCATATACCATAGTCATAATATCACAAAGAATTACGCATAAAATTTAAATAACATTTTGCATCATATTCATAGTATTATCTTATCTTTTAGGTTAAGTATCTAACCCCCAATTAACCCTCTAGTAACACTTGGTGCACTGCATGAATAGTGTCTCATTCTACTACTCACACTCAATCATCACCTTAAGGTCACTGTAACATCCAAGGAGAACCCACTAGAAGTAACATCGTGTACTTGACCTTTCGAGGGTCTTATATAATCCCATAGTTATCAATAATCGCATTGTCATAAGTAAATTTAGCGGAAAATTTTAAACTTTCTTAGCGCATCATATGCTAGAACATTTCTTCATCTATATATAAAATATCATCATACATATTTAAAGACTCTAGTCTCTTTTTCCATCCTAGACTCAAGATCATTAGAGTATTTTAGGGACATGAACCTTAAGACAATAAAACATAAATATACTTATACATAACTTTACAGTAAACTAGATGTTAGGAAATCCTTGGACGTAAAGATTCCTTTCCTTGAGTTTGGGAATAATATATCAAGCTCTTCACCATTTAATACCTTCTTTAATAATCCATAACCTACACTTTGTTTAAAAAGTACAGAAGAATGGAGTTATAAAATAATGCACTAAGTATGACAATCATGCAAAAAGATGCACCTAAAAGGGCATTTTCTTGAAATTATACTTGAAGCCTTTTTGAGTAAATCTTTATAAAACCTTTTATAAAATAACATTTATATCATCCACATACTTCATATAGTACTATTTAAAGGCCAAAACATCATACAAAATCACATATAGATTTTAAGCCACATTTGAGACCACATTACAGTGAGCTCCTCTCACTTTACATTGAACTATTTTCCTTTTACAGTGAAGTTCTTTTAACTCAGTAGACTCCTAAATAACCCTCTAGTAATACTTGGTGCAATTCATCACATTAAGGACACAAGGAAAAACATATATACATCTTTCATAAGCCAACACATACCATCATATAAGTGTACCACATTACAAGACACATTCAAGTCAAGACCATAAGGCATTACAGAGAACGTTACACATTATTCACATATAACAATTTCACTTAATAGAGAACATTCTAAGACCATACTCACAATTCAAATCTAAGTCCACTAGTGAAATGTACATGTGAGGCCCCATAACCTCACACATACTTAGTAAACCTATCATGAGACTACAGTTTTTATGACTCTATTTCATACATCAACTAGGCCATATTTACAACTTAATTTATTCCAAAAATAGATTAATATTATTGTCATTAAGAACAACATTGTGCATATGAGAAAAATACCACATCACATAACTCCATTAGGACTCATACCATTCACTTCATCAAAACAAGTAGACAATTATTACAAAGTCAAGCATACATAACATATATATATTCATACATATTATAACACCTTCCTAGGACTTCCCTCAAGATCTAATTGTGCAGTGCATAGGTGAAGTCCCATACCCCCACGTACACTAAGCAACTACCGTTAGGTTATCCTAGTTAGATTCCTTACTTGTAAGACCCCGAAGGTGATCTTGGTTAATTATAGCCTAACATGTTGGTATTGATTTTATAAGGTCCCAAATATATATAATATATGGTATAAATTCAGTATCTAAAATATTAGGAGTGTTGGAAGTCAAACGTCAAGGGACGACCAAGACGTTCGACGACTAAGTCACCTATGTGCCTCATATGCTATTCTATGTGTTTATGCGTGTTTCCTTAAATGTTAAGGTCCTTAAATGAAGTAATATAGAATTTATAGGTTTTTTTTAGAGTTTCGAGAAGTTTGGAGGCCAAATGACAAAGAACGTCCAAGGCGTTCGAAATATATTCCTTTAGTTCACCTTGTACGTCTAGGAGAGTTTCTTTGAGTTTTACGTGTTCGTTTTTTATGAAATTCATGTGATAGGTGTTAAAATTATATACCATCATATTTGGGTTGGAAACATTCGGGAAATTATCCCTAAGAACCACAAAATGGTCCATGAGGAAGGACCCAAAAAATAAGTGTGCAGACTGTCCCAGGCAGACCCTCGCGACAAAGCAGTCACCAGCCAGTCGTGGCTGTGACACCCCGTCATAGGGTCGCTTCGTGATTTACTTAACCATGGGTGAACATAGGAACCTTAGAAAGCCATTTTTTCCACCGACGGAGGCCTGTGATGGCCCGTCGAGGTGATGACGCCCCGTCAAGGGCAAGTCGTCCCGCGACCTATTCTCCTGCACAGTCTGCTGCCAAGTTAAGGGGTTAATTATCATTTCATCCAACTTATAAATTAAGTCATTAGAGGTTTATTACGGGTATTTTGGGTATATTAATTTAGTATACAAAGGGTAAACACCTTAAACCCTTCATTCTTCAAAATTGAAAACCCAAAACACTTACAAAATATCCCCAAACCTCCACTGATGTTCAACTTGAAGAGGCATCTTGGTGAGGGGTTTTAGTGTCGAAATTATTAATCAATGTGAATAATTAGCATCCTTTAGGTATGGATTTTGATCCTTGAAAATCGTTTCATCAAGGAGCCCAACTCTCAAATGTTTTTCAAAATTTCCTAAAGTGAATTATCCAATTTCATGATTTCTACAATGGGTTCTTGCATAAATGATTTCTAAACATTGAATTATAATATAATTGATATTGTATTTATGATTTCAATCTAAATTACCTATGAACCCATGTAAATTGATGAACACTAGTTTTGACTAATTATTGTGTTACTTGATATTAAGTTAATATTGTTGAATTATTATGTACTTTCATATGAGCTTTATAATGATATAAGAGTTGAGTTTTATGGTTATTGCTTTGAATATATGTATATTCATTGAGTTTTATGGTTATTGCTTTGAATTATTATTCATGGCCATGGGTAAGGGCCTTGTGATGTTGAATTTGTTGATTTGGCATTGAGTTGATGTTTCGATGAGGGAATGGAGGTATGCTTCCCCATTTTATTTATTTGATATTAACTTTACTTCGATTCTATTGTGATTGGTATGGTCCACATATGGTATCGGTGTTATGTGTTTTACTTGCACTTGACGTGGCCTTGTCGGCGTTACTTTGGCCTTATTGGCAACTACTTAAAGTAATGTGTCTATTTATGTAGTTTATTATGTGAAGAATGACATTATATATCTACATGTGAATTCATATATGTGTTCTTCTACTTACGCTGCCTTAAGTGATGATGTTAGACTATGATGTTGACATTATGATTATAGTGTTAGGGTTAAGTCTTGGTTATTCCTACTTGGCTTTGTGAGTCTATGTGGAGTACATTAATGATTATATGAGGTATAAAGGATAAAAAAGAAAATATTAGATTTTTTCTAGGTGTTTTTAGAATGACTTGCATTATGACTTAAAAGTGAAGTATGTGGTATCTTGTCTTGGTTCACTTGTGTCCCTTGCTTGATGATATATGATTATGAATATGTGATGTATTGATTTAGGATTTTAGAACCCTTAGTCATGAATATGTGAATATTTTACTTGGAATGATGATATGAGAGTCTATTATGTGAAAACCTTGATTTAAGGGTAAGGTGAAGATTGTTGAAGCGTAAGCCGTAATGGTATCCTTCAAAGTAAAGGGATGATTGACTTAAGTTTAGTTGGATGGAATGGCATCATATTAATTCTTAGTAAAGTCATCATGAGCTTCTTGTCTTCATTGTGAGATATTCCCTAGTGGACCTTGCTTTGGTTGGTTGAATATAATCGGGTCATGAACTAGATATGAGTTCCATTTATATGAACCTTAATGAGAATTGATCTAGGAGAACTAAGGCTAGCACCGAGTGAGTATTGTATGGGAAAATAGTTCTAGTTAAGTGCGAGAAAGGATTACAAAGTATGCCCTTTATATTCCTTAACCATGTGCCTACATCGGATGTGTCCAACTTCGACCATTGGCAAGTAGAATAACCTCATCGGAGTAGGATAGAACTCCAGATTCCATGTCCTTCTATCATTGCCTATGTCCATTATTGCCTATTTTAATCATATGGAATACCTATTAGAATTATAGGAGTTTATGGAGTTTAGGTGGTGGTATGGGACGCTACCTAAACATTGTACAATAGACTTTACAGGTGTTATGTGGAGTTCCTAGGCGTTTTCCTAGACCATCATCTGAATGTCCTTTATGTGATGTATGAGTTTTAACGAACTAATGACTTATCTAAAGGAGTATGTCAACAAATGAGTACCTAATCTAAAGTGACTTAAGGATTCCTTAGCTAAAGTGTGAAGAGGGCATAAGGGATGATCTCTTTATGTCTTATCTTTTGAATTCTTGAGGATGACTCTAGTTAGGGAAGTCGATTGATTTTGTTGACATGATCTAAGCCTTAGGTAGTCTTTAGGAATATTTAGGTAATCTCGAAGAGGTTACGATGTACGTTATCTTCTTGAACTACTTAGGTAGGTCTTTAATAGCTTTTGGAAGGATAATGTCATATCACCTATGTATTGATGTATTATGTGTGCATGATTCTATCTTAGGGAGTCTATAGGATCTCTTAAGTGTGTGTGTAAGGTATTGTATGGGCGGCCGCTTCACAACTCACTCAAGTGAGACTTAGAGTTCACCTTTGGTAGAAAAATCTTAGCTTTATGTTTATGATTGCTTTGTAAGTATGTATGTGACTCATTATAGGTAATCATAAGGGTCGTTTAGGCACATCTAAACACGGTGTGTAGGCGGTATCTCTTTGTGTGGCTTAAGTGAATTTTAGGATTTTTAAGTGAGGTAATCACATGCTAGAAGTTGAGTATTAAGAGGATTTGGCAATTCACTGTAACAATGAATTAATTCACCGTACAATGAATATAGTTCACTGTAAAGTGATCTTCAAATTTGGTATTGTTGATTTATTATTATCTTATGTGTTTATAAATTAATTAATTATATTATTATGATTAAAATATGATTTTTAAATGAAATGATGCATATTTCCCATAAAGTCCATGTACATGATTTTTATTCATAAAGCCACACTTAGTATATATGGTTGTACTAAGTCCATGCTTTTATCTATCTATATAGTTCTTGGTAGGTGAGGAGCTTTGAGAAGTGAAGACGTGGACTTAGAAGATCGTTCAAGAGTATTTGAAGTATGTCTTCACTTGACTCGAAGGTATATATGTAGTTTATACTTTCATTCAAAATATTGTAATAGACTAAGTATTTCTATATTTTTATTTTGAAGTATAGGTTGTGTCCCAAGTATTCTTGTTTCTAAAGATGATGAGATTGAGACTTTGTTTTTCTTTTTTCTTTTATATGAAAGATATTTTGAAGACTATATTATATTTTGTGAAAAGTTTTAATTCCACACTGCTTTTCACTATGTATATGAAATAAAGTATATGAAAGGGCTTGTCTTAGACCTCAGAGAGGTCGACGATGCCGGTTATAATCCATGATTGTACCCTAACTTCTACTGTATTATTTCGGGTTATGAAAAGCTTGTATCAGATCATAGTATGGTTAAAGTAGTACTAGGAATCAAGAAGTCTCATCAAGTCACGTCTAGTACAGTCTTGACCATCGGTGTGAGTCGTGACACATCTATGGGCGAAAGGCTATTGTAAGATAGAGTTTCCCTTATTTTCTACTTCTATGTAGTGTGGTAGAGTAAATGTTATAATTATTCTTCTTATGAGTTTCTTTGTGTTTTATACGAGATGAATACTAGAAGGATGGCCGCCAGATGGTTTGAAGAGAAGAGGGTGAATGAGGAGATTCCCCCTCAAGTTGAGCAAGTTGAGAAAGTTCGTCAAGGTAGGCAAGGAGTTCAAAGTGCTAAAGATGCCCAAGTGCCTCCATAAGGTGATCCTATTCATAATGTGGAAGGAGGTATTAAGGTTACGGAGATGTCTAATAGGGAGATTAGAGAAGCTTTGATTATTATAGCTCGAGCCGTGACTCTGCAAGCTAATTTTAATATGATTCCTAGGGTTGTGGAGAGAACTATGACATAAAGGTTGAGAGATTTTGTGAAGATGAATCCTCCTATCTTTCTCGGCCCTAAGGTAAATAAGGATCCCCAAGAGTTTGTTGATGGAGTGTACAAATCATTGAGTGATATGAGGGTTATATCTAGGGAGAAGACGGAGTGGGCTTTGTACCAAATGAGGGATGTTTCTCAAATTTGGTACACTCAATGGAAGGATAATAGGCTGGAAGGTTTGGGTCCTATTGATTGGGAAGAATTTAAGGACGCTTTTCTTTGTATGTACTTTCCCTGAGAGAGGAGAGAAATTATGGTGAAGGAGTTTATCAATCTCATGCAAGGAAATATGAGTGATGAGGAATAATCTTTGAAATTCTCAACTTTGCCTAGGTATGCCGATTCTTTTGTGTCCAATCCAAGAGACGAAATGAGTCATTTTGTAATAGGGGCAGCCGACTTAGTGGTGGAAAAATATCTTACCGCTATGTTGCCTAATGATATGACCCTAGCTAGACCATGGTGTATGCACAATCAATTGAAGAGTCCAAACTTAGGAGGATGTCTAGATGTTTGAAAAGGAGTGGTGCTAGGGATCAAGAGCAAACTAGGTTTAAGAAGAAGGTTCAATCTCAAGGAGAATCCAGGAGTGCTAAGTTCAAGATTGAGAAAGGAGGTGGTTCCTAGGATGGCAAGCCTACTTGTGCAAATTGTGGCAAGAAACATTATGGTGAGTGTCTTTTGGGTACCGGGAGTTTCTTTGGTTGTGGTAAATATGGGCATAAAGTGAGAGATTGTCCTATGATTGCTTCTAGAGGTACAGAGGGTAAGCAAGTTGCCCCTAGTGTTCCAAAAGATGATGCTTCAACTAAGAGGCGTTGCTTTTCACTCCGTTCTAGAGTGGAGAAGCCGTATGGCAAGGAGTGTTATGAAGATGTTGGTAAGTTCTATTTCTTTTGTTAAGATATGAGTTCCTTCTAAGTGGGGAAGTATAGCTTGTAGATGGGATAGAAGTCCTTGAAATTGTTGCTTGTACATGATGTTTAGGAGTTTGGTTGAAATTCATTTTCATTAACTTCTTGCATTGTGTATTTTATGAAGCCTTGATTATGTTGTAAGATGTGTTTGCATGATGTTACTTTGCATATTAGCTTGTTTATATCATCAATTGATTAAAAGGTGGATTTTTGAAAAATTGCATAAAAACCACTATTGCTTTAAGACTGCATACATTCATATTTTTGAAAAAATGGCTAATTGATTCGTTTGCCTAAAATATTGTTATTTGGTAAGAACTAATGTATATGAGTAGGGTATTGAGTATAAAATGAGATTTTACTATTTGGAATGAAGAATGTGAGTTTTGTAGTATAATGAGTTACAAAATTATTTTCTAGTTCCTTGTTCTGTTGTGAAATTGATGCTTTCTTGTGATTATGTATTGTATGGAATGGTTAATATATGATAGTTGAGTCTCTAATCTTTGAAGTATTCGTAGAGTGGCAAATATCATTCGAGGATAAATGTTGTCCATGTGGGGGAGATTGTATGACTCCGAAGATGACCTAGGTTAAATAGAGCCAAACATATTGGTATTGATTTTATAAGGTACTAAATATGTCTAATATATGGTATAGAGGCAGTAGCTAAGTATTAGGAATGATGGAAGTCAGACGTCAAAGGACGACCAAGTCGTTCGACGACTAAGTGACCATTCTGCCTCATATGTGACTATATGTATTTATGTATGTTTCATGAGTTTTAATGGTAATTAAATGAGTTATTATATAATATATAGGAAGTTTTAAGAGTTTCGAGAAGTTTGAAGGTAAAACACCAAGAACGTCCAAGGTGTTTCAAAGATATGCTTTTAGTCGACCTTGTAAGTCTAAGCGAGTTTTGTTGAGTTTTACGTGTTCTCTTTGGATGAAATTAATGTGGGAGCTGTTAAACTTATAGACCATCATATTTGGGTTTAAAATTTTTCGGAAATTATCCCCAAGGACCACCAAAGGGTCCTTGAGGAAGGACCCAAAATCAGTGTGAAGGCTGTCCCAGGAAAATCCCGGCGACGGAGCAGTCAATAGCCAGTCGTGGCTGTGACACCCCGTCAAAGGGTCGTGTCATGATTTACTTAACCATGGGTGAATATAGGAACCTTGAAAAGCCACTGTTGCCACCGACTGAGGCCTGTGACGGCCCGTCGAGGTGGTGACGTCCGTCAAGGGAAAGTCGTCGCGCAACCTGTTCTCCTGCGCAGGTCAGCTGCCAAGTTAAGGGGTTAATTGTAAATTTATCACACTTCTAAATTAATTAATTTTAGGTTTATTAAGGGTATTTTGGGTATATTAATTAAGTTTACAAAGGGTAAATACCTTAAACACTTCATTCTTCCAAATTGAAAACCCAAAAAAAATACAGAATATCCCAAAACCTCCATTGACATCCAACTCGAAGAGGCAGCTTGGTGAGAGTTTTTTGTGTCGAAATTATTCATCAATGTGAGTAATTAGCATCTTCTAGGTATAGATTTTTATCCTTGAAACTCGTTTCATCACGGAGCCCAACTCTCAAGATGTTTTTCAAAATTTTCTAAAGTGAATTGTCCAATTTCATGATTCTACCATGAGTTCTTGCATAAATGATTTCTAAACATTCAATTATAATATAATTGATATTTTATTGATGATTTAAATCTAAATTATCTATGAACCAGTGTAAATTGATGAACCCTAGTTTTGATTACTCATTGGGGTACTTGATTTTAAGATAATATTGTTGAATTGTTTTGTAGTTTATTATGGGCTTTCTAATGATATAAGAATTTTATTCAATTGATATATAATTGATCATATACTGTTAAACCTATATTTAATAGATTTAGATTTTTAAGTTTTATTGTTATTGCTTTGAATTATTGTTCATGGCCATGGGTAAGGGCCTTGTGATGTTGAATTGGTTGATTTGGCATTGAGTTGATGTTTGGATGAGGGGATGAAGGTATGCTTACCCATTTTCTTTAGTTTTATGTTAATTATACTTCTATTCTATTGTGATTTGTGTTGTCCACTTATGGTGGAGTTGTTTTGTGTTTTACTTACGATTGACGTGGCCTTTTCAACGTTACTTTATGTGATATGATGAGCATGGCCTTATTGCCAAGTACTTGAAGTAATGTGGCTATTTGTGTAGTTTATTATGTGAAGAATGACATTATCCAACTACATGTGAATACATATATGTTCTTCTACTTATGTTACCTTAAGTTAACATATTTGACTATGACTTAAACGTTATGATTATAGTGTTAGGGTTAAGTCTTGGTTATTCCTACTTGGCTTTGTGAGTCTAAGTGGATTACATTAATGATGTTATGAATTAATATAGGATGACTTGAATATATTATATTGTTTCTAGGTGTTTCTAGAATGACTTGCATTATGTGTTAAAAGTGAAGTATGTGGTATCTTGTCTTTGTTGACTTGTAGCCCTTGCTTGATGTATATATGTTTATGAATATGTGATGTCTTTATTTAGGATGTTATAACTCTTAGTCTTGAATATATGAATTACATGTGACTGAAAATGATTATATGAGAGTCTATTATGTGAAAACCTTGACTTAAGGGTAATGTTAAGATTGTTGAAGCGTAAGCCGTAATGGTATCCTTCAAAGTAAAGGAATGATGGACTTAAGGTTAGTTCTCTGGAACGACTTCATACTAATCCTTAGGAAAGTCATCATGATCTTCTTGTCGTTTGAGTGAGATATTCCCTACTGGACCTTGCTTTGGTTTGTTGAATATAATTGGGTCATGAACTAGATATGTAACCCATTTATATGAACCTTAATGAGAATTGATGTATGAGAAATAACTCAAGCACCGAATGAGTATGGTAAGGGAAAGAAGTTATAGTTAATTATGAGACTAGATTAGATATTATGCCCTTCATATTCCTTAACCATGTGCCTACATGGGAAGTGTCCAAGTTCTATCATTGCCAAGCAGAACAACCTCATCGGAGTAGGATAGAACTCTGAATTCCATGTCTTGCTATCACGGTTTATGTTGGTTATTGACTATTATCATCATATGGAATAGATATTACCATTATAGGAGTTTATGGAGTTTAGGTGGTTGTATGGGACGCTATCTTTACATTGCACAATAGACTTTGAAGGTGTTATGTGGAGTTCGTAGGTCTTGTCCAAGACCATTATTTGAATCTACTTTATGTTATGTATGATTCTTAATGAACAAATAAACTAATGACTTATGTTAAGGAGTATGTAAATAAATGAGCACCTAATCTAAAGTGACTTAAGGATTCCTTAGCTAAAGTGTGAAGAGGGCATAAGGGATGATCTCTTCGTGTCTTATCTTTGGAAGTCTTGAGGATGACTCTAGATAGGGAAGTTGGTTGAATTTGTGGACATTATCTAAGCCTTAGGTACCCATAAGGACTATTTAGGTAATCTCGAAGAGGTCACTATGGACGTTATCTTCTTGATTTACATAAGTAGGTAATTGATAGCCTTAGGAAGGAGAATATCATATCACATATGTTTTGATGTATTATGTGAGCATGATTCTATCTTAGGGAGTGTATATGTTCTATTAAGTGTGTGTATAAGGGATTGTATGGGCGGTCGCTTCACAACTTACTCAAGTGAGACTTAGAGTTCACCTTTGGTAGAAGAATCTTACCTTGTTGTTTATGATTACTTTGTAAGTATGTGTGTGACTCATTATAGGTAATCTTAACGGTTGTTTAGGCACATCTAGAGAGGGTGTATGGGCGGTCTCTCTTTTTGTGACTTAAGTGAATGTTAGGATGTATTTAAGTTAGGGAATCACATGCTAGAAGTTCAGTTTTAAGAGGATTTAGCAACTCACTGTAGCAGTGAATTCATTCACTGTACAGCGAATATACTTCAGTGTAAAGTTATCTTCAAATTTGATATTATTGATTTATTATTATCTTATGTGTTTATAAATTAATTAATGATGTTTTATGATTAAAATATGATTTTTAAATGAAAATATTCTTTTTTCCAATAAAGTTTGTTTTCATGATTTTTATGCATAATGTCATACGTAGTACATGTGGTTGTGCTAACTCCATGCTTTAACCTATCTAAATAGTTCATTGTAGGTGAGGAGCTTCAGAAGTGAATACTTTGACTTAGAAGATCATTCAAGATAATTTGAAGTATGTCCTCACTTGACGCGAGGGCATATATGTCTTTTATGTTTTCATTCAAAGTATTGTAACAGACTAAATATTTCTCCATTGGTATTTTAAAGTATGGGTCATGTCCCAAGTATTCTTGTGTCTTAAGATGATGAGATTGAGACTTGGTATTTCCTATTGCTTTTATATGAAAGATATTTTGAAGACTGTACTATGTCTTGTGAAAAGTTTTAATTCCGCACTTCTTTTCACTATGCATATTCAATGAATGATATGAAAAGGCTTGTCTTAGACCTTCGAGAGGTTGACGACGGCGGTTACAATCCAAGATTGTACCCTAACTTCTAGGTTATGGTTTAGGGTTGTGCCATTACTTTACTTCCATTATCAATTTTACTTTAGGTAAACTATAGCTTTAACCAACACCAAGATAATGGGTTCTACATGGAATTTTGTATTGTAAAGCCTTACACCAATGGAAGATGTTCATACCTAGCTAAGGTAGAACATTAACACATGCTAGCATACTAACTTAACTCACTTTCTAGATCATTTGTGCCAAGCATATTTTATGGAACTAAGATATGTACATGACCCTCTACATGCTCATTAGTATTGGAGCCTCATCTCATGAGAAAAAATGATTCCTCAAAGGGAAGCCACCACCTCATGTGGAACCATAGGTTAATATTCCTCCAAGGGAAGTCAAACCTTATGGGAACCCAATGGTGAATTTTCCTCTAGAGGAAGTCAACACTCTATGAGAAACCAATGGTGAATATTCCTCCAACGGAAGTCAACACCTCTCATTGTCAAGTGCACTCGGTGCAAAGCTAAGTTTCCTTTATTAAAAAGTATTTATTACATTAATTCATAAAACATACACTTAGGATATTGATTCCTTATATGCTTATAGCATATTCAAGAACCTATCTAGTTTTAGGGAACACATGAGCACACTTTTCAAGGCCCCTCTTTTGACTAGATCTTCATACATGTGTGTGTACTTGTATGTGAGCAAACCTATCACATAACACATAAATGTCGCACATGTTCAGATATCAATGACAAGTCTATGTGTATAACTATATGAGCAATCCATTCATATAAACACTCCAAGACACTATGCAGATTAATATTTCCTCATATCATATACTTAACATCATAGAATGTAAGTCATATTCATAACATGTTCATACAATCCTATACATGTACTGTGAAGACAAACCTAGCAACTATCCTATCAAGGCACACATACACAATGTCCCATACCCTTGCCCATACTAGTACACCTATCAAGTCATCTTACTGAATGATATATCACACAACATCATACAATGATTGGTATAGTATAAGACTCATTTATTTCAAGGCTTACAACATTCTTACATTAAGCTCTAGTCTTTATGTACATATCTTAGCTTTAAATCACATGCAGCATCATAGGACCTCATCTTCGACAGCAAGTACACATAAACTTAACATAACCATTTACATGCTCATGACAATAGCAAAACAACCTAGATCATAGATAGAATATGAAACTAGCCATAGGTTTCACATAGGGTGATTCATCACCAATACACATTCATAGTATAATTGCATTCAAGTCCATGATCACATCACATATACATTGGAAATAAAGAAAACACCGCCACCATAAGTGGACCATACCATACAATGTCATACAAGGCTTCATCAACAATACTATAAAGAAGTAGAGGAGTAGAAAAATGGAGCAATTCTTTAGCCTTTGGTCATCATTGACCATTACTACTCTTTCATCAAAAATTCAAGTGTAGGGCAGTATCTAAATTACAATAATCATATATAAAGTCATGCATAAGCTACTACAAGGCTAGAGTTAATACCTCAGATGGTCACCCAACTATGCACTCTTCTCTAAGAAAGTCACTCAACTTTCAATTTTCACTCAAAAGTCACTAAACTATGCACTTCATTCTCAGAAAGTCACTCAACTTTGAATTTTAATTCAAAAGTCACTCAACTATTCACTCTTTCCTCAAAAAGTCACTCAATCTATTAAATTGTTTTTTAATTAAAATTTATTGATATTAATTATTTATATAACAAACCAAAACTTTTAAAAAATAAAAATACCATTCAGACCATTAAGTGATCCCCCACCTAACTCGACCCATTAAAAAATATGATATGACCCATTCTATTTTATCTTTAATCTAATTAAAGGTTTAAAGAAAAGGATTAATTTAGGATTAAAGACAAAACAAAATGGGTCATATCATATTTTTTAATGGGTCGGGTTAAGTGGATGGATCAATTAATGGTTTAATTTAATTTTTAAACTTTTTGGTTTGTTATATAAATAATTAATATCAATAATTTTTAATTAAAAAATAATTTCATAGATTGAGTGACTTTTTGAGGAAAGAGTGGATAGTTTAGTGAATTTTAAGTTAAAATTCAAAGTTGAGTGACTTTCTGAGAAAGAAAGCAATAGTTGAGTGACTTTTGAGTGAAAATTAAAAGTTGAGTGAATTTCTGAGGAAAGAGTGCATAGTTGAGTGACCATCTGAGTTATTAACTCTACAAGGCCATGCTACAAACTAGTACAACACATCAGCAACATACTAGGAGGTAGAATGACATAGACCATAACCAATTTCACTTGCATAGATCATAAATCATATTTCATCAATAGTATCAATCTAGGGCGTTAACTAAATATACACTTAACATAATGAAATCATGCTTAAATCCCTAAAAAATAAAGATACCAAAATAGGCACTAAACTATCATTTCGATTGAGAGTAGAGGAAACAGGCAATCCTACTATTTCCCTAAAGCCTTGATCATTAATCCGATATTAACAATAATGTACATGTTAGGAATTAGTTAAGGAGATCATTACTGAAAAGGAATCATGCTTCATCTAAACTAAAATCCGAGAGCATATCACATACATAGTATTATAAACCGATAGAGTAGATGAACCTAGGTCAATTCATGCCAATCCTTCCTTACTTTGATCATACAAGATCTATACTCTCAATTAAACCATGATATTAACCTAAAGTAGTAGCTACAATAATTATAATATAATTGAATTCCACATTCATACATTATAAAGAAAATGTTATAGTGAACACATAGAGGAAAAGGCTAGTCATGTTCAAATTTTCATACATTGATCCAATTGGATCATTTATTAGTGACTCACCATAAATATACATAATAAAAAGTAGGTATAAGAAATTAAACTTAATAGATAAAAAAAATCCACCAATAACACGCCAGGATCACAATGCCCATGAACGGGCTAAATCGAGTTTGGGAAGGGTCGTGGGTTCACAATGCAATTGGATTAAAATTCATTTTAAAAAAAACATTATAATCAATTTATCATGATTATTCCATTAAGAACTTTTTGAGAAAGAACCCATGGCTAGATTGAAAGATTGAAAGTTTGATCATGAAATCTCTTTGAAAACTTTGAGATTAACTCTCTAGATGAAAGGATAACTAGAGATGAAGGATTACCATACCTTTATCTAGAAGAAAACCTCTAAATCTTGATAAAGAATCCATGGAATCCAATCTCCAAGATAAACTTGAGCTTCACCGTCATGGATGATATAGAGAGAATATTTTTGGAGGGACAGTCTAATTTGTGTAGATGGGATTGAGAATGGGTTGATCATGTTTTTCATCACTTAATTAAACGTCTTGGTGGATACAAATCTGAGGTTAAGTCCAAGTTTATGGGGCATCGATGGACTGACGAGGCGTCAATTGAGCTCGACGATATCCAGTGTCTCGACAGCATTTGGGTCCTCCCTAAGGGCCTCTTGTGGGGCCCTTGGGGAGTCGTACACGTAGGTTTCCAACATGAATATACACCTTAATATGTTTAAGAGATTTTGTGGAAATTTAACCCAAAATGAACATGTAAAACACATCAAAATATGCAAGGCACGCTCAAGACATACACGAACGTTTCAATGGCTAACTTTCGAATGTCTTAGACGTTCTTGAACTTTTGACCTCTGAACATCATGAAACTCAATACACTGCCTATAAAATCAGTTTTAATCATTTAAGGACCTCATAAGATCATGATACACACATAAGTACAGAAAAAACACATGAGTACCTTTAGGTGACTAGTCGTCGAACGTCTTGGTCATCCCTTGACGTTTGACTTTCAAATGACTACAAATAACCCAAGCATACTTTAAAACACTTTATTAACATGTTAAAAATATTACAGTCACAATTGAGGCTCTAGACACCCTAACTCAATTTGGGGGTCTTACAATCACCAAGGTGAACATTTATATAACCCTCATTTACTTAAACATAGGCATTTATAGGAACATATCATATCCTTAGACATTTACTTCACATGTGAACCAACATGTTCCATGAACCGCATATAGGACTCACTTCAACACTACATGCAAATCAATACTAACAATAATATCATAATAGGCAATAGTCAACAAAAGCATACTTGAATTTCATATCATATAGAAATCACAAGAACCTACTCATAATCCCTGTCTAAGCCTCCTATTTCAATGTACATGTGAAGTCCCTTAACCTCACATATACTAAGTAAGCCTACAACGATACTACAAGCCTTAACCTGCTCTTCATACATCACCAATACAAGCATAGACAATCTCATTCATAACAAGCAAGACCTCATCATATAGTCAAATAAGACCCATACTATGTATATAATGTAAGAACACATCATATAGACTCATACCATGCATATCATCACAAGTAGACGACACTACAATTTCATGCATAAGGAACATAAACATAATCATATATATTAGAACACCTTCCTTGAACTCCCTTCAAGAGCTACTTGTGAAATGCATAGGTGAAGTCTCATAACCCCACCTACATTAAGCAACTTCCCTTAGGTTATCCTTGTTAGGATCCTTACTTTACTTTCATTATCCATTTTACTTTAGGGAAACTATATCCTTAATTGACACTAATACAATGGATGCTAACATGGAATTTTGTGTTGTAGAGACTTACACCAAGGAAATGTTCTCTACTTAGCCAAAGTAGGACATTAACACATGCTACAATACTAAGTTAATTCACTTGCTACATCCTATGAGGCAAGCATAGTTTATGGAACATGGAGATATGCGTTGAACCCTCTACATGGCTATTGACATTGGATTGCTCATCTTATGTGAATCCATAGAGCGAGTGTCCCTCATAGAGGAGTCAATACATCATATGAAACTCTAGGGTTAATCTTCCTCCACGGGAAGCCAATACCTCTCATTGTCAAGTTCATTCGGTGCTAAGCTAAGTTCCCTTTACTAAAAAGCCATTATTATGTTTATTTTATAAAATGTAGGCTTTACGAGATTGAATTCTCATATGCTTATCTCATAGGTCATAAATGAGAGTTTATCAACCTAAATCATGTGTGAATTTCTTTCACATGGATATAGCATCTGTAAAGAACCATCTAGTTTAGGGTACACTTGAGAAAACCCTTAAAGGCCTCTCTATTGACTAAATAATCATGCATGTGTGTGTAGACATAGATGTGAGCAATTCTTTAACACAACACATTAAGACCACACATGTTTGTACAATAGCATAACCATGTATTCACATTCATGTACATAGAAAACCAAACGTAGGAACTATCCTATCAAGGAACACATGTACAATGCATAGACAAGGTATCATTTCCTTACCCATACTATTAAACCTATCAACTAATCCTATTTATGGGATACATAATCATACTTTATGAACATACACATCACATGTATATTAATAGACACAATTGCATATGAGCATACCCTTTCATTAGACACCATGAACCTATACTAATAGTAAGCATACCCAGCAGTGTGAATGTGTGTGCATTGGTCAACATGATCACCTAATGGATATTAAAAACACATTGAAGCATCCACCCTCTTAGGACCAAAATGCACAACCAAGCATAGACCACACAACAGATAATAACAAAGAAGACAGTACAATTTTAATACTTACATTCAAGACTCCTAACCATAGTTAATCACAAATTCATGTAGGGGTATGTAGGTAAGGGGCCATTCATCATTTATACTTCATCATTGGAAGCATCTAAAACAACCCTAACATAGTCATTCACATACATATTACATGAGCAATACAACCAAGATCATAACTAGAATAGAAGACTAGGCATGCTTCATATTTGATCATCATAACCACACCTTCATGCTACACCAGTTTGCCTTCAAGGACATGATACACACACACACACACACACATACATACACACACACACAAACACACACACACACACACACACATATATATATATATGTATATATATATGTTAACAAGAAGTAAAAACTGCCACCATAAGTGGAGCATACAACAGAATGTAATCAAACACCAATTCTATCCACAAAACCATAGAAAAGTAGAGAGATAGGGCTATCTTACAAATTTCTCAACCTTCGATCATTACTGATAGATACTCATTTTTAATATAAAATTCAACATTACGATAGTATCTCAAATAATTTTAATATAAACGAAATCCTACTTCAATTACCCTAGAATCGAGATCACATTGAAATCACTACATAGCAAGGTATAGAATATAAAAGAAGATAGGTTAATTTGATTCAATCTATAAAACTTGAGCCACATTGGATCAACTATATATAATTCATCACAAATTTACATCTTAGGCAGTAGCTCAATCAATTTATCATAATTGAATTTCATAACAATCATTCTAGCATCAAGATCACAACATACTACAATAGAAATCCATAGAAGATATAAGAACATAGGCGATTCTCATTCAAACCTTCATACCTTTATAAACATGGATCAATTTCACATAATTCATCATGAATATACATAATAAGCAGTAGATATAATCATTTTAACATAGTTTAATCACAATTCGATTTGCTTAAGGTCAAGATCACAAAGCTCACACATAGGCTAAATTGAGAGTTTTAAGGGAGCATTGGTTCATCATGAAATTGGATTAAAATTCACCTTAAAATCAATACATTAACATAAATTTATCATGATAAAGATTTTGAAAATGTTTTGAGGAAGAACCTACGGCTAGATTGGAAGATAGGAAGATTGATCATGAAATTGTCTTTGAAAATTTTAAAAGAAACTCTCTAAAATGAGAGGTTATTTAGATATGAAGGATAACCATACCTTTCTACATGAGAAGCTACATGAAATTGATGAAGAAACCATGAAAATTCAACCTCTATCTTGGACTTGTGCATTCTCTCCAATGGAGGTTTTGAGAGAATTTGGAAGAGAAGAGAGATTTGGAATTTTTATTTCTTCATGGGAGTTGGGGTTTTTTCATGGGAAAGAGCTTAAATAAGTCATAAAAACAGTTTATAACCGTCTCCCTAAGTTATCAAAACACTCTCGTACTTATTGGGACTTTTAATCATGTCAAAATTGACTTTAAAATGATGCAACGGATCTAGAAAGTATTTGCACGTTGCGGAGGCAACCTCTGATTTTTTTCAAAAATAATTTTTGAGGAAGTGGGGTGCGTGTTGGGTGGGCGTCTCACAGGCAAATTTAGTGGCAGGAGTGCGAGATGAGGACAGCCGCAAACATAGCTGCTGCACGCTGCTTTAGGCAGCCTCTTTGTCCAACGTTTGGGTCCTCCTTGGGGGCCCTTAGTGTGGTCTTGGGGGAGTCGTACCCTGACGTTTTGACCCTTAACATGACCATTAAGATACTAAGGTCACCCTACTGATTTTCAACTCCAAGCAACACATAAAAACAAGGTAAACAATAAGAACACACTAGCACGTCTAAAGACCAACTATCAGACGTTCTTGGACGTTTGACCTCAAAATGACTTGAAACGAAGTATACATACTATAAAAAATTAATGAACATATTTTAAACTTGTTTAGATACTTGTGAGGCTCTAAGAATCTTAATACATTTTTGGGGTCTTAAAATAGAGAGAATCAATTACCAAGTACTATCCAACCACCAATAAAACACATAATCATTAAGAATGAAGACTCTCATTATATGCAATGCAATGTGATACCATGAAATTGTATGCCTCAAAATACCAAATACTCTCTCCACCGTATAATACATGATACTCCTCGAAAATACATCAAGAGTTCATGACCTATGGGTGACTCGGGAGGTCCACATACCAACACGGATAATCTCCATGTTTTTTTTGGTGACAATCTCAATGCTCTATCATAAAACAAATAAACTCTGCACGGACAATCTCCAAGTGACCAAATTATCATCTTAAACTTTACCATCGCACGGATGATCTCCATGTGCCCAAATAATCATAAATCGATCTCAACACAGACGATCTCAACGTGTTACATATTTACTCATACCCAATTTCATGTGAAAGCATATTCACAATATGATATCAAATAATGGGAATGATGCAACATCTCAATATATCAAATGTTACTATGACATATAATCACCTCAATTATCTCAATTGTACGGATCCAGCAAAGAACATAATCAGATATAATAAATCAAGTAAATGATATATTACCTAATCCCCATATGCTTTGGAATTCTCAAATTACAATCCACATTCTATAGTAATAAACTTTGCCTTTATAACACCGGTACTCGTACCTTTCTCAACCAATCCCACCCAAACATTTAATCACATTGTCTTTTTCTTTTATCCCTTTTCATAATTATAATTTATCCAAGTTGACAAGTCAACCATTCACCAAGTCTCGTTACTCCAAAACACACACCACAAAGAAAATACACACGTTTCATACACTTAACAAGGGTTTAGAAATCCACTTGCCTGCAATGGTCAAACAATCATGCCGGGGCTTGAGTCTTCCCCATTCCTTGAACTTCTAAATCATTACGATATATTTAACTAAATACACACTATAAGGTTTTTAAACTAAAAACACATATACAATTATGTGTCTAGTCTTGACCCAAAAACTCACTCAATAAAATTCCTAAATCTTGATTCCAACCATTATGTCAAATTTCATATTTTCCAAATTTCACATCTAGGATTAAGTCATAATTTCACAAAACACTACAACTATAATAGTTTTCATAACATAGTACACCTGATATTAAATGAAAACAGGCCTAAAATACCATTGAAGTATTGAAAATGTACAAACTTTCATTCATCCACGTATTTGTTCTAAAATTACTTTCTCATCCACCTATTGGCTCTAAAATACCATTTTCATTCACTTTTGAGGTCAAAATTGACCACTTATTTAACGATTTAAATTTATATTGTTTAAATATCTTTTTTTAAAAATACATGACGCTCAACTTTTGGTTATTATTTATTTTATTAATATGATTATGAACCAATACACTACCCATCATACTAATTAAACCTCACCCAATTAATAAACCGTTTCTAATATAAAATTGCCCTAAATACTACTGAAACACAATCAAATTACAAATTTCTGAAATTGACTTAAAAAGTTATTCAAGTTGGAATCGAATTTCCAATGAAATTTAGGTTGAACCGCTTAATCAGGAGGACTTTCAATAGGATTCTCTTTCAAGCTTGAATTCGAAATTTATAATTTAAGGTAAAGAAGTAATACATCCCGAATTAATTCATATAGTTTTCTTTAATATAACCTTAAAAATATTGATGATTTGTTTTAAATATTAAAAATTTATTTTTTTTTAAAAAGGCTATCTATTAAGTAACATCACATAATTGAGACAAATGAATAATTCAGATGAACATAGTTAGACTTTTATGTTTATTTATAATTTTACTTAGATACTTGAATTATATTTTGATTGAGGACTTAAATGTATGATAATGTACTACTGTATACATTTGCACCTCAAATTTTTAGCAAAATTAATGGCAATATCTTTCCTGTTGTTGCACTAGTAATGGAATGAGTTTATTAATTGAATGGAGTTGAATTAGTAATGGGTGGGAAATTGATTGATTTATAATTATTTTACTAAGTTAAATTTAAGAAATAGATGAGCTCCACGTATTTAAAAAAATATTGAAATAGCTTAAATTTCAAAATCATTAAATAAGTAATCAATTTTGAAACCAAAGGTGGATAACAAGTGTATTTTGGAACCAATAGGTTGGTGAGAACAGTATTTTGTAGTCAATAGGTGGATGGACGGTAATTTTGTATAATTTCTAATACTTAAACACTTTGTTTGGATCATTGTTATTCATTGTTTCATAATGTATTGTATTATATTGTACTGTATTGTATGATAGATACAATGTTTGCCTAGGTTGTGTTGTTAGTTGTTGTTTGATAACATTTTAGTTGTTTGGTTTGATCGTATCGTATCGCATTGTAATATATAAATTTACTAAAATATCTTTAATTATTCTAGGGTAGGAGGTTCGAATATATTTGAATAATTAAGATAAAGGTTAAAATAGTATTTTGAAATATTATGTTAATATATAATTAGAAAAAGAAATTAAGTAACAATGGGAACACACCAAATTTGTTCTTCCATGAAATAGGGGTTTCATTGTTACGTAACAATAAAATTTAACAACAAAATACAATAAATTTTAAGTAACAATCAAAACAAACATTGTAGATATAGTAACGATACAATACAATGCAATGGATAATAATGATCCAAACATAGTGTAAAGATATTTTAGATCCTTTTTCGGATATTTAACTATTTGGCTCTGTATCTCAAACTTGAATTGTAACTCAATAACTATAAGAAAAGTTTCAAAATTGAAACAAAAAGCATAGATAGTAACCCTACGAAAACTCTAACCCGTATTTACAACCAATTACCTCCTTAGCATTGTAAAATTAGAAGTCCTCATTGCAAGCAGAATGACAAATAATAATAGTAATAATTAAATCCAATCCTCTGAATGTATAAAAGTGACGCTGCTTAGAAGCAAACTAATCTGCCAAATTGCTGTAATCTTATGACCATTTTATACCCACAAAAATATCATATGTAATTTGATTTTACTTATTTAATGATGGTTTTCGGAATTATCTCCTCCAACCCCAGTTTCACAATTCATGGGCATCAAATTCAAATTAATATAATATTATTTTATATTCGTATAGTTTATGTACTATAATTTGTTTATCATTGGTATTGAGGTAAGCCTCTTACCTTGACACAAACTGTCGAGGTTCCATGCTGCTCTCCACAGATTGTTTCTCCCTTTATCCCTTTACTTTTCCTAAATTAACTATGTACCAAAAGATATAAATTTTACTAGGGATGATCGTATAGAATGACAAACTGATAATTAAAATAAATATAGTATCTATCGTTTAATTTATTTGTGTTCCATATCGAACGGTTTGCCAGTTGCTTCTCTCCTTCATACTCTCGCTCGCCACTTTCCCTCTGTCGCTCGCTCCTTGTCGCTCGCCTCTCTCTCTTTATTTAATAAAATTTTATAAATTGTGTTTCTGTTTGTAAAAAATGAAAGAAAAATATATATGCACATGCAGATACATATATCTCTGTCCGATACACTTATATTTATACAATACAAATATTTCCCTACCCAAAACTCTTTTGTGTTTCTCTCTTTCTCGTTTTATACAAATTAAAATTATATATAATTTCTCTCTTTCTCGTTTTATACAATTTGATTCAATTGTATATTCCCTCCCAAGTCTCTTTTGCCCTTTTTTCTTTCTTGTTTTATGCAAATTCAATTATATATAAAATTTCTCCCTTTTTCGTTTTATACAATTACACTCAATTGTATAGAAATTAAAATTTTATACAGATATACAAACACATATAATTGAATTGAGAGGCTAACAACGATTTATACAAATGATAGGCTGTAATGACCCGTACATTATTTTGGAGAATATTGAACTATACGTTTAAATTGAGTTAATTAATTGATGGGTAATTGTAGATAAAGGACTGAATCAATAGTTAATGGGCTAAAGTTATAAATTATTTAAAATTCAATACTATTTGACCCTTATATACTAAATAAGTAGTAGGGTTTATTATTTTTATATATAAAAATAAATAAAGATAATAAGAAGGGGGGAAAATTACCTGAGCTAGGTTGCGTCGGAGGCGAGGGCATCGAATACAGGTAAGAATTGTTAGCAATTTTTCATCGCCATGTGCAAATCTTGAATTTTGTAATATAAAATTTTGGCTAGACATTAATGGTACACTATTTAATATAATATTTTTGAATTTACAATGGAATATAATTGTTCTTTGGATTCTGTGATATAACAATTGTTTCCAAATCATTGGGTAATCATGTTGCCAATGATTGATGTAGGGGCAATATATTTTAAACCAAAGAGTGAAGAAGATTATTAACTTACTGTTTGTGTTTTTTTTTTCTTCGTTTTTTTAAATGTCTTAAAAATATCAAATTATTATTTTGGGTAGATGATTTGATTATTGATAATTTAATTAATAAAGGATTTGTAATGATTGATACAATTGGAGATACAATGAAGGCGGATGGATCCTTAGGTTCGGAGGTGGTGTTCTATCCGTGGGTGATTGGTAACTTGACTTAATTTTATTATTATTATCACACTATGAGTTAACTTTTGACATATTGAGATAGGTAATTAAATATTATATCTATCATATCATATACATACCATTTGAATTATGATATTGGACAAGAGTTAGAACTTAGTTTTAAGCTTGAAACATCGAAACCTGATCATAGATTTGGGTGATCTTTTGGGTCTAGGCTAAACCTATAATAATAGGGATGTTGTAAGCTTTGAAATCTTATAGTGAATATGTACTTGAATAGATTGCATTGATTTGGAAGCTCAACGAAAAGAGAAGACTCAAGTTCTAGAGTCATCGTTCGACTATTTGAGGCAAGTGGATTTCTAAAATCTTGTTAAGTGTATGAAATGCGTATATTTCCTTGTGGTATACGCTTGGGAGTAATGAGATTGTTGATGGGTTAACTTGTCCACATTGATTTATTATAATGATGAAAAAAAATGGGAATAACAAAAGACAATGTGATTAATTGTTGATGTGTGGTTTTTTGTTGAGAAAGGATTGAAGGCTTGTTGAATCATTGTTGATGTTACTTCATGTTTGTTTGGGTGTGAACTGTTTGATGTTATGAAAATGGTCATCTCCTTATTATTTGTGTGAATTCGTCATCTGCATTATTCTGAGGCATTGGTTGTGACAAGTGTTGTATGCATTGAGAAAGAATGAGTACTTAAGAGGATGTACCATTTTGAGCTACGTGCTATGTAAACTGTGAGCTGTTAGGTTGGGTTGATTTTAATGCAGGTTGTAGTTGCGGAGGTTCGTTTGGGGGTGGTAGGAGTACCCGTATTTTATCCCCTTAGCTTGTGTTTAGACGTTTAACTTGCTGGGTACCGTGTGGTTTGGTACTCAACCCTTGCTACTACAAATTTTTTTGTAGGTTACTAGCTCGGACTTTGTGATATTTCCCTTCTACTGGTGTGAGGTTTCTTGGAGATTTGTCAGGTAGCTGTTTCCATCGCAGCAGACTTTCTTCTCCTTAATTATGATCTTGTTCTATTCCAGAAACAAGTTCATTTGAGACTTGAGTTTTTCTTTTGAATCAATTGTAATACTTTAGAGGCTTGTACACGTGACTACCAGGTTTTGGGGTTTTTATTAAGTTACTTATATTTTATTTCCGCACTTTATTGTAATGGTTGAGTTTTAGGCTAACTTGTCTTGGTGGGATAAGACGAGTGCCATCATGCCCATTTTTGGGTCGTGACAAAATGGTATCAGAGCCCCAGGTTCATAGGTCTCACGTGTGTAGAAGTCGAGTCTAAATAGAGTCTCGATGATCGGTACGGAGACGTCTGTACCTATTTTCGAGAGGCTGTAGTGACTTTTAGGAAATATCTTCACTTCTTGGATCTCTATTGTGCGTACTTGGTCCCATTTTGATTCTTATCGCCTCACTCCATTCGTTCTCATTTATGTGATAACTCGTGCGTAGTTCTTTTTGTGAATCATTGGCATGTCGTGTATTGGTTTGATGTTAGATCTGGTATTAAGGTGAAAATTATATAATTATGAAACGAATGCGTGATCATATTTGAAAGAGTTGAGTTTGGTTAGTTATCATTGTAAAATAATAATAATAAATATAGCACTTATCTTGTATAAGCAAAATATGGAGTGGTTCGACAATTAAAAGTTAAATGTTTGAAGAATTGACTAGATAATAGTGTAATACAATTGATATAGTTGTCATATCATTAATAGGTTGCTTAGCAAATGATGTTGCACCAATTCAGGTCAGAATCCCTTCTGTGGTTTCACATATTGAGTGTATACCAAAGAACGTCATGATACGACTATTATAATGGTACTGATGGGTACTTGGTTAGAATTATGGAGTGTGTTACTTTTGATATTTACCTTGCTTACGAAAGAATACATATAGCTTGGGTTAGATACAAAACTAATCGGGTAATATTTTACAGCTATTTGATGGATGAAGTGTGTGACCTATTTGGAAATGATCTTCTCAATAGATATGATATGTTCTAGTGGTGGATGTAATGGATTTTCACGAAATGGTACTAATGGTACATGAAAATGAATACATTGATGTCAAGTGCGATTACTAACTACTCAAAAAGTTATCAGTTATATCACATGCTCGTATAATGAGATTCGATGTTGTATTCACATTTGAGAAACCAGCTAGCTTGTTACTACACATGAATGAGTTAAAGCATTATTTATAAGGAAATTTTAGTGGTAGATCTTTGGTATGATATAAATACATTTAGGTAGTGAAGTGTATCCCAAAATTCTAAATGAGGTCAAATAATTTTATCTTAAGCTCAAAATGAGTATATTGATATCGGAATGACAAATTTATAAATAAAGAAAGTCTTAGTGAGTATACATGGGTGAATGAAATTGGAGCATTTTAGAAATAATATGCGCGTAAATTGAGTGAGTCCGTTGAATGGTTTGCACATCTAGTTTTGGGATGTCATGTTGATGGCAAGGTTGAATTTGTGGTGATGACAAGATCTAACTAAGCATGATGGTAATAAATTTTTACGATGAATTAGGATTGAAATGCAACTATACGATAAGGTTTGTTGTGGATTTTATATGGTAATGATGACTTTTAATTATCTAAGATTATGATTACTACTATTTGGTAAGTAGTATGATTTTATGAAAAGTTGTATGAGATGTAGGGACACCACTCAAATAGAATTGAAAGAAGCTAAATTCGTGATGAAAAGAATTAGTGGTATGTAGCTTAGCTTCATTACGAGGAGACAAATAGGATTTACTTTTATTGCAAGGGTTAATGGTGTATCTTCAGAGGAATTTGGATAATTGAGTTCAGAGACACGTAATTTTACTTGTTTTGCCTTATTATGATTATATATAGTGTCACAAGATCAACCGATTGGTTTAAAAAGAAATATTAGATAAAACTAGAGAAATGAGTGTACGGACGTTCAACTAGAGTATGATGATTAGTTCTTTTTGTGATTTTGAGTTTGAAAAGGAGTATGGTAGGATTTTTGGCGATGAATATGATAAGATCGATGGAAAGGCGATCAATGACAAGGTAGGATACATAAATTCATAAAAATCTTCAAGGTATGAGCTAATGTTGATAGATAAAAGGATCAAGTTATAAAGTTGGATTCAAAATTCATGTTTTTTCATGGTGAGTTTAGATCGATGATAGTGTGTTTAGTCAAGGTATGAATGGTTAAGGTAAGAAATGATCAATCACTTGGAGTATAAAGCACTTGGAATGACTCAAAAATAATTTGATTAGTAAATTTTGTTACTTTTGATTGTTATACTTAACTGGGGTTTCAATATATCATGAATTGTTGGTAAAAGGATAAGACTGGTAATCAAGTCAGCGAAAGGAAAAAGAGAATGGTGTATTTAAGGGTTCAAGATTTGTAGAATTTTATGCCATGGAAATAATCTAAGAAAAATGAAGGAATAAGACCTCTCGTATAAACCCTTGGTTGGTAGTTGAAGGATTTATTGATTTATTTTATTTTATTTTTTTTGCCTATGAGGTTAGATATGACTTTGAGATATGAACTAGTTCTGTACAAACTTACTAAGAAGTTATCATAGACTTTTCTAAAGGTTGAGTTTTGGTTGGGTGACAGATAACTATATGTGGAAAATTCTATGTAGTTATGTCGAGCTAGATTGTTCAAATTATGATAGGTAACTTATTGATGTTTAACGGTGTGGACCTTTTACATAATTTAATGAGGATTTGAGGGGATTGAAATTTGTGTTATAACCCTTGGATGAGACTGTTATTTATCATGTGATACTTAAATGGAAAGAGAGAGAGAGAGAAAGTCATAGTTCAATATTTTTGGAGGTTATAATTTATTTGCTAAGAAGACTTTGAAACTAGTGATAGTTTGAGAGAAAGGTAAATAGATGTGGTGGTTATGATGTTTGTTGATATTAAGAGTGTTGACTTCGATGGAATATTGTGAGAAGTATGTGGAGTTTGACAATCGAGTATGTGTAAGATTGTAATGATATCAGGCTAGTTGAATGTGGGCAGCTAAAAAAAAATCTGATATGGAGTCATTTAACTATAATTGTTTGATATGTTTACTATGAAAAGAGTATCTTATGTTATCCGGCCTTGATTTTGTACATTTTTAGGTAACCACCTAATTCGTTTAAAAAAAAGGTTTAGAGTGTGATTCGTTCCATATACTCGTGTGTTTTTCTACATCTATGGGTGGATTTCTAGTGGTGGATCAGTTGTACCGATCCTCTTATATCTTCTTGATAAGGTAGGATCCTTGGTTAGACTTGTTCACTTCAGTCATGACATATTTGATGTTGTTTGAAAAATTAGAAATATATCATTATTTTTATATGTACAACCTTGCTTATGGGAACTTACAAAAGAGCTTTTGTGAATAGTTACGGTTATCTGACAGTGTTGTAAAAGGTTATGCATCCTAGCGTGTACCATTTGTAGGGTGCTTACTTGATCTTGTTCTTCTTTGGATTAGATATGTTCAATTATCCCTTGGTGAGTATTCGATGTCTAAACATCAAACTTTTATAACTTAAGTTTGTGGGAAGATTGTGTTGTGGAAAGGAAATCTTGATAAGATATGCGATGGCTTGTGTGTTATGAGTGTGGTTCTTAGCTAAAGTTCACTTCTGGTAGTAGTAGGTATCTGTTCAGAATGTTATTTTGGTTATGTGAGAAAAGATTTGTCTTGATGGATGTACATGGTCTAGTAGGTTTCAATTTATATTGAGTTCATTGGTTAGTTTGTGGCTTGATAATCACTCTTGATATAAAAATCTCCCAAAGTTTTATTTGAAAGTTCATTTCTTAGTAGTTGATCGTGAGGGAATGGTTTTAAGGATGAGCTCACCTAGAGAGATGAACATCGACTGGTAGGTCATAACTTAGACTTATGGTAACGTTGGTTATTCTTTCTTCTTCTTCCTTATGTTCTAGGACGAACATGATATTTAGTGGTGGATAATGTAATGACCCGTACATTATTTTTGAGAATATTGAACTATACGTTTAAATTGAGTTAATTAACTGATGGGTAATTGTAGATAATGGACTGAATCAATAGTTAATGGGCTAAAGTGATAAATTATTTAAAATTCAATACTATTTGACCCTTATATACTAAATAAGTAGTATGGTTTATTATTTATATATATAAAAATAAATAAAGATAATAAGAAGGGGGGAAAATTACATGAGCTGGGTTGCGTCGGAGGCGAGGGCATCGAATACAGGTAAGAATTGTTAGCAATTTTTCATCGCCATGTGCAAATCTAGAATTTTGTAATATAAAATTTTGGTTAGACATTAATGGAACACTATTTAATATAATATTGTTCAATTTACAATGGAATATAATTGTTCTTTGGATTCTGTGATATAACAATTGTTTCCAAATCATTGGGTAATCATGTTGCCAATGATTGATGTAGGGGCAATATATTTTAAACCAAAGAGTGAAGAAGATTATTAACTTACTGTTTGTGTTTTTTTTTTTTTTTGTTTTTTTAAATGTCTTAAAATCATCAAATTATTATATTTGGTAGATGATTTGATTATTGATAATTTAATTAATAAAGGATTTGTAATGATTGATACAATTGGAGATACAATGAAGGCGGATGGATCCTTAGGTTCGGAGGTGGTGTTCTATCCGTGGGTGATTGGTAACTTGCTTAATTTTATTATTATTATCACACTATGAGTTAACTTTTGACATATTGAGATAGGTAATTAAATATTATATCTATCATATCATATACATACCATTTGAATTATGATATTGGACAAGAGTTGGAACTTAACTTTATGCTTGAAACTTAGAAACTTTATCATAGATTTGGGTGATCTTTTGGGTCTAGGCTAAACCTATGATAATAGGGATGTTGTAAGCTTTGAAATCTTATAGTGAATATGTACTTGAATAGATTGCATTGATTTGGAAGCTCAACGAAAAGAGAAGGCTCAAGTTCTAGAGTCATTGTTCGACTATTTGAGGCAAGTGGATTTCTAAACTCTTGTTAAGTGTATGAAATGCATATATTTCCTTGTGGTATATGCTTTGGAGTAATGAGATTGTTGATGGGTTGACTTGTCCACATTGATTTATTATAATGATGAAAAAAATGGGAATAACAAAAGACAATGTGATTAATTGTTTATGTGTGGTTTTTTGTTGAGAAAGGATTGAAGGCTTGTTGAAGGCTTGTTGATGTTACTTCATGTTTGTGTGGGTGTGAACTGTGCGATGTTATGAAAATGGTCATCTCCTCATTATTTGTGTGAATTTGTCATCTGCATTATTCTGAGGCATTGGTTGTGACAAGTGTTATGTGCATTGAGAAAGAATGAGTACTTAAGAGGATGTACCATTTCGAGGGACGTATCGCGTGCCGCGATGGATACTGTACTTCGAGGGACGTATCGCGCGCCGCGATGGTTACTATTATCGAGGGTCATGTCGTGCGCTGCGACAGATGCATGGACAGATATGTCCCCCATGGGTCCCGGACTGAGAGACAGCGGGTGTGTATCACTAGGTCAGACATGCATCATTATACTTGACATTGCATTCCATTGCATTGCACATACTTATCATTAGTGAACTTGATATCGTATTTTGCTGATCTTTTGATTACCTTTCTGCGGAACTTGTGATTGATTAATATTGAGCTTGTTATTGCGGATATGTAATTTGTTGAAGTATTGTTGTTGAGGATATGTAATTTGTTGAAGTGTTGTTGTTGAGGATATGTAATTTGTCTAAGTGTTCTTGTTGAGCTACGTGCTATGTAAACTGTGAGCTGTTAGGTTGGGTTGATTTTAATGCAGGTTGTAGTTGCGGAGGTTCGGGTGGGGGTGGTAGGAGTACCCGTATTTTATCCCCTTAGCTTGTGATTAGACGTTTTACTTGCTGGGTACCGTGTGGTTTGGTACTCAACCCTTGCTACTACAAATTTTTTTGTAGGTTACTACCTCGGACTTTGTGATATATCCCTTCTCCTTGTCTGAGGTTTCTTGGAGATTTGTCAGGTAGCTGTTTCCATCGCAGCAGACTTTCTTCTCCTTAATTATGATCTTGTTCTATTCTAGAAACAAGTTCATTTGAGACTTGAGTTTTTCTTTTGAATCAATTGTAAAACTTTAGAGGCTTGTACACGTGACTACCAGGTTTTGGGGGTTTTATTAAGTTACTTATATTTTATTTCCGCACTTTATTGTAATGGTTGAGTTTTAGGCTAACTTGTCTTGGTGGGATAAGACGAGTGTCATCATGCCCATTTTTGGGTCGTGACATAGGCTAACAACAATTTATACAAATAGCAAGCAAGCGAAATTATTGTCACGATCCGAAAATGGATGTGATTACACTCGTCTTATCCCACCAAGACAAGTCGACCTAAAACTTAACCATTACAATAAAATGCGGAATATTTACCATCAACTTAAATCATACCCCAAAATTTGATTGTCACGTGTACAAGCCTTTAAAGTATTACAATCGAATCAAGAGAAAATATAAGTCTTATATGACATTGTCTCTACAGTAGAACAAAATCATAAATAGGAGTAAGAAGGTCTGCTGATATGACAAACAACTACCTCACAAATCTCCAAGAAGCCTCGGAAAAGAAGAAAATATATCACAAAGGTCCGGGCTAGTAACCTACAATATAATTATAGAAGCAAGGGGTGAGTAACAAACCACACGGTACTCAGCAAGTAAACATTTAAACACAAGCTAAGGGGATGAAATACGGGTATATTACCACCCAAACAAACCTCCACAACAACAGCCTGCAAAAAAGTCAGCCCAACCTAACAACTCAGAGTTTACATAGCACATTGCTCAACAACAACACTTAACCAATATCCTCCATAACAATATTTTGACAAATTACCTATCTTGAACAACAACACTTGAACAAATTATATATCCTCAACAAAAAGTTCCGCAGAAAGGCATTCACATGATCAGCAAAGCACAATATCACTAATGATAAGTATGTGCAATGCAATGGAATGCAACGTCAAGTATAATAATGCATGTCTGACCAAGTGATACACACCCGCTGTCTCTCAGTCCGAGACCCATGGGAAACATATCTGTCATCTATAACGGCGCACAACACAACCCTCAATAATAGTAATCATAGATACATCCCTCGATATATAATATATATGGTGACGTACGATACATCCCTCAAAATGGTATATCTTCTTTAATTTTTCATCATTTCTCTATACACATAACACTTTTCACAACCATATCTAAAAATAATGCACCTAACATGTTCACAAAAAAAAAGGATATAAATTTTTTCATAACATTGCACAATTCACAACAACACAAACATGATATCACATCAACAATGATTCAATAAACTTTTTAAATTTCTCAACACATTACACATAAACAATTAATCATATTGCCTTTTGCTATTCTTTTTTCAACATTAAAATTAATCAATGTGGACAAGTCAACCATCACCAAGTCCTATTACTCCCTAACATTACCACAAGGAAATACACGCATTCCATACATTTAACAAGAGTTTAGAAATCCACTTGCATGATTCCACCAACAATTTACTTCGGGACTTGAGTCTTTTTCATTTGTTGAACTTCCAACTAAAACCAATCTAGTCAAATAAATAACTACAATACGATTCGAAAACAAAAAACACTCATATTACTATTTGTCTAGTCAATAAATCGCCATAAATTTATAATCATGTTCATAATTTTTATGCCAATTATATTTCAATTCACATATTTATCAAATTCAAACCTAGAGTTAAGTCGTAATTTCTCCAAACACTACAACCCTTATAGTTGCATACAATATAATACACTAAAAGAAGGACCCTAAAGAAAATGAGAAAGTAGTAGCTTAAATCGCTACAGAAAACAACTATCCATCCATACTTCAAAAACAATACAATCAATTTTTATTTTATAATAATATAATGGGAAAATGCACGAGTACCCCCTCAACCTATGCTTAAAATTCCAGAGAAACACTTATACCATACTAAGGTTCTGTTACCCCCATCAACTTATTTAACAAGTAATTTTTTACCTCTTTTCAGCCTACGTGGTACTAAATTGAAAAAAAATCAACCAGTTTTTAACCCACAAGATAGTGCCATGTAGGTGGAAAAGGCGTAAAAAAGAATTAAAAAATAAGTTCAAAGGGGTAATAGGACCTTAGTATATTATAAGTGTCTCTGATATTTCAAGCATATGTTAAGGAGGTACTCGTACATTATCCCTAAAATAATTATCCAATTTTTATCTAATCATGAACAATTAATGCCATCACGAAGAATGCCCAGTTACTTTGACGATAGGTGATACTATTAATATATATTCCTCCCTCACCACACAATTAATCCCCAACACTTGCCCTAAATTTTGACAAAACTCAGTGCCCACTTTTATCAAACATATACAATAATACATATACCTTAATTTTCCAACAAATATTTCTAATTGTTATCCATACAGTAATTTCTCTTCCAACATAGTCACAAATTCCCCAGGGACCCATGCAACACAAATCACCATAGCCAATTTTTATTTTATTTTATTTTATTTTTAAAAAACATATTTGACAATTAATTAATTAACTCTAGTAAAACAAATATTTAAAATTTCAAAAAAATGACCTTCTGGGTCGTTGCATTATCCACCACTAAAAATCATGTTCATCCTCGAACATAAAGTAAAAGAAAGTCAAATACTAGGGGATACCAAGACCCTAAGGTATACCTTTCAGAGTTTTGTTTCTCTTTCCAAGTAAACTCATACTTAGAATCATTCCATCAAGATTAACCATCAAGAACTAAAAATTCGAACCAAATTTTAGAAATCTTCTAATTAGGAGTGATTACCAAGTTATAAACTAACTCATGAACCCCATCTGAACCGAAACTCACTAGACCATAACACACCCATCAAGATGACTCTTATATCACATAACCAAGATAACATTCTAAATCAAAATTGGCTACAACCATGAGTGAGCCTGAATCAACCACCAGACACCCATGATTCACAAATCATCACCTTCTTTTTTCAAGATTTCTTTCTCACAACACAATCTTTCCATGAACTTAACTTATAATGGAATTTCAAGGCATCTCGTACTCATCAAGGGGGAATACAACTCAATTGATTCAAAACAGGAAATGATCAAGTAACTACCAAAAAAACGATACATTTCAAAATGCAGAACTATTAACAACACTTTTAGATAATTACAACTTTTCATAGCTCTTCTATAGGTTCTCATAAGCAAGGTTATGCGTGTAGAACTATTGGTCTACTTCAACTATAAAAAACAACACTAAATTTTCATATATAACATAATTAAATTTGTCCAAGTATCCTATCCTACAAAAAAAGACGTCACACGATAGGTATAGACCCTCTACCACTAGGGATGCACACCATAGAAGTTAAAATATGTACGGGTGTAGGAAACTAATCACACTCCAAATCATATCCAACATGAATTAGCTGGTCACATAAGAATGTAAGGAACAAAAATTGAATAACATAAATATACTTCCACCAAAGCGCCCATATCAAACATTTTCAGTCATATGACTTCATCTCTTTTATTTTTAGCTATTAACAATTAACAAGTCTTATCCCCTATTATAATTGCTTACATAATTATTTTTTGAACCCCAAATACTTCTCATGGTACTCGATTGAATCCAATACTCTAAATACCATCAAAAATCATTATTACACCAACTATTTACCTTATTCTCAAACTATCACTGGTAACAAGTATCCTTAGAAGAAACATTGTAGCCTCTAAAAACTTTTAAATATGGCTCTCTCTTATTTTATTTAAGCATTAATTGATATGTATGAGTCAAACCTAAGACTGATAGCACTACTTTCAAAATACTTTTTCATCGAGGTAAAATAATTAATCACACCCAATGTCAACTTAACGCAAAATTTTACATACCATTTCAAGTACCATTCATACCATCATGTAATAATCTATGTTGCATTATAAAAATAGTGGTATCAATCCCCTCAAAATTCTTAATAACCCTGTATAATTGTAGTCCCATATTATTACGTATCTGTAAGTTACCCATCATAATTTTAACGATCTAGCTCGACATAACCACATATAATCTTCCACACCTAGTTGCTTATCACCGAACAAAAACTTAATCTTTAGAAAAGTCGATGATAAATTTTTAGTAAATATATACTGCACTAATACACATATTACAGTCATATCTATACCCATAGGCAAAACTCAATAAATCCTTCAACTACAAATCATGTCCTTATACGAGAGGTCTTATTTCCCCACTTTTCTTAAATTCTTCCAATGACACAAAATTCTAAATACCTTGAATCCTTCAATACACCAAACTTTTGTTATTTTTGTTGACTCGTTCCCGATCTAATTATTTGACCTACAACGCCTTATATTTTTATCTCATCTTTAAAATAAAGGATTTAAATGGAATCCTTTCTTAGGTCATTTGGAAATAAAAATCACACACTTCATGACTTAGAACATATACAAGTCCTTCAAAATATTCAATATTTAATGCAATCAATTATTTTTTCTTTATCAATCCACACCTAGAAAAAACATACTACCACGAACATAAACTTATCATGAAAAACTTGAATTTTTGAATCCAACTGTGTAACCCAATCCCTTTATCTATCAACATTATTTCTTAATTTTTTTTAATGAATTCACGTATCATAGCTTATCATTGCTTATCTCTCAATCGATCTAATCATATGTTTTGCTAAAAATTCAATCGTACTAATTATCAAACTCAAAACCACAAAGACAACTCATTTCTCAAATTTTATCCAATAATTTTCAATCAATAATATGAACACATGACAGTATTACGATGACTAGAGAAAAAAGAATGAAACCACATTTCTGTAAAAAAAATTCTTAGCCCCTTTGAAAAAGCCTCCTTAGACCTTACAATCAGAGAAAATATTCTTACTCTCACCTCCTTTCGAAGGCTACACTACATTCCACAATTTTTTTATTCTGACTAATTGTTTTAAATCTATTTGAGCGGTGTCTTAACATCTCCTTAAAATTTCCATACATTCATGTTGCTCACCAAATAGTAGAAAATCACAACCTTAGATATGCACAAGTCCTCCTTACCATACACAATTCATTTAACCAAGAATCCTTACCATATAGTTTAATCTTAATCACAATTTCATCACAAATTCTGATTATCTTTATGATCATTAGACATTTTTCTCATCTCGAAGTCAACCTGGTCATCGACATGACATCTCGAACCCAACTATACCAATCAAACTTAAAACATTAACTCAATTTTATACGCGCTTTTTTTAACTAAAATTCTCAATTACCTTCACACAAGTATAATCTTTGGGACTTTTTTTTACCTATAAGCTTTCCATCCTAATATCGATCCATTATCACAGAGCTTAGATATCGAGATACACTTCAAAACCTAAACACATCAATATTGTAACAAAGATCCACAACTAAAAGCTTCCTTATAAATAATGCTAAACTCAATCATGTGTAGTAACAAGCTCGTATGTTTCTCAAATGTTAATTCAACATTGAATCTCACTATATGAGCATGTGATCCAGATGATACCTCTTATGTAGTTAGTAATCGCATTTTACATCACTCTATTCATTTCTATATACCACTAGTATCACATTGTTAAAATTTATTAGGTACACCACTAGAAAAGAACATACCTCCCGAGAAGTTTATAATCCAATAGTCTACACATTTTTACCCATTAAGTAACTAGAATATACTACGAAATTCGTTTGATCTCTCAGCCAAAGTGATATACATTCCTTCATAGATGGTTGATAATTTAAATAACATAATAAATACCTCTAATCAAGTGAGAATCAGTACCATTATAATAGTCATTCTGTGATCCTCTTCTATATTTCCTTAATCTATGAAACTAAAATAGATATTATGACCTGAACTAGTGTAACAGCACTCTCATTATTCACTAAGTAGCCCATATATGTTATAAAAATTTTACTAAATTTAGCTTTTAAAGTTATCACATTCATTATCTAACTTTCTTTATCGTCATTAAACTTTCAGTTGTCAAACCACTCAGATATTGCATATACCATACAAGTATTGATCAAACTACTTAGATGACTAGCCTAAACAAAGTATGAGATGCTCAAGAAGTTTTTTAAACCTCTCTTCAACATAATCCTCAAATGTCATAAAAATATTTCATCAAGTCATCACCTAACTCATCTTTTCGAGTCGTTGAACATTCCAAATTTAACAACACATCCTTCTCATAAATCTATCAATTCCACATTTATAACAAATCTAGCATCAAAGACAAGTACAACACACAAAATAGTAACACGAGGAACTACGCACGAGTCATCCCATAAATGAGATTGAATAGAGTGAAGCAATGATAATCTAAAACTAGACATAGTACGCACGATAGAGATCCAAGAAGTGAAGATTTTTCTTCAAAGTCACTGTAGTCTCTCGAAGATAGGTAGAGCCGACTCCGTACCAATCCTTGAGATTTTACTTAGACTCGACTTGTACACATGGGAGAACCATGAACCTGGGGATCTGATATCATTTTGTCACGACTCAATAAGGAATGTGATGGCACTCGCCTTATTCCACAAAGAAAAGTCAGCCTAAAACTCAACTGTTACAACAAAATGCAGAAAAATTACTATCAACTTAAACTATAACCCGAAATCAGGTTGTCACATGCACAAGACTCTAATGTATTACAATCAAATCAAAAGAAAATATACGTCTCAAATGACATTATTTCTAGAGTAGAACAAAATCATAAACAAATGTAAGAAGGTCTTCTGAGACGACAAACAACCAACTCGCAAATATCCAAGAAGCCGTGAAAAAGAAGAAAATATATAACATAGGTCTAGGCTAGTAACCTACTCAAAAATTGTAGAAGCAAGGGTTGAGTACCACACCACACGGTACTCAGCAAATAAACATCTAAACACAAGCTAAGAGGATGAAATACGGGTACTCCTTCAACCCAAATAAACGTCCACAACTACAACCTGCATAAAAATCAACCCAACCTAACAACTCACAGTTTACATAGCAGATGGCTCAACAAAAACACTTAGACAGTATCCTTCATAACAACATTTTGAAAAATTATATATCTTCAATAATACTTCAACAAATTATATATCCTCAACAAAAAGCTCAGTATTCATCAATCAAATGTTCCGCAAAAATGCATTCACAAGATCAGCAAAACATAATATCAAGTTCACTAATGATAAGTATGTGCAATGCAATGGAATATAACGTCAAGTATAATGATGCATGCTTGACCTAGTGATACACACCCGCTGTATCTCAATCCGAGACCCATGGGGACATCTTTCCATGCATCTGTCGCGGAGCACGATACGACCCTCGATAATAGTTACCATCATGGTGCGTGATACGTCCCTTGATTTATAGTATATATCGCTGCGCAGGATACCTCCCTCGAAATGGTACATCCTCTTTAGTTCTCATCCTTTCTCAATGCACATAACACTTTTTATAACCATGTCTCAAAATGATGCAACTAACATGTTCACACAAATAAAGAGGATATGACCATTTTCATAACATTGCACAATTCACAACAACACAAACATGATATCTCATCAACAATGGTTCAACTAAATTTCAAAATTTCTAACACATCACACATAAATAATTAATCATATTGCCTTTTGTTACTCTTTTTTCATCATTAGAATTAATCAATGTTGACAAGTAAACCTTCACCAAGTCTCATTACATCAAACATATACCACAAGAAAATACACGCATTTCATACACTTAACAAGAGTGTAGAAATCCAATTTCCTGAATCCAATAAGAATTTACTCCGAGACTTGAGACTTTCCCATTGTTGAACTTCCAACTCAAAATAATCTAGTATAATAATTAACCACAAAAAGATTTCAAAACCAAAATCACCCATATTACTATGTGTCTAGTAAATAACTCGCCGTGAATTATCATCATTTTCCTAATCTTAATGCCACTTAATATTTCTCTAATTCAAACCTGGAGTTAGGTCGTAATTTCTCCAAACACTACAACTGTAGTAGCTTTACTAAGTGTTGTTATTGAGGACATGTAATTTGTCAAAGTGTTGTTGTTGAGGATATGCCATTTGTCTAAGTGTTGTTGTTGAGTTATGTAATTCGTCTAAGTGTTGTTTTTGAGTTATATAATTCGTCTAAGTGTTGTTGTTGAGTTATGGGCTATGTAAACTGCGAGCTATCAGGTTGGACTGAATTTTATGCATGTTGTAGTTGTGGAGGTTCGGTTGGGGGGGTAGGAGTACCTATATTTCATCCCCTAGCTTGTGTTTAGAGGTTTACTTGCTGAGTACCTTGTGGTTTGATACTCACCCCTTCATTCTACAAAAAAAAATTTGTATGTTACTAGTTCGGAACTTTGTGATGTCTTCTCTTCTTTTCTGAGGATTATTGGATATCTGTGAGGTAGTTGTTTGTCATCTCAGCAAACCTCTAACTCATGTTTATGATTTTGTTCTACTCCAGAAACAATGTCATATGAGACTTTATTCAATTATAATACTTTAGAGGCTTGAATACGTGACAACCATATTTTTGGGATATTTTTTAGTTTATTATAGATTTTTCGCATTTTATTGTAATGGATAAGTTTTTTGCTAACTTGTCTTCGTGGGATAAGATGAGTGTCATCACGTCCATTTTTGAATCGTGACAAAATGGTATCGGAGCCCCAGATTAATAGGTCTCACGTGTGTATAAGGCGAGTAAGTAGAGTCTTAAAGATTGGTACGGAGACGTCTGTTCATATCTTCAAGAGTCTATAATGACTTTTAGGAAAATATTTCAATTCATTAATCTATATCGTACGTACTTGGTCACGTTTTTATTTTTATCACTTCATTACTCTCTCTCAATATTATTTGATGACTCGTGTGTGATTCCTCATGTGAGTAGTTTATGTCATGTATGATTTGAATGTTGAATCTGATATTAAGATGAAATTAATATACTAATGAAAAAAATGTGTGGTTAGATTTATAATGTTAAACAATTTGAAAGGGTCGAGCATGCTTATTTATCCTAGTGTAGTGAATAGTACTTGTGTGGTATATACAATAATTAGAGTGATTTAACAATAAAAAGTGAAATGATTAAAGAGATGGTTGTATAGTGTACATGTAACTTTGGAAACTACAATTAGTAAAATTACCATAACATGGGTAGAAATGTATGACCTGTTTGGAAATAATCTTCTTGATAGGTATGATATGTTCTAGTGGTGGATATTATAATTTTATTACGGTGTGATATTTGTGGTATATTGAATTAGATATGTTGATTTTAAAGTATGAATACTAACTTGTTAAAGATTTACCAATTATATCACATGCTCGTATAATGAGATTCGATGTTGCATTCACATTTGAGAAACCAACTAGGTTTTTATTGCAAATATTTTAGATTAAGCAGCGTGTACAAGAGAGATTTTAATGGTGGATTGTGAATATAGTATTAATGTGTTAGAAGTGTATCCCGAGGGTTCTAAATGAGGACCAGTGATTTCATCTTAAGGTCCAACGGAATGGATAGATACCCAAAATGAAAAGTTTAGGGTAAAGAAAGTCCCAAAGTGTTTGATGTGAACGTAATTGAAGATTTTATGAAAAAATGCTTATAAGATTTGGTTAGTTCTTTTATTTTTTTGATATATTGGGGTTCGAGGTGTCATGTCGATAATAAGGTTAACTTTGTGTAATGACAAGAGGTAACTGAGCATGATGGTAATAAGAGTTCGTGATGGTTTGTGATTGAGATGCAACAATATAGTAAGAATTGATGGTTAAACGATTTTTGTATTGCAATAAAGACTTGTGAGTACCTACGGTTGTGGTTTGCTGCTATTTGATGAGTAACTTTCTGGCATAGAAATTGATAGGAGGTGTTGAAACACATCTTGAATAGAATTGAAGGAATTGGACTCATAAATGGAAAGAATTAGTAGGATATAGTTTAGCTATCGAAAGGAGGTGAGAACATGAATATTTACTCTAATTGTAAGGGCCAAATTTGATGTATATTAAGAAAGACTGTATAATTGGATACAGGGACATGTGATTTCATGTATCTCGCCTAGATTATTGTTATAGTTTTACGGATTCATCATCTTGGTTAAAGAATAATGGATAAAACATTAGAAATGAGTATTTAGATGTTCAACTCGAGTGTGATTAAATTTGTTTTTGTGGTTTTCAGTTTCATAATTAGTACGGATTTAATTTTAAGCAAAAGATATGATAAGGTCGATGGAGAGGTGATCAATTATAAGCTAAGATACGTAAATTCATAAAAAAAAAACTTCAAGTTATAAGCTAATGTTGATAGATAAAGGAAATGTATTACATAGTTAGGTTCAAAAATCAAGTTTTTCATTGTTAGTTTGGGTTTATAGTAGTGTGTTTTATCAAGATATGAATCGGTAAGGTAAGAAATGATTTATATCGGGTATTGAGCATTTGGAAGGACTTGTGCATGATTTTAGTCGTAAGGTTGATTCCTTTTGATTGTAAAGTATGTAAAGGAGGGTTTCACATAAGGTTTATGTTTAGAGTATAAGGTTAAATTTTATCTATTATTTGTCAATTATTAAGTGAGTCAGCGAATGAATAAAAATTTTGGTGTATTAAAGAGTTTAAAGTAATTAAAAAATTTATTAAAGAAAGAATTTAAGAGATTGAAAGGAATAAGATCTCTTATATAGATTTTTGGTTTAAAATGAAGGTTGTATGAATTTTCATATATAAGTTCTATGACTATGAATGGGAATTGGTCTAATATAGAATTATTAAGGTTCTATCAACGATTTTTATTAAGATGTAGTTTTAGTTTGTGTGAAAAGTAATGATGTGTGAAAGATTTTATGTGGATATGTCGAGCTAGATTATTCAAAATATGATAGGTAACTTATGAATGTTCAATTGTGTGGACCTACCGTTCTTCATAGGAAATGAGAAATTTGAGGGATTTGAAACTACCTTTATTGATAGGTCTATAGAGACTGTTATGAGTTTTTCTTTTGATTCAACTATAATATTTTAGAGGCTTGTACATGTGATATTTAGATTTTTGGGATAAGACAAGTGCCATCACGTCTATTTTTGGGTCGTGACTAAATGGTATCAGAGCCCTATGTTCATATGTCTCACGTGTGTACAAGTCGTGTCTAAGTCGAGTCTTAAAGATTGGTACGGAGAGTCTGCACTTATCTTCGAGAGGCTATAATGACTTTTAGGATAAAAACTCACTTCTTGGATCTATATTGTGCTTACTTGATCCGATTTTGATTCTTATCGATTCATTACTCTCTCTCGGTATTATTTGATGACTCGTGCGTGATTCCTCATGTGAGTAGTTGATGTAGTGTATGATTTGAATGTTGAATCTGATATTAAGATGGAAGTATACTAATGAAAAAAATGTGTGGTTAGATTTAGCATGTTCAACAGTTTGAAAGGGTCGTTTATGCTGAGTTATCGTAGTATAATGAATAGTACTTGTGTGGTATATACGATAATTAGAATGGTTTAGCAATTGAAAGTGAAATGATTAAAGAGATGGTTGTATAGTGTACATGTAACTTTGGAAACTACAATTAGTAAAATTACCATAACATGAATGAGTTGATTAGGAAATTATAAGAATAAAGATGCATCAATTAAGGTTAGAATTTCTACTATAATCGTATCAATGCTTACATGGTTAGAGTTACGCAATGGGATAAGACGAATGTCATCACATCCATTTTTGGGTCATGTCATACACTAAAAGAATGACCCTAAAAATGAGAAATTAGTATTGTAAATCGCTACAGAAAACAACTATCCTTCCATACTTTAAACATAATAAAATCAACCTTTATTTTATTATAATATAATAATACAATTTTTATCTACTTATGGACAATTAATGTCATCACCAAGAACGCTCAGTTACTTTGACAAAAGGTGATACTATTAATATATATTCCTTCCTCACCACACAATTAATCCCCAACACTTGTCCTAAATTTCTAGAAAACTCAATTCCAACTTTTCACAAACATACTATAATATATATGTACCTAAATTTTTTAATAAATATTTCTAATTGTTATCCATACATTAATTACTATTCCAACTTAGTCAGAAATTCCCAAGGAACCCACGCAAAACAAATCACCATAGCAAAATTTAATTTTATTTTATTTTGAAAAACATTCGTAACAAGTTCTGTCTTTTCTCTTTTCCATTATTTCAACAATACATATAAAATTAACACTAAGCAATCATCGAATCAATAATTACTTGGCATAGAGAAAATTAAAGAAAGAACTTAGGAAGAATTCATAATACCTGCAACTTTCGTGTAGTCTTGCCGCGTCCTTTTTCCCTTATTTTTTCCCTAAAATGACAAATTAATTATGATCTAAAATTTATAAAGTTTTACTAACTTATTTAATATATATACATATATATATATATATATATATATATATATATATATATATATATGAGTTAAATGGTATAAGGTCTTAAATAAATTCAACATTTTAACTCATTAACTATCAGTTAAGTCTATTGTCTACAATTATCCATCAGTTAATTAACTCTAGTTAAACGAATATTAAATATTTCCAAGAATGACCTTCTGGGTCATTACAATTATGCAAATCTAAAGAGAAACCAACGAATTATACAATTGCTTATTTGTATATATGTATAGAGAAATAGGCCTAGCTTTCAGTTGTATATGTATAGCGAATTATACACATATATATATGTTTGTTATGGAGCGTAATGATGCAAACTTTGCTATAGAACACAAATTTAAATTTTTGTTTGCTATATTTGAAAGTTGCTCATTTTAATATTTTTTTGAAATCTATATGGGCGAAATACAATAGGGTCTTAAATAAATTTCAGATTTAACCCATTATGATTAACTAAATTAATTACTTTCATAAATGTCCGTCAATTAACTAATTATAGTTAAATAAATTGTTAAATTTCCAAACCAACTTTATCAACGGATCAAATATAACTCGATGAACTACTGTGAGGGGCAAAAATTTTAATTTTACAAAATTTCTAAAAATTCATATGACGGGTTATTTCATTGTCCCTACATTTAATAAAAATCAAATAACAATTAAAAAAATACTAACATTAATTAAAAGTCCTTTTTATTTATATAAGTATAAAAGTTATTATAGATTCATCTATTACACATTAGTAATTTCTAATCATTGCAAATTATTCACTCTTCTACGCTCGTTAGTTGTAATATTATTAATTCTTATTGTTATTACATTCATTATCTCAATCATTTAACTTTTCTTTTATTAAATTTTGACCAATAGTTTTCATATTATTATACCCCCTATATGAAAACCATTGGCTTTTATTTTACCTTAGACAAATATATTTGGTTGAATAAATTAAAAATTCTTTACAAATATATGAACTTTATATTTCTTGCAGGTAAGATTAGTATGTGATTATATTTAATATTTCGGTGATAGAATATATTCTTTAATTTTAATTTTAGTTTATTCGTTTAAAAAATGAACGCTTTCTCAATTAACTATGGATAAACAAATAACTATCATTGTTTTACATAACCTAATTGAAAAGTCAAGAGAACCAACAAAACAACGTCATCTATTATGGTATACCTTAAAAACTAAAAATTAATATACAAATATAGTTCTAAAAATAAAAATGTAATTCTTCTTCACATGTTCCTATGACATCTAAAAAAATTAAGTGAAATACACGTGCAAAACACCTTTGGTTACATGAGAAGAAAAATACACAACAAATATCATCTATAAGGTTATATTAGTGATAAAACGAATTATATGATTGATCCTCATCAAATTATAATAAATAAATAAATAAGTAAAAAAAATTTCATTCACCATCAACATAGGTTTGTGTGAATCAGAGATATATACGATGATTTACACTAAACATTCACAAAAGAATTGTGCAAAGCTTATTATTCAAATGTTCCGTTTAGATTTATAAATTGATAATCATGTCCAATGCATGTGTCAAAAAACAAGTGTATATACATACATACATACATACATACACATACACACACACACACACACACATATATATATATATACACACACACACAGACACACACACACACAGTGAAATTAGGTCTTAGACCTAACTCACACCCCAAAATCTAGCTCAAAGGGAGGAGGTTTGCCCAAGCCTTATAAAGAGTCCACCCATCTCATTAATCACCGATGTGGGACTTTTGTCATTCTTTAACACTCCACCTCACGTCCAGTTCTTAGCATCTGGTGCGTGGGAAAATTTAATTTTGGGGACCCCAACATCGGGTGAGAAGGGCCTTGCTCTGATACCATGTGAAATTAGGTCTTAGGCCTAACTCACACCCCAAAAGCTAGCTCAAAGGGAGGAGGTTTGCCCAAGCCTTATAAAGAGTTCACCCATCTCATTAATCACCGATGTGGGACTTTTGTCATTCTTTAACACACACACACATATGATTGGCTCGAATAATTACGTTAGTAATTGAATTATCATGATGTTGAGAGAAAATAACATGGTAATACTTAACTGAGGTACATAACAAGTAGTTGTAAAAAATTAATATTGATTTGTTGAGATGAAAATCATGAAAAATGCTAAGTAAATAATGTTTGAAAAGAACAATATTTTTGTTAACTATAATTAGGATTCAATTTTTTTAAATAATTTAAGTTGATAAAACATATATAAATATTAACATATAACCTTTAAAATTACATGATTGTGTAAGAAGTCCAGTGCTCTATATTTAGGGACAATTCTGAAGTGCCCCCTCAACATCAATGCTCGAAATTTCAGAGACACACTTATACTATACTAAGGTTTTATTACCCTCCTGAACTTATTTTATAAGTAATTTACTACTCCTTTTTGGCCTAGGTTGCACGAGCTTGAAACAATGTCAACCAGCGTTGGACCACAGGATAGTGCCACGTAGGCCGAAAAGTGTAAGAAAATTATTCATAAAATAAGTTCAGGGGGTAACAAGACCTTAGTATAGTAAGTGTATCTCTGAGATTTCAGGCATAGGTTGAGGGGGTAGTTGTGCATTATCTTCTATTTTTATCATAAATCATTTTACTGTAAATAATTAAGATTAATTGTTTCAACATCTAACTATGTTAAATTTATTTTTTTTTTGCTTAAAAAATAACCAATATAACATTGAAATAAAATACTAATGTGATATAATATTATTTAAAGAAAATATTTATAAAAATTTATAGGACAATTCATAGTAGTGATGGTGCAGACTGATGTTTTTGTTTTTTAATAGTATCGTATGGTATAGCGATTGGCAGTAGTGATGAGTTAAGGTTTTAAGTAGTGATAATTGATAATTAGTAGTGGAATTATATAAATTAGTAATCGATATTGTGAATGATGATTATTGTTAGCTATATATACTGAAGATAATTATCAATAATGATTAGTGAAAGTAATAATTGTTCATGATAATAACATATGGTGATTAATGATGGCGATGATTGATTTTTTTGATTGTTGATAAAAGAAATTTATTATGGTGAAAACACAATAAAATTAACGAGTCTTCAAATATATAATACGAGTTCAAAGGTTCTTTCTTAGCAAAAAATATGTATTTTATATATATATATATATATATATATATATATATATATATATATATATATATATATAATTGCTTACAAGAATTACGTTAGTGATTGAATTATCATGATGTAGAGAGAAAATAATATGGTAATACTTAATAAGATACACAACAAGTAGTTGTAAAATAATTAATATTGATTCGTTGACATGAAAATCATGAAAAAAATTTCACTAAGTAAATAATTTTTGAAAAGAAAAGAATTTTTATTACCTACAATCAGGATTCAAATTGTCTTTAATAATTTTGGTTCATAAAATATACATAATTATTACTATATAACCTTTAAAATTACCTGATTGTGTAAGAAGTTTAGTGTTTTTTTTTTTAGGGATAATATCCAAGTACCCCCTCAACCTATGGCCGAAATCTCAGAGACACACTTATACTATATTAAGGTCCTATTACCCCCCTGAACTTATTTTATTAATAATTTTTACCCCTTTTAGACCTACGTGGCACTATCTTGTGGCCCCAAGATTGAGGAACTTCCTTCTCAATTTCAATTAAACTCAATGCACATCACAACTCATGCGACATAAAAATCATGTCAAATCTATACAAAAACAGGAACATGAATGCAAGCATGAACTCATACCAACTCATATAATGCAAGTATAAAACACACAATTATGGACATAAAACACCAAAACCGACTAATGCACTCAAATTTAGAGTTTCATAAACAAATCAGACTTACGAACAATATATCTAACCTCAAGAACTGAATAAGTGAGGGAATGGGATCTCATGTCTGCCTCGGTCTCCCATGTTGCTCCCTCAACAAGGTGGTTCCTCCATGACACCTTTACGATGGCAACCTCCTTGTTCCACATCTGCTTCACTTGGCTATCTAAAATTTCAACGGAACCATTTTATAAGAATGGTTCTCATCGACTCCTAACCCCTAAACAGGCATATGGATGTCGGATCACCTAGATACTTTTTAAGCATCGAAACATGAACCATTGGATGAACAGAAGCCAAGTCATTTGGTAACTTCAGTTCATTGGAAACATTCCCAACTCATTGTAAGACCGCATAAAGACCTATATACCTCAGACTCAACTTCCCTTTCTCACCCTACCTTATCCCTGTCATGGGTAAATATTCAGGTAAACTTTATCACCTATCTCGAATTCAAGAGCCCTCTTCGTGTTATCAACATAAGATTTTTGACGACTGTAAGCGGTATCAAAACTATCCCTAAACATGATCATAGTTTCCACAGACTCATGTATGATCTTAGGGAAAAGGATGGAAGACTCTCCTAACTAAACCTACCTAATTGGGAACCTATATCTCCTGCCATGCATATCTTCAAAAGGTGCAATCCCAATACTGGATTGGTAGCTATTGTTATAAGAGAACATAATCAGTGCAAAGTGATGATCCTAACTACCCTTAAAGTGTATAACAAATGCTCTCATCTTTTCCTTAAGGGTATGAATGGTACGTTCTGCTTGTCCATCCATCTGAGGATGAAAAGTAGTACTGGGCTTCACCTGTGTACCCAAGATATTTCGGAAAGATCTCCAAAAGTATTAAGTGAAGTGGGCTCACCTGTCTGAAATGATAGATAAAGGGATCCCATGACACCTCACTATCTCATTAATATACATCTTGGCATAATCTTCGGCCTTGTAAGTAGATTTCATAGGAATGAAATGAGCAGAGTTATTCATCATGTCAACAATGACCAAATGGAAACATGCAGTTTCCTTGTCCTAGACAGACAAACCACAAAGTTCATACTAATAGCCTCGCACTTCCATGTTGGGATCTTAATCAACTAGGTAAGTCCTCCATGCTTAAGGTGTTCTTCCTTAACCTGTTGGCGATTCAGGCACACCTTCACAAATATAGAAATATCTCACTTCATTCCTTCCCACCAATAGACCTCCTTGAGATCATTATACATCTTGGTGGAACCTGGATGAATGGAATACTTTGAGCCATGAGCACCTGCAATAATATTTGGTCTCATAATATCAATATTGGGCACACACAATCTTCCATGGTATCTAAGCACACAATCCCACCTTGGGAGAATGATTTATTCATCTTACTCAACACTGAGTCTCTCAACTCCATGAGTGCTGGGTCGAGACGCTTCTTAGCTTAGACATCTACAAAAAATGAGGATTCATAACTGGAATGAACTGAAACACCCCCACTTTGTGTATTTACCAGCTGTAGACCTAATATAGAAAATTTGTTTATCTCTTTAACCAACTCCTTCTTCTCATTATCAATATGAGACACACTGCCCATGCTCAATCAGCTTAATGCATCGGCCACTACATTGTCCTCATCTGGGTTATAGTGAACACTTATGTAATAATCCTTGAGCAGCTCTAGCAACCTTCTCTGACGAAGATTCCATTCTCTCTATGTAAAACCATACTGAAGACTTTTGTGGTTAGTAAATACATCAACATGGACACAACATAAAAAATCTCTTCAAAGTTTTAACGCAAATACCTCAACAGCTAACTCAATATCATTGTAGGGTAATATTTCTTGTGGATTTCCACTGGCTTGATGCATATGCAATTACCTTGCCATCTTGTATAATAACACATCCCAAACCTTTTCAGGAAGCATTACAGTACACCACATACCCTTCACCACTCCTCGGCAATGTGAGAACTTGTGCTGAAGTGAGTCGGTCTTTGAGATCTTGAAAGATCTTTTCACAAGTTTTAGACCACTCAAACTTCACCTTCTTCTTTGTTGAAGCTGTCAATGGAGCAGCAATAGCGTAAAATCCCTCAAACAATTTGCGATGGTAATTACCGAAACCATAGACACTCCGGATGTCTGTAGAAGTAAGGGGTCTCGGCCAGTTCTTTACTGACTAAATATTTTTTGATCAACCTCTACACCGTGGTAGGTCACTATATGACAAAAGAAGGTCAATGATCTCAGCCAAAACATATATTTGCTGAATTTTTCATACAACTGACGTTCCCTAAGTACTTGCAATGCCATTATAGAATGATGTTCATGCTCTTATGTTGTCTTCGGGTATATGAGGATGTCATCAATGAATACTATGACAAAAGAATCAAGGTATTCATGGAAGACCTTATTCATAAGATCAATAACGCGGCTGCTATGTTAGTGAGACCAAATGACATGACAAGAAACTCGTAATGACAATACATAGTATGGAAGGTAGTGTTAGGAATTATCTCTTCTCTCACTCTAAGCTGGTGACAACCTTACTTGATATCTATTTTAGAGAAGAAACTTGAACCTTAGAGATGATCAAATAGATCATCCATTATGGGAAGGGGGTATTTTTTCTTTATAATGACTTTGTTGAGTTGTCGATAATCGATGCACATTCTAAGGGTTCCATCCTTTTTCTTGACGAACAACACTGGAGCACCCCATGGGGATATTCTCAGCCGTATGAAGCCCCTATCAAGTAGGTCTTTAAACTTCAACTTCAACACTTCATGTTCAAATGGATCCATTCTATAGGGAGGAAAGAAAATTGGTTTGGTGTTGGGATATAAGTCAACACCAAAGTAAATTTAACGTTCAGGATGGATTCCTGGTAAATCCTCCGGAAAGAACTTTTTAAACTCATTCACTATGGGCATAGAGTCTATGGAAGAAACTTCGTGTTCTAAGTCGTTGACTCTGACTAAGTGATATAAATACCCCGTAGATAACACCTTATTGTCTTTGAGACGGAAAATTATTTGGACTGTTGGATTTCAACTACGCCCTTCCCATTCCAGCTCTAACTCATTATGAAACTGAAGCCTTACTACCTGTTTCGATAGTCAATGGTAGCATAGCATTTACGGAGCAAATCTATTGCCATAATTATATCATAGTCAAGAATGTTTAATTCTATTATGTTAGCATAGGTAACTCTATCAATAACAGTCATTGGGCAATCTCCATACACTCTTTCCTCTCGAATGATGACTCCAATGGGACTACTAGCTAAAAAAGGTTCATGCAAGATCTCAGGAAGCAAGTCAAATTTACTAGCTACCAAAGGAGTAACAAAAGATAAAGTCGATCCTGGATCTGACAATACGAACACAGGAAAAAAGAAGACATGCAAGGTACCAGTAACCACATAATCTAACTTCTCCTTCTCCTCTCTACCTTTCAAAGCATAGAACACATTCTTTATGTGAGGCTCGGATGCAACAGTACGATTAAGTTGATGCTGAGTATCTTACATGGCCTGATTCTTCACATGTCGGTAGTCCCTTATCATATGCCCTCTTTTGACGCACCCATAGAAGGCATTCGAACCTACCATGAACTCATCTCCATAAAAACGGCCACACTTACCACATGGATTTGTGTCACGCTGGGGATATCTATCATTGCCCTTCTTGGGGCCAGACTTTCTTCATTTGGAATCAGTGTTCCTGGAAGGAGTAGGATTACGTGAGTGCTGGTTCATCTTCTTGATCTTGGGCCTGTCCTGGAATCAAAATAAACTCCTACCAGTTCTAAAACCAGCTTGATCCGAGGGCCTAGGATTCTTGCATTCTCGCCCTCTGTTGCTCTGACGACTCTCCTCTTCCAGCTATGCATGTACCATCAACCTAGAAAGGTCCATCTTATAATTAAACATGGCTGCCCGACATTCCTCCTCCAGATCCTACAATACGCAAGTCAAAAACCTATTCATCGAATCTCTACTACTGGACACATGGGAAGAAGCATATTTGGAAAGTTTTAAAAACTTCAAGAAGTATTCCTTCATTGACATACCTCCCTGATGTAGGTTGATGAAATCCTCAACCTTTGCCTCTCTCTGCTCTTTGGGAAAGAACCTCTCACGGAATATAGTCTTGAGAAGGTCCCAAAGTGATGAGGACTTCTCCTAGTGCTCGGCCATCTACCCACATCTTGTACCATACCTGAGCCACATCCTTGAGCTGGTATGCAACCAACCCATACTTAGTACAAGTTTTTACTAACACATATACAATTACCATGGAATAGAGAATCTTGTGAACCTCGTCCACAAACTCGTGGGGATCCTCATTTGTTTAGGAAAAAAATTAGACTGGAGGATTCATCTTGGTGAAATCTCTAACTCTGCTAGCCATGGTTCTAGCATGTGGGTTCTCCCTGGGACACCCTCTTTAGTGGCCTGGGCTGTGATAGCATGTGACTGAGTAGTGATGTCTTGGGCCATCTAAAGCAGTGCTGCTCTCACTTCTCTATCTGTCAACACAAATGGGTTGACAGGCTCTTGCACTCCAGCGGATGGGGCTTGAGGAGGAGCTTGGTTTCCCCAACAACTGCTTCTCCAACTCTCCTTCCTACATTTCTTCTTGTGTTCATTTTTCGACACGCAAACACAAGAAGGAAGGCAGATTCTTGAATGAAACAAAATGACAAAACACTACACAGCACGATAAAGAGTAGAAGAAGGGAAGATTCTTAACAGCACTAAGTCTCTTTGTCATTGTTGTGACCATATGCTAGAAACTACGCAACGTGGTTATTTTGAGCCATAGTTCCTAGGTAATTTAACCTCATGCTCAGATATCAAGTTTGTCACACTCGGGTCCTAGACCCTAGATGAGAACGCTGTCAATAACCTCTCAAAGGTCACGAACAAAACTCTTCTTATCTTTCATCAGAATCATAAGGTTAAATTAGTGGAAAATTTTAGAACTCTTTGAATTTACTGAAGTGTACTTAGACTTCATGTATTTTGTTGCATAAGAGTGATATACTAACAACTCAAAATAAATAACCACCTATTAACAGATTGAAAAATTGAAATGAAGAATTCATAATATCATTAATTATTGCAAAATCGGCCATAATACAAAAGTTTGAATAAATTTTTGAAATGAAATTCTAGAGACAACATCCACTAGAAATGTCTCATCTTCTAAGCTAGAAAATAAAGCTTAGGCATCCTCGAAATCAAGAGGACTTATTAAAGTCTTGAGGTACTAGTCCAAACAGCTTCAACTGATCTTCAATCTTCTTATAGGACCTGCACCAATAAAGTAGTAATTGTATATGTGTTAATAAAAACTTGTACTACGTATGGGTTTATGCACATAAAAACACATATGCACTATGCATGATCAAGGAAAGCATTTCCTATAGAAACAAGCCATTTTTTGAAAGTTAAGTCACTTCACTTTCCTAATTTATTATTTATGAATCATGCTATGAATATGACATATTCTCATGCATTAAAGCACAAAACTCATTTTCTATATGAACATAAGACCTTGGAATCATGAACATAATTTTAGAACAACTCCTGCAATATTTAATATTTTTGCTCCCCTTAGGCCGAGAGCTCCCTCTCCCAGACGTAGTTTATTATTTAATCTTTTCTTCTTTTTTTGTGTAGTTCAATGATCTCCTTTGATACTTTGTTTTACTTACAAGTGCAATGATTCATTGTAGTCCCATTACTACAAATATTCAAGTAAGTAGTCCAAAAGACTAAGGAAATGATTTGACTACCCTACTCACAAATTATTCTGTCCATTCTTGTAAAATTTGGCATGAAGTCTTTATGAACCAATCTTTATTGGCTAATCCCATAATTTGATCATTTTCATAATATAAAGATGCCGGGACATATATTGATACTCCAATTGATGAGTCATTATGTTTTGCTTTCTTTATTGGAATAAGTCAATGACTGTTAAAACTTCATTCTTATCAAACACTAATGATTTGATTTACTTATGCTTTTGCTTATTTAGTTCACATTGAACTTAAATTTCTTCTTCTTTGATATAATGTTCACTTTGAACATGCTAGGTTGACTTAGGATATGTTTTTAAGACTTCCACTGGGATCTTTTTGTGCAATGACTAAGAATGACTTACATCATTACTTAGTCTAACCTCACAATTTGGTCATCCTATCCGAACACCAGTCATCTTCCTAGTTCTTTCTTTATTTCTTTCTTACTTTCTTAAAGAAATCATTAGCATTTAACAAACATAGATCATGTGAGCTAAAATGAAATTCAGTGTCTTCCCCACACTTAAAAGAGGTTGTTCACCAACAAAAGTAAACCAAATACTTCCTAACTTTCTTAGGTGGATCCACTAGCTAGTAACCTATGCTGGCGACATAGTTTATAGAATTTAAAGACTTTTATCCACCTAGGTGGTAGTATCATCTCATGAGGCTTATATGTGCTTGCACAATCTCATTACGAGTTTATCGATGCTTATCTCAATTTATCATACATTAGAACTTTTAGAGTTGACTCACACACTATTGAAGCATGCTTCTAGTACGAGGTATGCTTAGGTCAATGGATGAATGGTCATCCCTTTCTATGCTTGATGAATGTGAACTTAAATCTAACATTATCATTATGCTGTGAATGAGATTTGTCTCACGATTTATAACACCCTCTTATATGAGTATCTTTAGCATAATTGTTTTGGTGCAAGTGAGACTTGTCTCACTTTCTTTAACATCCCATTATAGATCAATTGGATAACTCATAAGCTTTTAGTTATTTCATTACTCACCTTATCGTGTTTAATGTTATTTGGTAATCTTGTACCATTATTTATGAAAGTTATAAGGACTTATTCAATGTGCTACTTTGTTCATAAATTCATTTAGATAGGGTATGTTGGGACTTGTCCCAATCATTCGCATACCCTAGGTTATGAGTTAGTGAGTTACATCTTTTCCAGTAAATATTTAGCATGCATTTGGCCTTACAAGATACATCATAATTTACAATGGCCATATAAGATTGGTATAACTTTGTCATTGGTAAATTCTATTACATGTTTTCGCAGTCATATTGCTGGCCAATTTATTAGAATAAAACAAACTTTCAATAAAAACATGTAATGATATTATCAGTAGCCAAGTCAATTAACTTCATGTATATACCATAGTATTCTCATCATTTCAAGCAACAAAACTTTTAACATTTGATTAGCTTATCAGAACAATTCAATACTTAGTTTGGCCATGCTATAAAGTTAATTTGGCATTGAGGATTCATTAACTAGCTTTGACTCTTATTCTTATTTCTTCTTCGAAACATTGCATTATAAAAAAATAGAAACATATCGACTGTAAACACGCACTGCAATCAAAACCTTCATCCTTTCAATAGTAAACTTTATTTCATAACGACTTATATCAATTTCATCTTCTCGAACTCAATTATGTATTAAAATATTTCTTATATCATGTAAATGATACTCTAATCATACGGATATAACCTATACGTCTCATTCGACATTATCAAATTACAGAAAACTATACATAATGACAAATTAGAATCACATACCAATAATATGCTCGAGATTTGCATTATATATACTACTATGATCGGAAAAAGGGAGAACTAGGGAGATGAACTTTTGACAATTTCATTGGGAACAACCCTAGTTTTGGTTTTCTTGAATTCAAAATGTATGAAAAGCCTCCTGAGGAAAGGAATCAAAGAGAGAAAAACCCATACCTTACAGTAGAATTGAATCTACGAAGATCACCCTGTACTTTGCATGATAAATTTGAAGAATTTCTTTGAAATAGTCTAAGGATAACGAAGAGTATTTTTCTATTTTTCTTACGTTTGTTCACTATTTTTAGTCGTAAGTTTCTACTAGATCAACGTGAGTCTAGGTCTTAGGAACTGAATATTGTCTAATTCAACTTAGGATAAACAATATAATAAAATAAATCAATTATCTAATTACCAAAATCCCATCCTAAATTATCTAAAAATAGGAGAGCATTTGGCTTAGCCAAATTGTGTAAATTTTCTAAGGGTTTCGAGTTTGACCATGAATTTCAATTAATTAAATATGTTTCTAATTTAACTAATTAAGTTACCTAGGGTAATTACTAAGGTACCCCTAAGCAAGTAGGACCACAACCAACCCCTTTGGACCATCCTAAGTTAGGTTCTAGGATGTTTCTTTTGTTAGTTACTCAACTAGTGTCACCTTTTTAGGTCTTAGCATTTCGGTAATTTTAGTTAGTTCATTTTAGTTAGTCCTAGGTTAGTTATATAATTAGGTAAGTTAGAAGATCGTAGGATTGGCTAGGAATCTGAACCCCACGTGGCTTGACCCGAGGCGTGCCGGCCACCTAACCACCCTAACCAAATCGGTTAGTCTTGGTTGCTTGGTCTCTTGGCTGCTAGCACATGTGTTGCCGTGCACTTTCCTAACCATGCACTCTGTAGTTTTACTTGGAAAGTTCACTTCTTGTCCCAAGGATCCTCACTATGTCCTTGGGCATTGCTTATTATACATGATCATATTAAATGGTCATGTGTTGTGGTACCTAGGATTGACACTTGGATTCCTCGTTCCTAATGTGTGTAAGCTAAGAAAACAAAAATTTTAGTTTAGGGTCTTCATTGCAGGTACAATTCCTAAACATGCTTGGATTGGAGCATTTAACCATCTATGTGTATTTTGAGTTACTTTTTAATGCATAGAAATTGGATAACACCCTTAAGCCAATATTCTCTAAGATGCCCAATATTATTCAATATTGGGCATTGGGATTCCTATGTTCCCGAATACATATTCTTAAAACATAATAGACCCTTCAATAGACAACTATATTTTTTGGAATGTTACAAAAATGCCTTAGATATTTGAGAGGAGTTTTGTGAGTCGTTTGGGAGCTACTGTCTAAGAGCACCACAAGCCACTTAACGAGCTGTGGTGCATCGTCAAGGAGGGGGTCAATGTGGCTCATGAAGTTTCCGTAGATGGAAAAGTGGAGGCGTCCCGTTTGAGGGAGCTACTGTCTCACCACTCCACGATCACTACCATTGTCCATAAATCACTTCACGGAGCGTTAAGTGGGTCGTGAAGAATGGCAGGGGTTCATAATAAAGTTTAATTTGACGTCACTTTTGGAATTCCACCTTATTGATGGGTTGTTTGGGTTTTTTTGGGGTGGACTAGATATTGACTTTAGGTGACAAATAATTTATTTCCCACTCTAAAACTCAAACACAAATTGAAACCCAAATTACTCCCACTTCTCTCTACTTTCTCTTTCTTCATTCATCCTCCATTAAGGAACAAGATGATCGAGGAAGAAGACAATGTCTCCAAGGTTTTCACCCAATTTTCAGGGACAAAGTTTCATTAAGGTATGGGTTCTTCATTCCTGGGATCCCTTTCCCCAATAGGTCCTCTCAAAGTGGATTTTCAAATTACCCAATGCATATAGTTTTTCTCTACAAATGGGTTTTCTTCTTATGTCGACATTGATGATTAATTACGTTGAATTATGAATGACTATGACTAATAATGTGTATATTGCTGAGTAATTGATGTTAATATTGAAATTTTTGGTATATCATGTCCTTTCCCCAATTTCCATGAATTCTTGGTTCTTACTTGCATATTGAAGGAAATAGGGAATGTGTGGGCTGTTTTATTTGTTCTAATTCGTTTATGGACTTCCTAGTATCTATTATTGTAGGGATTAATCTTCGTTCTTGAATAATTCTTGAATGAACCCTTTTCTCCAACACCCTAGGTTATTAATTAAAGTTAATTGGGATAGTGATGATACAAAATTGACTTAGTTCTTGTTTAAATTACTTTTTAATGATGTTGTTACACCTATTGTTGGATGAAATTGATTGGCTTATGGTAAGACCATGGATGATGGCTATTGAAGGAGATTTTGGTATGTCTTTTCTTATCTAAAATTTTACTTCAATTATGATGGCTTGTACTTAGTAATGGAGTTAATTGAGGTATGCCTTGTAATTTGGTTGAGTAGGTGTGGTATGATGATGTAATCTAAAATTTCTTGATTATGTGATTGTTAGATTATGCTTAATATGTAATGATATAAGGTTTTTAATGAAGTACCTATGTGTTTTACTTTGATATGATGATGCTAATTTGCTAATCTCACATATGATGGTTGTATTCAAAGGTGTTCTCATGCAATTTCTATTGAGCTAATGAATATGACTATGCAAGGGGTTGTTCTCCTTTGACCTAAACTAAGTTATAGTTTTTAAAGAAAGACATTTCAATAGGGACTCTAGCTAAGCACCGAGTGAACTATTAGTGAGGAGTGTCCCTCCCCAAATAGGGAAGGTAGGTTCACTATTTTTTGTCATGAGATTGGATACTATAATGCATGTAGCATAAAAGGGTCCCCATTACATCTCCTAGTTCATGAACTATATTTCTCCCATAGGAATACTAGCTAGTGGATCCACGTAGATGATATGTTCATGTATTGGTTGGTCGATGACACGGACTCCAAATTAGTGGTCTATGTCAGTTAAGGCAATATGTTCCCAAAAGAAAAATGAAGTAACAAAAAGAACTCTAACTATGAGGACTTAAGGGGTTTGACATAGTCTATGTAGGGGTATGAGACATTACCTATAGATTTCAGCAGATGGCCTTAAGGGAAATCCTAGGTGGCTATTTTTATGTTCTTAGAAACTTGTGAAATAAATGGTATGCTTATGTTGAATCTTCATTATAATGGTTTATATTTCTAAATATGGGGATGAACAGTTAAAATCTATATTATGTGAAGTTAGGCATTATTCATGATCCTTTAGTTAGTTTGTTGGGTTGGGTGGAGTTAAAGGATATCACTTGACCATTGCACTAGTAGCCTTTGTAAGGGGTTATGAGTAAGGGCTATACTTAGGTTATAATGTTATAAACTCGTGAACACCCTTTGTGGTTATAAAATGATGTTAGAGTTGCATTGGCTATTAATCTTATTATGTTATGCACATGTTGACTTGTCATAACTAAAATATATTGGTCTTGTGTTGAATATATTTTTTTCTTAAGGATTATCTGATTATTGTCTCGTATGTGTTCTTGGGTTGTGCAAAAGACTTCTCAAAGAAATTTTCTAATGTGCTAACTCCTATTTCTCCCTATTTCCCAACAATTTTAGGTTCTTATTGTTGAAGGGTTCATGCCAACTTTTTAAGGAAGTGTTGTGTCATTTCTCCAAGTGTGGTTATGTCCTCAAGATCAGAGGATAGTGAATTTTATCATTCTACATGTGTGAATTGCTATAGTCTAATGAAATTTGTTTGAGTCTTGTTGATCAAGATATTGTTGTAAGCCCTAAAAGGCATTGTAACATTTTTGTACTGGCTATGCCCATATTGTTCTATTCCGTTTAGATAGTTTAATATGAGACATCATTATTACGACTACATAGTGTATGTTACATATATGTGACATAAATGTAGAAGACTAAGTAAGCTTCTTATTGCGAAGAGTCTAGGTAAACTCCCTATATATATAGTATGTGTAAATGAGAGGTCTACGTAAACCTCATACTGTATATGTAGATAAAATGTTTTAAATTTTCCACACTTTTTAACCTATGAAATGCAATAACGAATGCTAAGAGCCTAGTCTTAGTCTTCTTCGAGGACGACGACGACGATTATGCCTAGGGGGTGCGCCCCGGATCTAACATACTCTAGGAGTGTTACACCTTCCCATCACACCTTTGGTACAAGACCCCCATCTTTCACCCTTACCCATGATATATTTCATTGTTAATCTTCAAATAGCAAAATTTTCTTCAATGAAGTCTGAATGTCTTAACATACCTTATATGTCGAGCCCGTGCCACGAATCCTCAATATTTTTCCTTCCTTTTTTGCAAAGCATCGCAATATTCCAAATCTACCAATTGTGCAATATTCAATACTAAGTGAGTTCATAGACACTAAAAATACTATATGTCTAACCTAGACACCAAACTCACTCATATATCCAATCAATCTCCTACTCTTGTTATATTTTATATGTCAAGGATCCTATTTGCTAATTTCAAGCCAAGTGTTAAGCCTTAGTCTCTCCATGTATGTCAAATTCAATGTTAATAATATAATATAAACCAAATAATCAATTACCTATTTTAATCTATATAAACTAGATCTATACTATGATAAATAATTAATATAAATCGAAATTATGAACACTTGCTAATAAACCAATGGAGTCCTCGAAAATGAAAAAAAAAGTTCCCCTATCAATTAAAGTAATGAACGTGACCCCAAATATTTTCCCTCAACTACACTAATTACAACAATTGTACTTCTAATATTAACAATAACCAAACACTCCAACTACAAAGAAAACAAGCAACATTATCCTCTTCTATTTTATTCCAACTCACTAGCATATTTAACCCTCCTAGAAAAACCATCAAGTGTTGCAATAACTAATCAACAAATGATTTGATTCCTTTTCTCTATCTGTCAAACAAAAAATTCTAAAATTTCCAACCCAATGCATATGATTCCAAACCCACCAATTCGCAACCATTATCTATAAATCAATAAAACAAAAATTGATTTTTTATTTTCCGAAAATCAAGACATGAAAATATACATTAAAAATTTTGCAAGAGTTTTTCCACCTTAATCAAACTTTGTATTCTTCGATATCCCAACCTAAAAATGCCCTGGTTTATATTAATTACTCATATTATGATAAAAATAATATCAACCCATCTAACTTATTTTAATTATGTGGGTCAAGATGTATAAAAATATCAAATAAGCCGGGGACTTGGCCCATTAACTATTCAACCTTATTAATCATTTAATAAAATTTTCCTTAACTAGATACTCATAGTTACCAAAGATTTCAAATTTCTCATTTAAATTTTATGGGAGAAGCCAAAATAGTCCTAGTTCTCAAAAAGACCTAGCGGGTCATTACATTATCTACAACACAAACAATGTTCCTCCTCGAATGGAAAAAGAATAGAACGGACAAACACTTTTAATGTTGAAGATATATACTCCTCATGTCTGACGAGGTCTCCTATGTATCCTCCTCCACTAGACGAAGCTTCCATTAAACCTTCACTAAATCAATTTCTTTCGACCTCAACTTTTGCATTAGCCTATCCAAAATAGTTACTAGTTCCTCCTTAAAAGTAAAATTCTGATCAGGTAACCAAAAATCCCATTGAATCACTTGAGCACCACCCTAATCATACTTTTTCAACATATGCAATATGGGGTGAGTTTCCAACAAACCACACGTGAAAGAAAACTAATATACAATCTCACCAATATGCACCACAATCTATAAAGGACAAATATACCTTTGGATTACTTGACCTTTTTTCCAAATCTAATCACACCCGTCATGGTCGAAACCTTCAAATGAAACCCTCTCTTCAACCATAAACCCCAAATCATGAACGTATTTATCTTCATATTTCTTTTGCCTACTCTAAGCCATAAGAAGTCTATCTTTCATCAACTTGACATTGTCCAAGGTCTCCATAAACATTTTTTTACCCGATAGTCTAACCTCAAATGAATCAAACCAATCAATTGGAGATAGATATATCCTAACATCTAGACACTCAAATGGGGCCATTTCAGTGCTCAAATGGTAACTATTATTGTAATAAATATCCAATAATGGCAACAACTGATCCAAATGACCACCAAAGATGATCATACAAGCCCACAATATTTCATAAAGAATCTATATAGTCCTTTCAAATTAATTGCCAGTTTGAGAGAGAAATGCAGTACTAAGATCCACCCGAGTGCCCAACTCTTTCTATATCGACCTTTAGAAATGAGACGTATTTTGTGTTCCACGATCAGAACTAATAGAAAGCATAACGTCATCCAAACAAACTACATCTCAAATATAGATCTTTGCTAACTTATCTAAATTTGAGGTAGTCTAAACTTGTATGAAGTAGGCATGCTTAGTCAAAGATTCACGACAAACTTATCCAAGGTATGTGGAAACCTTACAACAAATTCGATAGAAATACACTTGCACTTCCACTCAATTATGACCATCCTCTTAGTCACACCTCCATGTTTGAGGTGTTCATACTTCACTTGTTGATAATTCAAACATCTAGATACAAAATATACTATGTTACTTTTCATATGACACAACTAATAATGCTTCTATTACTCACAATATGTATTAGTATCCCCTGGATGAATAGAGTACCTCAATCAAGGTGCCTCCTTCATGATTTGTCTAGTTAATCATATGTTTGAGGAACACAAATCCTAAAAACTCCCTCACTATCGAGAATGACATCCTTGGATTCTCCTTTTATCACATTGTCTTGAGTCTGAATTTGGTCCAACAAGGATGACCTAGACTCCACATAAGCCAAAACCTTACTAGACTCTGAAATGTCAATCATCACGTAGATATTGTACAAGGAACTGTCATCCCTAGCGAAAGGATGCTCGTGACCTGCTAAATTTCTTGACTACCCATACTTACTGTCTTTCAACTCAAGGCATGTGCTACCACATTTATAACACCCAGAAGTTCAAAAATATAGAATAGAGTCTTATGTGGAGTATAATGATTATTATAGACCTAAATGAATGTATTTAACTTTATTAGGAGGTATTACAACAAAAATGTCATGGGACGACTACGACGTTCGGAGATTTGTTCAAAATGACCTATTGTTCCCTTAAATATTTCAAGGGGTTTTAAGAGTCAAAAAAGTACTAAACATGGTGAAGTGGAATAGGATATATATTACAGTACGTTTAGATTCTCAAAATTCGAGTATGACTTCTGAAATGAATGTATTTAACTTTATTAGGATGTATTACAACAAAAATGTCAAGGGACAATCACGACGTTTAGAGATTTGTAAAAAAATGACCTATTGTCCCTTTAAATATTTAAAGGGTTTTAAGAGTAAAAAAAGTACTAAACATGGTGAAGTGGCCTAGGATATATATAACAGTGTGTTTAGATTCTCAGCATCCAGGTTCGACTTTGGAAGGACCTCCTAATGGACCTCGAGGAGGATGCAACATTTTAGCTAAAAAGATGTCAAAAATAGTGTTTCAGCCACCGATGGGAGAATGACCTGTCTATGGTGCTCGTTTGTTAGCACTTAGAACTGTCACCATGATCCTTCAAAAAGAAGTCTCAGACCCTGTCACACCAAGAGTCTTGAATCCGAATGAAATTAGCATCGTTAACCTTTCAGAGGTTGCAGACAAGCCTCTTCTTAGCTTTCATCACAATCACATAGTTAAATTTGCAAAAAATTTAAAATTTTTAGAACATAATTAATTATACATAGACATCATATAATTACTATATAAAGTGATAATCTAATAAGCTCAAACTAAATAGCCATCTACAATCGATTAAGAAGTTCAATGAAGAAATCAATATATCTTAATAGTTTGCCAAATGGCCTAAATACAATGCTCTGAATAAAACTCTGAAATTAAAATCTAGGTGTAGCATCCTTGAACACAAGAGGACATACCAAAGCCTTCAGACCATTGATCAAAACTGCTTCAATTAGTCTTCAATCTGCTCTCTAACTTGTGCCTATAAAATAATAATTGTATAGGATTAGTACACACTTGTACTAAGTATGGTTAGATGCACATATACACATAAGGACTACGAATAATCAAGGAAAGCTCTTCCTATAACAACGTGCAATTTCTGGAAAGTGAAGTCACTAGGCTTTCTTAATTCGTTATTTGTGAATTATGGTTTGAATTTGACATATTTTAATGAATTCAAAGCACACAACTTATTTTATATATGAACATAAGACCTTACAATCATGGTCGTAATTTTAGAACAACTCGAACGAAAATTTTGAAATTAGCTACTCCAAACATGAGAGCTCCTTCCCCAACACTTAGTTTATTTTTTAGTCTTTTTCTTCTTGTTGTTGTGTAGTTCAAAGATCTGTTTAATCGTATATTTTACTTACAACTGCAATGATTCATTGTAGTCCCATACCTACAAAGAATCGAGTATGTAATTGAAAAACTAGGGAAATGATTTGTCTACTTGATGTACCATGGTTTCACGGTATTTTTAATGCTTTTTCCTCAAGTTTAGTGTGTGTCCAAAAGTCTTTTTCTATTGATTTTTATGTAAGTTTCTCCTTATTTGCAAAAAAATAAGTCCAAAGATAAACTGGGAAGATTTTGAGCGACTAGTGCAGAAGAGACCACCTACGGAGCTTATGATGGTTCGTAGGTGGCATTGCAGTGAGGATAGAAGTTTCTGAAGGAAGATGGAAGTGTGACCTTGTGTGGGATTACAGAAGTCCACGACACACCGTCATAGCCACGACCGTCCATCCTTCTGGTTTGTCGTAATAATAAGGGATAAGTTCCAGTACCCAAATTCAAAGAAGTTTAAGTATTATGGAACAGAGACCGTTGATAGACCATTGTTCTTGGAACGGTCCGTCACACCTGTTTGTTGAGGGTAATGAAGGAAGCAGCAGAAGAATTTGTGAAGTATGGGACGACGGAGGGCATGACAGCCCGTCGTGACCACGACTGTCCGTCACGAGGTCCGTCAACCAAGACACGTCTTGACAGATTTTCAGTAATTAGAATCCTTATATTATTAGGTTTTTGTTTTAATTATAAATAGTTCAAAAAACCCCATTTTTGGGGTCAGACTTTTTGATAGTTAGACTTTTGGATAATCTTTAGATCTCTTGTTGAAGTATTGAAGGATGAATTTCAGCAATTGTTACACTTTTTCTTGAATTGATTGTTGGTGCTTTTATTGATTATTCAAGTGAATTTCAGGATTTTATTCTTTCTCATTAAAGTAAGTGCATGAATTCTTATATTAAATATATAAATAGTGTGATTATGACCATGGGTAACTAAACTACATAACTAGGGTTGTGGGAACCATGGATGAGTAATGAGGTAAAATCTAACTAAAATAGCAATTCTAGAATGGTTATCTTGCATATATTGATAATGCTTTCGTTAAGAAGTCTTTTAATGGATGGCCAACGTTAGAACTCACCATAATGCTACTTGCCGGACAAAGGAGGTAGACAATAGGAAAAGAATTATCAACATAGATTTAGTGTACACTACCAAATAGGATAGTGTCGATTAGTACGAAGTAAAAACTTAGTCAAATATCAAATACAATTCTTAATATGAGGTAATGGTAAGGGTTATTACAGCAACACATGTAGTCGTACCAGGTGGGGAGTGAAATTTTGTAGATGTCAAACCAAGGATTTAGAGATACATAAGTTATCACTTTACATGCAAGATACTAGGAAAGAATTGTTATAGTTAGAATTAGCAATTTAGGAACCTGTGGGGAGCACTTAAGCCCTAATTACTTTTATTAATTTATTAAGCTCCAAGATTTGAATCTGTTAGTTGTTTACTTTAATTTAGTTAATTATTTCCATTAATTTTGAAATAAAACTCCCCCTTTATTGTCTTTTGTTTACTAGGGAAATAATTGACTAAATAATAGTAATAATAGAATAAAGTTAAGCCTGAACTATTTCCTCGTGGGAACAATCCCAACCTCATTAGTTGGGTTCTTTACTTGATACGACCGCTTTACTTCTTATTTAAGAAGTAAGTTTGAGTGTATCATATTTTGGCGCCGCTACCGGGGAAAGTAGCTTTTAGATTAACTTGAACTTATTACTAAAGTATAGTCAATATTTTCTTAATTTTACTTTTCTATTATTTTTTATTCTTGCAAAACTATCTTCCTTGTATGCCAAATACAAGGAGAGGAAGAGAACCCTTGTTTCCCTACGACCAAGAATTAGAGTGTACACTACACAATATGAATCTAAACCTGGGTATTATCGATGATGATCAAACCTTGAACATCCCAGCTTTGGTTGATGTTCATGGTTAGTTATTACTCGATGATCCAGGTGAAAATCAACAAAGGGGACAAATTCCCGCTCCACGACCTCAACAATACTACAGAGGTTATGATAATATCAGAGACTCTGATGGGACACTTGTCTTGCCCCCTCTACCACAACGCAACACCTTTGTGGTAACTAGTAGTATGATGAAAATGATCACTACTAGAGGTTTGTTTTCAGGGCTACTTTTTGAGGAACCATATGCCCATATAGCTTAGGTAAAGGAAAGTGTGTAAAAGTTGTGTTGGGAGGCCTGATTTGGATTTGGATGTAATAGGGTTAAGAGTATTTCCTCTCTCACTGACGCAAGAGGCTGCTATTTGGTTCACTAAGCTCCCTTATAACTCAATTTTCACTGGGAACCAACTAAGGGACATTTTCTTAGCACTTTACTACCCGGTCTCCAAGAAACTAAATCACAAAGACAGGGTGAACAACTTTGTGGCACTACTACGAGAGTCAGTAAGCACTTCTTGGGATAGATTCTTTTCAATTTTGAGAAGTGTCCCTAATCACCGCATAGATGATGAGTCACTGAAGGAATACTTCTATCAGGGATAGGTTGATAATAATAAAGCGGTATTGGATACTATAGTGGGTGGTTCTTATGGAGAGTGTCCTTATGCTAAGATTGGCAAAAAGTTAGGGAAAATCTCCCGGAATAATAAAGCATGGAGTACTAGTAACTCAGATACTAGAAGAAATACCTTCGCACTGTAATCCACACACAACCCAACAACAGATGAGATTCGTGAAGAGATGGATCAGATGAGAATTGAGCTTGGGTTGGTATTTAAACATGTCACTAGGGTGCAGAAAAGATAAATGCAATTAACTACTTGTCTAAACAACAACCACCAAATGATGAATGTTATTATGAGGAGGATTCCTATGCGGTTATTGAGCAGACGGGGGTTTATGACTGAGTGCCAAAGACTCAAATCAGGAGAATTTGCACCAAGGTCAAGGAAAACATGGTCAGATCTATGGTAACTATAACCCTGAGGGTCATTATGTCCGAAATGGAAATTACAATCGCGACAACAACTTTAACAGGAGTACTTATGGTAACATAAATGATAGGAATGAGCGCTATGTTCCTCCTCAAAATCGTAATATTATTCCTAGGGATGGTGGAGGTAGTCTGGCGCGAGTTGAGGATATGTTGCACAATATGATGAGGAGATTCGATGCTAATGATAAGCATACTAAATAGTTGAAGAGTGATTTAGCGGGTATTGGGGCAGAAAGTCGATACACATGGAATATCGATTAAGCAGCTTGTGTTACAAATGGCCCAATTATCTACGACTGTGAGCACACTGAAAACCAGGCACTCTTTCTAGCAACACTGTCCAAAATCCAAAAAATGATGGATACTGTATGGAAATCACTACTCGTGGTGGTAAGCAAACCATTGACCCACCTATGCCGGCTAATGTGGAAAAGGTGATAAAAGATAATGATAGAGTGGTAGAGGTTAGTAGTGACGTAGAAGATAACACTGGAAAATATGCTGAAGTTTCTAAAAAGGTAACTCCCATGCCTAGACCACCACCCCCATTTCATCAAAGATTAGTGAAAAAGATCGAGGATGGTAAATATCGGCGTTTTATAACAATGTTGAAGCACCTTTCTATAAATTTCCCTTTGGTAGAATCTTTAGAACAAATATCCGGTTATGCCAAGTTTATGAAAGATCTATTTACAAAGAAAAGATCGGTCTTTTTTTAGGATGATTATAGAATGCAGCATTATAGTGCTATTGCTATAAGATCTCTAGTACAAAAGAAAGAAGATCCAGGTGCGTTCAGTATTCCTTGTACAATTGGGTTATTACATTTGGCGAAAGCATTATGTGATCTGGGGGCAAGCATAAATCTCATGCCCCTCTCGATTTACAAGAAGTTGGATTTGGGTGATCCCAAGCCCACTGTGATGCGGCTACTTATGGTCGATCGAACAGTAAAAAGGCCTATAGAAATACTCCACGATGTGCTAGTAAAAGTGGAGTCGTTCATATTTCCGGCAGATTTTGTTATTCTTAATTGTGAAGCTTATTTTGAAGTGCCTAGTACTCTTGGGAGGCCATTCCTTGCTACAGATAGAGCCACAGTTGATATGGAAAAGGGGCTGATGAAATTTTTGTTGAACGATGAAGAAGTGACCTTCAAAATTTGTACGTCCATGAGGCAGAGTGGTGAGCTCCAATCGGTAGCTGCTATATCCTACAAAGTTGGTAAGTCATCCGAGACACAAATAGAAGAACGTCTAGGTATAGAAGCTTTAGCAGCAGTAATATGTAATTTTGACAACGATTTCATTGAAGAGTATGGGTCATTAGTCACGGCTATTGATCGTGGTGATGTTTTGTTTAAACTCAAGAAATATGAGTTAGACATGAAAAATCCCGAGTCTCCACCCGCGAAACCATTTATAGAGGAGGCACAGAAGTTAGAACTTAAAGCTCTCCCACCTCATCTCAGGTGTGAATTCTTAGGAAACGTTGACACTTTGCCGGTAATCATTGCATCAGACCTGAATGAACAACAAGTTGAGAGTTTGGTGAAAGTGCTAGAAAAGTTCAAAAGAGCTATTGTGTGAACTATTGCGGACATTATTGGATCCAACCTGGTATTTGTTCTCACAAAATCCGACTCTTACCTGATCGTAACCAAAAGATTGAGCACCAGAGACGCTTAAATCCACCTATGTTAGGGGTTGTGAAAAAGGAAATAATTAAATGGTTTGATGTCGGAGTAATATATCCGATCGCCGATAGTATTTGGGTATGCCCTGTTTAGTGTGTACCTATGAAAGAGGGAATAACTGTTGTCCCCTATGAGAAAAATGAACTTGTTCCAATGAGACCGGTTACTGGATGGAGTGTGTGTATGGATTACCGTAAATTAAATTCATGGACAGTAAAAGACCATTTTCCTATGCCCTTAATGGATCATATGTTGGATATACTTGCCGAAAAAGGGTGGTACTGTTTTCTTGATGAATAGTCGGGGTATAATCAGATTTCTACTGCACCAGAAGATCAAGAGAAAACCACCTTTACTTGTCCATATGGGACCTTTGCATTCAAGAGAATGTCGTTTGGGTTGTGCAATGCACCCACCATATTTCCGAGATGTATGATGTCGATATTCTCCGACATGGTGAAAGATACTATTGAACTTTTTACGGATGATTTTTCTGTGGTTGGTGAATTATTCGAGCGGTGTTTATGCCATTTATATGAGGTTGTTAAGCGATGTGAAGACTGTAATTTAGTACTAAATTGGGAAAAATGCCACTTCATGGTAAAAGAAGGTATTGGTTTGGGTCATCGCATTAAAGAAAAAGGCATAGAGGTTGATCCAGCTAAAGTTGAGATAAATGAGAGACTTCCCCCACCTATCTCTGTAAAAGGTCTGAGAAGCTTTTTTAGGCATGTAGATTTTTATCGGAGATTGATCAAAGATTTTTCAAAAATTGTGCATCCGTTGTGCAAACTGCTGGATAAAGATTATAAATTTTATTTTGCTGAATCCAATATTAAAGCATTCGGCGAGCTAAAAGAAAAATTGGTGTCTGCATCTATCATTATTTCTCCGAATTGGAACATTCCATTTGAGGTGATGCGCGATGCTAGTGGGGTTGCTCTTGGTGTGGTATTGGGACAAAGAAGGAACAAAATCCTTCACCCCATTTACTATGCTAGTAAAGCCCTAAATAAAGCCCAGAAGAACTGCACTGTGACTGAGCAAGAACTCCTTGCAGTAGTCTTTGCTTTTGAATAATTTCGCTCCTATTTTCTAGGTACTAGAGTTCTGATTCATACTGGCTATTCAACATTGAGATATTTTATGGCCAAGAAGAATGCAAAATTAAGGTTGATTCTTTGGGTATTGCTGCTACAAAAATTTTACTTTGAGGTGAGGGATAGAAAAGGGACCGAAAATCAAGTTGTCGATCCCATGTCCCATCTAGAAGATGAAGCTATGAGACAGTTAGGGGATAAGACTGATATTGATGATACATTCCCCGATGAGCATTTATTGGGTGCCTCACAAGACTTGATTCCATGGTTAAGACTTGTCCTTTCATCAAAGAAAAAAGTTCATGTACGATGTGAAGAAGTTCTTTTGGGATGAAGTATATTTATATAGGAGTTATACAGATGGGCTTATTCGGCGTTGTGTGCCAAAAGTTTAGATGTTTGAGTGTTTTAGAGGCATGCCATTCCTCACCCGTTGGTGGACATCATAGTGTTATCTGAACCGCTCATAAGATATTACAATGTGGTTCCTATTGTCCAACACTTTATCAAGATGCTCATGAGTTTGCTAAAGCATGTGATAGATGCCAAAAAGATGGCGGCATTTCATGAAAGCAAGAGCTCCCTCTAAACCCCATTCTTGTGATTGAGTTATTTGATGTTTGGTGTATTGACTTTATGGGTCCTTCTGTGATTTCTCATAGAATGAAGTATATTTTAGTAAAGGTTCATTATTTATCTAAATGAGTGGAAGCTATCGCCCTCACAAACACTAAAGGGAAGAGTGTAACGGCGTTCTTGCAACAGAATATATGCTCTCGATTTGGTACCCAAAGGGCAATTATTAGTGATGGGGGATCCCAGTTTTGCAACAAATTATTCAAGGTATTAGTAGAGAAATATGGGGTTCGCCATAATGTGGCCACTCCTTACCATCCCCAAACTAGTGGGCAAGTTTAAGTGTCAAATAGGGAGATCAAACAGATATTGTTAAAAATAGGAACGCTAGTAGAACGGATTGGTCAAGGAGGCTTGATGATGCTCTTTGAGCCTACCGGACATCGTATAAGACTCCCATAGGTATGTCCCCATACAAACTTGTATATGGGAAAGCTTGTTATCTTCCTGTTGAATTAGAGCATAAAGCCATGTGGGCTATGAAGAAGTTGAAAATGGATTGGAACAAAGCTACAGAACAACGGTTAACTAGGTTGAACGAACTCGATGAATTTTTCCTGAAAGCTAATGAAAGATCATCCATCTAAGAATAAATTATGAAAAAGTACCACGACCTAAAAGTTGAAATATGAGAGTTTATGGTTGGGGATTTGGGGCTTTTATACAATTATAGATTGCGCTTGTTTCCGGGCAAGCTCAAGTCCAAATGGACTGGCCCTTACGTGGTTACCCAACTATTACCTCATGAAGCAGTTGAGTTGGAAACCTATAAGGGTGTGCAATTTAAGTTTAATGGACAACGAATAAAAATCTATTTTGGGCATGCTGAATAGGCAATTGAAGTGATCGAGGCATACCATCTAGATAAATTCAGAGTAATCAAGTGTGTTCAGTCGTGCCGCGATGTTAAATCAGGCGATGGTTGAAAGGAAAGCTAATACGTATAGTTTTCTTTCTATTAAAGGTAGCATTTTCTACTAATGGGTTTTAAATTTGCAGGCACATCACCAATTACTCCGCAACATCCAGTGACAGATACATTGACGAATCGTCACGCATGCGACAGATCGTCGCATGAATCCGTTGTCTCAGGTATGTTTTTTATTTATTTTTAAAATTAGGGAATCCGCAAGGAAAAGCATGACGGATCGTCACATCTGCAATAGACCGTCATCGGGGACTCGTTGTGTCATTAACCAGCATACCCGACCCAACCCAGCTGGGGAATTTTAAAAATTGTCAACCTTTAAAAAAAACCACCCCTTCATTTAAACCGTTTCTTTCCTTCTTTCTCCCATTCCCTCCCTTTCAAACTTCCTACCTTTATCCCCCTCTTCTCTATCACCTGATCCACATCACTTTTCCAAATCCCCATTTCCCAAAATCTCCTTTCTAGTGGTCAGAGTCTGCTGTGGTTCTGCTCTTGATAACCAAGTGCCTCACTTTCTTGTTTTCCTCCTCTTCTCAGGTATGTGTCTCTGATCTCTAACCATTTACATTGAATTTTGGTTTTTCAATTACAATTAGCATATTTCTTTTTGGTAGGTATTTATTCTTTCATCAAATTTTGTCTGACCTGGTTTAAGAGTCCTTGAATTGCCTTGTTAAAACTGGAGAAATTGGTTCTTTAGCATTGCTATTTTGATAGGTATTGGGGCTAGAAACATTTAGGTTAACATTAAGTATTTTGCTTGAGTTACAGGGGATGATTGTGGCATCCTCAGTGCTTTTACTGAATGACAGAACGAGACCCCGATAATAGACCGTTGTACTTACGATTGGCCATCATGGGGTCTTTTCCAATACCCCACTATTTGTTTTCTCTAAGTGTCCACCAACGGACACATTCAACGGACCGTCGTTCCCACGACGGTTTGCCCAACACAATCGTTCTGGATTTCAAATACCCTATTCCTAATGATCTCTAACTTTTTCTAAGTGTCCTCTGACGTACATTTAAGACGGACCGTCATTAACACGACGGTCCATCCTGAGAGACCCTTGTTCTAAGGGTCTCTAACTTTTTCTAAGTGTCATCTGACGGACATCTAAGATGGAGCGTCGTACCATCGACGGTCCGTCCTGCACAACGGTCATGACGGTCAGAGACCCTAGTCCTATCTTTCAATGTAAAAGGTCGTGTCGCTAAATTTTAGGGTGTACTTAGTGGTTCGTAACACATGATCACTTTACTTCACATAAACATCTACACATTATACCTTCATATAAGCCCTAGCATGATACTACTACAATTTACATAATAATACCGACAAGGCCATGTTCATCACATAATCAACACATAAATAGCGCCACCATAAGTGGAATGTAACAGTCAATAGCAATTCTATAACAATTCTACACAATAGAGATATCAAATAAACTTACCACCTTTCCACCATCGTCATGATCATTCCTTAGACTTTTCAATCAATTCACTTCACAATGGCTCTTACCAATCGTCATATACATATTTTTAAACAAACAATCAAATCATATCAATGATTCAACAACATAAAATATGAATATCATCAAATTAAGGTAGCATATAAATAACTCAACCATTATGTACACACAATTCAATAACACAATATAATCTACACATGAATTCACTAATATTAAGCCATGATCAATTCACCAAGATTATAACAAAATTTAGAGATTAGAGAAGATCAAGGTTTCAAATATATTTTCATTGGAATACACCAATGATACATAAATAACATCATCTCTCATTGTTTGAAAATGTTTCATGCAAGAACCCATAACTTAGAGTGAAAATTGGACTTTTTCATAGACTTTTAACTCATTGAAATTCGCTCTAAGATTATAGATAGCCTTACATAAAGAAATATCATAGCTTATAAGAAGAAAACAAAATATATTTAAATCCGTCATCCTAGCTCCATCTTGACCTTGAGCTCTCATGGAGGTTTTTAGAGAAAACTTGGGAGGGAAAGAGTGTTGACTTAGGTGTTAGGGTATACATGAGATTTAAATCACTCTAATACTCTTTATATACCCAAATACACCTAAAACAACCGTCCATCCAATTTAAAACATTTGGGGTGAATTTCCCAAAACACCCCAAGATGGGCGAGATTGTAGGTAATGTACAGGTCAAAACAACGTCCTACCAACGACGGACTGTCATCTGGTAAATGCCCTATCATTTTGGGGTCTGTGGTTTGATTCAGAGAGTCCAAATTTTCAGGATTGCAGGCTCCATTGATGCCCCAAGTCGATGATCCATCGTCGGGGTTGTCTTTTGGCACTACATGCATGCTGCCTGGCAGCTTTTGTCCTTGAGTTGGGGTCCTCCTCGAGGGCCCCTTGTGGGTCCTAGGTAGAGTCGTACCTTGAAATTAAACACCTTAAAATTCACATGTAGGTCTTAGGAACCTCCCCTATCAATTTAGACACTGAACAAGTCACCAAACATGCAAAGGCACACTAGAACACATGCAAGCACACAAGGACTAGTCGTCGAATGTCATGGTTGTCCCTTGACGTTTGACTTCAAACTCAACTGGACTAACTTCAAAACACAAAAAAAAACATTAATTAAGATAGTTAAAAGCAATTAAAGCACAATTGAAACTCTAGATAAGCCGAGTTCATTTTTAGGGTTGTTACAAGTGTGACGCTGAAATTCTTCAACGTGTGAAAGAAAAACCAGTGGTTCATGCAGATCCAATTCAAGACACAAATTTAATGGCAGAGAACAACCAAAATCGCAAAGGTGACGGATATCTTGATGTTTTGCCACAATTTCGTGATGAAACATGTCGTAAAGACTAAAATTGTCTTAATTTTCTGGTGATATTCCTTATTGGTGGCTTATTAGAGAAGAGCATTATTTTCAATTCAATGGAAATAATGACATGGATAAATTGGAGGTTGTTGTTGTTTGCCTTGAAGGTAGAGCCCTATATTGGTTCTAATGGTGGGATACTAGAATGTCGGTTGTCACATGGGATATGTTTCTAGTAGCCATACTCTAACAATTTACTCCATCACACTTAGGGAACTTATATAAGTTTTTTAAAGCATTGCAAAAAACTGGAAGTGTATCCCAATACACAGAAGATTTTGAGTTACTTTCATAACTGTTGAAAGATGTTGATGATGAGGTTCAAGTAGGAATTTTTATAAATAGACTGAATGGGGAAATCAAAGCAGAATTGTGTCTTAGCGAGTTTGGTATTTTAACCCAAATTATTGACCAAAGACAAAGTATTGAAGAAAAGAATTGGGCTCCCAGCCAAGCCCACTTGCAGAGATCTATGCCTATAACACTTCCTAAGGTATCAACGCATTTTCCAGGGACTGGCAATAGCATAATAGGAAGTACTACAAGTTTCCATGTGTATGTAGCAACAACACCATATCATTTTGCCCGTTCAACAGATTCAGCAATACCATGACATTTTCAAGGGAAAAAGTGAGGAGAGATCATGGATCTAGGACTTGAAACTCCAGCAAGGAATGGAGGAGAAAAAAAATGCAATCTAATTCAAGGTATCATTATAAATTAAGAAGAGAACTATGTTTTTGCTGCGATGAAAAATATGGCCTCAATCACCAGTAAAATTAAAAATAGTTAAACCTACTTATTGTAGCATCAGATGACAACGAAGATGGCAAATATAAGAACATTCAAATGAAATCATTGACACAAGGATAGATCAGTTAAATATTCAAGAACATCCAGAGTCTCAAAAGTTAATGGAACTGTTTTTGTACTCTATTGGAGGATATACCACCAAGAAGTCCTTGAAGGTATGGGGAACAATATTGGGGGAAAAGGTTATTGTGTTAATTGATAGAGTAGCCTCCACATATTCTTCCTCTTGCAATGTGGCCGAAGAATTAGTGCTAAATCAAAAAGAAACTGAATCATTTGTGGTGGAAGAAGAGAATGGAAAACAAGTAAAGATTAGGGGAAGTTATAAAGTTGTGGAACTATGGATTGATAAATTGTGCGTAACACAAGATTATTTCCTTTTTAATTTGGGAAGTGCCAATGTTGTCTTGGGATTAGAGTGGCTGGAGACTTTGGGGATATTCAAGCTAATTTTAAAATGTTGACGTTGAAATTTGAAAGAGGAGGGCAAACTCAAGTTGTTCGATGAGATACCTCATTTTCAAAATCAATGGCTTCACTCAAGACAATGTTTAAAGCCTTGCAAACAGATGGACAAGGGTATTATCTTGACCTGAATGAGTTAACAGCAAGGGGAGATCATGAGAATGTGAAGTTGCAGCAGTTACTACAAGAATTTAGAACTTTATTTGAGGATCTGCATGGGCTGCCACCAAATAGAAGTCATAATCATGCTATCTAGCTTAATGAGGGATCAAATCCACCTAATATTCGTGCATATCGTTACCCTCATTATCGAAAAATGAGATTGAGAGAATCTCCCTAGAAATGCTTGTAGCTGGAATCATTCAACCAAGTATAAGTTCTTTCCCCAGTACAATGTTTCTAGTTCGAAAAAAAGATGGTAGTTGAAGCTTTTGGGTGGATTATTGAGCCATTAATAAGATCACTCTTCCAGAAAAATTTGCACTTCTAGAATCGATGAATTACTGGATGAGCTTAGGGTGCAACTTTTTTACAAAAAATGTATCTAAGATCAAGGTACCATCAAATTCGAGATTGCTGGGAGGATGTAGCAGAGACAACATTTCGCTGACATGAAGGCCCTTATGTGTTTTTTGTCATGCCATTTGGGTTGTCAAACACTCAATCTAGTTTTTAAGACTTGATGAATGAGATGTTTCGCTCTCATCTATGTACGATTGTATTGGTACTTTTTTATGACATATTAGTGTATAGTGCAGAGTTCCCTACTCATTTGAGTCATTTGTGGGAGGTGCTGCAAATTTTAAAACATCATATCCTCATTTCAATCGAAAAAATGTCATTTTGGTCATCAACAACTAGAGTATTTGGGACATATTATTTCTGCATGTGGAGTCTCACCGGATCCTGCCAAAATAACAAGCATGGTTAATTGACCAAATCCCAAATATGTTAAAGGTTTGCGGAGGTTTTTGGGACTTACTAGTGACTATAGGAAGTTTGTTCTTGACTATGGGAAAACAGCCCGGCTACTCACACAATTTCTCAAGAAAGATGTTTTTCATTAGAATAAAGAAGCTCAGTTAGCTTTTGAGTCTTTTAAGGAGGCTATGGTAACTTTGCTGGTTTTGGCACTACCAAATTTAACAGAGTGTTTGTGGTTGAGATAGATGCTTCAGGATTAGGGATTGGAGATGTCCTAATTCAAGAAGGACATACCATCGCTTTTCAAAGTCAAGGATTTTCTATTTGTGCATAATCCAAACCAGTATGTGAGAGGGAATTAATGGCCATCATTTTTGTTGTACAAAAGTGGTGTCATTACCTGATAGGTAAGCATTTCATTATACGAACAAATCAACGAAGTCTCCAATTTCTCATGGGGAAACATTTTAAGATAAAGGAGCAACAAAAATGGGTTACGAAGTTGATGGGGTTTGATTTTGAAATTCAATATCGATCTGGTTAAGAAAATAAAGCAGTTGATGCCTTCTCTCACCAATTAAATGTCACGCCCCGAGCTACCCCCGAGACGCAGACACGGAATCTAGGACCACAAGTGATCACAAGCTAACCCTGCTGGCATGATAATGAGCATACTAAAGATAATAAATTGATAAGGAAACTAAATCATAATTAAATCTGAAAAGATGGGGAATACCCATATTCTATAACTGAGATATTTGAAAACAATGAGTTTAATACAAAGGAAATATTTACTCAATACTAAGCTGAATGTAACTATGTCTGAAATAAGCCTCTAAACTGGACTAAAAATACTGGGACAAGCCCCAGCTAAATCTAGCAAAAACTGAAACTAAATGACTAAAGACTAAAGTGAAACTCATAATTGTTGTCCTCGGAGAATGAGGACTCACCACTGAATCTAATGAACTGGATATCGGAAATCGATCTATGTGTGATCTGGATGCTGAGAACCTGAACCTACACCACGAGAAGATGTAGCGCATGTATGCATCAGTACTTGAAAGGTACTGAGCATGTAGGATAGAGTAAAGATGAAATAAAACATATTTGAACAAGCATAAAAGCAAGTATAATAATCTGACATAATAAACTCAATCCTGAGCTAACTGAATACAATGACCAATTAATAACATGCTAAACTGAATACTGAATATACTGATAAATGCTTAGTGCAGAGAGTGTGAATAATCTGTGGGAGCTACTAATAATTGATAATAAAACCACATGAGCTAAATGTGGAGTACGATGTATACGCCCCATTGAGAGGACCCAATATACCCTGCCAAAGGTATAAAGGCATGATGGCGTGATCACTAAATTGATTTCCCAAAGAGGGGATTTACAACCTACTTGGCTATTAGTTCTGGGACGAATTGGGTACGCTAAACCCTAGTCCAACTCGGTACTATGCTACACCCAATGAATTCTGTAAATTAACTTATTATGTCTGAGTTTTTGTAAATACTAGATAGCTCAAATTGAACATTTAAATGCAAGAATCAATCTATAAATAATGCATTTATAATTGAGGCATGTATTTCTTAAATGTCTGAAATATCTAACCTAGCATGTGTAATTCAAGAACTAAAGAAATCCATAGCTAGGGTTCTGAAATTCATGCAATAAACTAAATAATAACATGATAATCTGATTTGGAACATATAACTAATAATTACATGAAGTTCTCTTGAAGTTCTAGAAACCCTAGATCTAATCATGATAAAAGAGTCAAGAATCTGATTTAATAGTGACACAATGTGTGAAAGGAACCCACTAGTAAAATCCCACATACCAGGTGATGAAATACACAGAAAAATACTTATGTCTCTGGGCTTGAACTGCTGGAGCTTGTTGCATTCTTGAACTAGGGTTCTTGAGCTTTTTCTCCTCCCTTGTTTCTAATTTTCTATGTTTTGATTTAACTATTTGACTTAGATATGTTTTAGTTATCTTTGTAAGCTTAAACTGACTAAAATATGATGATTTAGTCAAAATTATGTATCTTAAGGTTTAAAAAAGAGTGGAAAGGTAAAAAAGACCCTTGGAAAAGTTGTTGTCGGACCAAATGATGGCCAGGACTGACGGTTCATCGTCTGACTGACGCCCCATCGTTGGGTCCGTTGACTGGGCCTGTTCGACAGGCCTTTACTAAAATGGACATAACTTTTTACTCGGAGGTCTGATTTTAGCATGGTCGGTGGCTGTGTAAATATAATTGAATTATCTATCTGTGGGACATTTAACTCATTTTGTGCTACGAGTTATTACCATTTGAAGTTGATCCAATTGCATTTCCCCCCTTAACTGTCTGCTAATTCCCACCGATAATCAGACTTGCAGACCGTAGGTCAACCTACGGACCGTGCTGGTCATCCATAGCTCTTGTCACAGAGTGTGTGAATGGGGGCCTCGATTGACGATCACGGACTATGACTTTTGTCTTACCTACAGACCGTAAGTCCATCCGTCTTTCAAGACTTAACCAATTTTTCTGAACGTAAATTTTTGGGAGTGTTTGATCCTATCAACGGCTGTGCAGGACGGGTTGTGGGTCAGGGTACTTTCCGTCGATGCCACCATTGGTTGCACCTACAGATTTTTCTGTAAAGATAGTTTTTGGTATGTTTTGGCTATGGGGTGTTACATTATTTCCCCCTTGGAAACATTCATCCTCAAATGAAGACTAAACTAGCCGAAATAGAGGGAGAGAGCTGCAAACACTACTACTAAACACTGAGAATTGAGTTCCCGACTGAACTGAGTTCTGATAACTTGCAAATACGCTTAAAATACAAGTACAAACTGAGTTCTCATAACTTTCAAATAAGCTTAAAATGCAAGTACAAACTGAGGGAACATGACTGAATTCACGCATGAATTACTGGAAAACAGAAGAGGAACTATTATCTCAAGCTGGAGTGGAATCGGAAGGAAAGAGGTGAGGATATTTGGCTTTCATGGCTGCTTCTTCTTCCAAAGTAGCTCCCTCTACTTACTGACTCCTCTTAAAAACTTGACTGAAGAGACTTTCTTTGTTTCTCAACCTTCTGACCTGACAGTCAAGAATCTAAACTGGTACATCCTCATAAGAAAGACTATCTTTCACCGCCTTACTATCTAATGTCGCTACAGCGGCTGGATCACCCACACACTTCTTCAAGAGTGAGATGTGGAAGACCGTATGCACTGCTGCTAATTCTGTTGGCAACTATAACTCATATGCCACCTTGCCAACCCTTTTCAAGATCTTAAGGGCCTACATATCTAGGACTAAGCTTCCTTTTTTTCTAAATCTCATCACCCCTTTCATAGTTGAGACCTTCAGAAAGACCCAATCATCAACTTGGAACTCTGGTTCCCTTCTTCTTACATCTGCATAAGATTTCTGACGACTTTGAGTTGTCTTAAGTATATCTTTAATGAGTTGCACTTTCTCCATAGCATAAACGACTGAATCTGGCCCTATAAAAGCTACTTCACCTACTTCAAACCAACCAACAAAAGATCTATATTTATGCCCATATAAAACCTCATAAGGGGCAATCTGAATTCTGGAATTGCAGCTATTATTGTAGGCATACTCAATAAGAGGAAGGTGATCATCCCAACTACCTTTGAAATCGATCACACAATCTCTCAACATATCCTCTAAGGTCTGAATAGTACGTTTTGCCTGCCCATCCGTCTGTGGATGAAATGTTGTACTAAGGTTAACTTGAGTACCAAGACCTTTCTGAAATGACTTCCAGAAATGAGAGGTAAACTGAGGACCTCTATTTGAGATTATAGACAAAGGAACCTGATGCAACCTTAAAATTTGATTGATGTAAATCTTGGCATAGTCATCCACCAAATTTGTAGCCTTGACCGCTAAAGAGCGAGAAGACTTAGTCATCCTATCAATTATCACCCAAATTAAGTCATGCTGTATGCGGGTATGCGGTAATCCTGTGATGAAGTCCATATTGATCACATCCCACTTCCAAGTAGCAATATCGATCTCACGAGTCATAACCCTTTTTTTTGATGTTCTACCTTGACTTGCTGGCAATTGGGGCACTTACTCACAAAGTCTACTATATCCCTCTTTATTTCATTCCACCAATAGACTTCCCGCAAATCGCGGTAATCTTAGTGTCACCTTGATGAATAGAATACCTAGAGTTATGGGCTTCTGCAAGAATATGCTATCTCAACTCGCCCATATCAGGAACACACAATCTACCCTGGTAGCGAAGTACACCTTCTCCCCCTTGGGAGAAAACCTCCACTCTCTGATTGTGGACTGCATTCTTAGGTTCAAGCCAAATTGGATCACTGTCTTGCTTTTCCTTAACCTCTACTATCAAAGAAGATTTAGCCCCATTCTGAACTGTTACACCATTGTCTGATATTCTCATAAGGAGAATTCCTAAGCGAGCAAGCCTATGAACATCCTTCACTAGGTCCTTCATTTCTTCCTCAACATGGGCTACACTACCCATAAATAATCTGTTGAGGGCATCTGCTACTACATTTGCCTTACGGGGATGATAATGCACAGTCGTATCTTAATCCTTAAGGAATTCAAGCCATCTCCTCTTGCGAAGATTCAACTCTTTCTGGGTGAACACATATTGAAGCCTCTTATCATCACTAACATCTACGTGAACACCATACAACTACTGTCTCCAGATCTTGAGTGCAAAAACAACTGTTGCAACCTTAAGGTCTTTACTTAAATAGTTATTCTCATGAACCTTAACTTTTCTAGAGGCATACGCTATAACCTTATCTCGTTGCATCAACATACAACCAAGGACAACTCTGGATGCATCACAATAGATCACATAACCATATGAACTCTCTGGTAAAGTCAAGACAGGAGTTGTAGTCAATCTAGTTTTAAATTCTGGGAAGCTTTTCTCACAATCATCTTACCATTGGAACTTGACCATCTTTTCAGTCAACCTAGGCAATGGTGAGGCAATGGATGTAAATCCTTCCACAAACCTTCTATAATAACCCGCTACACCTAAGGAACTTCTGATATCTGTAGCAGAGGTAGGTCTGGATCATTGTTTCACTACTTCTATCTTTTGTGAATCCACTCGGATCCCTTCACTAGATACAATGTGACCAACAAAATCAATGGATTGCAACTAGAACTCACATTTGCTAAACTTAGAAAATAACTGGCAATCCTTAAGAGGGTTCAGAATAACTCTCAAATGACTTGCATGTTCTTTCTCACTCTTAGACTAAATGAGGATATCATCAATAAAGACGATAGCGAACAAGTCAAAAAGTACTGTTTAAACTCTTTGGTCATCAAATCCATGAAAGCTGCAGGAGCATTAGTTAGTACAAATGACATAACTACAAATTCATAATGAGCATACCGAGTTTTGAAGGCTGTTTTCGGAATGTCACTATCTCTGACTTTGAGTTGATCATAACCCGATATGAGGTCTATCTTTGAGAAATTGCTAGCACCATGAAGCTGGTCAATCAAGTCATCAATCCTGGGGATGGGATACTTATTCTTGATTATGACCTTGTTCAACTATCTATAGTCAATGCACAGTCTGAGAGAACCATCTTTCTTCTTTACGAACAACACTAGTGCACCCCATGGTGAAATACTAGGTCTAATGAAGCCCTTGTCTAGAATGTCTTTCAACTTCTCTTTTAATTTCTTAAGCTCTGTTGGAGTCATTCTGTAAGGAGGAATAGAACTAGGCTGGCTATCTGGAAGGAGATTAATTCAAAAATCAATTTCCCTCTCATAAGGGATTCCGAGAAGATCTTCTAGAAATACTTTTCGAAACTCAGAAACTACTGGAACTGAATCAAGAGTTGGGGTTTTAGTGCTAGAATTCTTAACCCGAACTAGATGATAGAGATAAACCTTTGAAATCATCTTTCAGGCCTTAAGGTAAGAAATAAATCGAACCATAGGCGCTAAGATACTACCCTTCCATTTTAAAATTGGTTCGTCTAGAAACTGAAAACGAACAATCCTAGTTCTGAAATCGACTAAGGTATAGCATGAATGTAACCAATCCATGCTTAGAATGACATCGAAGTCTACCATTTCTAACTCTACTAGATCTACTAAGGTGACATTCTAAGATACTATGACAGGGCAATTTCTGTATACTCGTCTAGCTATAACTGGGTCACCTACTAGAGTAGAGATTCAGAAAGGTTTTGAGAGAGTTTCTGGACTAACACTTAATTGCACTGCTATACTGAGTTACAATAGACAAAGTCATGTATGTTGTCTTTCCACTGAGTGAACCATATGTGAGTAACATCCTTGTGTTCGTAGAATGCAAATCTCAGCTATCACTACTAGTTACTGGCATCACACAAAATATTTTCTTGACCTTATTTAATAAACTTTTGTGGGTCCTTACCAACTTGTGACCCTAAAAACTTAGGCATATTCATCCTAACAAAATCACAAACTCTGCATCATTCTTGTTGGTTATACTCTCAGCCAAAAGCTGAATTGGCGTTCTGAAACTCTACATTTAAACTTCCTTATCTGGTACTAGAGGAACTGTGTTAACATTCTGTGCATTAGCATTCCATGCCTAAGCTCTACAAGAAGGCATGATCTTAACCTTACAACGACAAGTTAGAATTGAATTTGATCATACTTTACGCACGATAAGGGTAACAAGAAAGTGAAGTTTTTCCTAAAACACTTCATACCCTCCCTCTCATTAGATGTGGTGCACTTCACACCCATGAAAGGACTCTACTTGGTGTGGCTTTTCAGACATCCTAGGACACTTAAATCTAGTGCTTTGATACCAAGTTTTTTTCATGCCCCAAGCTACCCCCGAGACGCGGACACGAAACTTAGGACCACAAGTGATCCCAAGCTAACCTTACTGGCATGATCATGAGCATAGTAGAGGTAATAATATGATGCGGAATCTAAATCATAATTAAATCTGAAAAGATAAGGAATACCCATATTCTATAACTGAGGTATTTGAAAACAATGAGTTTAATAAAAAGGAAATATTAACTCAATATTAAGTTGCATATAACTATGTCTGAAATAAGCCTCTAACCTGGAATAGAAATATTGAGACAAGCCCCAGATAAATCTAGCAAAAACATAAACTAAATGACTAAAGACGGAAAGGAAACTCATAAATTTTATGCTCAGGGAATGTGGATTCACCATTGAATTTGTTGAATTGGAGATCGAAAATCGATCTATGCGTGATCTGGATGCTGAGAACCTAAACCTACATCACAAGAAGATATAGCGCATGTATGCGTCCGTACTTGAAAGGTAGTGAGCTTGTATGATAGAGTAAAGCTGAAATAAAACATAACTAAACAAGCATAAAAGCAAGTATAATAATATGACATGATAAACTAAACTCAGAGCTAACTGGATGCAATGACCAATGTATAACATTCTAAAACTGAATACTGAATATAATAATAAATGGCCAATGCAGAGATTCTGACTGATCTGTGGGAGCTACTAATAACCGATAATAAAACCATATGAGCTAAATATGGAGTCCGATGTATACGCCTCATCGAGAGGACCCACTATACCCTACCAAAGGTATAAAGGCATGCTGGCATGATCACTAATCTGATTGCCCACAGAGAGGACATACAATGTACTTGGCTAGTACTTATGGGACTAATTGGTATGTTGAATCCTAGTCTAACTCGGTATTATGCTACTCCCATTGAATTCTGTAAATTAACTTATTATGTTTGAGTTTCTGTAAATAGTTGATAGCTCATAACTGAACATTTAAACTGAGAATTTAAAAATTAATCTAGTAATTATGCATTTATAACTGAGGCATGTATATTTGAAATGTCTAAAATATCTGTCCTAGCATGTGTAATTCAAGAAATAAAAAAATACATAGCTACGTTCTGAAATTCATGCAATAAACATAATAATAACATAATAATATGATTTGGGACATATAACTAATAAGTTCATGAAGTTCTCTTGAATTTCTAGAAACTCTAGATCTAATCATGATATTAGAATGAAGAATCTGATTGAAAACTAGAGACCCAATGGGTGAAAGGAACCCACTAGTGAAATCCCACATACCTTATGATGAAATCCACGAAAAAATACTGAAGTTTCGTGGCTGGAACTGCTGGAGCTTATCGCGTTCTTGATCTAGGGTTCTGTTTTTTCTCCTCTCTTGCTTCTAATTTTCTATGTTTTGATCTAATGATTTGACTTAGATATGTTTTAGTTATGTTTCTAGGCTTAAACTGACTAAACTTTGACAATTTAGGGTCAAAACAACGTATCTTAATGTTTAAACAAAGTGGGAAAGGTAAAAAAATACCCCAGGGAAAGTTATTGTCGGACCAAATGACAACTAGGACTGACGGTCCGTCGTCTTACCGACATCCGTCGTTGGGTCCGTCGACTGGGCCTGTTCGACAAGACCTTATTAAAATGGGCATAACATTTTACTCGGAGGTCTGATTTTAGCAAGGTCGGTGGCTATGGAAAGTTAATTCAATTATGTATACGTGGGTAAGTCATGGGGCACCTAATTTATTTTGTGCTTAGAGTTATGACCATTTTAAGTTTACCCTACTATATTTCCCCCCTTAGCTCTCTGCTAATTCCCACCTACGGTCAGACCTACGGACTGTAGGTCCACCTACAGACCATTCTGGTCATCAGTAGCTCTTGTCATAGAGTTGGTTAATGGGGGTCTTGATCAACGATCACGAACTACGGACCGTCGTCCGACCTACGGACCGTAAGTCCATCTCTCGTCCAAGACTTAACCAATTTTTCTGGGCTAAAATTTTTGGGAGTTTATGATTCCATTGATGGTTGTGCAAGACTGACTGTGGCTCAGGCTACGGTCCGTCGATTCCACCATTGGTTACACCTGCAGATTTTTTCGTAAAGCTGGTTTTTTGTCTATTTTGGCTACGGGGTGTTACATTTCATTTCATGGTTTTTTCGATTCTACGCAGTAGTACATTAGATGAGTTTTCCACAGAAATCACTAGGATAATCAACTCCGTAAATTTACTCAAGAGTTGTTGCAAAATTCAGCTTCATGGACAAATTGTGTTCTAAAGAATGGCTGCCAATTTTTTCAAAGTAGGCTAGTGATTCCCCATTCATCATTACACTTTCCCACACTCCTTAGGGAATTTCACTTTTCTCCTACTGGAGGAAACTCAGGTTTTTTCCGTACATACAAGCGCATTTCACAAGTGTTGTATTGGAATGGAATCAAAAGGGATGAACAAAAGTTTGTGGCTAGTTCTGAAGCATGCAAACAAAACAAGTATGAAGCCCTAAGTCCCGCTGGCCTGCTGCAACCATTACCTATTCCTACTCAAGTTTGACATGATATTTCAATGGATTTCAACAGTGGGTTACCAAAAGCAATGGGGCATGAGACTATACTTGTAGTGTTGGACAGTTTCACCAAATATTGTTATTTCCTCCTCTTATGTCATCCCTACACAACAAAGAGTGTTTCTGAGTTATTTGTTCTCGATATTGTACATTTGCATGGTTTTCCCAAAATAATTGTGTGTGATTGCGATCCGATTTTTGTCAGCCAATTTTTGCAAGAATTATTCAAGTTGTCCGATACTAGCCTTAAATAAAGCTCAGGTTACCAACCTCAAACTGAGGTTGTCAATCATACTTTGGTAACTTATTGACATTGCTTTTCAGGAGCACATCTAAAACAATGGCCAAGATGGATTCCTTAGGCTAAATTTAGTTAAATACCACTTACCATGGTTCCGCCAAGATTACCCCTTTCAGAACATTATATGGGTGAGATCCTCCCTCCTTGTTGCAGTCTACCGATGAAATTTCTACTGTTTAAGAGTTCAACCAGCAAATTATGGCTCGCAACAATATTTTAGATGAACTAAAGGCTAATCTAATTCATGCTCAAGCTCAAATGAAAGTCTATACAGATGATAAGTGTCATGAAATTGTGTTTCTGCCTAGTGATTTGTTTTACCTTTGTGTGCAACCTTTCATGCTTTGCTTACTTTCTAAAAAGGTTAATCAGAAGTTAAGTCCTCGTTTCTATGGGAAATATACCATTTTAAATAATATTTGTGAAGTTGCTTATCGCCTTGATTTACCCCCTTATTCACGGGTGCACCCTTTATTTCATGTTTCTTGGTTAAAGTGCAGAGTTAAGGATTCTACTCCAGTTTAGCAGCTCCCTCCTTTCTTATATAATGAGCTTGAACTTTAAATGCAACCTGAAGGTGTAATGGACTTTCGTACACTCTTGAATTGTTCCATAGATGTGTTGTTTAAATGGGAGGACATACCAGACATTGAAAACACTGTGAATCTTATGAGATCATTGATGCAGAGTTTCTTCATTTTCACCTTGAGGACAAGGTGAAACTCATTGGTGCGGGCATTGTTAGACCTGTTGTTACTAAGGTCTATAAGGGCAGAAAGAAGGGTGAGAATAAGTCTTAAATGTAGTTGTTTTATTTATCAATTACTATATAAATGTATTTATAGTAGTTATCTAGCAATTAATAAGAAGTTTAGGTAGTTATTTGTGGATAAACAGTACTTGGAAGACAGAATAAGATAGGTAGTTTTAGGGTAAAGATTTCTCTGATAGATTTGATGGTTAACGTTCTTCGAAATACCTTGAATGTTAGAAGTATTCTCTACTAACTATTTGTATAACATATTCTAATTAATTATAACAATAAATACTAGTTGAAGTGCTGTTCCTACTTTGTCTTGTGTTTGGAAATTTATAGATTTATTGTTAGAGAATTGTGTGTCCTAATAGTGCCCAAGTATATACACCTATATATTCCCCCTCATTTTGTAATAATGAGAGAAGAAAATATTACACCAACTATTATCTCGTTCATCTTTCTTGTTATCTTAGCCATATTACTTATTGCATAACGTATTGATTATTTCCGTAGGGATTATTTTGTAATTGGTCAAAGAGAATGAATATACATAATTTAACTGCTATGAAAATTTACTATGGTTTCCTTTTCAAATAAACATATATTAAATATTGGTCAAAGTCCACATTATTTTAATGTAAGATAATCTAATGCACGCAAATAGTTCAGATACGTTTGGCAAGGCCAAGACATTATATCAAGTCATATTTGTGCACTCAATTTAAATAGGGTAAATCATACAAATATGCTATAATATAAAATTTTTACCATCTATGAAAACATAATTTTTCTAATTAAATATAATATTTTTTTAATTACGAAAAATGGATAGTCTTCGCATCTTTGTCAGGCCTTTTTCCTCTTCCTTCTCTTCTTCTATTATTTTGCTTCTGCTTCTTCTTCTATTATTTTGCTTCTTCTTCATCTATCACTATTTATCTTCCTCCACTTGTTTATTTAATTCTTCTTCTTATTCTTTGAAATTGTCAATTAAATAGCTATATTCAAATTAGTTTTACCCATATTTTACTATTTTTACCCAAAAATATGATGACAAGAGGAACAAAAAAAACTAAAATTTGTACAAAATCATGTTTTTAAGCAAAAAATTCAATCTCTAAAATTACAGTAACAGGAGTTCACCATTGATGGTCATTATAAATCTTCAAATTTTGAAATCGTTATTTGAATTTTACGAATTTGTGATTAGTTTTGATAAGTTGTTCCTACAAATAATTTAAAATGTCTTTTGGAGTTTATATCTCAATTTTAAGAGGATTTGGTTAAATTTATAATTAATTTTAGGAGAAACATTAGATTGAAACTTAAAAAGATGAAGTTTATGGAGTTGTTTCGTGATTGTATTAATGTTCTATTAGATATGTTTCATAATCATATTATAATTATTTTTAAATTATGAACAATACATTTATAATGCATATTACAAACTTCACTCCTCTTTAGTGATATTAACCAAAATATTTTTTGTGACATAACAATACATTTGTAATGTATATTGCAAACGTCATTCATGTTCTTAGTGACACAAATCAAAATAATTTATAATGCAAATATAATACAAGTACGAGTTTAATTCAGTCTGTAGATTATTGATTTGTCTTTTGCTAGTTATGTTTTTAATTTTGTTGTTAATTTTCTCTTCTAATTAAACTTAAATATTGTGTGATACACTTTTAAGGCAAATTTAATTTATTTTGTAGTTAATTATTGGTTACTAATAGATTACATGTTAAATTCATAATTGATATAAGTTATTTTCACTATATAGATCATTATCTGGTGTTTCATTAGTTATATTTTTATCCATTCTTAATTCTCTCTTATAATTCAACTATAATATTTGTATAACTCACTTTTAATACAAGTTAATTGATTTTGCAATTTATTGTTGATTTGTTATATTTGAATTACTTCTTTAATCACTATTGATACACATTTTATTCAATTTACAAATCACATAACACTTTTTCATTTGCCACATTTTTCATTCATGTTTACTTCTCTTCTAATTCAAATTTAATATGTGTGTAATACATTTTATTCAAGTTTAAATCATTTGGAAGTTTATTATGTTTCTTTATTTGTTACGATTAGATTATTTTTCTAATTAATTATTAATACTAGTTTTATTCAGTATATGAAATATTGACAGCTCTTTCATTTGCGATTAGTTTGGATAGATTGTTCCTACAAATAGTTAGGAATATCGTTTGGTGTTTATATCTCAATTTAAGAGGATTTGGTTAAGTTTAGAATTGAATTTTGAAAAATCATTAGATTGAATCTCAAAAGGATGAAGTTTAAGGAACAAGATCGCTTTCTATTAAAATTGTATTAGATATGTTCATAATTATACAAAACTTGTATAAAACCATGAACTATCATCCTACATTTAGACTACTTATTGCAAACTTTATCCCTTTTTAATGATATCAGTTAAATTAATTTAGTATCACAATTATATTACATTTATAATTCATGTACAATACACTTCTAATACATATTGCAAACATCACTCATGAATAATACATTTATAATACGTACTGTACATTTTACTCGTTTCTTACGAATATCAACAATAATAATTTAGGTAATACACTATAATACATTTATAAGATATGCACAACATACACTATTTTTTATACAGATTGTAACCATCACTCATTCTTTTAGTAGTAAAGGCAAAAATAAATTATAAGTTGCATATAATATAAGTTTCATTCATGAATAATATGAGTTTACTTCAGTTTATAGATCTTTTCTTTTCTTTCATTAATTATGATTCTTATTTATTATGAATTCTCTGTTCGAATTAAACTTTAATATTGTGTAATACCATTGTAAAGTAATTTCATTTATTTTAGAATTTTTTGTAGAATTTTTTTATTTAGTTTTTACTTTTTTTATTATTTGTTTAATTTATTATTGATACAAGTTTAATTTACTCTATATGTCATTGTCTGGCCTTTCATTATTTATGTTTTTATTTATGCTTTATTGTCTCTTCCAATGCAACTTTAATATTTGTCCAATACACTTTTAAAAACAATTTTAATTCATTTTGCAATTTATGAGTTGTTTTGTTACAATTGAATTACTTGTTAAATTCATTATTGATACAAATTCATTTAACTTACAGATCATCGTTTACTACAATTTTGCTTTTTATGTTCAATTCTCTTGTAGCTCAACTTTAATATGTGTGTAATACATTTTTAATTCAAGTTTAATTCACCTTTCAAATTTATTGTATCTCTTTATTTCTTAAAATTAAATTATTTGTTTAATTAATTATTGTTGATACAAATTTCATTCATTCTACAAATCATTGACTACTCTATGAAAGAAAGTAGTGAGAGAAAGGAAGGGAAAAATCAACATAAAGAGAGATAGAAAGAGCAGCAATAACAAAGAATCAAAGAAAAAACAACAAAAAGAAAACAAGACAGAAAGAGCAACAAAAAAAATAGGAAGGGAGAAAGAACAACATATAGAGAAAAAAAAGGGAGAAAGAGCGAGAAGAGAGATTAAAATTTTAAAGTTGAGAGACAAAAAGAGTAGTGTAATGACCCAAAAGGAAATTTTTGGGAATACTCATAACATTAGTATTTTTCCCCTCTCAATAGTTGTCCCTAGTTATTTTTAGTCAGTTGATGAAGTTGATTTGAAAATTTTAAACTATTTATTTAACATTAATTATTTAATTGATAGGTATTGTTTTAAAATAACTAATTTAGTTATTAATAATGGGCCAAGTCTAAAATTTAATTAAGACTCTATACTATTGGGCTTATATATTATAAAATATGGTAATAAGATTAGTCACTTTCGTTGTATAATTAATTTTGAAAAGAAATGTAAAAGAAGAGGAACGAAAACTTACTGATAAGGTTGCGGATGAGAAGAAGCCAACATAGGTACATAAAGGTTCAACCTTTGGCTTTAAGTATAAATTTGTTATAATGATATAAATATACTAACTTGAAAAATTGTTGCAATTGGTCAGAAGATATATGGTCAAGTTGGAATTGGTAATCATCACATGATGATGATTATGAGTAATTATTGGAGAATAATGACCGAATTATAAGTAGAATTCAATATTTCAATTAGTGCAAAACCTTCAGCATACTTACGTTATTCGTAGTTATACCTATTCTTGTGTGGCTTTGATGTTTGACAATTTTTTTTGTATGTGTCAGCAAATTATAATTTAGGTTTTATTATATTGAGATAGGTAGTTCAATTTTTGGTGTAGTATATCGTATGAAAATTATTAGGATTGTATTGTTAGAATAAAATAAGAAGTAACTCAGCTTGAACCTTAAGAACTTGATTGTAACTTTGGGTGAATTTTTGGTTCAAGGCTAAACACATAGTAATATGAGTGTAGTTAGTTTTGAAATCTTATTGAGGATATTTATTTGAATAGCTTGTTTTAAGTTGGGAGTTCAACAAAAAGGGAAGACTCAAGTTTCGAAGGAAATTCTTGATTTATTGAGGCAAGTGGATTTTTAAACCCTTGTTAAGTGTATGGAATGTGTGTACTTCCTTGAAATATGTGTTTAGAAGTAATGGGAATTGGTGATAGGTTGACTTGTCCATGTTGAATAAATATAATTATGAAAAAGAGATTAAAAAAACAATAGGCAATGTGATAAATTCTTTGTGTGAGATATGCTGAGAATGACTTGAAAGACTGGTTGAATAATTGTTGAAGTTGTATCATGATTGTGTTGTTGTGAATCATGCAATGTTACAAAAATGATCATCTCTTCATTATTTTGTGTGAACATGTCATTTGCATTATTTTGAGACATGGTTATGAAAATTGTTATGTGCATTGAGAAAGAATAAGAAATTAAAGAGAATAAATCATTTCGAGGGACGTATCGCGTGCCGCGTGCGATGTATACTTTATTTTGAGGGGCGTATGACGCACTGCAATGGTTACTATTATCGAGGGTCATTTCACACGCCGCAATAGATACATGGACAGTTATATCCCCATGGATCACAGACTAAGAGACAGCGGATGTGTATCACTAGGTCAGACATGCATCATTATACTTAACATTGAATTCCATTGCATTGCACATACTTATCATTATTGAACTTTATTGATCTGGTGAATGTCTTTTTGTGGGACATTGATTGAGGAATATGGAGCTTGTTGTTGAGATTATGTAATTGTTGGAGTGTTGTTGTGGAGCTGTGTATTGTGTGAGTTATAAACTATTCGGTTGGGCTAGTGTTAGGCAGGTTGTAGTTGTGGAGGTTGTAATTGATGAATTTTGAGTTTATTGTTGAGAATATGTGATTGTTAGAATGTTATTTTTGAGAGATGCACTTGTAAAATTGTGAACTATTTGGTTGGTCTAGTTTTATATAGGTTGTAGTTGTGTGATGGTTCGGTTGGGGTGTACGGAGTACTTAATTCTATCCCCTTAACTTGTGTTTGGAGGTTTACTTGTTGAGTACCCTGTGGATTGAAAAAATAGTGTCATGACATAAAATGGATGTTGGCAAAACAACAGGCCATGGCATGTCATAGGCGCTGACCGACTTTGATTGTGGACATGTTTAAAATGAGAAAAACACATGGTCTGGTCAAGTGCGGAAAAATGGAGTTGAGTTGAATTAAAGCATAGTCAAATATGGATGAAACAAAATAAGAAAATAATGAGTGGCATGTGTGAATAAAAATTTAGCATGTCCAAGGCAAACGCAGGCAAGGCAGTGGCAAAGTGCTTGTGGTGCGCAGGCATGGAAAATAGACTGATGGATTCGGGTGGACTTTGATGACACAATGAATATAAAATGTTTAGAAATTGTATTGGAGCCAAAATTATGGAGGAAAAATGCATCAAAGGGATGAAAGTCAGTTAGCCAAGTCACATGTCAAGCACATGCGATGGTTTTCTTTTTGTACCGCTTGTTTTCAGATTTATTGTAACTTTTGTATGTTTTTTGAATTCGAAATTTGAATGTTTCTTATCAGTTGGGGATTTAAACTGAAATATAATTTAGTGGTTGATGGTTTGACAACTGTTAGACATGTTGTCACAACACTATGCATTGTAAAACATAATTCTGCCACATGATCTATAAATGGACAACTTTGGTGTTGGACGTTTTAGGCAGAAAAAAAAGAGTGAACGAGGGAAGAATTAAATCTTAAATTTCACTAATACACTTAGAAAAAAAGTAAGGGTTTTAAAAAGGTTTGAAATGCAGCAATCGACTTGTGATTGTGCCTTAAGTTGAAAGTCAAAGTTGGGATAGGCTTGTTATGATAACGAGTGAGTCCTTTTTATGTTTTGATTATTAGTAAAGATTGGGTTTTCCCATATTTCATGTGTTCATTTCATTGCTTGAAATTTGAAAAAATCTAAGAAAAAAAAAAACGTCCTTAAAACGTTAGGCTGATTAGGCTGCAAAAGGCCTGAGTTAAGTGAGACTTGACTGCCTCACATTGGGCTAATCTCTTGCACGAAATTCAGGTGAAGTAATTTTTTCAAAAGACAGATGTCATATAAGACATGTGTGTTTATTTGTTCAATTTTATACAAGTTTAGTTGTTTACTTGTGCACACCCAAAGTTAAAAGGCATGAATATAATTTAAAGTCAAGTTTAAGGGTATATTGTATTATATCAAAAGCGAAAGAGACGAGAGAGATAATCTAATAATATATATAGTGTTTTTATACATTGCTATAAATAATAATAATTAAAGAGTACATTTAATAAGTAATTTTTTTAAGAAAAAGAATCCACTCAAATAATTAATCCATTTAAATGCAAGAAGTGGTAGACACAACTCAAAGCAAATAATAAATAGGAGTCAAATTTTTATTCTTTTTATAGTTCTGGCAAGAAAATCTTCTATGCGATAAATTGAATTTACATATTAACTCCTGGTGTATCCTTTTTGTTGTTGGTCAAAGAGAATTGAATTTACTTATTAACTCCTTTATATTATATATTATATATAATATAAAAGTGCAAGAAGTGGTAAACATATCTCAAGCAAATCAAGGAATTAGAAAAATAATTCCTATACCAATGGAGTTCTTCCATATTCACCGTTTGATTCGAATTATTTTTTTATATTTGCTAGAAGTTTTGGGCAATACAAAATCTTTTTCACCACTTAACTCAAGTGACATCATGGAAACTAGAAAAAGATATATTTCTATTGATTAAACTAAGATTCCAGATCCTCAAATGCCATCCTATACTTTTACACTTTAGAGTCGCGATTTATTTGAAAAGTCAAATTTCAAAGACTATGACTCCTTACTTGAAAATAGGCTTGCTCATTCTCAAGCTAGAGCGAATAATTTTGCTATGATTCTCACGAATAGTAACATGATTGGTGAAAATGGAACTCTGACAAGGCCACGCAGAGCACATAAGAGTAAAAGGGACAACAAAAATGTTCTGAAAACAATGAGTCTACGATTCGCAGATGGTTAGTATGTAGCATATTTTATTGTCGGTACTTATCAACATATTACAAGGCACTTGCTAATAGACACTGGCAGTGATTTAGTTTGGTGGTAATGTGGTCCATGTGGAGAAAATAAGTGTTGTGAACAATAAACTGAACTTTTATATGATTTATTTAAGTCAAAAACAAATTGAAAACTCGATTGTGTTGCAGAAAGTAGAAATTGTGTATTCAAATCCAGGGTTACTGACTGTATTCCGCAAGGTAATACATGTATTTATGATTAAAAATATGGGGATGGATCAAGATCAAAAGGTTGGATTGCAAAATATGTGATTACTTTTGTTTTGGACCAAAATCAGGTAAGCATTCTTTTTGGATGTGGCAGAGATCAAACGAGTGGATCAACTTTTAGTCATGAATTTCTGGCCTCGGATAAAGAGTAAATGTTGGTGGATATTCTTTACAATCCCAATTTGGGGCGGATATAATGGCCTTATCTCTACCAGAGTTTTACTCCACGAAGACGTCTACAATTAGCTTCCGCACAAACACCGTTTAAGAAAAAAAATATCAGCTAGACTATTACAATGTTCCAGATTGCCTACATATCATTTCATCAACCTTTTTAAATTTCTTATTAACAATAAGGAAGTCCCATGGTTCCCATCACTATTGCGGAATCTTGGAAATGACATGACCGGTAGTTGTTTCGTTGATACAGGAGTAACTGTCACCAATTTCCCTCAAAAATTTTATACAGTATTCCGTGATACATTCAAAAGGAAGTAAATATTCCTCTGTATGATGCTCTAGTTGGAAATTTTGGCACTTGCTATATGGTGCATCCAGGTGTTTTACAAACTTTCCCCGTTGTGAAGTTGTCCTTCGATTAACAAAACCCAGAAAATTTGTTGTTACTAGAACATAAACGAGTCGTGGTTCATGAGAGGGGGCTATTCTATATGGCTTCTACAAAATGGGACCATCGGAAGTTATCAACTCCAAGATATAGGATCAACTTTTGATACAGCAACAAAAAATTTGTCTTTTGAATTAGATGCATGTAGTTAGTTGTTAATTGATTAACAACAAAATTGCTATCACATATTCTCTGCAATAATTTAATCGCTGACAGTTGTGATAACATAAAGTTAGGGCAAGGAGGTAGAAATCAATATGCGACTAACGCTTCCGCTTTTTCTCTGTTACGATGTCTTTCTTATCATGTATGTGCTCCTAACAATCTCTAAGTAAGATTATTGTGTTCAAAATTCTCAAATTATGTTATAAAATATTGAATCTTACATGTAGCATTAGAGCCTGGATTATTTAAACTGATAATCTGTAACAATCCATTTGGTCATTTTGAGTACTAGATCTTTTTACTTAATGAAATAATTTTTTCATAGACTTTAAATAGGTTAGTTTCTTACTTGATGAATTTAGTAGGGTAGATTTAATAATTAATTTAGTTGGTGGTTAAAAACATAAATATAAACATAATAGTGGGTTACTTTCACACTTTTATATTTAGTCTTATATAATAATTAAGGAGTAAATATTCTGCAGAAACAATAAGGGTTTAAGGGGAGAAAACTTACGTGTGCGGCGACTTAGAAGAAAAGCGTGAGTTCTTGAGGTAATCATTCTATCATATTTAAATTAATATATTGGTCTATATCATATTATTTTACTATTACTAGGATGTGGGTTGTAAAAGAAAATTTGATAAATTGAATTGGAAAGTCAGAAACTAAATCACGTCGAAATTGAACTTTTAGGGAATATTATAAGAATGAGATATATTTCAGTGCTGACAAGATGTTAAGGCTGAAAAATAAATAAGCTAATTTAGGAAATTCTTAGGCATATTATTGGTATAAGTGATAATTGATTCATAGTGGGAAATTAATACCAAAGTGATTTGGCATAAAATTTAAGATTAAAGGTTTGTTCTTTCTGCACATAATGAGGTCGACACGATAATTTTGTTACGTGGCGTTGGTTTTTATTTTCTTTAGTTATCGTATTATGAATCAAGTTTTGATATGTTAAGATAGGTAATTAAATATAACGTATAGTATATTATATGGATTACATTAAAGTTATTTTCATTAGTTATTATATTATGACTAAGTTTAAATATTTTGGAATAGATAATTAAATTTTAGGTGCATCGAATCATTTAAATTTCGTTAAAGTTATGCTAATCGGAGAATTAAGACATATATAAGTTTGAACTTTAGGAAATTGATTATAGAATTAGGTGAGCTTTTGGGTTTAGGCTTAGACATAGAATAATGCAAGTGTTTATATACTCGTCAACTTACAAATTATGCATATATATACTTGATTGATTGAAAGAGTTCAGAGGCATTGAGGAAAGGAACAATAGTGGGGAAGTAGCTTGTTCACTTCGGTGCTTCTAATGGAGGTAGGTTATGGTTTATGCTATTTGATAGTAAACTCTTAATAGTGATTGATATGCATTGAATGATATTGTGAAGTTTTCTATGTACTTGATTGTGTGAATGTGTGGCTTGGTTGTGTGTTTTGTAATTGGTCTGAAATCCCGAGACCGTGGAATGTATTATCTTATACCATATCTATCAAAGAAATTCTTTGAATAATGAAGGCTCGATGAAATATTATTAACGAATGAAAATTTGGTGATATTAAATAATAAATTAATTATATTATTGGATCGGAGTGTCACGTTCCGATACGGTATTCTTGGATCGGAGTGTCACGTTTCGACACGGTATTCTTGAATCGAAGTGTCACGTTCTGACACAGTATTCTTGGATCGGAGTGTCACGTTCCGACAAGACAATATTAAAGCAAAAACATGTTGAATTAATGGAGATACTCAATCTCAAAGAACTCAACTCCCAAAATGGTTTGGTTTGGAGGCATGAGTCCTCATGTGTGATCTTGATATCATTGACTTATTACGAGCTTACTTTAATGATGTTGATACTTGTTCATGTTGTTTGTTGTTTATCACCTGTTAAGTGGTATAGTTAAGTTCATACTATTATTTATTGTATATTAGTTCCTATTTTGGGCTGGCCGATGATATCGACTCAGTAGATGTTGCCCCCGTACTGAGTCCTACTTGTGTTTTTCTTTGTTTTACTTTTATGAGATGCAACGAGTGTACCTATGACTTCAGATTTCCCTCAGCTCTAGCAAGCCTCCCGGCATATGAAGTTCCAGGTTGAGCTATTCATTCAAGCTCGTGTTGGATTCTTTCGGTTATGACATGATGTCCTATACTCTTAGATTTAGTAATTAGAGATTAGATGTCCTTGTTGTGATGACTTTCAGGTTTTTGGGAAACGCTAGTTAATAAATTTTGGAGCTTCTGCAATATTTTGTTATTCGTAGTTGAATTAATGGTACATGTTGGGATTTGAATTTCTTGGTTCGTCCACCTAGGTAGTTAAGTGTGGATGCCACTCACGACTCATTTTCGGTCGTGACAAACTTTGTATCAGAGCTTTATGTTCGGTGATCTCATCACATACGGACAAGTCTAGTAGAGTCTTGCAGAACGGTATGGGGACGCCTTTACTTTTCTTCGAGAGGCTATATGACTTTAGGAAATATCCATTCTTTCTTTCTTTCGTGCTACTACTTGCATCCAATTGGTATCTAGCTGATACAAATTGGTATCTGAACTTCTTCACTCTATTTCACATATGGTTAGTACTAGATTGTTATAATTGAATTAACAACACTGGAAAAAAAATATATGTCCTTCAAAATTCATATATTTTATCGATTGACTACAGACCTATAATAACAAGTTATCAACATGATTTTTTGTATTATTGAGTTCATAAAGTTGAAACCCTCATTGTTCATGGGCATTGATTTTGAAGATGTTTAGGCTCTCAATGTTTATTAATTTGAATTGCTTCACAAAATGAATAAAGTGGAGAGGCTTAGTATTGAGTTTGTGACATACTAATTTCGAGGATACGCAAAATGTGGTGAGTCTCATATTGAGTGTCGATTAGTAAAGGTAAACATCATTTTTTTCTAGCTTCTTTATCCCATTATATACCCCAAACTTTGAGCGAAGGGAAGAGAGATGGTTTCCTGAATATAGAGAAATGGAAGATATGTGTTGCCGCGTATAAGGTAAAATTTTTGTAATTTATTTAGATATCTGACAACAGGCAAGAAGTTTCGTAACGAACACTAGAAAATGAACATCATTAGGTTAGAAAATTCAGTTAGTAGAGTTTTCCTAACATATATAGGTTGTATAGCGAATGATGAAATTTTGCTTAGTCAATTTAAGGAAGATTCTACTACAATTTTTTTTTTGATTTAGAGTATGTATATATATATATATAAAAGGTCATGATACGACTACTACAATATATGGATGTTTACTTAGTTAAAGTTATGGTGTGTGTTATTTTTGTCATCGACCTGATCCAAGAATGAATTAATAGTATTATGGATTAATTCAATGGATAGAAATATGTTGTCTATGGTGTACGATCTTCTTGATAGGTAAGATGTGTTCTATTGAGGCATTTAACGGCCTCTCATAATATGGTACTAGGGTTATGTGGAAACAAATAAATCAATTGTCAAGTGTAAATACTAACTATATAAGGAGTTATTAGTGGTATGACATGTTCAGATAATGAGATTTGGTGTTGCATTCACATATGAGAAATCAACTAGTTGTTACTACGACTTGGGTTAAGCATTGTTTTAAGAAAGTTTTTTTGTGGTGGATTTTTGGTACAATATTAATGCATTAGGTAGTGAAGTCTATCTTGAGGGTTCTAGGACTAGTAATTTTATTTGAATCTCCAAAGGAGTGGATTGATGCCGGAATGACAAACTTATGAATAAAGAAAGTCAGTGAGTACACTTGGTGAATACAATTGGAGATTTTAGTTGAAATTTATAAAATTTGGGTTAGTCCTTTGGATTTGATTGATATAACTAGGTTTAGGTGTCCTATGGAGGAAATGGTTAACTTTATGGAGATTACAAGGGCTTACAAAACATGATCGTAATATGAGTTAGTGATAGATTGTGATTGAGATACAACTATAGAATACAAATTGTTGGTTAAATAAATTTTGCATGGTACTAATGACTTGTGAGTACTTAAGGTTGCTACTTTCTACTATATAGTGAGTAACATTGTTATATAGAAAGTTTTGAAAGATGTTGGGGTATCGCTCGAATATAATTTAAAGGATCTAGAGTCATAATAAAAATGAAATAAAATTAGTGGTATGAGTGTAGCCTACAGAAAGAGGTGATAGTAAGAATATTTTCTCCGGATGCAAAGACTTAAAAGGCATCTTCAATGGGATCAAAAATTGGATTCAGAGATGCTTATTTTCATCTGTTTTGTTGGTAATGATAAAAGTGTCACGTGTTTATTAGATTGGTTAAAAAAAACTAGTGGATAAGACTTAAAATATATATACATATACATATACATATACATATACATATATATATATATATATACACACACACACACACACACACACGTCCTGAGTTTGAAGATAAGTTCTTTTGTGGTTTGAGTTTGATAATGAGTACATTTGAATTTTTAGTGAAGGACATGGTAAGATCGACATAGAGGTGATTAATGATAAGCCATGATACATGGATTCATATAAGTCTTCAAGATATGAGCTAATATTGTAGATAAGGGGATTGGATTACACAATTGGATGCATAATTCCATTTACAAAAAGAAGAAGAAGAAGTTCACATTCATAGCGGTATATTTTATCAATATATGAATTTTTAAAATAAGAAATGATCATGCAATTGGATATTGAGTATTTGAAAGGACTTGTGCATGGTTTTGGTCATAAAGTTTATTACTTTTTGATTTTTTTTAAGAGCACAAGCAAAGTTTTCAGTTAAAAGTATTGGTTTATAGTATAAAGTAAAATGTCATGCGTTGATGGTAAAAGGATGAGATCGGTAAGTGAGTTAGAGAAATTAACAAGAGTCTGATATATTGAAGGATCGAGATATTTACAATTTTGCACCATGAGAAAGAATTTGAGAAAAATGAAGGAATAAGACCTCTCATATAAATTCTGGGGGTGTGGTTGAATGTTGTTTTGATTTTACTTACAAATTTAGATATAACTATGATGTGAACTTGTTCGGTTCATACTTACTAGGAATTTATCATCGACTTTTAAAAATATTGAGTTTTAATTTGGATGACAAATAGTGAGCTATGGAAAATTAAAATTTTACGTGGCATTAGATTTTTCAAGTTATGATAGATGAACTAAGACTGTTATAATGCGCTACATAGACAATTTATGGAAAAGAAAGGTTATGAGCTTACAGTATACAAAATAATTTGAGTGACCAAGAATTTCCCTAAGTATTGGCATGAGGTATGTGATTGCGTTGAATGGTAGCTAAAGCATGGTATGTGAAAGTGGTGGGAAGTTGACTTTGAGTGTGATTTAATGGTTTTATCTCGATTGAAAGGTACCATTAAGTTTTAAATTAGTGTTATTATCCTTGTATGGAACTCGTATTTTTCATGAAATGCTTAAATAGAAAGAGAGATAACTATAGTTTGAATATGTATTTGATAAAAATACGTTGATACTAATTATGAGTTGAGAGTAAGGAAGATGACCGATGTGGTTATGATATTTTGTTAGTATTAAGAGTGTTGACTTTAGTGGATGTGGGGTTCGATAAATCAAGTGTGTGTGCAATAATAAAAGGGGCTAAATTGGTGATTGTGGGTAGCTAGAAAATCAAAGATACATAGTTAGTTGAATAAAAATGTTTGATATGGACACTATAGAAGGAGTACTTAGAGTTATTCCACCTTGGTTATTTTCGATATGACCTATTTAGTGTTGTCTAGGTGTAGTTGAAGTATTTGAGTGGTTCTACATGTACCACTTTGCTTATGAGAATTTATAAAGGAGCTACCATGAAAATTTATAGTTTTTTGATAGACTTAAGATAAATCTCATCATCGGTATTATGTTTTGGCTATGTGTGATGGAATGTGAGGACCATTGTAATTTTTTCATTCATAAGGTTTTATTATAATAGCTACCACTTGAATAGTTATATGACACTATTGAGACATGGTATAAGAGGATATATAGCTTCCCCATTGATTAGGTTGATGCATTTGAGGTAAGACCTTGGAAGACTGAGCATGATATGCACAAAACATATTTACACATTTTTATCGATTCTGGTACCATTTCTTACCCTCGCCTCCTTTAATCATTCGAGGATGAATGATGGGTAAATTGATATTTAATGTAACGATCCATTTGGTCATTTTGAGTACTAGATCTTTTTACTTCATAAAATATTTTTTTTATAGACTTTAAATAGGTTAGTTTCTTACTTTATGAAATTAGTAGGGTAGATTTAATAATTAATTTAGTTGGTGGTTAAAAAAAATAAATATAAACTTAATAGTGGGTTACTTTCACACTTTTATAATTAGTCTTATATAATAATTAAGGAGTAAATATTCTGCAGAAACAATAAGGGTTTAAGGGGAGAAAACTTAAGTGTGCGGCGACTTAGCAGAAAAGCGTGAGTTCTTGAGGTAATCATTCATCATATTTAAATTAATATATTGGTCTATATAATATTATTTTACTATTACTAGGATGTGGGTTGTAAAAGGAAATTTGATAAGTTGAATTGGAAAGTAAGAAACTAAATCACATCGAAATTGAACTTTTAGGGAATATTATAAAAATGAGATAAATTTCAGTGCTGACAAGAAGTTAAGGCTGAAAAATAAATAATCTAATTTAGGAAATTCTTCGACATATTATTGGTATAAGTGATAATTGATTTATAGTGAGAAATTAATACCAAAGGGATTTGGCATTAAATTTAAGTTTAAAGGTTTGTTCTTTATGCACATAATGAGGTCGACACGATAATTTTGTTACGTGACGTTGGTTTTTATTTTCTTTAGTTATCGTATTATGAATCAAGTTTTGATATATTAAGATAGGTAATTAAATATAAGGTATAGTATATCATATGGATTACATTAAAGTTATTTTCATTAGTTATTATATTATGACTAAGTTTAAATATTTTGGAATAGATAATTAAATTTTAGGTGCATCGAATCATTTAAATTTCGTTAAAGTTATGCTAATCGGAGAATTAAGACATATATAAGTTTGAACTTTAGGAAATTGATTATAGAAATAGGTGAGCTATTGGGTTTAGGCTTAGACATAGAATAATGCAAGTGTCTATAGACTCGTCAACTTACAAATTATGCATATATATACTTGATAGATTGAAAGAGTTCAGAGGCATTGAGGAAAGGAACAGTAGTGGAGAAGTAGCTTGTTCACTTCGGTGCTTCTAATGGAGGTAGGTTATGGTTTATGCTATTTGATAGTAAACTCTTAATAGTGACTGATATGCATTTAATGATATTGTGATGTTTTCTATGTACTTGATTGTGTGATTGTGTGGCTTGGTTGTGTGTTTTGTAATTGGTCTGAAATCCCGAGACCGTGGAATGTATAATCTTATACCATATCTATCAAAGAAATTCTTTGAATAAAGAAGGCTCGGTGAAATATTATTAACGAATGAAAAAGTGGTGATATTAAATAATAAACTAATGGTATTATTGGATCGGAGTGTCACATTCCGACACGGTATTCTTGGATTGGAGTGTCACATTTCGACACGGTATTCTTGGATCGGAGTGTCACGTTTTGACACAGTATTCTTGGATCGGAGTGTCACGTTCCGCCCTATAATATTAAAGGAAAAACATGTTGAATTAATGGAGATACTCAATCTCAAAGAACTCAACTCCCAAAATTGTTTGGTTCGGAGGCATGAGTCCTCATGTGTGATCTTGATATCATTGACTTATTACAAGCTTACTTTAATGTTGTTGATACTTGTTCATGTTGTTTGTTGTTTATCACCTGTTAAGTGCTATAGTTAAGTTCATACTATTATTTATTGTATATTAGTTCCTATTTTGGGCTGACCGATGATATCTACTCAGTACATGTTACCCCTGTACTGAGTCCTACTTGTGTTTTTCTTTGTTTTACTTTTATGAAATGCAGCGAGTGTACCTATGACTTCAGATTTCCCTCAGCTCTAGCCAACCTCCCGCATATGAAGTTCCATGGTGATCTATTCATTCAAGCTCGTGTTGGATTCTTTCGATCATCACATGATGTTCTATACTCTTAGACTTAGTAATTAGAGATTAGATTTCCTTGTTGTGATGACTTTCAGGTTTTTGGGAAATGCTAGTTAATAAATTTTGAAGCTTCCGCAATATTTTGTTATTCGCAGTTGAATTATTGATACATGTTGGGATTTGAATTTCCTGGTTCGTCCACCTAGAAAGTTAAGTGTGGATGTCACTCACGACTCATTTTCGATCGTGACATAATCTTCATGGATATATTAACTAATAACAATATAATGATAAAAGCTAAAATCCTAATTGACTGATATTATTGGAAATAAAAGCAGTCACCCACTTACCTTTAAAATAGATTTTTTTGACCAAATAAAAATAAATAAAAAAATTAGTCCCACCCAAACAGATATGTCATCAATGTAAGGGACCTTTATACAATTGCTCAAAATTTACACTTATTTACATTGTGAATTTAATGATGTCCAATAATACTGTTCTATAATGCACTGTATCAAGTTAATAAAGAGCTAAAGTTTAATTTGCACATATTTTGAAAATTCTTAAATAAATTTTCCTAGATGTAATAATTACGTTTTGCTTTTAAATGGTGCAATAAATTATAGTGATAATTATATCAATCAATAAATAATGTGTATTAGTGTAACATAGTTTGTTAGTTATTAAAGTGGTTAAACTAAAAAATTAACGTCTACACATATCATATCACTATAACAAATATGATATATAACTATGAAATTATTAGCTATGACAATAAATTCATCACTAATTGTTCGCTTTTAGTGAAAAAATTTATTTTTCGTGCCTAAATATATGAGACACATACTTTTAGTGACGAAACATAAAAATTGGTAATAAAGTTTTGTCATTAATGTTTCCCACCAAAAAATTAATTGGCGTCATTTGTTATGTAGTGTTAGTCACGAATTTAAAGTTATCGCTGACACACTATTTCGCCACTAATAATGTCTCTAATTCATGACAAATTAATTTTTGTCTTAAAATTTTATTATTTGGACACAAGAAAAATAATCTAAAAAAATATGTTTTTACAATATCGACAAATTAGAGTTCGTAGTTAAATACTATAAGTTTTAGCTATAAAAATTTAGATTTAATTAAGACATCTATTTTCGTCACTAATAATATTAATAATTGGTGACAAAGATTTTATTGTCTCTAATCAATCTGCGATTTAGTGACAACTAAAAAAATTATCACAAAATATGTATGGTGTTAAGTAGTGATGACATAAAATTTTTAGTGAATAATTCAACTATTTGCTACAAAATAATTCATAGTTAAATACAATTTTGTTTGCTACAATTATTTATAATTACAAGTGACAATTTACAAAAGGAATAATACAAGTGTTTCTTAAGAAATAGACAGGGTTCATTCGTTAATTGTCAAGGAAAAATATTAAAATCAACGAATTCAAACGATTTTGTAAAAATGAAAAAGTTCAATACATCAATTTTCTTAAATTATAGAATTATAAAATACATCATTTGAAAAATATATATTCATGTTATGAATACTGTGAGTGGGGTACTACCACCAGATAGCTAATATTTGTTAGTATCACACTTTATTATTTATTTGATATACTTTCACTGATAAAGACCATAAAAACATAATTTATCAAGTCATTATGCTATTTTTTTGTGTGTTATTGATTTGTGATTTATAAACTACATAGACTAAGTTGGCCTATTTGTGTTTGTCTATAAATATGTGCATATATAATAGTAATTCCACATACATATCGACGTTCAAACTTCGACTCCTCAATGTTCTGAAATATTTCATGAAATTCTATTAACTTTTTTCATCAATGTGAAAATTGAAGAAAAAAATAAAAGAAATGAACCAACTTGGATTTAAAATATATTATGATGAAGTATTATAGTTATGCGTATCGATGTATTTTCAAAACAATTGATTTACTGATCAAACTGAACCGATTTTTCAAGGTTTTTAATAAAATCAAAAGTTTAGTTTTACATAAACTTATAATTGTATCGAATAATTTTTAAAATTTATAAAAATAATAAATAAAATGACAGAATCGTACTTCATATATTTAAAGATATTTTAAAAAAAATATGCAGCGTAATTAAAATACAATCTACATTTGGATAATTGTGGGTGATAAATTTCATGTATTTATGCATGAGTATAATAAAATCATATAATTTTTTGTTTCTATAAAATTTAAATTTAAAAGAAATTAATGAAGTAAAACATAAAATAAAAATGAGAGACAAGATAGAGTTGATCAGTTGGTAAGCACTCCTCACATCTAACCTCAAGGTTGGGGGTTCGTTTCCCCAAGAAAGCATAATATGCAAGCTCTTGGCGAGGGGTTAAAAAAATAGAGATGTGAGATACACATGCATTATATTATCATAGGAATAATAACCATTTTATTATAATGGTAAATTTATCCCTAGTTTAAAATAATATTTTTTGTATATAATATATAGTCATTAGTGATGAAATTAGATTTTGTTTAACTACGAAACACATATAACTTTAGAGACAATTAATTTCGTCACCAATTGAAGTAAACTAATTAGCGACGATATAATTTTGTCGGTGATAACATTTTTAGTGACAAAACATACTATTAACTACAAAAATAATTTTTTTACGACAAATAAACTTGTCATGAATGTTTAAGCATTTAGGGACGATTTTTCTTTTTGTAGTTAAAATAATGCTCTTTGCGACGAAGTACTAAATCGTCTTTGTATAATTTTAACATATTTAGTGACGACTGAGTGACAAATTAATTTTCGTCTCACAAGCTTTTTAGTGAAGAAATATGATTTATAAATGACAAAATAATTTGTCCCTGAAAAATGAATTTGTTTGATTACTTAATGCATGTGTTATGTTTCTATAGTTTGTTAGTCACCAAAGTGACCAAACTAAAATGTTTAAAATTATGCACATGGACAAAATTTTATGATATTATGTAAGCATTGTATTTATATAGTTTGTTAGTCATCAACGTGGCCAAACTAGAAAAAAATTAATGTCTACATATATCATGTTTATCATACCTTGATGCATGTATCATGTTTCTATAGTTTGTTAGTCACCAAAGTGGTCAAACTAAAATGTATAAAATTATTCACATGAACAAAATTTTATGAAATTATGCATGCATTTGTATTTATATAGTTTGTTAGTCACCAAAGTGGCCAAACTAGTATGCTTAAGAAAAATATGCACTCATAAATTGGCATTTATCTATGAAGGTTAATTAAATGTCTTTATTGAAAATAAATAAATAAATTGACTTTCACTCTTGCTAGAACTTAAAAGATTTACCCAAAGATGAATCTATCATTCTACTAATAGTAAAAAATTATGAGATAAATTAATATTTCAATTAAACATATATTGTATACCAAAAATGTCGTATATGTTTAATTAAAATTATTAAATTGTCTATTAAAGATTAAAAATGATATTTAAATTATGATAGTGTGTCGTCGTATCTCTCGAAGGAAAATTACGATGTACTTTTATCGTTACTAAATTCACATTATTTTTATATGTGAGCATGTATCTATTTGCAGTTATTCCTCTTTATTTGCATGGTTCATCTGCTATTGTGTTCAATGGATTGAATTTCTCTAAATGGCATGAGCAAGTTCAGTTCAACTTAGGTGTGATGGATCTTGACTTGGATTTTCTGAACGACACACCTACTGTCACTACTGATAAGACCAATGAGGATGAGAAGTCTTTTAATAAATCATTGAAATTCTCTAACAGATTGAGCATTATATTCATTTGAATGATTGTAGCTATCATCATTAAGAGTACTATTTCACAAATAGAAAGTGTTAGGGAATAACTGAACTTTGTGGAAGAACATTTTTGTTCTATTAATAAGTCTCTAGCTGGTACTCTAATGGCTGAACTGACGACCATGAAGTGTGATAGGTCGCGTAGTATGCAAAATTATCATCGAGATGACTAACATTGCAACAAGACTTTCGACCTTGGGGATGAAAGTTGATTACACCTTCTTAGTTCAGTTTACTGAACTCATTACCTCTTGAGTATGAATCATTCCGAATTAACTATAATACTACTAAGGATAAGTGGGATGTTACTGAATTGTCCAGTATGCTTACTTAAGAGGAGTCAAAACTTAAGAAACAAGGAGGTCATTCTATTAACCTAATGGTTCAAGGAGCTAGTAAAGGAGTTAAAGTGAAAGTCAACAAGTTTAAGAGAAATAAAGCACTTGCTACAGTTTCATGGGATGCACATATGGAACTCAAGGTTGATCTGTGTCATTTCTGTAAAAAGAAAGAAACTATCTGAAAGATTGCCTGAAATGTAAAGCTTAGTTTGAAAATAAAGGTACATTTAGTGCCTTTGTATATTTTGAATCAAATTTAGTAGAAGTTTCAAATTATACTTGGTGGCTTGATTCTAGTGCAATATTCATCTATCCACTATGTTGCAGAGATTCACTAGGATTCAAATGACGAATCCAAATAAAAAAATTTCTTGTTCATGGGAAATCGCATGAAGGCTTAAATTGAATACATAGGGACTTAACGTTTGATCTTGGGGATTGGACATCACCTTGATCTATTATAGACTCTTTATGCTCTTTAGTTACTAGGAATTTGATTTCTCTTTCAAGACATGATGTTTCTGGGTTTGATTTAAGTTTTGACATGGTTGTTTCAATTTATACAAAAATATTATTTTTATGGTTCTGGTGTTCTTATTGACAGTTATTGAAACTCGATAATAATTTGACGTAGTTCACTAAATAAAGGTTCTATTTATTTGTGGAATAAACGTTTGAGTAATGTATCCAAAGAAAGATTAAAAATGTTAGTAAAGAATGAGATTCTTCCTAATTTGGATTATATTTATCTTGATATATATTTGGATTGCATTAAAGTAAAGGAAACCAAGCATATCAGGAAAAGGGCCACAATGAACACTCAGCTTCTTGAACTTATACACATTGTTATATGCGGACCCTATGATGTTCCATCTTTAGTGGAGAAAATATTTTATGATCTTTATCGATGATTTTTCACGTTATGAGTTTATCTATTTGTTGAAAAAAAATTCAACCAACCGACGCTTTCAAAGTGTACATTAAAGAGGTTGAAAAATAATTAGATAAGAAAGTGAAAATCAGTAAGTCAGTTAAAGGTGGTTAATATTATGGAAATTGTAACAAATCACAATAATATATAAGTAAATTTGAAAAATCCTTGAGCATGGTGAAATTGGTGGGAGTGTTGAACTATAAAGTGTGGAAATTGATGACGTAAGGATTAATGTTTCATTACCCATGAATGTACCTACTTCCGCACCAATCAAAAATATTATAACTCTTGTTGAAGAATGCTTTAACATTGTTGAACAACATTTGGTGAAATACTTCAAGAACGAACTAACTCACAAGTAGATGATGCAAATGAAGAACAAAGAATATCATAAGAAAATCAGCTATTATGTGATTTATTTGAAAAATTCAGATTTTGACAATGGAATTATTGAATATTTGATTTCTTTTAGACAGGCCAAAGAATGAACTGAGTCAGACCAATGGATTGATTCCATGAATGAACAGTTGAAATTCATCGAATACAACAAAGCATGAGATCTCGTTCAATTATCAGAAATTTATAAAACAATCGACTGTAGATGGGTCTTCAAGACCAAACACGATTCAGATGGTAATATTGAACTCTATAAAGCTAGATTCTTGCCAAATTGTACACTCAAAAAGGAGGCATTGATTATAAAGAGGCCTTTTCACCGGTATTAAAGAAAGATTCATGAAGAATTGTTTTAGCTTTGGTAGCTCATTATGATTTAGAGTTGCATCAAATAGATCTGAAAACTATCTTTCTTAATATAGACCTCAAATGAGGATGTTAATATGGACCAACCAAAGGATTTCAAAATTAAAGGAAAATATCAAATGATGTGCAAACTAAAGAAGTCAATATATGACTCAGACAAGCCTCACGATAATGGTATATAAAATTTAATGATACCATAACATCTTTTGGATTTAAGGAGATTACCGTTGATCGGTGTAGACCAAAAGATCAGTGCGAGTAAATTTATATTTTTAGTCCTATATGTTGATGACATTTTACTTGTTGCGAATGATTTAGGAATATTTAGTGAGATGAAAGACTTTCTCTCTATGAACTTTTAGCTGAAAGATATGTGGGACAAATATAAATATTGTGTGATAGATCACAAGGATTATTGGCACTGTCTCAAAAAGGCTATATCAAAAGATTTTTATAGAGATTTAATATGAACAATTGTTCGGCAGGAATATTTCCTATTCAAAAAAGGAGACACGTTTAATCTTATGCAATGCCCAAAGAATGATGTAGAACGAAAAGAAATAGCAACAAATCCTTACACTTTTATTGTTGGAAGTATGATGTATGTTCAAACTTGCACAAGACCGTATATTAGCGTTGTGGTTGGAATTCTAGGAGATATCAAAGTATCCATCGAATTGATCACTAAAAAGCTACAAAGAAAGTTTATGGCATGTTATGAAGCTAAAATTCATACATTATGCCTTCAAAACTTTATTTCGGGACTTGGGTTGTCTAGTCCATTACAAAGATGCTAAAAATTTATTGTGATAATGTCGCAACAGTATTCTTCTCCAAGAATAATAAGTACTCTAAATTTTCCAAACATATGGAATTAAAGTACTTTACTGTCTAGGAAAAAATTCAGAAACAAAGAGTGTTACTTAAGTGTCACAACCCGAGAGTACACCCTAGACGAATCGTGGCACGACATAGTTGACCTATCGGAGGTCTTGCACAAGACCTTTGACATCATTATTGAATATATGTATGAAAAGTAGAGCAAAATTAAAACTTTTCACATGAAATAGTAATACTTCAAAACATCTCATTTATAGAAAATCATAAAGAAAGACTAAGTCTTAAAGTAACCATCTTAGACATACGAATATCTTGGAACATGACCCATACTTCAACATATAGAAATCTCTAAGTGTATTACATACTTTCAACAAGGAAGACTTAACATTTATGATGTCGTTGAATCTAGTGAGGACATACCAACACTTTCTTGAATGGAATGCTAATTCAATCTTCACTTCAAGACTCCTCTCAAATGCCACTTACACCTTTAGAGATAGACAAAACACTAAGTATGCCATAATGAATAAAATCATGATAAAAGGACATTGGTATAAAACATGCTTTTTTTCCAGTAAAACTTCATAAGACAAGTGTAAGAGTCTCTTACAAGTCAACATAAACACATATAAGTCAAATTCCACAACATAATATATAATCACTTCAAACCATACTAGCATAATACTCTCTTACCAAAGGCCATCCTAAGGCTCACTTGAGTAAGGGATGAAGTGACCACCCATACAACCCCTTCACACACACCTAAGAGATCCTTAAGTATTTCTAAGATAATATTATTCACTATATTCATTAAAGCCCTACCTAAAGTTACTCTAAGACTTACCTAAGTAAGACATGAATAGACCGCCCATACACCCTCTCCAAGCCTACCTATGAAATCCTCAAAGCTACTCTAGACAATTACTTTTCCATTTACATGCAGTTAACTTAAGTCACTATGTTCAGTACGTCATTTAGGATACATTTAACAATTAAGGACTTTCACATAATGCCCTTGGAGAAAACCTAGGGAACCTACACACCAACATTTTTAAAGCCTACTCATGCAACCGACATAGACCATACTAGATAGGCATGGAATTAGGAGCAAACCCTACTCCGATAGAGGGTGTTCCACTTGCCAATGGTAGGACTAGGACACATCCTATGTAGGCACATGGTTAAGGAATATCGAGGGTTTCTTTGTACTCTATTCTTATCTTAATTAGAGATACTTCTCAAACAAATTCTCTCGGTGCCAGCCTTTTTTCTCATAGAGTAATTCAATAAAGGAGAATGTTCATAAACAAATGATAATACACCTTAATAAAGAGGGTCCACTAGGACTGCCTACAACGATTACAAGGATAGCTCAATAACTTTCCTAAGGATGTTTGATGTCGTTCCAGCCAACCACCCCTAAGTCCACCATTCACAAAAGAAGAATACCATTACGAATTTCAACTTCAAGGATAACATAACCTTCATTCTAAAAAGTTCCACATAAATGACCTTCTTAACTAGATTAAAGTTCATACTTCAATCATACATATAATTTCATTACAAAGGTTTTTTAGCCTACTAAGTCAAGGATTTACATTCACATTCTTCATGTATAAAGTAAGGGACATAGGTCTACCGAAACAAGGCACACTTCATTATCATCTTAACACATGTACAATATCATTCATGTTGCATATAGGGTCAATAAATCATACTTACAAGTCACCCTATGCATTCCTATAGAAACATCATCATATTACATCACAAGACTCATATAGTCAACTAGGAAGACTCACACATCAACATCAAGTACACACATAAAAGACATCACAATAACATATCATGATCACATACAGTCACTTAGAAGAACACATAGGATGACTTTACATATACACATAAGTCCTATAGGCCTTAACAATAATCACCTAATCTAGTTATGACATGATAATATCATAATTCACAAATTAATGCTGACAAGGCCACATTGTCTCTCAATTCATAAAGTAATACCGACGAGGACACATAATTCACAAGTATAACACATAAGCACCACAACAGTAAGAGGACCATATAAAACATCATCATAATTCAAGACCAATACTACACAATATAAATAAGGTTAGGTCAACATACCACCATTCCAATCTCACAACTCCAATCCATAACCAATTCAACCAACTCAATACACCAAGGATCTTACCGATAGCCATGATCACCAATTCAATCTAATAATCACAATATACAATGAATACAAGATAATCAAATATGAATTTATCAATTTAGTAAAGAATAAATACAATCCTACCATGCTTCATTCGTAATTCAATAGTCCACATCAAACTACATAAGAAATCAACACTATTAAGGCATGATCAAATCACCCATAATATAGTCAAAACTAGGATTTCTTGGTTTGCATGAGTTCATGGAGTTTTTAGTATAAAATCATCAAATTAAAATCCATTAAATCTTAATACATTGGTTCCAAATGTTTTATGCAAAAACTCATGGCTAGATTTCAATTTAGAAGTTCATCTTTTGGGAAAGTCTTGGAAAACCATTTTGAAGATTGTCTCCTTGAAGAAAAGAGATTAAAGGATGAAAATCATACCTTAATTAATTCTAAGACTCGAACTTGAGAGAAATTTGATGGAGAAATCAAGCTCCAAGATCCCATATCCCTTCAAGTTTCAAAGGTGTTCTATAGAAATCTTCTCTTAGGTTTGGGCTTTGATTTTTGAATAATGAATTCTCCTTATGTTTCATGACTTATAAAACCACTTGAAATGCCAAAAATTCCCTTAATAAATTGCCTAACTAATTTTTAGAACAAAGGGAATTACCTAAATACCCCTAGCATTGGTCAAGACCCTGCACAAAATTGCATGTCTCATCGACGGTTCCCTATTGACGCCTCGTTGATCCATCGACGGGCTGTCCTGGAAAGCCTTCGATTGGATCATAGACTAAAATTTGGGAGCTTAATATACATATAATAAGTCCCCACCTACTCCCTAAATCGATGGGGTGTCGACTGACCTACTGAGAATCGATTGCCTCCGTCATTTGGCACTATTTTGACAGTTTTTGGCTTACAAGTTGGATCTTTCTCAAGGATCCTTAAGTTTGTCCTTGGGGAGTCATTCCCAAACATTTAAAACTTAAATAAACTAGTATAAATGTTAGGTAACTATCACAAAACATCAATTTCAACCAAAATGAACACGTAAAACATGAAAAAGCACACTTAAACGTACAAGCACGTCTCAAGGAAAATCTTTTGAACATCATGTACGTTCTTGGACGTTTAACCTCCAAACATCACTAAAATTTATACACTTCCTCAAAAAATCATTATAAACCATTTTAGGACTTTAAAACCTTATTAGATGCATCATACATGTTAGGCTTTAGTTTCACCTAAGTCGTTTTAGAGGTATTACATTAAGAATACTAGAACTGATATGTTGATTAAGTATGTAGATTAAAATTTATGTACAACCACATAACACACATTATTAGTTTGTTATATTGTGGTTTGTATAATGGACATTATATAAGAGATTTATTGTATGCACAACTAATGTTTATTAAATATTAATGTTATATGGTTATTGGACAAGTGCGAGAATGTATAATTTATTATTTATTAGTTGAATTTTACTTATGACCCAAGCTTACTTTTATTACAAGTAATTTCATAAATAATATTTAATAAGGAATAGATCTCGTCTATACATTGGTTACTTAATGGACGTACCATATAAAATCTTAACCTCTATAAATTGGTCCTCCCTCCACCCATTAGGGTTATCACATATCTCTACAATAATTTCATTGTTGACGGTTGTGATAACATAAAATTAGGGAAAGGAGGTAGAAACCAATTTATGACTAATGCTACCGCTTTTCTATAGGATGATGTCTTCCTCATCTGGTATGTGCCCCTTACAATCGTTATATAAGATTATCGTGTTTATGATCTTGATATTATGTTATAAAGTATTTAATCTTACATAAAGTTCATTGTAGCCAACCAATTAAGCTACTCTGTAACACCCCAGAAAAATTTTCAAACTAAAACTCGGACCTTTCATTGTAGTGAGTGAGATTTTACCAAGGATAAAATTTCTTAAGAATTAAGGTTAGTTCTCTAGATTTAGCACCAAGAGTTACAAAACGAATTAAATTGGAAATAACAAAAATCTGAAAATTGGAGAGTTAAGCAATGTATGAGTTTTGAGTCAAATTTAAACGACCATAAATCCTATCACAGGAGAACTTAGGTGTGCTACAAGATACCATTGGAAATATATTTCGAAAGATGCCAAGTTTTCCAAATTCCGAGTTTGGATGAGTGAGATATGTCCTTTTGAAGTTAGGTTGTACAGTTAAAGAAAGTTATCTGAAAATTGTGAGGGGTATTTTAGTCCTTTCTTTACCTAATAAGATTTAATTCATTTTTAGTCATATTTTAAGGTTATAATACTTTAAGGTTCAGTTTCATAATCCAAAAATAGGCTTAGGGTTTTTAGTTGAGAGTTCAAGAAGAGGCAAGAAAAGAAAAGAAGAGAAAAGAGAAGGTCAAGCGTTCGTCGAAATTCTTGCATCTTGTTGCGGAATTTCGCCATGGGTATAATATCTAAGAGGAATTTAAGCTTCCATAGTGTTTGTTTAGTTCACCCACACACGAATCATGTATTTTTTCAGCGAAATATCATGCTTAAAGTTTAAGGATTAAAGTTCTTGACGAGTTCTTGAAAGATGTTCCTGAAGTTCATTCTAAATCTTGTTGTGCAGGAGTTTTGATGATTTATTGAAATAAAATTGAGTAATGTTAGTGTTTTTTACAGTATATTATAGTTTAATTAATTTAAGTAATCGAATTCAAGTGATTGGGGAAGATTCCGTTCAAATTTAGGCGATTTAGGGTGACAAAAAGAGCAAAAGTGCTCGGCAATAATTCTAGGTTGGGGCCTAGCAGGGCGCGCCTTCAAGAGCGCCTCAAACCCATCTCTGTATAACAAGGGCTGGGACTCCGCGCCATCCATAGCCCCAGGTTCGTCTGCCCAGTCCAGTTTGCCTCTGGTAGCTCCATTTGAGTTTGTTTAAAGTGTACATTCACTTCTTTTTGATTTTAACTAATCTAATGTATTTCTAACCAACTAAAATAAGTACTTACATTATCATAACCTTGAATTCATAATTCTAATTCAAGGTATACTTGAGAGTGAGATTTTTTTTAACATTCTAAGAAAGTCCTTTTGAGGAGTCTTCCACAACTTTTAGTAACTTTTTTCAAGACTCAATCAAGTGAGTATAAGAGTGAGGAGAATGTATTCATAAGTCTACTATATAACCTAGATCCTCCATCTCATGAACCAAAATTCTTGAATTCATAATTCCAATTCAAGAGAGAGAGGTAAGAGAAGAGTTCAAGAAAGTCTCTAAGTTATATTGTGAATTCTTTGAGATCCATCATTGATTTGAACTAATTTTTGAGGAAGAAAATAGGAGGATGAAAGATTTCATATACATGAGTTCCATATAGTTACTTAGACCTTCAGTTGAGTTGTTCATGTCTATAGCTTCCGCATGAAATCCATAAATCGAGTATCATTGAGAGGATTAGTATCTCCAAGTTCTAAGTCTTAACTATTGAGTTCCTTATTCCTATCTTGAGTTAAGAATTACCTTTTGGTTCTCGAGTTGAGTAGTTTATGCTCATAATTCGGAATGAACCCTCAAAATTAAAAATCATGAAACCATCCACATGAGATCATGAACCTTGAATCCATACTTCAACTCAAGGAATGTTAAGAGTCAAGTCTATAAATTAAAAATAAAGTCAAAGTAAAGTTTATAATGTTTTCTAAAGTCTATCACAAACGTTTTCACTTTGTTTTAAAGACTTAAAGTCCAAGTTTAGAAAGAGTAAAGAGTTGAGTTCATTTCTCAATAGCTATAAGGGAACTAAGCATTACCTAAGAGTTAAATTTTCATGTTAAATAAAGAGCAAGAGTTGAGTTCATTTCTCAAAAAGATATAAGGGAACTAATTATTCCCTACAGGTTCACAAATGTTTCACATTTGAGTAAAGAAGGGAACTAGAAGTTTCAAGAGAGGTTTGAACAAAAAGAGGAACATTAATTCCAAAAGGTGTTTTTAAAGCTAAAAGGTTCAGTTAATTCTTTCAACCCAAAGGAAGAAAGTTTTATTAAAAGTTATGAGCTAAAGTATGTTTTGGGAGAAGTATTGAGAACCATGTGGGTATGAGAGTTTAGATAACTCAAGTCCCCATGTAAACCTTGTAGCCAATAATGAGCCTTAACATGTCATACTTTTAAGATGATCACATAAGTTTAGAGTGTTATCCACTAGGTAGAGGATGTCCTCTATCGATGGATAGGTATAAGACAGTTTTGGCAGCGTGGGCAAGATGTTGTATCACAACATAGGATCATAGTGGTGGTTGTCGGTTAGAGAAACTCCTACAGTATTAGTTACATGGTTCTTCAAGGGGTTCTGATTAGTATGAATGGGGGTATGAGACTTCATTCATGCATTGCACAAGTAGACTTTGAGAGGGAGCATGATATTCTTTTATGATATTATTATCTTGAGTTATCATTATGTTTTAAAAAACTTTTATTTATATTGCACTGGTTTTAAAATGTGTTATATCGAAATGATTTCAATTAAGTATCAAAAGATAAGTATATTGAGTTGAGTATCCATATTCGAGTATCATTTCTTTGAGTTCAGTATTTAATCTCTGAGTTGAGTATCTTATTCTTGAGTATTCCTTGAGTTTCAAGTTTGAGAAGAGGTAAGTATGTTTCCATCTTTTATTCAAGTATCATGTTTGTGTTATGCTTTAGAATTCCCCTTATTACACGTGCATTCAACATTCTGAGTCAATTGGCCTGCATCTTTTGATGATATAGACACAGGTACTTAGGATCATCAATAGGAGCTTAATTGATGCATCCCAAAGTTTGAGTTAGCCATGGTGAGCCTCCTTGTTTACGGAGGACTTAATTTTCCTTTCAATTTCGTTTGGGTCTTATCCTGACTTCCATCTTTATTAGTTAGAGGCTTCATAGATAGTCAGTATAGTTAGGGAGTCTATATTTTGCATTTATTTTATTAAATATTTTTAAAGACTAAAGTTGCCTATTTTATGGCTAGTTAAATATATAATTTTATTCAAAGTTGTTAATTTGAGTTAAAGATTGTAAAGTTGAGTTTATGAATTCTATTTCACTTGTCAAGCTTTGTATTCTTAGTGAGTTTTCCGCTTGTAGTCATCTAGGATAAGAGTTAGCTTAGGGACCCACAATGGTCTTCAAGTGCCGTCCACGTTCATGGTGTAGGCTTGGGTCGTGAAAAACTTGGAATCAGAACAAAGGTTTAATTTTCCTAGGGTGTCTATGAAGCACTATCAATAGGATCTTATTTATGGTTATGAGGGCCCTACTAATATGAATGAGGGACTACAGACATTTAAGAAAAGTTTTCCTTCTTTCATACTCTTAATCGTGCAAAAGAGTTAAGTCATGGAGATCTATTCTAACTCGTGAATTCTCTTATTCATTAGACTACCCATTATACTAGAGGTGGTTGAAAAGCACAGTCGGTTCTATGTTAATGAGTTGTTCTTCGTAAGAGTTTTGAGGAGGTCATGAGACTCCTAAGGGGCTTGAGAGAAGTTCAAGAGTAAGTTATGTATTCAGTTTCTGAGCAATGCACCCATATTCACATGAATCGTGCATTTGAGTTAAAAGCGAGTAGTACTCTTTTTCCTAAATCTTGTTTTTGCTAAAATCTTTATCAGAGAGAGTATGTTTAGAGCTTGGGTATGATTTTCACCCAAAATAGTAGAAGGAGTTATGAAATCATGAGCAGTACTAGTGAAAGAGTCAAAGTTAGAGGAAGGTATGCGAAGGTATATAGATCTATGAAAAGGAGATGGTGTTTTGACAAACTAGGTTGGAATAGCCATGCACCTAATAAAGTATTCATGAAAAGTTTCCCTTATGAATAGGCTAAGGAGTGATGAATTTTGAAGTTTCAATCATAGGAAGAAAGTGTGTTGTAGCTACAAAGGAGGTTATGATGTTGTCTCATTGTGTTAGTAATGACCAAGTGTAAGTGGTGAATGTACACAGAAGAGCCAGAGTATTCATAATGTGATAGATTAATCTAGGCTTATGAATTTTGAAAGGAGAACCTCATGATATTTAAAGGAAGAGAGAGCTATTTGAGATATAATGTGAAGTAAGTATGTAAGTTGTACTTTAGTTGCGAAGTGAAAGGTTATGGTAATTCCAGTATTCTGACTAAGAGGTAAGGATTGACTAATTCTCATGAAGTCCTAGTGGACAAGTGTTTCCTAATAGTAATGAGGTACGGTAATAGTAGGTGAGAAATCTTATTCATATTCAGATTTAGTAATAAACATTAAGCTTAAATTGGAGATGAGTTTCATAATCCAAAAGAATGGCAACATAAAGGAGATGATACTATTCTAGATATTAGATCTAGTAGGCTTGACATAGAGTAGGTTATGAATTGATAGTTTACTTAAATGAATGTGAGTAGTAGATGTGACAGACCCAAACCTTGAGATAAGGACAGTGAAGTGTGGCTAAATCATAATTGCAAAAAGAGCATTAAAATAATGCACACCAAATAGAGATGTGGAATAGGTCCATAGCTTTCAAGTGTTAGCATTCAACCTAAGGGGAGATGAGATTAGAAAGCATGGAAAGTGGAGAGAACAAGATAGTAATGAGTTCCAAAAATTTTGGGGGATAAATATTGGAGGAACTTTTAGCAATGAAGTTGTTAGATTACTAAGTTTTAATGTGGTGTTGTTAAACATTAGGTGGATTCTTAAGATGAGCAAGGTGGTGGTAAGTAGTAATAGTGTTGGGATGAGATTCCAATAAAGAGGTATAGAACCTGAACGTAAGGTTTTGGGTTAACCTTGAATATATTTAAAGTGTACCATTATAATAAGACTTAGTAAGAGCAAATCATTCTATACCAATTCCAGTCGTCATTCGAGGACGAATGATACCAAGGGGGAGATATTGTAACACCCCAAAAAAAATTTGAACTAAGACTCGGACCGTTCATCATAATGAGTGAGATTTTGCCAAGTAACTAAAATTTTCTTAAGCATTAAAATAAGTTCTCTAGATTTATCACCAAGAGTTCCCGAAAAGAATAAAATTGAAAAAAAAAACAAAAATCTAAAAATAGGAGAGTTACGCAAGATGAATTTTGGATCAACTTTAAATGACCATAAATCATAGGAAAGGATGTGTTAAGTGTGATACAAGATACCATTTTAAATATCATTGAATTATCTTTCCAAAGACGCCAAGTTTGCAAAATTCCAATTTTTGATGAGTGAGATATGGCCTTTTGAAGTTAGGTTGTCCAGTTAAGGAAACTTAGCCTAAAATAGTGAGGGGTATTTTAGTCCTTACCTTACCCAAACAGATTTAATTCTTTTTTGGTCAAATTTTAAGGTTATAATACTTTTAGGATCAGTTTCATAATCCAAAAGTACACTTAGAGTCTTAGTTGAGAGTTCAAGAAGAGGCAAGAAGAGAAAAGAAGAGAAAAGAGGAGAAGGTCAAGAGTTCGTCAAGATTCTTGCGTCTTGTTGTTGAATTTCGCCATGGGTCTAATCCCTAAGAGGTATGTAAGCTTCCATAGTGTTGGTTTATTTCACCCACACACCAATCATGTACTTTTCAGCAAAATTTCATTCTTAAAGTTTAAAGATTAGAGTTCTTGACGAGTTCTTGAATGGTGTTCTTGAAGTTCATTCTAAATCTTGTTTGTGTAGGAGTTTTGATAATTTCTTGAGATCAAATTGAGTAATTTTAGTTTTTTTTCAAGTACATTATAGTGTAATTAAGTTAAGTACTCGAATCTTTGGAATTTAGGCGATTTAGGGTGAGAAAATGATCAAACGTGCTCGACAGAAATTCTGGGTTGTAACCTAGCGCGGTGTGCATGCCAGAGCACCCCAAACCTATCTCTGTCCGTCAAGAGTTCGGGTTCCGTGCCATCAATAGACCCAGGGTCATCTGCCCAGTCCAGTGTGCCTTCGATAGCTCATTTTGAGTTTGTTTAAGGTGCATCTTCACGCCTTTTTGATTCTAACTAATCTAAGCTATGTCTAACAACCTAAAATCAGTCCTTACATGATTATAACCTTGAAATCATAATTAAAATTTAAGGTATAGTGAGAGTTAAGTTTTTTAGAATTCTTTCAAACGTTCTAAGAAAGTCCTTTTGAGGAGTCTTTCGCAACTTCTAGGAACTTGTTTCAAGACTCAATCAAGTGGGTATAAGAGTGAGGAAAATGTATTCATAAGTATATAATATCACCTAGATCCTGCACGTCATGAACCAAAACTCTTGAATTCATAATTCACATTCAAGAGAGAAAGTTAAGAGTAGAGTTCAAGAAAGTATCTAAGTTAAATTGTGAATTCTTTGAGTTCCATCATTGATGTGAACTATGTTTTTAGGAAGTGAATAAGAGTATGAGACATTCATACACATGAGTTTCATCTAGTTAATTAGACCTTCGAGTCGAGTTGTTCATGCCCATAACTTCCGCATGAATTCCATAAATCGAGTATTATTGAGAGAAGGAGTATCTCGAAGTTCTAAGTCTTGAGTATTGAGTTCCTTATTCCTATCATGAGTTAAGAAGTACCTTTTAGTTCTCGAGTTGAGTAGTTCATGCTCATAACTCCGCATGAACCCTCCAAGTTGAAAATCATGAAATTATCCACATGAGATCATGAACCTTGAATCCATACTTCAATTCAAGGAAGGTTTAAATTAAAAAGCAAGTCAAAGTGAAGTTTATAGAGTTTTATAAAGTCTTTCACAAACATTTTCAATTATTTTTATAGATTTAAAGTTCAAGTAAAGAAAGAGTAAAGAGTTGAGTTCATTTCTCAAAATCTATAAGGAAAGTATTACCTAAGATTTAAAATTTCAAGTTAAGTAAAGAGAAAGAGTTGAGTTCATTTCTCAAAAAGATATAAGGGAACTAAGAATTCCCTAGAGGTTTGCAAATGTTTCACATTTGAGTAAAGAGAGGAACTAGAAGTTCCAAAAGAGTTTTGAATAAAAAGGGAAACTTGATTCCAAAAGGAGCTTTTTAAAGTTGAAGGGTTCAGTAAATTATCTCAATCCAAAGGAAGGAAGTTCTATTAAAAGTATGAGCTGAAGTATATTTTGGGAGAATTATTGAGCAACAATATGGGTATGAGAGTTTAGATAGGTCGAGTCCCATGCAAACCATGTAGCCAACATGGACATTAACATGTCATACTTTTTAGATGATCACGTAAGTTTGGAGAGTGGATCCACTAGGTATAAGATGTCCTATATCGATGGCAAGGTATAAGATAGTTCTAGCAACGGGTAAGATGTTGTATCACAACTTAGGATCATAGTGGTGGTTCTCGGTTAGAGAAACTCCCATAGTATTAGTAACATGGTTCCTCAAGGGGTTCTACTTAGTATGAATCTCAGTGTGGGATTTCATTCATGTATTTTGCAAGTAGACTTTGAGAGGGAGAATGATATGTTTTTATGATATTATAATGTTGATTTAACATCATGTTTTTAAATAGATTTTCCTTATATTGCACTTGTTTTAAACTGCGTTATATAAATACGAGTTCAGTTAAATATAAAAAGTTAAGTTTATTGAGTTGAGTATCCATAGCCGAGTATCATATCTTTTAATTCAGTATTTAATATCTGAGTTGAGTATCTTATTCTTTAGTATTCCTTGAGTTTCACGTTTGAGAAGAGGTAAGTATGTTTCCATCTTTCATTCAAGTATCAAGCTTATGTTATGCTTTAGAATTCCCCATATATACTCCTGCATTCCACGTATTGAGCCAATTGGCCTGCATCTTTTGATGATGTAGACACAGGTATTCAGGATTATCAACAGGAGCTTCATTAATACATCATAGAGTTCGAGTTAGCCATGGTAAGCCTTGTTGTTGCTGGAGGACTTCATTTACCTTTTAGTTTTGTTAGGAGGTCGTGGGTCTTGTCTTGATTTCCATTTTATCTGTTAGAGGCTTCATAGATAATAAATATTGTTAGGGAGTCTGTATTTTGCATTTATATTATTAAATATTTTTAAAGGCTAAAGTTGCCTATTTTATGGCTAGATATATTATTTTATTCAAAGTTGTTCATTTGAGTTAAAGCTTCTAAAGTTGAGTTTATGAATTTTATTTCACTTGTCAATCTTTGTATGCTTAAATGATTTCTGCTTGTAGTAATCCAGGATGAGGGTTTGCTTGGGGACGAGCAATGGTTTTCGAGTGCCGGCCACGTCTACAGTGTAGGCTAGAGTCGTGACATCTTAAAATTCCCCTTTTAAGAGTTTATTTTCATATTTTTTGAATGTTATCATTGATTGACACAACTAAAAATGGGAAAACCTATCGGAATTTTGCTCATATCTAATCGAGCACAAATGCACAAGACATCAATGTTGTTATTTTTCAAATAAGGAAGACCCTATATAAGACGTTTACAAGAGTATACTAGAAATAATAACATGTTCTTGTTCAAGCTTATGTCCAACTCGTACCCTTGCTTCTAGACCACATGCAACTGTATTCTAGGGTCCCTATTTGGTCATAGATTTGAGCAATAGTAGAAACAAACAAATATATTTTTTACATTTTGTTGGCCTATCGAGCACCATTGCCTTTTTTCTCGAATTATCTATGGAACATTTTCTTAATTTACAAAAAAGATGAATACAAAGTAAAATGAAAAGCTACCAAATGTCATAAAGCCACAAACAAACAGAGCACAAAGGTTCCATGCGCATTCTAAAACATATGTTATCACAAATTCTTGGATTATTTATACATTTTCCAAGTTGAAAAATCATCAACGGAAAAATGCGACACTGGCCATGTCAATATGTTGTTGGCTACACAAAATGTACTGAGTCGAGGTAAGGAGACACTTTCAGGTGGCAATCAGACATTCTAGACTATGGTTGTCGAATTTGAGGAATCATAAAAATTTGATACACCAGTGAGTTTTTAGTAGTGGCTAGGCATGTTGAACCTTCAAGAACTTTACCTAGTCATACCTAATGTTATTTAAATTTAAAGGATGTAGATGTATTATAAAACTTGCAAGGAAATCAATTTTTTTGTTCCACGCCACCATGAGTTTTAAGGTATTTTAGAATAGTCTAAGGCTTTGAAGATTTTAGTAAGTGAGTCCCTAGGTCTTATACGAGACTATTACTTGAGTGTCATTATATGTTGAATGTCTCTTATGTTAACTGGTAGAGATAATGCTTTAAGATAGAAAATCATGTAAATGACCAAGTACTCACCTAGAGTAGTTTAAGGGTTGCTTAGTTAAGGTATGAAGGGGGCATAGGAATGATCACTTCATGTCTTACCTGGGGAAGTCTTAAGAATGACTCTAGATAGGGAAAGTAAATTGAATAAGTAGACATGATCTAAATTTAGGTAGTCTGAAGGATTATTTAGGTTATCTTGAAGAAGGAGAATGAGCGCTCTTTTCTTGCATCACTTAAGTAAGTCTTTTGATAACCTTTGTGAGGAGAATGTCATATTATACGTATATGCTATTATGTGAAGTGAGAATGATCTTACCCTAGGTACTTTAAAAGATTTCTTCGGTGTGTCTGAAGGGATTATATGGACGGTCTCTTCATAACTCACCCAAGTGAGCCTTAAAATCACCTTTGATAAGAGGATCTCATATATACATGTTTTGGATATAATTTGATGCTATATTGTAATTTGTGGATTTATGGAATTTTACAATGAAGTTAGAGTAATGTTCATTTTAAGCTCGCTGTAAAGTTCATTAAATTGATATAAAGTGTCTTTGACTTGTGTTGTGTTGTCAATGTGATGTTTGGTACTTAAATGTGGTACATATACTTTGAATATGATGTTTTAATCAAAAAGTATATTTCTCATAAATGTCTATTTATCATGACTTTATTCATTATGTCATACTTAGTACACGTGTTCATTTTAATTCCATACTTTTGTTATATCTAAAGGTGTAGGTGGAAGGTGAGAATATGTCTTGAAGGAAAAGTTGGAAACTAGGATTCTTTCAAGTAAGTTGAAGTATATCCTCGCTTGACTGGAGGACATAACTATATTCAGACTTCTTTTATTTAAAGCACTGTAATAGACTAAATATTTCTATATTCGTATTGTATGGGTTGTGCCCAAGTATTCTTTAGTCTAAGATTGATACATGTAGAGACTTAGTATTTTATATGGTTTTAAATGAAATATATTTTAAGATATTTCGTGTGAAAATTTTTAATTCTGCACTATTTTTCATACATGTATGAAATGAATGATGTCAAAGGGCTTGAACAAGACCTCCGAGAGGTCAAGTACGTCGTGTCACACTTCAAGAGTCCCTTATCTAGGGAGTGCTCTCGGGTCCTTACATCAATCACATAATAAATAAGTGAATCGTCTTTTTAGTACTGTTAAAACTTTTAATTAGTAAATAAATTATTTGATGAAAAGAATGAAAAAATATTCAAAATTATTTTATAGTTATGCTAAAATAAATGTGCATTTGTGCTCATGTATATTTAACTTATAATTATTTAAAGTAAAAAATATCTATCTTATTTCCATATTAAAGAAAGAGCTATCTTTTGAATAATTATTATCATATAAATCTTTTTTAGTGACGACTATAATGATAATTAGATTGATATTATGAAATTCTCCCACTCCTTTATATGTGTGTATTTGTTTATCAATTTCGAATTAATATTCTAATTTTTGTCATTGTTGAAAGGTACAATATTATCTATGATACATTTCTCATAGATATTAAATCTAATTGCCCCTAAAAATATATAAGTAAACCATCCTTTTAGTGTTTTTAAATCTTTTAATTAATAAATGAATTATTTAATATAATCAATGAAGGAAAAAATGAAAAGTTATTTTACAGTTATGCTATACTAAATGTGCATTTGTGATTAATATATATTTAAGTGATAATATTTAAAAGCAAAAAATATCTATCTTATTTTTCACATCAAAGAAGGAGTTAAATTTTGAATAGTAATTATCATATACATATATTATTTTGTAGTGAGGATTGCAATGATAATTAAATTAATATGTTAAAATTATTCTACTCCTTTATATGTTTGTCAATTTATAATTTATATTCTTTTTTGGTCATGTTGAAAGCTATAATATTAGGTATGATACATTTCTCATAGCAATTCCTAAAAATATATGATATGGTCTATCATATTAGAATCACTAAATACCATCCCAAAAAAATCACTAAATAAATAAATAAACCACCTTTAAGTATTTTTAAAATTTTTAGATAATAAATGAATTGTTTGAAAAGAATGAAGAAATAATTCTGATTTATATGTACATATATAATAAAAAGTTATTCTTATTGTTATGCTATAATAAATGTGCATTTTTTCTTTATATGCATTTAACTTATATGTTTAGAAAAATATTTTAAAAAAATAATAATTTGTGTTTGGCTAATTATTTGAAAGTGTTTTAGATAAGTGGATTGTGTTTATTTAGTCATTTCTTAAAAAGTATTTTTAAGAGTAAAATTATGAAAAACAAATATTAATATACTTTAAATATATTCACAAAATATTATAGAGAGAAATTATTTTAGATGATGATGATGCTGATGATGATGATGTTGATGATGATGATGATTGTGATGATGGTAATGGTGGTGATGATGATGATGGTGATGATGTTGATGCTGATGCTGATGGTGATGATGATGGTGATGGTGATGGTGATGATGCTGATGTGATGGTGATGGTGATGATGCTGAGTGATGATGGTGATGGTGATGATGATGACGACGATGACAAGGACGATAATGGTGATGTCGATGGCGATGGTGATGGTGATGGTGATGGTGATCATGCTGAAGGTGATGATGATGATGATGACAACGATGACATGACCACGATGATAACAACGATGATGATGACTATGAATATGACAATGACGATGACGATGACGATGATAATGATGGTGATGATGGTGACGATGATGGTGATGATGATGATGATTGTGATGATTATGATGATGATGATGGTGATGATGAGGATGGTTATGATGATGATGGTGATATGGTGGTGATGATGATGATGATGGTAATAACGATGATGATGGTGATAATAGTGATGATGGTGGTGATGATGATGGTGATGGAAATGGTGAAGGTGATGGTGATGGTGATGGTAATGATGCTGATGCTGATGCTGATGGAGATGGTGATGATGATGGTAAAGGTGATGGTAATGATGATAGTGATGACGATGACAACGATGATGATGACGGTGACGATGATGGTGATAGTGATGGTGATGGTGATGATGTTGATGCTGATGGTGATGGTCATGATAATGATGATGATGGTTATGGTGATTATGATGATGGTGATGGTAATGACTATGATGACGATGATGATGACGATGTTAGTGATGGTGATGGTGATGTTGATTGTGATGATGCTGATGGTGATGATGAGAATGATGATGACGACCACATGACGACGACGATGACGATGATGATGACGATGTTGATGATGATGACGATGACGATGACAATGTCGATGACGATGACGATGATGATGATGTTGATGGTGATGGTGATGGTGATGATGATGATGATGATACTGATGGTGATGGTTATGGTGATGGTGATGGTGATGATGATGATGATGATGATACTGATGGTGATGGTGATGGTGGTGGTGATGATGATGATGGTGATGATGATGATGATGACTATGACGATGATGATAACAAAAACAACAACGATGATGAAGATGATGATGACGATGGTGGTGATGACGATTATGATGATGATGATGATTATGATGAGGATGATGATGACGATGATGATGATGATGACGATGACGATGACGATGATGACGAACACAACGATGATGACAATGATGACAGCGACGACGATGATGATGATGATGACGACGATAATGATAATGACGATGAGGATGATGACGATGACGACGAGGATGCTGACAACGATGATGATGATGATGATGATGATGATCATGATGATGATGATGAGATTATGATGAAGAGGATGACGATGACGATGATGATGATGATGATGATAATAACGATGATGATTAGATTAAGATGACGAGGATGATGATGATGATGATCATGATGATGATGAGGATGACGATGACGATGTCGATGACGATGACGATGATGCTGATGTTGATGGTGATGGTGATGGTGATAATGATGATGATGATACTGATGGTGATGGTGATGGTGATGGTGGTGATGATGATGATGATGGTGATGATGATGATGATGACTATGACGATGATGATGATGATAACAAAAACAATAACAATGATGAAGATGATGATGACGATGGTGGTGATGACGATTATGATGATGATGATGATGATGATCATGATAATGATGACAATGATGATGATGACGATGACGATGACGATGACCACAACGATGATGACAACGATGACAGCAACGACGACGATGATGATGATGATGACGATAATGATAAAGACGATGATGATGATGACGATGACGACGAGGATGTTGACAACGATGATGATGATGATGATGATGTTGATGATGATGATGATGATGATGACGATGATGATGACGATGATGAGATTATGATAATGAGGATGATGATGACGATGATCATGATGATGATGACGACGACGACGATGATGATGAGATTATGATGACGATGATGATGATGATAACGACAATGATTAGATTAAGATGATGAGGATGATGATGACGATGATGATGAGGATGACGACAATGATAATGATGATGATGACGATGACGATTACAATGAAGATGACGATGAGGACGAGGACGAGGACAAAGATGACGATGACAATGACGATGACGATGACGATGACAATGACAATGACAATGACGATGACGATGACGATGACGATAATGAGTATAAGGACGACGACGATGACGATGATGAGTATAAGGACGACGACGATGACGATGATAATGACGATGACAATGATGATGATGATAACGATAATAATAATAATAATAATAAATAAAAAAAAAATCGTATAACAATAATTTTATCTGCATTGGATTTGCTATATATAAGACAGGGTTGTGGAAATATAATTAAAAAGTTTTAGATTAAAGATATGATAAATTCAAAAAAAAAAGGGATCACACAAGTAGTAAACTAATACTAAAATTTGAAACTTATAGAACCTTAAGAAGTAATAATAAATTTTGATATTAATATCTTTAAGTTCTTTTTTCTTTTATTTTCTTAGAGTTTACAATTATTAAATTTTAAATATTTTAAAATTTTATTTTGACTTTGAGAACTTGTAACACAATCCTTCAATGCTCAACATGCTCATTTTCATTCCGCAGGTGAATCAAGATATTATCGATAAACACAATCACAAACATTTTTATAATATTGTGTAAAGACCCATTTATCTAATCGATAAATGACGTCGGGGCATTAGTCAAACCGAACGACATCACCAAACACTCATAATGACCATACCGTGTTCTAAAAGTCATTATCTATCACCCCCAATTGCTGATAACCCGACCAGTGATCAATCTTATAAGAGTAGCTTGCTCCTTGGTGTTGATAAAAAATTATGTATCCTTGAAATAGGATAATTATTCTTAATATTAACCTTATTCAATTGTCGATAGTCAATATTTATTTGGAGAGAACCATATTTCAATCAGAAGAGCAACACAGGAGGACCCTATGTAGAGAAACTCGGTCTTATAAAATCCATATCTAACAAGTTCTTTCAATTGGTATTTTATATCCTAAAGCTCTGTAGGGGCCATCCAATAAGGAGAAATATAGATGGGGTGCATATCTCGGAGAAGGTTAATATTCAAGTCTATTTCCCTTCCGTGAGGAATACTGAAAAGATCATCGGGAAACACTTCACGAAACTCATTTACAATAAAAATTGACTCAAGACTAGGGTTTTGGAACTTATATCTATAACCCGAACAAGATGATAAATATATCCCTTAGAAATCATTTCCCAAGGTTTTAGGCAAGATACAAAATGACCTTTAAGAACATTAATTTCCTCCTTCCCATTATACGATAAGTTCATTCGGAATTTTGAAAGTGGCCAATCAGGTCCTACAAACTATAGAAGCATAACATACATAAAGTCAACCCATTCAAAGAGTAACATCTAAATCTAACGTATCAAGTTTACAAGATTAACATGCATGAGTGACTCTATCAGAAACAATAATAGAATAATTTTTATACGCCCTTAGTCAAAATAACACCACCCACCAATTGTGGTAAATCAAGAGGTCAATAGTAACTTCATAATAGTTACAATGATGTCTCAACTGAATGACTTGAAAACCAAAGTATCTGAGATGGAAAATAGTGCAATCGCAAAGGGAATTATATACCTCCCCACACGAGGAGAAGCTCCAGAATAAATGAGAAAATTCATGTTGAGGATATTCAAATCATCCTCCAGAATATCAAAGATCAAGATCGAGTGTTGGAAAAAATGAGAGAGAGTATTGAAGCACTAAATCACCTAATTGAATCTCACTCTAGATCAATTCAACACATAACATCACTCTTGATGTTTGCCATGCCTCAGCTCCACCCAAACGACAAATTGGGGTTCCTTAGTGATGCTAGGCTTAACTCTAACATCATAGAGTGAGGCAGGATCTACGTTAAGCCACGACATTAAATAATGGGCTTCTTGAGACAACCCAAGGTCATAACATAGGATTACTTTTATAAACAATGGTGTGTTATTGTTGCAGGTCAAAATGAGGAAAGTATAGAGAACTTCAGGTTGTCAAGCAAAAGGTCCATTTCACGAGATACCAAACAAGTCGACGAATCTAGCTGAATTCCTCCGTTTGTCACAATGCAAAAGTATTATAGAGCCTATATAACTCGACGAACTAAAAGAGTTGATTGGTGCATCACCTATCATTTTGGAGATCTCGATGAAAATCACCGATTTGCCCTAGAAAATTGAAGATTTTAAAGAAAGGGTGAGATAAAAGACCATTCGTCGAATCGCTAAGTGGTTCGGCGAGAACAATTAATTTCACCAAATGGACTAGAACTGAACATTTATATATGGGCCAATGGTAAAATTTTTCAATCTCTCACTTTACCTTGTTTAAAACTCTCCAGAATTACATTTAACTTATTATTTTCTTAGATTTATCGATAGTTAGTAGTTGTAGCTTGATAATAGTGCTTGGGGTTGGGTTACTATGCTGCCTAGCATTACATTATTTGATCGACATAAAATGTTAGTCTCTAAAACCCCAATGTTAATTTTGATGATTTTGAGGGATTGCCCCATGCCTCATCATTAGACGACCTGAAGGAGTGGTTGGCTCCTCTAGTTTCATAAAACACTGAGAGATGGATAAAGGTTGGAGCTCTTATTGAAAAGAGGAACTTGAAAGTTGTTGCTAGGTTCAGGTTTGGCTTTATCAGTAGTACTATCATGTCATCCCAAAATATGTTTTTCGTGCGCCTTCCGAAAGCAGGATGACTATTGATCTTGGATTGCTAACATCACATGAGATGGTCATGAGGGCCAAACAAAAGCAAACTTCCCTGTCTTTTTATATATTGATTACCGAACTATGCAGACGTGCTAAAATGCCTATGGACACTACGAAGGACTTCGAAATCATCCCATCTTCTTCCACCTACATTCGATGCATTTAGGCTGAGCACACCCGTTAGGAAACTGGCAGGAGAGGAGTAATCCCAGCTAAAACCACTCCTAAGATTGATATCGACCTGTTATTTGTAGATGCAGCTCCATCTACTCCAACCTCTAGGCCCACAGGTACCTCTACTCCTTGTTCCTCTTCACAGGATCCAGGTGCTTCCACATCCAGCGAGCAAATCCAAATCACTCAAGGGATGATTTTTTGAAGATGAGGCGTCTAACAAAATGAGCTCAGATAAGGGCATCTAAGTTGAAGAACTCAGTTCCAAAGATGATCGAGAGAGTGATAGTTGCTGCACTTACCTCACTTCAAGCCTTAGTCAATGCCTTAGACTTGAGAGTTACAACATGCAAAACCAGGCAAAAGAGGTCAACTGATTTCTCATCATTACAAGTCGATGATGCAAATTTGCAAAAAAATATAGATTATCTGAAGTCGGTTGACTTCAATGACATGATGAGAATCGCAGTGGACAAGGATGCACATGAGGATGCAAAAACTGTAGATACAAATGTTGAGACTGATGAAGAAGTGGAAACAGAGCGGGAGGAGTTTACAACAGCACTAGAAGATCATCACATCTTTGGAAACCTATAAAATCTTGGAGGTATAGTATTACAACATGATCTACTATTGGACTTGACAATACCACCACTGATTTAAGCATTCCGGTCACTGATGCCCAACTACAGGTTGTCGCAGAGTTCTAATGCCCCTAGAGAAGGAGAGACTACATAAACACGATTTCTCTTCACTTTCCTCCTTTTTTAATTTAATTTTATTTTTTTATACTAATACTTGCATTTGAGGACAAAGGCATGTATATGATGGGGTGAGACCCAACTTTGTTTTTTTGTAATGAATATTTGTGTTTTAATATATGTTTGGGTTGTCTATTCAAATTGAGTTTTAAACTTGATTTCGCAAATGTTTGAGCTTATGTCTCTCTATTGGGTCCTAATTTCATAATAATTTTAACTCTTCCAAAAAAAAATCACTTTTGAATATTTTGTCACTTCTTATGTAGAAAGTGTTTTTTCTTGTACAAATTTAAGTCTCACTTTTGATCAATACCAATGACTTGAAAAGTGCTCTCATTTGAACCAAAATAAATGTGCGGTTACAATGAAAATGAATGAAGTTACATAGGCAATATGTAAAATCTTTGCATCTTGTTGTGATTAGCCAATTATCGAATTGATTATTTTGCAATGACCACTGCACCCTAGCAAAAGTATGTTGTCTTGTTTGACTTAAATGTTACTACCTTGTGTGATGAGCTTACCTTGAACCTTGCATGGATAAACCTAGAATTTTCTTAATTAGTCTAATTGATTTTGAAAGGTATCATCTTGACATGGTCTTAGGCAATTCTTAAGAGCGTAAGCAAACTTAGACATATATTTCTTTGTGGCTTACCTATGAGTGTGTGAAACTTTTTTGAACAGTCATTCAGCCTTACCTCTTTCTTGGAAAAACCTTGATAAAATCTAAACCTTATGTCATCCACTACCTATAACCCTTGTTGAGATGTGATATAAGTAAATATCCAACATAGGCCAAAAGCCTAAGTTGGGGTTGTGGTGAAAAGGGAAAGAAAGAAGTCAAGAAGTTCAAACGAAGTCTCGCAAACCCATGGTGTTGCAAAGAAATGGAAGCCCTCCATGCAAACAAAAAGAAAAAGAAAAGAAAAGAAAAGAAAAGAAAAGTCATTTTATAAAATCTCGAAATGTAAAGAAATCAGCTTTTAAATCAATACATAAAGGGAAATAAAAGATGACTTAGAAGCACTTGACTAATGATTAAGAAAGGAAGATAGGGAATAGCTTAATGAAATCACATCTCATTGGAGAAAAGTCACTGAGCCCAAATGACCATACCGTTTGCATTCAACCCCGTTACAAGCCTTAGAAAGTTCTTTTGATCTTGATTTAACAAATCGAAGGTCAATTAGAAAATAAGAGAAAACCTACGGGTGAAAATATGCATTATGTTCCTCTTTGTGAGTGTGAGCGGTGCATCAGATTCCAGACCCTAAGTTGATAAATCTACGTCTGTGAAAATGGAATCATTCTTTGTGTGAGGGCATGTGGATATTTTATTGAGCTTGAACTTATATTAGTAGCACGTATTGTGAGCTCAAGAATATTTGGTAATAGTGTGTCACAACTTGAATCTTTGAGTATACAATTGAGCTATGCATGAGTAGTTTGAATCTTGTTGTGTACATTACGCTCGACGACTAAGTCACCTATGTGCCTCATATGTGGTTTTATGTTTTATGTGTTTATGTGTGATTCATGAGGTTATAAGTTCCTTATATGAGTTATTATAGAGTATATAGGCAGTGTGTCAAGTTTCGGTGAAGTTTGGTGGTCAACAAACCAAGAACGTCCATGATGTTCGAAAGGTTTGCCTTGAAACAACCTTGTGTGTCTATGTATGTTTCGTCAACTTTTTCGTGTTCATTTTGGTTGAAACTTATGCGGTAGATCCTAAATCATATACCAACATATTTGGGGTGTAAAAGTCCGGGTAAGACTCCATGTATGACCCGCAAAGGGCCCTAAAGGAGGACCCCAACTTTGTAGTTCAACACTACCAGACAGTGGCAATCGACGACCCAAACGATGGCCATTCGACCGGCAATGGCCTGTCGATGGGTCACGTCTATGGATCCACTTGTCTTGAAGTTTGGGGAGTTTCAGGTGAAACCCACGAGACCCCCTTCGACGGGATATAGGTGTGACCATGGATCGTCGATGCATCCATCGATGGGCTACCTGTTTTCTTCCAGCTTTCTGTTAACCTGATGGGTGAAGTTGTAAATTCACCCCAAGAGTTATTAAATGTGAGCACAGTTGTTTTGAGTGTTTTTGGGTATTTTAAGAGTATATAAGTCATCAAACTCACATTATAACCCTAATACCTAAATCAAAACATATTCCCTCTAAAATTTCCTCGAAAAACCACCATGTGAGTTTAAAGTGAAGATGGAGCTTGAAGATGGGTCTTAAATGGATTTAATTCTTCAATTAGCTTTGGATTATTCAGATAAGGTATGTGAGTTACTTTTCTAAGGAATGCTATCACCTTAGATCCAATATCAAAGATGATTCTCAAAGATTTCAAAAAGATGAAAAAGTCCAATTTCTACTCTAAATCTTGGGTTCTTGCATAAATGTTTTTAAAATGTTTATATATGAATAAATTTATGTACAATTGATGTTTTCCAATGAAATTCTTGATGAACCCTTGATCTTCACAAATTTCTCAAATTTGACTAAACCATGGGTTAAGTGATTATGCTTTGAGATTGATGAATTTATATGAAGATTGTTATGGGCTTTTGATTCATGTATAGATTATGGTTGATTGATTAATAGGCTGTTTTAATTTGATCAATTGAGTATTGAATATTCTTAGATCTATTGAATGTTAGACTTATTGAATTGATATTAACTTAAGGCTTATGATTTCTAATGTAATTTAATATGGGCTATCTAATGATGCAATAATTATATTCAATTTATATCTAGGTTGTATTAGATTGATAAGTATCTAATTAATTGACCTAGTTTCATTGATTATTGGTATAATTGTATCGAATTAATTGTTATGGCCTTGGGTAAGGGCCTTATGATATCGAGTTCGATGATTTAGCCTTGAAAGCAAAGTGGTAAGATGGAGTGGGGTATGCTTCCCTAATTCCTTTTATTTTATGTTAATTAGACTTAAATTATATTTTTATTGGTGTGGTCCACTTATGGTGGCAGTGCTATATGAATTGATGTGGCCTTGTCAGCGTTACTTTATGCAATATGATGATCATGGACTTGTCGGCACTACTTGAAGTATCATGATGATTTGTGTAGTTGATTTATGTGAAGTATGAGCATATCTATATACATGTGAAGTAATGGGAAGGTATATGAGTTCTATTGATATATATTAGGAGATCATCTAGACTATGACAATGTTCTTATATATGTAGTCTTAGATGTTAATACATGATTGTTCCTACTTGACTATATGAGTTGTGATGGTTATATTAATGATGATATAATAATGTATAGGATTACATAAAGACTATAAGGGTCATTCCTAAGTGCTTTAAAGAATGATATGTTATATGTGATAAGGTGAAAGAATGTTGGGTCTTGTTTAGTAGACTTGTGCCCCTTACTTGATACATATATGAATGTTATGTGAATATGAGATGTCTTGGCTAGGTGGGATTAGTGCACCCTTGTCATGTATGAATAAATGATATGTGTAACCTTAGGGGATGTTGAGAAGGTTATGTACGTGGAAAAGGTTATGTTATGAATGTGGAAGTGGAGAGGTTGTGGTATCCTTCATGTAAAGGAATGATGGACTTAGGGTTGATTTGCTGGAACGACATCATATAATCCTTAGGAAAGTCATAATGAGCTATCTTATTAGCCATTGAAAAGTATCCCTAGTGGACCTCTTTGGTAGGGTGAATGTGATTGGGTTATGAACTAGATAAGGAACCCTTTTCATGTGATCCTTCAATGTCAATTAATTTATAAGAACCAAGGCTAGCACCGAGTGATTATATTACGGGAAGTGTCTCTACATGAGAATGAGAGTAGAGTACAATGTACCCCTACTTGAGAATGGGACTGGAGTACATAAAAGCCCTTCGTAGTCCTTAACCATGTGCCTATATAGGATGTGTCATAGTTCAACCCTTGGCAAGTAGAGCACCCTCATCGAAGTAGGTTATTACTCCGGATTCAATGTCTAGATATCAAGGTCAATGTCAGTTATTGCCTATTCTCCTCTTTTGGGATACTTACTAGTATAAGAGAAGTTATATCAAGTTTAGGTAGTGGTATGGGACTCTATCTAGCATTGAACAATAGGCTTTGAAGGTATTAGTTAAGTCTCTAAGTCTTGTCTAAGACCATTATATAACACCTTGAAAATATAAGACGTGTCGTAAATCCTAATGTAGGTGTCATAAAGTCTATGTATTGTTTTTAAGTCCATTATAAATGAATATAGGTCATTTAGAAAGTTTAAGAACCAAAACATCAAAGAACGTCCATGACGTTCGGGTTTCAAAGGGATGTTAGCGTGCCTTAACCTATTTTACTAACTTTTATGAGACAAAAATGTACAAAAAGTGGTGAAGGGGTAGATAATAGGCGTTTATGCTGTTTTATGGTCAAAACATCCAGGTACGACTCCCTAAGGACGGACCAAGGGCCCTTGAGAAGGACCGTTGCAGTTTGATGCAACACTGTCTGGCAGTGTGCATCGACGGGACAGAAGATGGCCCCTGTGTGGAACGACATGACATTGATGCCACCGTCGTCCCATACTTAGTCTAGTTGAGAAGGTCCCTTCATTCGCACAGCCTCTGAATTCATCAACGGAGCGCAGAGGTGTAGGCTACGGTCTGTGTGTGGATCGACGGGGCGTCGATGCCACCATCGTCCTACACTTAGCCAATGCATAGAAGCCCCTCGCATCCACATCTTCAAAGGGTTCACCGACTCACAGGCGGCCCGTCGTTCAGGGTCAAATTTTTCTGCTTCATTTAGGTTGGTCTCATTTAATTAGTTAGGGGTTAGGTGGTTTAGTTAGGGGTTAAGGGATTCTAATTAATTTAATTTAAGACCCAATATAAATACTCCCAAACCTCATTAGACAATTCTCAAATTTAAACTCTCTTCCTTCTCTCTTTTTTCTCTCTCTACTTGAACTCCCCATTGAAGACTAGCAAGGAGAAGGGTTTGGGGGTTGGAAAGGGACGAATTAACCATAAAATTGTTATCAAACTCTAAGGTATGGGATCTGATTCGCCTTTGAGACTCTTTCTTCAAAGGGTTCCTTCAAAATGGATTTCAAAAGTTGAGTTTTCTTATGGGTTTCATTCAATTAGGAAACTGAAGTTATGAATTGAGTTGTTGATTATTTCTTTAGGTTATAATGAATAGATTAACATGAATTTGACTTGATTATGGTAATTGTTAGTGGTTTGGTCTAAATTGAAGAATATGATCCTCCATTCCTAACCCTAGCTTGTGATATTAATCTATATTGTATAGTGATCATTCAATTGATTTAGTTGTTGATTAGGTTACTATCCTATGTTGTTATTATGATTAAATTAAGATAAAATATAGTTCTAACATGATAGTTCTTGTGATATGATTTAGGTTATGAATTGTATTGGGAAATTAGCCTATGTATCTTGACTTAAGTTATGATCTAGTGTTGAATTGTGTTATAGAGAAGCAATTGGCCTTGTTATCTTATTGGTTATCATTGTGTGATGATGTTACTCCCCAAATTGGGTTGAGTTATGGGTTTATGGTAAGACCTTGATGATATAATTTGAGAAAGACTTGGTAAGTCTTAAATAATCTATCTTTAATTCGAATTGTGATTAATTTTTGTTATGTCATGATGTACATTGGAGTATGCCTTATACTAGGATTATAGGGTGGTATGATGTTGAATCTAAATGTCTTGACTATGTTGTGAGGTTTATTAACGTGTATGTGATATAAGGATTGTCAAAACTATCAATGTGTCTTGATATGCTATGAAATGCAATTGTGTTAACCTCACTTATATGAATTGTGATAAAAGGATTCTTATTGAGCTATTGATGATTCTTATCATTATTTAAGGGGTAGACCCTATGACCTAAACTAAGTTATGATTGATAATTAAAGTCTTAAAGACATTTCAAAAAAAGTCTCTAGCTTAGCACTGAGTGAACTAGATTGAGGAGTGTTCCTTCCCACATAGGGAAGGTACGAACACTACATTACTCTTCAGATTGGAGACTATAATGCATGGAGCATAAAGAGAGTCCCAACTATAAATACTAGTTCTTTAACTATGTTGCCCTCATAGAAATACTAGCTAGTGGATCCACGTAGTTGCTACGCTTCATGTTTTGGTACTACCTTGGCAAGTAGTCCGCCTTCTTTCGATGTAGGGTTTTATGACACCGGATTCCACACTAGCTCATGTGGTCTATGTCGATTAGGGCAAGATGTTCCCAAAAGGTAAAATGAATTAAGGACTTGAACTCTAACTTGCATAACCTAAGAGGTCTAGCTTAGTCTAGCTAGGGGTATGGTACTCTACCTAAACATTGCACTAGTTAGCCTTGAGGGGAGTCTTAATAGAAGGTTCTTATATATGTTTTTGTTATGATAATATATAATGTTAATATATGAGATGATACAATCGTTGAGACTACCTTTATATTATAGATATATGTATTTGCAATAAATGAAGAAGACTATGTAACCTTCCTATATAAAGGGTCTATGTATATTCGATACGGCTATATATTATGTGTATGTAGAGTCCTATGTAAACCTCCATGTATTTAAAATATAAGTTTTAAATTTTTCCGCATTTGAACCTATGAATGTAATGACAAGAAACTAAGAGGCTAGTCTTAGTCCTTCAAAAGGACGCCGCCGCCTGTTACATCTAGAGGGTAAACCCGGATATGACAAACTTGGTATTAGAACATTAAATTGAATATCATTGAGTTATGTCTCTCTCTACCACGTCTATGCAGGTTTGTATTCATAATTGTGAAGCGCGCCACACTTATGAGTAGGAACCTATATGATTCTTGGGAATCACTCTCTTTCTTAAAAATTTTACATTGTGACGATAGAGTATACTTATGATGTGCTTTTACATCAAATCCTATTGTTGTGCTTATAAGAAGCATGAACACTCGAAGGAATGCAGCTGAAAGACTTGAAGAGGAATTGCCAATGCGGGAGCTCCTCCCCATGGTGATCAAGTTCCTCCACTTGCGTAAGATGCTGATGTGGAGCAAGCACCGGTCAATCCTCCTTCTTTGATGGATAAGAATATAAGGACCGATCTTCTTTAAATGGCCCATGCTATCACCACTAAGGCACAAGCGGCACGACTCAAGCCCATGTTATGATGGCTCAAGCAAACCGGGAGTTTGTGCCCCGTCCTCATCAACAAGTCACTACTATGGCTTCCCGTCTAAGGGACTTCACTCGAATGAACCCTACTACTTTCGATGGGTCTAAGGTTGATGAAGACTCCCAAGAATTCATCAATAAAGTCTCTAAATTAATTTTAACTATGGGGATGACCACAAGTGAGAAGGCCGAGTTGGCCACATATCAACTCAAGGACGTGGCGCAAGCTTGGTATATGCAATCGAGGGATAATAGGACATTGAGGGGTTGTTCGGTGACTTGGGAGAGCTTTATGGTGGCTTTTGTAGATTGGTTCTTTCCTAAGGAGATGAGGGACGAAAATGTGGTGGAGTTCATCAACCTTTGCCAAGGATGAAGGAGTGTCCATGAGTACTCTTTGCAATTCATTAAGTTGTCCAAATATGCTTTTTCTTTGGTCTCCGATCCTAGAGACCAAATAAGTCATTTTGTGTCGGGGGTGTCGGAGGACTTACAAGAGGTGTCATTCGGCCATGCTACATGACAACATGAACATTTCCCTTCTTATGGTGCATGCAAAAAGTGTTGATAAGGAAAGGGCTTAGCGAAAGAGTAGATATGATAAGAGAGCAAGGTCATATGAAGGAGGTTTTTTGAACAATAGTCGTGAAATACAAGACAAGCCTAAATTTAATAAGCAGGTTTCTAATCAACTCCCTTCAAATTTCCCAAAAATCTAGTGGTGATAGGGTGTCTAATCCTATATGCAAGTAGGGAAAAGGTACTAATTCACCAAATGAGAAGTCAACTTATGGAAACTGTGGAAAAAAGAACTATGGTGATTTCCTTAAGGGGACAGATAATTGTTTTAATTGTGGCAAGAGTGGTCACAAGATGAGGGATTATCCAAATTTGAAGAGTCAAGATAAGGGTAGTGGTCAAACTCAAGCAAGTGGTTCTAGTGATGCTCCAAAGAAGACCGCTTCTATGCTCTTGGCTCTAGAGGTGACAAAGAGACTTCTCCCGACGTGGTGACCGTTATGTTGAAAGTCTTCTCGTTTGATGTATATGCCTTACTTGATCATGGCGCTACTTTATCATTTGTTACACCTATAGTAGCTAAAAGTTTGATATTTACCTGATATTTTTCATGAACCTTTGGTAGTGTCTACTCCGGTGGGTGAGTCGGTTGTTGCAAAAAGGGTGTATAGAAATTGTCCAATAATGTTGCCCAATAGAGTTTCAATGTTGAGCTAGTAAAACTCGATACGCTTTATTTTGATGTTATATTGGGTTTGTATTGGTTGCATGCATGTTTTTCCTCCATTGATTGTTAGATAATAGTTGTGAGGTTTAACTTCCTAAATGAACCCGTTGTAGAGTGAAATGGAGGAAATTCTATTCCTAGAGGTCGTATTAATTCTTGTCTAAAAGCATGCAAAATGATCTCAAAAGGGTGTCTATATCACATAGTAAGAGTCCAAGATCTAGACTCCGAAGTTCCTCCCATTGAGTCGTTCCCCGTAGTAAGTGAGTTTCTGAAGAACTTTTCTAATGACCTTCCCGGTATTCCTCCCAAACGGGAAATTGACTTTTAAATTTATTTTCTACTGAATACAAATCCCATATCAATTCCTCCTTATCAGATGGCTCCAGACGAATTAAAAGAGTTGAAGGCTCAACTCAACGATTTACTAGATAAAAGTTTTATAAGGCCTAGTATTTCTCCGTGGGGTGCTCCGGTTTTGTTTGTGAAGAAGAAAGATGGGTCCTTGAGTATGAGTATTGATTACCTCCTACTCAACAAGGTCACTATTAAGAATAAGTACCCTCTCTCTCGGATTGACGACTAGTTTGATCAACTCCAAGGGGCGAGTTACTTTTCAAAAATTAACATGAGGTCGGGGTGTCACCAACTTAGGGTGAGAGGTGAGGATATACAAAACACGACCTTTCGAACTAATTATGGAAACTATGAGTTCTTGGTCATGTCTTTTGGTCTCACTAATGCTCTGTCGATGTTTATGGACCTTATGAATAGAGTGTTTTGAAATTTCCTAGATTCATTTGTCGTTGTCTTCATTAACGATATCTTGGTATATTTGAAGAATGAGGTGATCATATGGGACATTTGAGGGTAGTATTTCACACCCTTAAATAACATCAATTGTTTGACAAATATAGAAAGTATGAGTTTTGGAGAAGGTCAGTGACTTTTCTTGGCACACAATCTCTAGAGAAGGAGTTAAGGTAGACCCAAGGAAAACAAAAGCGGAGAAAAATTGGCCTAAACCATTGTTTCCAACTAACATTAGGAGTTTCTTGGGTCTAGCAGGTTATTATCGGAGGTTCGTGGATGGTTTTGTGTCTATTGCATCTCCTTTGACTACTTTGGCCCAAAAGAGTAAAAAGTTTGAGTGGTCGGAGGCATGTGAGAAAATTTTCCAATTGTTGAAAGATAGGCTCACTTCCACTAGGGTGTTGACTTTAGCGGAGGGTACAAAGGGTTTTCTAGTGTATTGTGACGCATCCGAGTGGGTTTGGGGTGTGTGCTTATGCAACACGAGAAAATGATAGCATATGCCTCTAGGCAACTCAAGGTACATGAGAGAAACTATCCCACTCATGACCTTGAGTTAGCCGCCGTGGTGTTTGATTTGAAAATTAGAAGGCATTACTTGTATGGGGTTCATGTTGATGTCTTTACCGACCATAAGAGTTTCCAATATATGTTTAACCCAAAAGGAGTTGAATCTCCGACAAAGAAAAGGGCTAGAGTTGTTGAAAGATTATAATACGAGTGTCCTTTATCACCCCGCCAAGGATAATGTAGTTGCGGATGCCCTAAGTCGTGTGACTATGGGTAGTGTATCCCATCATGACGAATCCAAGAAGGACCTAGCAAGGGAAGTACATAGGTTGGCTAGGTTGGGGGTGAGGTTTGAAAGTTCTCTGGATGGGGGTGCTATGTTCATTATAACTCCGGATGGGTTGAGGTGAAGTCCAAACAAAACATTTATGTAGCCTTAATGGAGTTGAAAGAATCAGTTCTCGGCAAGTTGAATGAATCATTCTCCTTAGGGGGGATGGTGTTCTAAGGTACCAAGGGAGATTGTGTGTTCCCAATGTAGATGGGTTGAGGGATCGGATCCTAAAAGAAGCACATGGGTCCCGCTACCCAATTCACCCGGGTTTGACAAAATGTACCATGACCTTAAGGAGATATATTAGTGGGAAGGTCTAAAAAGGGACATAGCGGAGTTTGTCACTAAATGTCTGAATTGCCAACAACTAATGGCTGAACACCAAAAGTCGGGTGGCATACTACAAAAGATCCAAATTCCTACTTGGAAGTGGGAAGACATCAATATGGACTTTGTAGTAGGTTTACCTCCGACTCAAAAGTCATATGATTCCATATGGGTGGTTGTGGATCGATTGACTAAGTCCGCTCGCTTTATTCCCATAAAGTCTACGTATTCGTCGGAGGATTATGCAAGAATCTTCCTAGATGAGATTGTTTGCTTTCATGGAATTCCGTTATCCATCATATCGGATTGAGGCGCACAATTTACATCTAGATTTTGGAGGTCGTTCCGAAAAGGGTTGGGTACTACGGTGAAGTTGAGCACCGCTTTCATCCCCAAACGGATGGTCAAATGGAGCGTACGATACAAATCCTTGAAGCTATGCTTAGGGAGAGCATTATTGATTTTAAAGGCAATTGGGATAGACATTTACCTTTGCTGGAGTTTTCCTACAACAATAGTGTCCATTCATCCATTTACATGACTCACTATGAAGCCTTGTATGGTAGGAGGTGTAGGTCTTCTATTGGATGGTTTGAAGTGGGTTAATCCTCGCTTCTTGGTCCCGAGTCGATTTATAATACTTTGGATAAGTTTTATATCATAAGGAACCTGTTGCAAATGGACTATAGTCGGCAAAAGCCTTATGCTTATCATAGGAGAAAGGATTTGGAGTTTGAAGAAGGTGAAAAGGTGTATTTGAAAATTTCACCAATGAAAGGGGTGGTTAGATTTGGCAATAAAGAGAAGTTGAGTCTTGTTATGTGGGTACCTATGAAATTTTGCAAAGGGTTGGTAAGGTTTCCTATTAATTGAAACTTCCTAGTGAATTGGCTTCGGTTCATCAGGTTTTCAGTGTTTCTATGTTGAAAAAGTGATCCCCGAGTCCATTGTTCCTATTGAGGGTCTTGGTGTCAAGGATAATCTATCTTATGAGGAAATTCCGGTTCAAATTCTTGATAGACAAGTCAAGAAGTTAAGGAATAAAGAGGCGGTTTCTGTAAAGTTGTTTGGAAGAATCATCTAGTTGAGGGTGCAACATGGGAGGTCGAGGCTGACATGAAGACCCGGTACCCTCATCCTTTTGAGAATTAAGGTTAGTTATTCTTTTTAATAATATAAATATGACTAGAAGTTATGGTTTCTTAATTTTTTGGTAAAGTTTTGCAAAGTATGCATTTTTGAAATTTTACAATAAAGTAACTGTAATATTTCTTTTGAAAACTTGAAATTTTGATTTTTGCTTGTTTTGAGTGATGTTGTGTATTTTGATATAGTGAGTCTTTATAAAACTATATGTAGCATGTTTTTAAGTTGAACTTTATGCTAATTGACTCATGTAGAGTATGTCGAGCTCATAAGTGTTGTGAGAAGGAAATGCCTCATGATGAAGTGTTTTGAGTCTTATGTGTGGTAATATGAGTTTTGATATTTGCCTTGTTGAAATAACATGGTTTATGTGGATTTGATGTTGTTGATTTGTTGGGCTGGTAGTCTTGAGTCTATTCCCGCCTTCAAAAGAATTTTAGTGTCATTCGGGGAGGGATGTAACACCTTGAAAATCTAAGACATGTCGTAAATCCTAACGTAGGTGTCATAAGGTCTAAGTACTGTTTTAAGTCCTTTATAAATGAATATAGGTCATTTAGAATGTTTAAGAACCAAAACGTCCAAGAACATCCATGACATTCGGAAAGTTCGTTCAGGGGGATTTTAGCGCGCCTTAGCCTAGTTTTACTAACTTTTAGGAGTCGAAAATGTATGAAAAGTGGTGAAAGGGATGAAAATAGGCGTTTAAGTTGTTTTATGGTCAAAACATCCTGGTACGACTCCCCAAGGACCGACCAAGGGCCCTTGAGGAGGACCCTTGGAGTTTGATGCAACACTGCCTGGCAGTGTTCATCGACGGGACATAAGACGGCCCCTGTTTGGACCAATGGGGAGTCGATGCCACCTTCGTCCCACACATAGGCTGGTTGAGAAGGTCCCTTCACCCCCACAGCCTCTGAACTCATCGACGGAGTGCAGAGGTGCAGGCTACGGTCCGTGTCAGGATCGATGGGTTGTCGATGTTACCGTCGTCCCACACTTAGAAAACGCATGGGAGCCCCTCGCTTGCACAGTTTCTAAACTCATCGACGGAGTGTAGGACGAGAAGGGAAGGGTCCGTCATCTCACAGACGGCCCATCGTTTGGGGTCTCGTTTGTGAGGGTCAAGTTTTATACTTAATTTAAGTTGGTCTCATTTAATTAGTTAGGGGGTTAGGTGATTTAATTAGGGGTTAAGGGAGTCTAATTAAGTTGATTTAAGACCCAATATGAATACTCCCAACCCTCATTAATCTAAGAAAAATTTCAAATATAAACTCTCTTCCTTCTCTCTTCTTTCTCTCTCTAATTGAACTCACCATTGAAGACAAAGAGAAGGGTTTGAGAGCTGGAAAAGGACGAATTCACCATCAAATTGGTTTCAAACATTAAGGTATGGGATCTAATAAACCTTTGAGACTCTTTCCTCAAAGGGTTCCTTCAAAATGAATTTCAAAAGTTGAGTTTTCTTATGGGTTTCATTCAATTACGAAATTGAAGTTATTGATTGAGTTGTTGATGATTTCTTTTGGTTATATTGAATAGATTAAAATGAATTGCAACTTGATTATGGTAATTGTTAGTGGTTTGGTCTAAATTTAAGAATATGATCCTCCATCCCTAACCCTAGCTTGTGATATTGATCTATATTGCATTGTAATCATTCAATTAATTTGGTTGTTGATTAGATTACTATACTATGCTATTATTATGATTAAATAAAGATGAATTATAGTCCTATCATGCTAGTTCCTGATATGTGATTTAGGTTATCAATTGTATTATGAAATTAGCCTATGTATCTTGTCTTAAGTTATGATCTAGTGTTGAATTGTGTTATAGAGATGCAATTAGCCTTATTATCTTATTTGTTATCATTGTGTGATAATGTTACTCCCCAAACTGGGTTGAGTTATGGGTTGATGGCAAGACCTTGATGATACACTATGAGGAAGACTAGTTAAGTCTTAGAACCTCTATCTTTAATTCCGATTGTGATTAATTGTGGTTAAGTCATGATGTACATTGGAGTATGCCTTATTCGAGGATTATAGGGTGGTATGATGTTTAATTGAAATGTCTTGACTATATTGTGAGGTTGATTAAGGTGTATGTGATATAAGGATGGTGAAAACAATCAATGTGCCTTGATATGCTATAAAATGCTAATGTGTTAACCTCACTTATATGAATTGTGATGAAAGGACTTATACTCATACAATTCTTATAGAGCTATTGGTGATGATGATTATACAAGGGGTAGACTCTATTACCTAAACTAAGTTATGATTGATAATTACAGGCTTAAAGACATTTCAAAAAGGGACTCTAGCTTAGCATTGAGTGAACTAGATTGAGGAGTGTCCCTTCCCACATAGGGAAGGTAGGAACACTACATTACTCTTGAGATTGGAGACTACATTGCATGGCGCATAAAGAGAGTTCCAACTATATCTCCTAGTTCTTGAACTATGTTGCCCTCATAGGAATACTAGCTAGTGGATCCACGTAGTTTCTATGTTTCAGTTTTGGTACTACCTTGGCAAGTAGTCTGCCTTATTTTGGTGAAGGATTTTATGACACCAGATTCCACACTAGCTCAAGTGGTCTATGTCGGTTAGTGAAAGATTTTTCCAAAAGGTAAAATGAATTAAAGGACTTGAACTCTATCTTGGATAACCTAAGCGGTGTAGCTTAGTCTAGGTAGGGGTATGGGGCTCTACCTAAACATTGCACTAGTTAGCCTTGAGGGGAGTCTTAGGAAGAGGTTCTTATATATGTTTACGTTATGATAATATATTATGTATATATGATGACCATGCCATATTTTTGATACTATATGTTGATTAGTTCATTTATGAGTATGCCCTTGTTTATAATGTTAATATATGATGAAATGTAAACCTAAATTTTATGTTATGTAATGTTGTACATATGTCATGGTTTCTTGTTGAGAATACTTGATTGAGTAAGGTTATTGGGATTTTCTTTATTATTGCACTTGTTGACTTGATAAGGGTTAATGAGTAGTTGTTTTGCTTATTATGATATGATTGACTCTTATTCATTCTTGTGATGTCATTCCTTGATGATAGGGTTATAGAAAATTATAGTTTCAAGTATGTTGGAATATGTATTACTTGTTGAGTTAGTAAGCATGTTTGGTTGATCGATATGACTTACTTGGTTTTGCATTAGGTTCTTAAAGGATTAAATGGCAGGTTTTGACTAAAAGTCCCTTTTAAGCATGTTTTGCTTGTATATGTGCATAAGGTCTCATAGTTAGTACATGTGGAGTACTAACCCCACTTTCTTCCCCTTTTCCCAAACATTTTAGGTTCCGGTCATTGAAGATTTTGGAAGGCAACATTGTTGAAGGATTGGATTCTTCCGTTCATCCAAGTAGGGTAGGTCCTCAACTTCCGCGGCAATGCCATCATCTAGCTTACGGACTTGTTATGAGTTTACAGACTCTTTCATTTCTTTCCTTTTTCTATTGAGTATTATACTTTTGTACGACCTATATGTGGTCTCGTTGGATTGATGTAAGTAATATGCCCATATTGTGATAATCGTTTAGACGGTATGAGATGAGACAGCCGTTGAGACTATCTTTATATTTTATATATATGTATGTGCAATAAAAGTAGAATGCTATGTAACTTTCTTATACGAAGGGCCTATGTATACTCAATACGACTATATATTATGTGTATGTAGTGCTCTATGTAAACCTCCAAGTAGTTATCATGAATGTTTTAAATTATTTTGCATTTTTTAACCTATATATGTAATGACATGAAACTAAGAGGATAGTCTTAGTCCTTCAAAAGGACGCCAACGCCGGTTACATCTAGGGGGTAAACCCAGATTTGACACATTACATGAATGTCCTTTTGTGATGAATGAGTCTTAAATGAACTAATGAATGTAATGACTTAAGCTAAGAAAATATGTTAAATGAAGTAATACTTATCTAGAGTAATTAAGGGTTATCTAGTTAAGGTGTGAAGGGGGCATAGGAATGGTCACTTCTTACCTTACCTAGATAAGTCTTGAGAATGACTCTAGTTAGGGAAGGTAGTTAATTATGTCGACATGATCTAATCCTTAGGTAGTCTTAAGGATTAATTATTTAATCTTGAAGAGGTCAATCATGGATGTTATCTTCTTAATTTACTTAAGTAAGCCTTTTGATAGCCTTTGGAAGAAGAATATCATATCATCTTTATGTTGGTGTATTAAGTTAGCATGATTCTATATTAGGTAGTCTATAGGATCTTTTAAGTTTGTGTGTAAGGGATTGTATGGGAGGTCGCTTCACAACTCACTTAAGTGAGACTTAGAATTACCTTTGGTAGGAGACTTTCAAGTTCTTATGTTGATGTCTTGTAAGTGTGTATGTGACTCATCATAAGTAGTCTTGAGGATCATTTAGGCATGCCTAGAAAGGTTGTATGGGCGGTCTCTTTTTGTGTGACTTAAGTGAGTCTTAGGATAGCTTTAAGTGGGAAAATTACATGCTAGAAGATGTATAAAGTAAAGTGGAAGAACTTCACTGTAACAGTGAATTGAGTTCACCGTACAATGAAGTAAGTTCACTGGAAAGTGTTCTTAAAATGTGACTTTTTGCTTAAATGATTGGTTATGTGTTTCTAAGTTGTTAAATGTTATTCTTATGCTTATATTATAATGTTTTAATCAGAATTCATGAAAAGAATGTTATTTACTAAATGTCCCTTTTTCATGGTTTTTGCATGGCTTCCATACTTAGTACATCTAATGTGCTAACCCCTTATTTTCCCTTTTTGACTAAAGTGTAGGGAATTGGAAGTCTTGATGTGCCATGGAGGATGGATAGGTTTCTAAGGCTTGAATATGAAGTATTGGTAGGTCCTCATCGATTCAAGGACAATATCCACATGTCCCTTATTGTCATAGACTTTATTTTATTGTCTTGTATGGGATTAGTTCCAAGTGTTGTATACTCTAAAGTTTAGATGGTTCAAGTAGATGTTTTAAATATTTAATGTTTTAAATGAAAGTCTTCCGGTTGGGTAATGTTTATGAAAGAGTTCTTCGTGTGTGAATAAAGTTTTAAATTCTTACATATTTTAGTATGTTTATTATGGAATGAATGATACGAGAGGCTTAGCTGAGACTTCTTGAATTCGCATTTCCCGTGTGAGGGCACAAGGACGCGCTAACTCCTAGGGTGTACCTGTGGGTCGTGTCAGTTTCAACATGCATGGACAAAAAGGCAAGGCACAAACGGCAATGAACAAGAAAAAGTGCAAATCGCTGAATTACTCGGCAAATCACGACTAACAACGCCGAATGGATCCACCAGCACTAAATCTGAAGACTAAACTAAACTCTTTTATTATTTGGAGGGAGTTTTTGGGGAGAGATTTTAGAGTGAAACATTTGAAACTCAATATCTTTATTTTAGAAACTTTGTTCTTAATTTTTCTCTCAAGTTTGGAGAGGGTTTTGAAGAAGCTTGAAGAAAAATTTCTTTTTCCAATCTTGGAAGTGGGTCTTCTCCATTTACCTTCATTTTCCATTTTTAAGGTTTAATCTATTTTAACCATTTGATTCCTTTATCATTTCAGTATATTTGATTATTGCTTGATGTGTGGCTAAAAATCCCATTCTTGGGATGTGATTTAGAAAATATATGTTGATATTATTGTTGGATCTTGTTTGTTGATAGGATTAGATGCATTTTAATGGTGATTTTACCTAGTGGTTGTGGTTTAATTTAATAGGTGTGTAGTTGAAAATACAAAACCACCCATGTGTTTTCGGCTTTTCCGAGAGGGAGGTTGTGAAACCAAGATCACTAGATTTGATGGCCTAAGGAGTGGGTCAACATGAGGTTCAGCCCGAGAGGGTGAGCCCTAGTCCCATATCCAAGAACCCTCTGTCGAAAGGTTAGGGTATGGGTAAGGCGTAGGTTGGTTAGTTTAGACGAATGGGTGTTCAAGAGCAACTTATTTGATATGTGGTAAGTTGACCAAGAGGAAATTTACTTTCACCTAAAGTTTAGCCTAGTGTCACAAATTTAGAGTATTTGATAAACTTCTGTGCGGCCCTCGACGACTTAATCACTAGTGATTCAACGTCTTGTAAGCTCAAGGATGGAATTAAGACTTTGAATCGCTAAGAGAATGCTTGGAAAAGACATAGAAATAACAAGAAAGAGAGATTTAAAGAAGGCTTTGTATATTTCTTGGAAAATGCTTTTACAACTTGAGTGATTATTTAAAAATTGAGGAGCACCTCTATTTATACTACTTCCTAGGGACTAAAGTGCAACTAATTTACTATACAAGTCCCTGAAATATTTATACTTTGGTCCCCTTTCAAGAGAATTTTTACATTATCTTAGGACTTTCTTTAGCCTTCTTGAGGATTCCAAAAGTTTCTAGAGTCCTTCGCACAACTCGAGGACATTCTGCCCTTCTCTGGACGCGGAATCATACTGGAATAGTGAAGGGCCGTCACACGCTCCCCCACCTGGTGATGCGACGACTGTGGCGCATTGATGCAAAAGATCATGAACCTTGCTTTGAATTTCCACAAGTCTTCATATTTCTCCCATGTGGCCTCCTTTGGAGTTTGTCCCTTTTAATGCATAAGGAACATGGCACTTTCTTGTTGTCCTCGCTTCCATTAGGCTTGGTAATCTATCATAGACTCAATCTCTCGGTCATGCGAGGCGGTGAAAATAATGGGTGCTTGTTGTGATCGATTTTAGATATGATCCTCCTTGTCTTCATGGTACAGCTTGAGGACGCTTGCATGAAACACTGGATTAATTTTGAAGTGTGGAGGTTACTCAAACTTGTATGAGATCTTTCCCACCTTGGCAACGATCCTAAACGGACCCTCATATTTGCGCACTAAGTCTTGACGAAATCCCCTTAGTTCCTTAAACTTTCTTGGGTTAAATTTCACCAAGACCATGTCACCTCTTTTATAGTCCGTGGGACGACCTTTGCGGTTGGCGAACTTCATAAATTCTTGGATGCCTTGTCCAATTAGGACTTGGCAATGTCAAGTTTCTCTTCACATCCCTTAGGAAGATGGTAGGCACCCAAACTCTTTCCCTCAAAAGCAGTCAACAACGAATGTGGAGTTTGGGCTTGTTGGTCTGTCGCCAACTCAAATGGTGTGCGCTCAATGGACTCGCTCCTCTATATATTATAGGAAAACTGCGCCATGTCTAGGAGTTTGGCCCAATCATTTTTTATGTGCACTAACATAGTGCCTGAGATAGCACTCCAGTAGGATGTTGACGCATTCCGTTTGGCCGTCAGTCTGCAGATTGAAAATTGTCGAGAAGTGAAGTTCTGTGCCAAGTATGTCAAACAACTCTCTCCAAAAGTTTCCAGTAAAGCGGGGGTCTCGATCGTTGTTGATATGCCTTGGCATACCATAATATAACACCACGTTCTTAAAGAACAATCGAGCGGCTTCTTTTGCGGTGCAACCGGCTATGGCAGGCATAAAGGTAGCATACTTTGAAAACCTGTCCACCACGACCATAATAGTACAAAATCTGTCGGACTTCGTCAAGGAAGTTATGAAGTCCATGGTCACGTTATCTCATGGGCGTTCTGCTACAGGTAGTAGCTCTAGTAACCCTCCCGATTTTCTTTGCTCTACCTAGCCTTGTTGGCACATAAGACACATCTGCACATAGCACTCAATGTCATCCCCCATGCGCAGAAAAATATAAATATCCTCGATCTGTGCCCTTCTTCTCCGCTGCCCTGGATTCCCAACCCATGATGTATCATGGATTTCCTTAATGATGCATCACTTGATAGACCCAAACTTGGTCACATAGACTCTATGACCGGTAGTGAGCAAGAAGTCATCTTCTACCCAAAACTGCCTGGTTTTGCGTTGGGCAGCCAAGTCCATTAGCTTCATTGCATCTGGATCGTATTGCCTGCCATCCCTGATTGCTTCTTGAATGTCACATTGGGATGCAGTGTTGGAAGCAAGCTCGACTTTCCTACTAAGGGCGTCGGCTACGACGTTGCCTCGCCCTGGCTTATACTCCATGACTTAGTCAAGCTCTTCCAGGAAATTTTGCCATCTAGCATGCTTCGGGGTGATCTACTTCTGTGACTGGAAGTAGCTAATGTCCACGTTGTCAGTCTTTACCATGAACTTGAAGCCTAGTAAGTTATTTCTCCACGTGCATAGGCAATGCACGATGGCCGTCATTTCCTTTTCTTGCATCGTGTACCGTCGTTCGGCCTCGTTTAGTTTATGGATCTAAATGTTATTGGGTGTCTATATTCCATTAAGACTCCCCCAATGGCAAAGTCTGAGGCATCCGTATGTATTTTGAAGGTCTTGGAGAAGTCTGGCAGCGTCAAACCCACGACTTATTCTTATTTAACAACTCTCTGAGTGGATCAGCTTTAGCAGAGTAGCCACTGATGAACCTTGCAAGTCCAAGGAAGGATCGTAGGTCGGTCACTTTTGTAGGCACCTCCTCCTGCTGGATCGCCCGGATCTTTATCTCGTCCATTTGTGGTTTGTCTTGGCTGATGATATGTCCTAAGAAGTGAACCTCGTATTGGGCGAACTCGCACTTCTCCCGCTTGACATAGAGCTAGTTCTCTTGTAAGACTTGGAAGACTATCATAAGGTGCTCCACATGCTCCTTCAAGGTGTTGCTATAGATGACTGTGTCATCCAAGTACACCACCACAAACTAGTCTAAGTAGGGGTGAAATGTTTTGTTAATCAGCGTGCAAAAAGTGGCACGTACATTGGTTAAACCGACAGGCATCACCAATCACTCGTACGCTCCATATATGTTCCCACAAACTGTCTTTGGTTCGTCCCCTTCTGCGATGCGCACCTGGTAGTAACCTTTCCGGAGATCCATCTTGGTGAAGTACTTGGTCTTCAAAGTATATCAAATAAATCTACAATTAGCGGGATTAGATACTTGTTCTTAATTGTTACCTTATTGAGCGCCCGGTAGTCGATGCATAAGTGCAACGACCCATCCTTCTTCTTTTGAAATAGCACTTGTGCGCCATAAGGTGCCTTGGATGGATTGATGTGACCAGCCTCGAGGAGCTCTTTCAACTGCTTCCTTATATTTGTGTGGAGCCATGCGGTAAGGTGCATGTGTGGGTGGCTTGGCTCCAACTTCCGACTCTATCTTCTGTTCTAACTCGCGCCTCGAATATAGGGTCTTAGGTAGCTCTTCCGGCATCACGTCCTTTTTCTCTTCAAGGACTTCCTCTATGATCGGCGGTATGGACTCTATAATACCACTGTCTTCTCCTGAACTTGCAATGGTAGCCAAGAACATCGGTTCTCCTTTATTTAGGCCCTTCACAATTTGCATGACCGATAAGTGGGTGTGTCCATCTTTCTTCAGCACTTTGACTAGAGGTACCATGCATGACCCTTCCCGCTCCATGACCATGAGTGGTTGGAGGTAGGGGTCGATCATTGTATGGAAGCGCTGGAAGAACTCCTACCCCAGGATGATATCAAATATATAGAGAGAGGCGTCTATAAAGTTTGTCTTTCCTTGACACGTCCCTAACGTGATGCTTACACCACGGGAGTCGGTGGGGCATTAATCATCTTAAAGCACGTGTTGCATGGTGGGTAGTTAGCCGTAACCTCTCTGCCACCATTTTGGTCATGATGTTTGCTTCGGCCCCGGAGTCTACCTTGGCACGAGTTGGCCGTCCATTATGGGAGATGTCTACATACTGCGTGCTGAAGTCTCCTAGCTTCTCAGTCTACTTGGCAATCGCACCGCATAATCATACCATGCCCAATTGCGTTATGCCCACATCCTGCCCTTGCGCTTGTGTGTCCTTCTCCTTTAGTTCACATAGAAAGGCACCAAGGTTCTTCATCTCGGAGAACCTAGCATAGTCGTGAAGTCCACCATATATGTAGCATCCATCTCCTTTGTTGGTCTGCGCCCATTTCTACGTGTAGTTCTGGCGCACAAATGCTTGTTGTCTGGCTTGTGGGGGTCGTGCTGCTTGGGGTGTTCCTGCTGCTCCTTGCCTCAATCACGATCTCCCCCACCTTTGGCATGACTACTCCTTGCATCCCTGCCCTTTGCCTTATCATGTTGTTCATGCTTGAAGTATGTCAAGGACTCGACTTGTAGGATAGCTTCGTCTATGGTCTTGACCTGGCGCTGCTCCAACTTTGTCTTGGCCAAATTTTGCAGTCCATCCATGAAGTGAACAACATGTCTTCGTCTATGAGGTTAGGAATTGGAAGCGTTAGAGTTGTGAAGTCCTTTACGTATACCCGAATGCTTCCTGATTGCTTCGATTCCCAGAACTTGCGCTTAACTTCGTACACGACGTTGTTAGGAAAGAAGGCTTTCTTGAGTTCCTCGCGGAATTGCTCCCACATGTTGATGGTACATCGCCTCTTCCCAATCTTGAATTCTTTGTGCCTCCACCATAGCATTGCCATCTTGGACATATACAACACGACAGTGTTGATCTTATTCTTGTCACTCTTCACCTGGCTACACTTGAAGTAGTTCTCCAAGTGCCATAGAAAGTTCTCCACCTCTTGAGCTTCTCGAACGCCTTTGAATATGGCTGGCTTGGGAGCCCCAACCCTGGCCTCCCTATCACGGTCGGGTGACATAGATCCTAAAGTCTTCGTACCATCCTTGAGCATTTTCACTTCGTCCTTCAATGTTTCGATCGTGCTTAGAGTGTCCATAAGCCGACACTCCAAGGAAGTGATAGCTTTCTTCATCTCGAACTCGGCCCGCTGGCGACCTTCACCCATAAGCTCTTCGATGGGTCATATCTTAAAAAGAAGCGAATACAATTTAGGAGAAAGATCTTTATAGAGATAGCCTATATGAAATGACTTTATAATAATGAAAGATGTGAAAATTCCTAAAAATTTTGTAGCCTCCTATTCATAAATGTGTCACGCGTCACACTTATGAACAAGACTCTACTCAAAGTTTCTTGTCAGACATCCTATGATTTCCTTTCTAAAATCTTGTGCTCTGATACCAACATTGTCAATACTCAAACTACATTTTAGACGTCACATTGCGTATGATACCCCAAGAGGCTTTACACAAGCCACTTGGCATACATCAATACAAAATAATAGGCAAAAGTAAAAAATCTCATATTGAGAAAATAGTTTGACATTTCAAATAAGAAGTCTAACATAAATTTGAAAAACCATCTATTCAATAAAAAAAAATGGTGGGGACATAACCCATGCACCACGTAAAATATGTGAAACATAAAAACATAAGAAAAGAAATAAAGATGACATGGTCCTCGGAGCATGAGAACTCAATAAATCTTGAAATCTCTAGGTGCGAACTAGCCGCGGACACAGGGAGAGAAATCGTCAAGCCCTACACTAGGGAAATAATGTAGGCACAAATATGAATTAGTACATGGAGTGTACTATGTATGATGGATATGCATAAAAATGTAAATCTTGTTCATAAGGGGACATAATCGAAAACATGATGTGCATGACCAAGATAAACATAGTAGAAATCTTTAAAGAGAATCATAATCATGAACATTATCTATGCATCTTGAAATCATAAGGGAGCTTCATAAAACATATCGAAAGTAAATTAGTTTGTTTTGTGGGATATTAGCTTTAATTGAAAATGGACTAAGTGAGCTATATATGGAATCTGATGTGACTCCCACATCGAGAAGGGAGAGTCTACTTGCCAAGGTAGAACTCTGTATCATGCCATATGCTATATGTGGATCCAGTAGCTGGGACACTTGTAATCCTTATCCTAAAAAAAATATTATGTAAGAGAGTAAGGGTAGAGAGAAACTTCACCTCAATTGGGAAATCACACATGAGACTATTACGAAAATTCATACATATGGGATTAATTGAACCTATCATGTTGTATAATAGCCACTAAACAATAATAAAATTTCGAAGAAAGACCAAGTCTGAATGTCTCCAGTTCTAGAATAAAAATAAGATATAATATAAGGGTAAGTGACACCTATCAGAGCAATTGGAAGCTACCTCGCGTACATCACAATGAAAGCCTTAGATATTTAAATTCTTAAAATAGTGGGGGTTATTAAATTAAGAAAAAAATGGTGTTTGAAAAGTATGGTTTTCGCATTTGGAGACATGCTCTAGCAAAAAGTATCACAAGTGCATACATTTATCTTGAAATAAATCACATGTTATTGTTTGAATTTATTGTGATGACTTTTGTCTCTAACACACGAGTTATAAATATACTATGAAAAATATGTTGAGTTGTCATCTAGCATGAAATGGTTTGGGTGAGAAAATTTTCATTCTTGAAACGTATAAAATTTATAACATGTGATGAAATTTTCTTTGTCAAGTCACAATATGTTTTAAACATTGTGAAATACAATTTTGTTGATTTTGTAAGTCTTGCAACCCCCTTTTGATTTAATTGGGTAAAAATGGTGTGATAAAAATAAAGGAATTTGCTATCCTAACAAAAATATTGATATATGTGAATATCATACACTTTATTTTGAGAAATAATTTTTTCTAATTTTGATTAATTGTGATAGTACCAATATTATTGGCAGAGTTCAAAATCGTTATTACAATGGCAATTCAGACTCATGAAGAGAAAACACAGTATTGTGAGATCATATTGATTGTTGTTATACCATCAATATTAGTTTTGTTAAGACTTGTGATATACTCTTGAAGATTTATAAACTAAAGGCTTAGCAAGATAAAGAGTCTAAAGCACATCAATAATTGATGAAATCGAAGCTCATAAATTCTGAATCATATATAAGGAAATCCAATTTGGGACAAGAGATCCTATAATAGGTTTAATGGAAAAAATCGAATCATATGATGATTTGTCGTGAAACACACTAATATTAATTTTATTCAGTCCCTATGTCGTGAGTGCATTGATTCTTGGCACTGCATACATCCCTCCGTCAAAATGAAGGATGATTTTGTACTACATAAAATTGATTGGGGGTGGTTATATTTGAACCGAATCTATAACTAGAGGTATACTTGTATTATTTCTAGTAATACAATGGTATAGTTGACCATTTTCTGTTTAGCGTTTGTCTTTGATAAGCCTTTCAGAATGAGGTATAAATCCCAGAGCATCCCCCTGAAACTTGAAAGGCTCAATATTGAGAAAAGATCATTGAGGAGAGTGGCAGAACAAATTTTCTTTCCCCAAAGGACAAGAGTAAGACCTCAAGTGAAGAGGCAGATACAATAGCAGAGAACAAGTAGTTGGCGAGCGCCTGCTAAGTCTAGCTGTCACTTCATTCTTTGATCTGAATCCATACCTAGACGACTTCCACAAGGTGCGTTGGTGCGATAAGAAACTGTATGTTTAACTTCCCCAAACTTCTGTATCGTACAAAAACAGAAATTTATCACTACCACATTTTCTGATGTCCAAAAATGTAAAATAATAAATATTCAACCTTCCTTATTCAAGTCTCGAAACAAGTTCACGGAAACAAGAGAAGGAACAGGAATGAAGTGCTATGAACTGTATAGATTTATTAGATTACAGACACTGACATCAATCAGTCCGACTTCTTCATCTCACAACAGCAAACCTCAAGTTGTTAAGCACTACCAAATCGTAGGGACAATTAGTCTTCAGAAAAGCAAAGCCACACGGCAAACTACGTTTGTAAATATACTCATACTAGTAACTAGAAGATTTCCCATAATTTTTATTTGAAGCACACATGGATGACAAATTTGAAGACTTGCTGTCCTCACATATTATGCGACCTGCTAATATCTTACGTCAGTTGAAACATCTGAAACAACTCCTTCATGCTTTTAAGATGCCAACACCAACTTCAAATTGGTTGTGTCTAAGACAGCCTGTGGAAACCCATCTATTCCATTAGGTGCATGCATCCACCCTCTGCTGAGCTTCATACCCTGGAGTCTTATGGGCCTCATTCCAGTTTCATTGACCGCTATATTGGATCCTTTGGTGCAGTGACCTTTTACAGTAGGAACCACTGCGTAAGGGTGCCACGACTGATGAAACTACATTATGCAGGTTGTGGAGTGCTTATTCAGTTCTTCCTTCCTTTGTGCTGCCAACATCTTTTATTACCTTCCGAAGGTTACCTTCTGCAAAAAGAACCATTATGCAATGTAGCTCCACAAGTTGGAGAAACGGTTGAATGATGTAATGTCTATATTCCTCTGCTAATTTTGGCAACTTGACCTGCAAATAAACTTGGTATTTCAACTCCTAATTGCTAGAAATGGGCTCTTTAACCCTCATACACTTATGTCCTTCACACCTCTTTCTTCCTACTGCAGGTTGGCTGGTGCAGAAACTACCATCATTTAAATGAACTCCACATATGACATTGTAGTTCTGGTGGATAAGAGAACTGGAGAAATCTTGAGAGTCTTGTCTACCCGCTTTGCTAGATAAGATATGCTGACAATCATTACTAGAAGAAGTCCTGTTTTCCAGTATAGGATTGTGAGTCCACTGGCCAATTTTGTATGTTGTTGGCTGAGAAGTGGAGCCTCGATTTCTCCGTCCCTTGTGCTCCATACACCTTTTGTTTCTCTGGAATGGTATTCTTACACAAGGAGCACCACTATCCAAGATAAAACCACAAATTGGAGAATTTTCCTCATCTATACTCACACATGGCCATGTGCTCCCATTTCCTTCTGCAATCAACTTTGACTTTACACTGTTTACCTTCATTCCCTTGTGCTCAGCACATCTTTTATTTCCTGTTTTTGGAGGCCTTATACAAACAGATCCATGGCCTAAAGCCACACCACAAATTATATTTGGATCACCATTTACACCAACATTCACTGAAACTATCCTAGGCTGTGATCGCCCAAATTTCAAAATTTGGGGAAGGAAGTTGGTGCTTTTGAAGCTATCATGAAAACCAGATCCATTCTCTAATAAAAGGGGCTCACACGCTTTGATTCTGACCCCCTTTTGTTTCTCAAGGGACAATTGAAGCTTCCTGATGAAAGCAGGAAGATGATTTTTTCTTGAAATGCCATCAAGCTTGCGGAGGACATCATTGTGGCGACGTACACCATTACTACCTTTATTCCAAGCATAATCAAATTTGTCGAGCAGCTGGGCTTCAGTTCTCTCCGCATCTTTATTGTCAGTCATCTGTTAAATATCAAAAAACATTACCAAAACCTATTATGGTTCATAGTAACTAAGGTACAAATAATCAATACGGCATGCAATTACTTTCACTGAAACATGCTCAACTGCACAACTACGTGACTGGCAGACAACTCACAATGATTTCTCAGAGAACAGAACAAAATGAAGTGCTGAAAGAAAAAAATTGAACTTGGCCTTTTAATGCATACATCTATAACTTAGAAAAAGTACTCATGGAAGTATTCTATCAACAAGATTACTGAGTGAAACTAGGAGAGCTTTAATCTGAATGCCAAATAGAAAAGTGATAAGCGAGAGCAACAACTAATTGCCATTTTTGTCAAGGAAAAGTCACATTAACAAATCTTACTTCACATTTATTAAACATCTTTTTGCATTTCAATGTCTAACAAGAAACCACATATTAACACATCTGCAAGCTGCTTAAAGTTGTAGATAGGAGAAATATGTACTTACAGGTGCCCACCTATAAACAATAGAGAAGCCTCTTGAAAATGTTTCTGTAAATAATCCAGCTCTCTTTGGACCAGATATTATTTCACCAACGTGCAGCTCGCTATTGGAATAGTCATTCTCTAAATGAGCACCTACACGTCCATATTGCTGCAGTCTAGTTCTAACATTATTCGATTTTCCAACATATACAGGAACAATATAATCAGGGTCAAGTCTGGTAGCCTCTCGCCCAGCTTTTCGTCGTGACACAGCTATTCCCAGTTCATAAACTCCAGAGCAGGAGGTGCAGTTTGGCAGGTTCTGAGTCCTATATCTCTCTGTTCCTTCCTTTCCCAATAAATAATCCTCCCAATCATTAGGCCCAACCAGAATCTGGCAGTAAAACAGTCATGATGAATCAGAAGCACAATAGGTAAGTTGCTAAATATAACTTTGCTACAATTCATCATCAAACCAACACGGAGAAAGAGAATTGAGATTACTACACTACAACTATGTTTTCCGTCCAAAGTTAGATACTTCCTCTATTCCATATTAATTGAATTTGTGAGGCAATGCACATATACTAAGAAAAACGTTCAAACACACAATTTCCACAATTGTCCTTTGTGAAATCATAAATATAACTTTGAAAATAGAGTAATTTCTCTCCTGCATAATACAAAACTTCAATAAACGAAAGAGAAAATATGAAAAATAATTCCATCATCCATCCTAAACTTTGAACAATTCAATTATCTCAAGAATGAAAAGTCTCAAAAATTTCACTTAATATGGAACAAAGAAATAATATTTAAGACATTCTACTGCTCTAGTACTATTATGTTATTCCTCCATTTCTTCACTTCCATAATCATGAATCAAATAATCAACGACAAGCAAGGACAGCTCTAGATCTAAATCTAAGCAACAAAATTGGACCAGAAAGCTAAAGAAAATGAAATATTTGTCGAATTAAACAGAAAAGAAAAAGTGAATGAGATTTGATGGAACCTTCCAGTGGGAGAATGAGGAATCATGTTTTGTGCGTTTACAGTCTTCTCGTCTGAGCCGACGGGTGAAGGATTTGTCAGCAGCTCCCATTGAGCTCTTCAGCTGCACTCACTGGTATTTCCACTTTTTTTCCTCTCCTATTTCCACTTTTTTCCTTATATTGTACCGAATTACATATATTAGTTATTTCAATTTATATATGATATAAATAAATATATAAAATAGTATATAAATTTTTATGGTGTAAAATAAATTAGTATATCAATTTACATATGGTGTAAAATAGTATATTAAATTTATGATATAAAATAAAATAGTATATCAATTTATATACGGAAAAGGGTTAAAAATACTTCTTTACTATTCAAAAAAGTTTTAAAATATCATTCGTCCATTTATAGGGCTAAAATGCCCCTGCATCAACTTTAAACTAACATTCTTATACATATTATTGTTATTAATTATTATTTGGTGTCTATCTATTGGATAAAGTTTAATATCAACCACCAAACTTTTCATACCCCACCCGACCCATATTGACCCAGGCCCAATTTTCACGTGTTATTGAAGTTTTGATAGATTCAAGTTGGATTTCTATACACTTTAACTTTTTTCTCTAACTTCTACTTCACTCTCCAATTTTTTTCCTCTCTTCCAGTTTTGTTTCACAAGCTCAGAAAACATCTCAAGAATAAAGCGATCTACTTAGAACATGAAAGACTTCAAAAATCAATGTTCCAACTTGAATTTTTCAACTTCAATAAAAATGTTGCATTGAAAATTTTATTATTTTGGGTGAAATTAATCTTGTAATCGCTTAATTAGTTAAGGAGAAAGAAGGAAAAAAATCAAATATAAGGTTTAGGAGGAGGCGATGATTCAATCTTTATTTCTTTATTTCTGATGGATCTTTTAATTGGGTTTGGATCAAGGAGTGTCACTATGGGTTGGGTTGGGCAAGAGAAAGTTTGGTGGGTTGGAAATTAATTATATCCAATAGAAAGATGCCACATAATAATTAATAATGATAATGATAATTAAAAAATATAAAGTTGTTAATTTAAAGGCAATAGTGGACAAAGAAGGTTGAATGAGGGGTATTTTAACCCAATAGGTAGATAAGTGAAATGTTACACCTTTTCAAATAGTACACAGATATTTTTACCCCTTTTTCGATTTATATATGGTATAAAATAGTATATCATTTTTATGGTATAAAATAAAATAGTATCAATACATCTATTTTCTATCTAGCTATATCGATATCTATATCTATATCTATCTATACTATCTTAATCTCATGAGGTCTCAAACTTGAATATTGAATTACTATAATACCCTCAATAAATACTCAATAAGTAGATACATTTTCACATTAAAAAGATTGTGACTTTTTCAATGAGTTGTGACTTTTTCAAAGGGTTGTGAATCTTTTTGACGGGTGATTTTTCGAAGGGTTGTGATTTTTCAAAAGACTGTGATTTTTCTAAAGGGTCATGCCTTTTCTGATGAGTTGTGCCTTTTTCAAACGGTTATGAATTTTCCTATAGGCAGTGGCTTTTTTGAAAGATTGTGACTTTTTGGATAAGACACAATTAAAACTTATTCATCCTACAATTTGATAGCTATTAATAGAGGTGTTTCCTCAACTTATAAACTAAAATTTCTTTAAGTTCTCTATTCTTCTTTTTCTTCTTAAAAAATCTAAGTGTTATTTGCAAAAAATTGATGAAGTTCTAAAATCAACAAAATTCGAGGTACCTCATGACAAAGAGTTGATGAAAAAATTATAGTAAATCATTCATCAATTCACACTCGTATTTTTTCTTATCATTTTCATGAGTTAATAATGACAAAAATTAGTGGGAGAGAAAATAAGATTAAACAAATATGAGAAAAAAGGCATATGATTTGGGTAAAGTATTTTTTTTATTTATTATTCTTTTTCCTCAAACAGAAGAGCTTCTTTCTAATTTTGGTAAAACGACGAGTATCAACGTAGTCTTTTGAATTATTTGTTTGATGTTAAATTCAATATTTCAAAAATAGATTTTCACTTTTTACTTATAATATGATAAAACTTTTTACTTATAATATGATAATATAACCATGATAATAATTATTTTTTAATAGATATGTATGTAAAAATGAACGGAGAAAGTAAAATCTTGGTGATAAGAGGTTTAAATGATATGAAACACTGGAGTGAATATAACAGAACTTATATTTTTGTCTTCCTTCCATTGGCTATGTATTGTTCCATATAATTTTTCTTTATGTCACAAGATATGAAAATAGATAAGAAAATAATGATTGATCATAAATGATCTTAAATCAAAAAACTGACTCTATAAATAATACTCTAAATTTTATTTATCAATTAATTTTTATCATTGAAAAATTTAAATATTTTATATCATGATGCAATTTGATAAGATACTAAATACTTTCATTGGAATACGACTATGTGATATGCAGACGACCAAAAAAAAAGGAGAAGACTACAATTCCACAAAGATAACATAGAAACTTAATAAAATGAAATATTTTTTTAACAAATGTGATGTTATTCAAATATTAAAATTAAGTTATTCTGCTGAAGTAAATATAACCATCATTTATGATGACAACCAAGTAAACTTTTTTTTTCTAAAAAAAATTACCTCTCTATGATAGTCTTACTCAAATATTACTTAAGTAATAATATTTTGTAAAAGATATGTTACATATAAAGATAATATTGAAATATCTATAGTAATTCTTATTAGTGTCATGCACATACTAAATTTCAAGTATGAATATATAAGACAAAATTTGTACTTAAAATGATGTACATCATCATATATGTTCATTAACTCAAGAGGAAAGACTTTTGGTGACATTATTTTAATAGATATTTTTTTCTATTTTGTTGGTTAGATTTGTTTAAAAAATTGAGTGAAATAAAAAATAATATTATAAAAGAAATTTCACTTTTTCTCATATTTAAATATTGAACGTATTTCAAAATATTTTAATGATATTTAGTCATTTTGATCTAAAAATACAAGTAATTCTGTGACAATATGTACTAATAATTTAAAAAGACTTGTCCTATGTTCGTTCAATGATAATAATTTACTAAGAAACTTTAATTTAGTATTATTAATTACACTTTACAACATCATATAGTATATATATACGTTACAAACGTGTCGTGAAACTTTTACTACCTTAAAAGCATGAAAACCTAACTTGAATGTTAAGTTACTATGATAACCCTACTTAAAACACCGATTTTAGTATATATTTTATATTTTATATCTTCTATTTAATATTATATCATATTCTTTATTTTCTATATTATAGTAAAAGCTAACACATTCACATTAATGGGTAGTGACCTTTTCGAACGGTTGCGACATTTTTCATGAGTTATGATATTTCCAAAAAGATATATTTATTCTAAAAGAATTGTGACTAGGGGTGTTCATGGTTCGATTTGGATCGGATATTGATTAAAGCTAAAATCAAACAAATTTAGTCAGTTTTTGAATTTCTAAAACCAAACCAAACCAAACAAAAAACAACAACATCGGTTTTGGTTATTGTCGATTGGGTTCGATTTGGTTCAGTTTTTCTGATTTATTCAATTTGAAAGTAATGTATTTTTGAGGACGTACCTATCTCGATAGACACAAATACCAAGTACATGAATAATGTACAGATTAATTAATGTCGATTCAATAAAGCAATTAAGCAAAATTAGAGTTATCATTACATAAATAAAGTGATTTATTTAGGATAAAGTGTGACTATTTTATGTTAAGTACAGTAAGTAAAGACTAAAATGGATTTTGATGGAGTTGGATTTGAGATTGTTATACCTTGACTAAAGTGTTAGAGGCTTCAAAAAAATGGTAAAATTAAAGCTTATGTTAATTAAAATTTAACAAAATTTTTTTAATTATTTTATGAATAATATATAAATAATTATAAAATTTATATATCTAATTTATCTATTCAGTTTAGTTATTTTTGTTGTTGTTTTTTAGTAAAACCAAAACAAAACCAAATAGTTTCGGTTTTTAAAATTTAAAAATCAAACCGAACAAAACTAAACCAGATATCGATTTTTTTTAATCAATTTGGTTTGAATTGCGGTTTGGTTTGGTTGTTAACCATAACCATGAACAATCCTAATTGTGACTTATCTGATAAGGTATGATAAGCACATATTATATTATCATTCTTTGTCTATATATATAGGAATTCCCTCTAAAATTTTAACTACAATTTTTTTTGTAAGTTTTCTATTCTTCTTCTTAAAGCAAGGAAACAATGAGAGTTGCTCAATCATGTAATTACAATTTTTTTTGTGAGTAAATTATATAGATCAACCAAAGTTGATGCAACAAGGAGAATGAAATAATTCAACTTCAAACGAGAATAATATCTAGATAATTAACATGTACTCATTTTCTTAGCTATAAATACACTTCTGCAACAACTTTTACTTGACAAGAAGTTCAATGATTTTTGTTGCATAATCAACAACTTGGTGTTCAAACTGCTGGAGAAAAAGGATTTGACCAAAAACTTGCTTGAAGAGTCCAGACAATACTTCTTCATTTCAAATTTATTTGTTGTACTTTTATTGTTATTCAGTTTAAAATAGAATCTTCTTTTTACTTTGGGTTGGGGGGAGCACTATAAGACCACAATGTTAAAATACATTTTATATATTCGACATATCCTTAAATTAATAGTCTTATTTATTTTTTCAAATTTCATATCAATTTTAAAATTAGACAAATCGATGTCTATCGTTTTTGTCTATACTATATTAAAAGAATGAACTACATAACTTAAATGATAAATTATTATAATACCACCAACTCAAAACACCAAATTGAGTGTATCCAATTATTTATTTTATATTAATATATTAAAAGTAGACACCTTTTTCAAGATTGTGACATTTCAAAGGGTTGTAACTTTTTTGATGAGTCAACGAATTTCTAATAAACTTCAATTAGCCATATAACATATTTCACGTACAATCGATCACATCTCGAGAATTCCTCTCCATAATGTTGAAACCCCTGTTTTCGCAATTGTTTTTGTTGTTAATTGACAAATGAATCCCCCCCCATATAACATTTGTGGTCACCCCTGTCAATTCAATTAAATGATTTCGATAATTTCTATTCCTACCACCCATAAGATTACATTTGTAACTTCGTAACTGAATTCAAACTTGTACTGCTCCTTGTGGTTTGACCCCAACTCTTCGTTGGGTTTTATACTAGATTACGAATGCCCACACCTAGTATTGTATAAGGTGTGGTTGAGCGTTTATTAGAGTGCCCATAGATCTTAGGATTTAGCGACCCATTACAGAAAGTAAAGAAACTATACCTTCCACAAAAGTAACCATGTGTAACTTGAAATCAATCAATCAAGATAAAACCGACATTGAATTTAACTTCGAATTATAAAATTCCAGATTCAAATTTTAAAACCCCTAGAAGTCTAGGGAAAGTATTCTAGAAAACAAAGTGTTCTCTTAAACTTAATAGTTCAATTCTGTAATTGAACTCTCTCCCGAACATTGTGGCTATTTACGTTTTCCAAAAATTTACCCCAAAAATCTACTTCATAACCAACTCGGTGACATTAATCAAGCTCGTGTAACTGGCTCAGTTAATCACCTTTCTTTCCCGTTTCGCCATTGTGATGCTCTAGGCTTCATTTATTTGAACCTCAGTTGGTGTACTCAATTGAGTTAGTCAGTCTCGTTTAGTGTATTGCCAAATACCACCTTAGTTCATTGTTCAAGCGTTAAATATTTTTCTTGCACACTGTCACTTTAGGCAATGTGCTTCAGATCCACCTTTATTATTCATCGTATCACTTTTTGTATTGGAGTTCCTAGATCTTATTTGGTAGACAAAAGTGTTATGCACTATCACATTTGGCGAAATCTAGTTCAGTCGGTGATCCGCGCTTTTTGCTAGGAGATTAACAATATTCTTTTTGCACTTCTTTAGCGTTTTGGCCGTTCTTTCAATCTTTAGTGTATGCCTTATCCAATTTCTTTAGTAGATGCAAATCATTAAGATTTGATTAGAAAAAGAGAAAGTTAGGCATTGAAGACACCTAATTATTGAACCAATGAACTTTAAATGAGTGCAAATATACCACTCATCATTCATCCAAGACTCCAGTCCTCCATTATTTTTGGGCTTCTAGCCTCAAAGTATGTGGGTATTCACTTATGGAACCCATTCTTTCATTGGGTCCGCAAAGTTTTCAATTATCGAATTCAATTTGATTTGATCAAATTAGAGTTTCAATTCAATGAGTATGAGTTTCATCTAATTATGATTGATTATGTTCAATTAAGTATTCTAATGCATGAATTGATGTTAATCTATGATAGTTAATTAAATTGCATTGACACATGCCTTATGCTTTTCAAACCATGATCCTATGACGAATCCATGAACTATGAATTATGAAATTTGAAGATTTGCGTGTTTTTCATGAAATGATTGTAAGTGATTTGGGATTTTAAAAAGAATATCAATGCTATTGTGAAAATATTACTCACTTACTATGATGGTCATGATTTTGAAAGGTATTTCTTGCAAAAGAATTCACATTGGTGAAAGGTTTTCTCATGCATGTTGAATTATATTTAAGGTTCTATTCTATGTTTTGATCTCAAAAGTGTGGATTTCTATTGATCGTGTCTTTCTTATGTTAAAATGATATTTGATTTTTATCTCTTCCGTTGGAATTTAGACTTAGCACAAAGAGTTCTATGAGGTGGAGGCTCAAATAGGGTAGACTCTAGTAGCAACCTCAAGTCAATATCTATACGCCTCGTAGGATTCTCTTAAATGACTTAGATAGAGGACCACTTTATAAAATGATGATATGTATGGATTCTTTCTTTGGAACTAGATTCTCCTTCTTTTTATTTGAGGTATATAGTGGATTTGATGATATAACTCTCCTGATCCTATTGTCGGTTAAAGCTAATATCCCACAAAAGACAAAAAAAATTTCAAGGTTATCTCATGTATTTTTTGTAAATGTATTTGACTATGTTCTGTAATTCTCATGTCATTTCTTCTTAAACTTTAAATGTTTCATATGATCATACCTACTCATTCTCGTTTATTATGTTATCATGCCTATGTTTATACATATTGCCTCATACTTAGTACATTCCATGTACTAATGCATACCTGTACCTGCATTGTTTCACTAATGTAGGATCCGACACTCATACCTTCTATACTCGTGGCTAGTTGATCCTCAATAGAATTGGAATATTGCTGAATCCTAATGTTCCAAGGACGAAGACACTTTATTGCTTTATGTCATTTCGTTTCACACATGGTATGTTATGTATAAATTATGTCCCAATCACTTTCCTTATGATGTAATAAATAACTTTGAGAGTTATGTTTTATACTTCTATTTTGTTAAACACTACTGAAATATGAAATGTTTCATTTGAAATCTTTATTTCTATTATTTTGAATTATGTACGTAAGTGGCTTGTGTAGGGCCTCTCGGGGTCCTATATACCATGTTATACCTAGGGTATACATTGTTCATAAAAGACTTGGTATCAGAGTACAAGATTTAGATAGGTCCTCAAATGTCTCATATGCCACATAAAGTAAAATCTTGTTCATGATTTTGAAACGTGTCACACTTATGAATTAGAAGCTATAAGATGTTTAGAATATTCCACTAATTTGATCATTCTAAAGTTCTACAAAGAGTGTAACTCTATATAATTGTCTCATAGTCCTTACCTAATGCTTTTCAGGATATGACCCTCACAAAGCATACATGAGAAGGAACACACATGAGAATGTGGGGCAAGAAGCTCATCACGAGGCTCCTGAAGTTCTAGGTGATCCTTCGGAAGAACAAGTGACTAATGCAGAGTTTAGGGCTGCTATTCAATTGTCATTCCAACGCATAACGGCTAAAGACGATATAGACGCTACGGTCCTCGTGAACCCAAATGTGGGTACGATGGAAACTCAAGTGAGGGAATCCTATAGGATGAATCCCTAAGAATTTCATAACTCTAAGGTTGAGGAAGATCCTCAAGAGTTTGTTGATGAGGTATACAAGGTGTTGATAATCATGCGAATGATTACTATGGAAAACTTGGAATTTGCAACTTATAAAATTAGGTATATTGAGCAAGTTTTGTTAAACCAATAAAAGGAAGAGATGTCATTTGATGCGGGTCCTCTTGATTGGAAAAAGTTTAAGGTTGTTTCCTTGATAGGTTCCTTTCCTTTGATATAAGGAAGAATAAATTTCTTTAGTTCATTAACCTTGATCAGCGAAATATTAGTGTGAAGGTTTATTGTAACAACCCTAAAAATGGATATACTAAGTGATACTTCATGTGACAAGAATGCCTATGATTAGACCAAGGTTCACACGGATTGATGCGCGTAGAACCAGAGTTCGGAACCCTTGATACATCAAAGCCAACTAACTTGACAAGTTAGTTGAGCTAGGAAAGATTGGGTCCAACCATGTAGGGCTCTCGAATGCAGAGATTTACTCGAAGGAGTCTTTACCGGACTTAAAAAGAGGAAATTTTAGGTTAGGAGGGTTTAGGGGTAAAATAGTCTTTTTCCAGGCTAAGGATAATATCGTAATTACCCTAAATATATAATAAATAATTTAATTAATAAGGTTGAGGGGAAATTTAGGGAGAGAGAACAGAAATTGAGCTCTTAAAGTGAGGTCTTGTTTCACCCGGGTTCGAACCTAGGTGGAAGCAATGAATTAATGTGATTTTTATGTAAGATATTAAATTAATATAATTAATTAATAATTATTATTCATTATCTGATTTAAAATATAATAAAAATCAGATTTTTTAACAATTATGTAAACCTTATTCGACGAAGTCCTAAACTAAACTCCTAAGCCTAATATAACTACTACTCTCTCACGTCTTTCTCTCAACTCTCACACTCAATTTCTCTTGTTAGTTCACACGAAATTCTCTGCCAAAAACAGAAAATAAACACATTAGAAAACAATCAAAAGTTCTCTACACTCAAAGAACTTACAAAAAAATATACAAGCAAGCAAGCTAACTTAAGAAATGAAAACTTTGCATCATCTTATCGACGGGTTTGTGTTGAAGGTTTAGAGGAGATTTTGGTCAGAACTTGGAAGGTATGTAAAGCTACAACAAGGTATGGGTTTTCTCTCTTGGAATCCTTTCTCCAAGAGAAATTTCTTTCTACAAAATTCAAACGTATGAAACTAGGGTGTCCCCTTGAATGTTGAACTCCTTCTCCCTAGTTTCCTTCCAATTTCAATCTAAATTAGGTTAGAAATAATGTTGTTGGTAGATAAGTGTGAGAAGTGATATTCTTTGTGATTTTGTGTTTGAAAATAGCAAGCGTGTTCAATGATGTCAACCGAAATTGATGTGGTGTAATATGTGAATGTTTGGTGCTGTAATCCATTTTGAAGTCTTAAAATGGTTATTTTGATGGCTCAAATTAATGTGCCTGAAATGTGTAATTCATGATATTCATATGTGGTGTATGTGACTGATTTTAAGTGGAAAGTTGCAGCTAAAACAACAATGAATCTACACCTAAGAATGTGTTAAACGAATCGATGAAATCTTCCCCAAAAAGGTGTGAAATGATCCATGACTTTTCCAAAGTTTTCAAGTGGAAATATTGGTGAAAATAAGGTAAGAAAATGACTAATTTTCTAGCAAAAACAACAAAATTTCGTCTAGGCTAAAGTATGGAGGAGTAATCTGGAAATTTAATTGGTTTTAAAAAGGGATGAGGCAACCAGGATTCAAACCTGTGACCTCATTTGTGTGAAGCCTTAAATTCTCAAGAAAAGATATGGGGTCAGGGGGGGATCAAAATGGGGGATTGTGGCTGAAAATGTAGAGCACAAAAAAAATTAAATAAAATAAAATGGGAGGCATGAGAATTGAACCCACGACCTCTAGGCAGCGAATGAAAGGAAAGAAAAATAAAAGAAAGGAAGTGTGAGGCGTGGGAATCGAACCCACAACCTCAAGGCTGTAAAAGAGAAAGGGAGAAATAAAAAGAAAATAAAGTGACGTTGTGGGAGCTCAATCCCACAGCCTCACTGCCAATGCATATCTAAGTAAAAATTTAAATAAAAATAATATAAGGAGGTTGTGGGGGTTCGAACCCACAACCTCACAGTCCCTAGCAAATTAAAGAATAATCAAAGATTGATCCCACAACCTCATGGTCTATGCGAAATTGGACAATAGGAATTAAATTTTTTAAGGAAAAATAAAAAGAGGTTGTGGGGGTTCGATCCCACAACCATTCGGCCAAATAAGAAGAGAATCCAAGGAGAAAAAATAAAGATGGAATGTTGATGTTGGAGCTCGATCTAGGGTCTCAATGTCATGAAGCCTAAAATTAAAGTCAAGGAAAAATGTAAGTATTGTCCAAGGGTTTCAAACTTGGGTTCCCTTGACCAAATTTCCGTATTGATACATAAGTCATACGTGAATTAAATGTTCAATAATAATGCCACCTACTTAGATCTAAATTGAGATCTTGGAATACATAGAAGAAGCATAAGTCTTGTACTACATAATCTTAGGAAGATATGAATAACTTAAACGAACTATGAATGAAGCCTCATAACTTGTATATATAGACCCATAAGTCTAGCATACGTTTAAAAATAAGTGAACTTAAGATGTATGCAATGAAATGATAAAATGATCAATGAATTGATAAAACCCTAGAAAGGGTTAAGTAAGAGTGTGAAATACACCAAATGTCCAAGTGCATTGGCATATGATGAATTGAAAACTGAAATGCTGAACTGGACAATGAAATGATGAAATGAATGACGAAATGAAAAAATCCTAGAAGGGTAAGTAAGAGTGTGAAACACACCAAATGGCCAAGTGCATTGACATATGATGAAATAAGCATTCACGTAAAAAAGGGTGAGTAATTATGAAGAGCAAATGTGCTTATGTTAATGAATGAGGTGACAACATGACATGAGGATAATGTAAAAGATGAGAGCAATCTCAAATGAGCCTAAGTAAACCAAAACGTACTCACCTATGAAAGTGTAAAGTTAATGAAGAGACCAGTCACTATGAACACTTAAATGAAAGTATTGAGATTAACACACTTACTACTAATGATGAGATGAGAAATCATATATTAAGCTATGATGTCCTCATACTAGAAGCCAACTTCCATGACGTATGAGTTGAATGTAATGAAACTTTATACTAATCGATAGACTAGTTATGAGCAGTGATGCCTTCTTTCGGGAAGGGTGGAGGTTCACGTAACTCTCATGAGATGAGACTGTTCGGCATGTCGGGTATGGGTCTCCTTATATTTCCTAGTCTTCGAACCTATACTGCCAATATAGGGATCTGGCAGGGTTCAATCCCCATGTACGCTAGCCTATTTTGAGTCACTTTTGCCGGTGATTCCACTTCTTTTTGGTGTGGGGTTTCATGACAATGGATTTCATGATGCTCACATGATCTATGTCGGTTAAAATTAAAGTTATTAATGAATTAAGGAGGCCAACCTCAAGTGATGCACACAATGAAACGAATGATACCAAAGGTGTTAGGATAGGATAATCAAGAGGTGAGTTAGATTCAAGTAATGACATTAGGTCATTCTTGGTCATTGCATAACAAACCCTATGAAAGTCTTAAACTACATCCTAGGTATAGCTAGTGTTTACACTGGCCCATGAATGAAATGAAATGAAGCACGTATGAATGAACGAAGAACACTCTATGTTTGCTAAAGCACAATCCCTAGTTAAGGTCCCATATGTTGAGACCCCATTTTTGGGAAGTCTTAATGTCAAGTCCATGATTCCAAGGTCTCATGCCATACGAATGAATGATATAAACAACATTATGTGTTATATGAATTATGATATGTGCTATGTGAAATATACTACATTATTTTTTGAAAAATGATAAGTTTGATGATGCATGTTACACTCATGGCATGACTTTCCAAATCCAAATTTGGCAAGTCTGCTGACTTGACTTTCGATAAATCATGTTGTTAGGAAAGAGATATTATTTCTCATGCATGTCCTTGGTGTGTGCTTGCACATACCCATACTTACTACAAGTGTGTAATAATTCCATACAAATATCTACTTTTAGGTGCAGGCACAGGTGGACGTTAGATCTTTCAGTACAATGTTGCAGCTATCCGAGGTGGAGCTTTCATCTAGACTTGGTAGGCCGTCATGCTTTCGAGGCTGTCTACTATTATTATCTAGCTTAGATGTAGGCTTTAGCTAGTGGAGCATGTTCCACTAGTGTTTCATTTCCCATTTCATTTCATACTTTGTATTAGTGCCGTTTTTGGCAAGTATACATTTATTGCAGCTACGAACTATTTCATTCATTTGATGATCTTAATGTTACATGGTTGATGGTGAACAATTATACATGTAATAGAATGTTTAGTAAGCATGTTAGGAAACAAAAAGTTTCAATTTTTCTGCTAAAATTAATCTAGATGAAGTAAGAATGACGTATGTAGTCTTGTCTGCAACCTGTGAGAGGTCAATGACGCCGATATCGTTTGGGGTCTAGACTTTTGTCGTGACAAAGTTGGTATCAGAGCGCTAGGTTAAATTCCGAGGATAATATGTTCACATAAACTACATTCAGTAGTTCCTAAGTCATGGTAGTGAAGTGCACCACTATCCTGGATTAGAGACTGCATGATACGTAGGAAAATTTCCCTTCTTCTGATCTTATTGTGACTTTCCTAATGTTTGACTTTCCTGATGTTATGAGCGTGTCTAACATCAATCCTATTGTTCACAGAGAATGAACACTAGGAGAACTATTGGTCAGAGGAGAGGAGTAGCAGCTGCTGGGAACAATCAGGTTCCACCCCAGGCTCCAGCTGAATGAGTGGTTATGTCAGTTAATCCAGCTGGGTTGACTAATGTGGAGGTGCGGGCATCTCTTTCCCAGATGGCACAGGCCTTCACTATGCAGGCCCAGGCCATGACTGCCCAGCTTAACAAATAGAATGTTGAGAGGGACAACCCATCAGTGCGTAGCATGGCTGACATGCTAAGAGACTTCACGAGGATGAAACCTCCTATATTCATAGGGTCTAAGACTTCAGAGGATCCCCAAGAGTTTGTGGAAGAGGTGCATAAGATTTTGGTGGCTATGGGGGCCACAGATACTGAGAAAGTAGAGCTGGATTCCTATCAGCTCAAGGATGTTGCATAGACTTGGTGCAAGATGTGGCAGGATAGCTGAGCTTTGAGCGGAGTTTCGGTCACTTGGGAGCTATTTAAGACAGCCTTCATGGGGAGATTCTTTCCCAGTGAGATGAGGGAGATGAAGGTTGAGGAGTTTATCAACTTTAAGCAGGGATCAATGATAGTTAGGGAGTATTCCCTGAAGTTTGTCAAACTATCCAGGTATACTATTTTCGTTAGTATCTAACAACAAGGATGAGATGAGTACTGAAATTTGTTAAATTATCCAGATATGCTACATCCCTTGTATGTAACAGTAGGGATAAGATGAGCAGGTTCCTCACAAAGATCAACCGAGATCTGGAGGAGGAGTGTCGGTGTGCGATGCTCCATGATAATATGGACCCCTCCAGGTTGATGGTCCATGTCCAGCAAGTGGAGGAAAGCAGAAAGAGGAAACACACTAGGGCAGGGAACAGATCAAGGCAAGATGAGAAGATTTTTTCAAGGAAGAGTAGTACTAAAATCAGGGATAAGCATAGGTTTAAGAAGGGAATCTTCCACCAAGGGGAGTTAAGTTCATCCAAGGGTCTCCATGATAGGAATTTTGAGTCCAGAGTTAAGAGAAGCAATGAAGTAGATACACCTCAAGAGAGAAAGTGTGGCAAACTACATGGAGGAGAGTATATGATGTGCACTAATGCTTGTTATAGTTATGGCAAACCGGGTCACATGGTGAAGGATTGTCCGATTAGGAGAATTCAAGAACAAGGAAAGGAGAGAGTTCAGTCTAATGGTCCAAGTGAAGAGGCTCCAAGGAGGCAATGATTCTTCGCACTCAAGTCTAGGGGTGAAGGGGAAGGTACTTCTCATGAAGTCTCGGGTGAGTAGACTTAATTAGTCCTTCATATATTTGACTTTGTATGGTGTTTATGCACTAGTATGAGGTTAATATGTTTGAGTCATCATGTTGGTTGTTGATTTGTATGACTTATATGTTTACTTATATTTTATGCATTGATGAGGCTAGTTTAGGAAAGAGTTCCTTAGTCTATTAATAAGAAGCTACTGATACGTTTCAAGGATGTGCACTATCATGTAAATATGTGAAACAGATATTCACCAATGGGAAGTACTGAATTACCTATTTATGCGTACATTCTATAGATGACTTTCTTATTGTTAGTAAAGAGTAGTGTTATTTGGGAACGAATATTCTTAAGGGGGGGGGGATAATGTAACAACCCTAAAAATAGATATACTAAGTGATACTTAATGTGTCAAGAATGCCTATGTTTAGACCAGGGTTCACACGGACTGATGCGCGTAGAACCTGACTTCGGAACGCTTGCTACATCAAAGCCAACTAACTTGGGGAGTTAGTTGATCTAGGAAAGTTTGGGTCCAACCATGTAGGGCTCTCAAATACGAAGATTTACTCGAAGGAGTCTTAGGTTTGGAGGGTCTAGGGGTAAAATGGTCTTTTTCCAGGCTACGGATAATAACGTAATTACCTTAAATATATAATTAATTATTTAATTAATAAGGTAGAGGATAAATTCAGGGAGAGAGATTTGAAATTGAGCTCTTGAAGTGAGGTCTTGCTTCACCCAGGTTCGAACCTACGTGGAAGCAATGAATTAATGTGATTTTTATTTAAGCTATTGAATTAATATAATTAATTAATAGTTATTATTCATTATCTGATTTGAAATAAAATAAAAACCAGATTTTTTAACAATTAAGTAAACCTAATTTGATGAAGTCCTAAACTAGACTCCTAAGCTAATATAACAACTACTCTCTCACGTCTATCTCTCAACTCTCACGCTCAATTTCTCTTGTTAGTTTACACGAAATTCTCTGCCAAAATAAGTTGCAAAAACATAAAATATACACATTAGAAACAATCAAGAGTTCTCTACACTCAAAGAACTTACAAAAAAATATACAATCAAGCAAGCTAACTTAAGAAACAAAAACCTTGCATCATCTTCTCGACGGGTTTGTGTTGAAGATTTAGGGGAGGTTTTGGGAATAACTTGGAAGGTGTGTAAAGCTACAACAAGGTATGGGTTTTCTCTCTTGGAATCCTTTCTCCAAGAGAAATTTCTTTCTACAAAATTCAAACGTATGAAACTAGGGTTGTCCCCTTGAATGTTGAACTCCTTGTCCCTAGTTTCCTTCCAATTTCAATCTAAATTAGGTTAGAAATCATGTTGTTGGTATGGTTGTTGGTAGATAAGTGTGAAAAGTAATATTCTTTGTGATTTTGTGTATGGAAAGAGCAAGTGTGTTCAATGATGTCAACTGAAAATGATGTGGTGCAATATGTGAATGTTTGGTGTTGTTGTTATCCGTTTTGATGTCTTAAAATGGTTAGTTTGATGGATCAAATTAACGTGCCTAAAATGTGTAATTCATGATGTTCATATGAGGTGTATGTGACTGATTTTAAGTGGAAAGTTGCAGGTAAAACAACAATGAATCTACACCTAAGAATGTGTAAAACGAATCCATAAAATCTACCCCAAAAGGTGTTAAATGATCCATGAATTTTCCAAAGTTTTCAAGTGAAAATATTGGTGAAAATAAGGTACGAAAATGACTAATTTTCCAGAAAAATCAAAAAAATTCGTCTAGGCTAAAGTATAGAGGAGTAATCTGGAAATTTAATTGGTTTTAAAAAGGGATGAGGCAACCGGGATTCAAACCTGTGACCTCATCCGTGTGAGGCCTTAAATTCTCAAGAAAAGATATGGGGTCAGGGGGGATCAAAATGGGGGATTCTGGATGAACGTGTAGAGCACAAAAGAAATTTAATAAAATAAAATGGGAGGCGTGAGAATTGAACGCACAACCTCTAGGCAGCGAATGAAAGGAAAGAAAAATAAAAGAAAGGAAGTGTGAGGCGTGGGAATCAATCCCACGACCTCAAGGTTGTAAAGGAGAAAGGGAGAAATAAAAAGAAAATAAAGTGAGGTTGTGGGAGCTCGATCCCACAACCTCACTGCCAATGCATAGCTAAGTAAAAATTTAAATAAAAATAAAATAAGGAGGTTGTGGGGGTTCGAACCCACAATCTCATAGTCCCTAGCGAATTAAAGAATAATTAAAGAGAGGTTGTGGGGGATTGATCCCACAACCTCATGGTCTATGAGATATTGGAGAATAGGAATTAAATTTTTAAAGGAAAAATAAATAGGGGTTGTGGGGTTTTGATCCCACAACCCTTCGGCCAAATAACAGAAGAATCCAAGAAGAAAAAATTAAAGATAGAATGTTGATGTGGAGCTCGATCTAGGGTCCCAATGTCTTGAAGACTAAAAATAAAAGCAAGGAAAAATGTAAATTTTGTCTAAGGGTTCGAACTTGGGTTCCCTTGCCCAAATTTCCGTATTGATAAATAAGTCATACGCGAATTAAATGTTCAAGAATAATGCCACCTACTTAAATCTTAATTGAGATCTTGGCGTACATACAAGATGCATAAGTCTTGTACTACATAATCTTAGGAAGATATGAATCACTTAAATGAACTATGAATGAAGCCTCGTGGCTTGTATGTGTAGACCCATAAGTCTAGCGTACTATTAAAAATAAGTGAACTTAAGATGTATGCAATGAAATGATGAAATGACCAATGAATTGATGAAACCCTAGAAGGGGCTATGTAAGATTGTGAAACACACCAAATGGCCAAGTGCATTGGCATATGATGAAATGAACAATGAAATAATTAAATGAACAATGAAATGATGAAAACCTAGAAGGGTAAGTAAGAGTATGAAAAACGCCAAATGGCGAAGTGCGTTGGCATATGATGAAATAAACATTCACATAAAAAAGGGTGAGTAATTATGAAGAGAAAATGTGCTAATGTTAATGAATGTGGTGACAACATGACATGAGGATAATGTAAAAGATGAGATCAATCTCAAATGAGCTTAAGTAAACCAAAACGTACTCACCTATGAAAGTGTAAAGTTAATGAAGAGACCAATCACTATGAACACTTTAATGAAAGTATTGAGATTAACACACTTACTACTAATGATGAGATGAGAAATCATATATTGAGATATGATGTTCTCATACTAAAATCCAACTTCCATGACGTATGAGTTGAATTTAATGGAAATTTATACTGATCGATAGACTAGCTATGAGCGGTGATGCCTTCTTTCAGGAAGGGTGGAGGTTCACGTAGCTCTCATGAGATGAGACTGTTCGGCATACTGGGTATGGGTATCCTTATATCTCCTAGTCTTCGAACCTATACTTCCAATATAGAGATCTGGAGGGGTTCAATCCCCATGTACGCTAGCATGTTTTGAGTCACTTTGGCCGGTGATTCCACTTCTTTTTGGTGTGGAGTTTCATGACAATGGATGTCATGATGCTCACATGATCTATGTCGATTAAAGTTAAAGTTCTCGATGAATGAAGGAGACCAACCTCAAATGATGCACACAATGAAACGAATGATACCAAAGGTGTTAGGATAGGATAATCAATAGGTGAGTTAGATTTAAGTAATGACATTAGGTCATTCTTGGTCATTGCACAACGAACCCGATGAAAGTCTTAAACTACATCCTAGGTATAGATGGTGTTTACATTGGCCCATGAATGAAATGAAATGAAGTACGCATGAATGAACGAAACAGACTTTGTGTTTGCTAAAGCAGACTCCCTAGTTGAGGTCTCATATGTTGAGCCCTCATTTTTGGGAAGTCTTAATGTCAAGTCCATGATTCCATGGTTTCATGTCATACGAATGAATGATATGTATAATGTTATGTGTTATATGAATTATGATATGTGTTATGTGAAATATGTTATATGTTGTATGCATAATGATAAGTTTGATGATGCATGTTACACTCATGGCGTGACTTTCCAAATCCAAATTTTACAAGTCTATTGACTCGACTTTCCATAAATCATGTTGTTAGGAAAGAGATATTCTTTCTCATGCATGTCCTTGGTGTGTGCTTGCATATACCCATACTTAGTACAAGTGTGTACTAATTCCATACAAATATCTACTTTTAGGTGCAGACACAGGTGGATGTAAGATCTTACAGTATAATGTTGCAGCTATCCGGACGTGGAGTTTTCATCTAGACTTGGTAGACCCTCATGCTTTCGAGGATGTATACTATTATTATCTAGCTTAGATGTAGGCTTTAGCTAGTGGAGCATGTTTCACTAGTGTTTCCTTTCCCATTTCATTTCATCTTTGTATTAGTGTCGTTTTTTCAAGTACATATTTAATGCAGCTACGAAATTTTTTTTCATTTGATGATCTTAATGTTAGATGGTTGATGGTGAAAAATTATACATTTAATAGAATATTTAGTAATCATTTTAGGAAAAAAAAGTTTCAAATTTTCCGCTAATATTAATCATGATGAATTAGAATGACGTCTTTAGGCTTGTGTGCGACCTCTGATAGGTCAACAACGCCGGTCTCATCTGGGGTCTAGACTCCGGCCGTGACATTTATGCCTTTAAATTGACATAATTTTCTAGGTATTCCCAAACTAATGTTTCTAACTCTAGGGCAAAGATGAACATGTTCATTTCATGTGTGTCCAAAATTGTGGTTAAAGAGTGTCGCACCACCATTTCATGATCATCAAATTAAAGATTAGAAGCTTATGGAATGTCCTAGGGAGGAAAAGAGAACAAACAACGGATATGGTGACTTTTCATATTCAAGGTTAAATGGACACGGTGGTTCTAAGTTCAAGAATGGTTTTCCGAAAAAGGTTCCTAAAAAATACTTCAGATCCTAAGTTCAACAAGGAAAGGGTGTCTAACCTAAGGCTTAAGAAATAAATGGTGGTGGTAGTGGTACTTCGGTTTCCATACTCCTAAAAGTGTGCCAAGATTCATTTGGAAAAGGTTTGATGGGTACCAATAATTGCTTTGTTTGTGGTAAAGGTGGTCCTACTTAAGAGATTGTCTATCTAGAGTTTACAAGGGAAAAGATGGTAGGAAAGCTTTGCCTTGTGGTTCAGGTTCATCTACTCCAAATAAACACAGGCTCCAAGCACTCCAAACTCGACTTGATAATGAAGGTTCTCCCTATGTTGTTACCGATATGATCAAAGTCTTTCATCTCGATAATTATGCTTTGCTTGATTGCACTACTACCTTATCTTTTGTGATGTGATATGTGGCTATCAGGTTTGATGTTCTTTCATATGTTTTGATAAATATTTTCATGTCTCTTCTATTTTTCATAAATCTATTGTTGCTAAATCTATAAAATTTGTCTCATATCTTTACTCTATAGAGTAACTCATGTTGATCTGATAGAGCTTGATATATTATATTTCGATGTTATTGTTTGCATGAATCAGCTCCATTTTTTATATGTAATGTTGATTGTAGAACTTGAGTATTCAAATCCAATTTCTAGATGAACCTGTCCTTGAGTGGAAAAGGAGAAATGTTCTGCCTAAGGTTTAGTTTGTTTGTTGTCTTAAAGCTACAAAAATGATATCTAAAGGTAGAATATATCATATTTTTGGGTTAGGGATATGGATTCCGAAATCCCTATCTTCGTGTTAGTCCCTATTGTTAATGAGGTTCTAGAAGTATTGACTAATGATTTACCTGATGTTCCTCCCAAAAGGAAAATAGACTTCAATATTGTCCTTCTTGAGATACACTACATTTCTCTATTACTCCTTACTGCATGGGTTCGACCAAACATAAGGAATTAAATAAACAATTGAAAAATTTCTTGGATAAGCGTTTCATCTGACTAAGTATATCTCCGTGTAATTCTCCAGTATAGTTTATTTTACACAAAAATGGTTCACTTTGCATTTGTATAGACTACAAACAATTAAATAAGATACCCAATAAGAATAAGTATCTTCTTCCAAGGATAGATGATTTTCTTGATTAACTCCAAGAAGCGAGTTAGTTCTTAAAAATTGAACTTCCGTCAGGTTTTCACCAGTTGAAGGTGAATGAAGATGACATTGCAAAGATGTCTTTTAGAACACAATTTGGTCATTACGAGGTTTTGTTAATGTCTTTTGGTTTGAATAATGCTATGATACATTTATGGATTTGATGAATTTATTGTTCAAAAAATTTCTTGACATGCTTGTGATTGTATTTATTGATGAGATATTGATTTACTCAAGTAGGGAGGATGAGCAGACCGATTTTTATTGATTGTGTTGCAAGTTTTCAAAGACCAACAACTGTTTACAAAGTTTACTAAATGCGAGTTTTATTTGAGATTTGTGGATTTTTGGGTCATATTGTTTCTTGAAAGGGTATTGAGGTAGATCCTAAGAGATGGATGTGGTTAAGAGTTGGCCTAGACCTCTACCCCTTATGATATTCAAAGCTTCTTGGGTTTGGCTGAATATTATAAAAAGTTTGTTGAAATATTATCTTTGATTACCTCTCCATTGATGGAATTTACCCAAAAAGGTTAAGTTCTTATGGTCAGAAGTGTGTGAGAAAAGTTTCGAAGAGTTCAAAGATAGCCTACCTTTGCTCAGGTGTTGACTTTACGGGAGGAGTCCAATGGGTTTGTTGTTTATTGTGATGTTTCAAGAATTGGACTAGGTGTGATCTTATGCGAATGGAAGGTAACTGCTCATGGTTCACAACAAAATTAATTTCATGAAAGAGCTATGCTACCCACTATTTGGAACTAGTAGCAGTTCTGTTAGGCATTACTTATATGGTGTTCATGTTGATATCTTTACCGACCACAAAAGTGAGCAGCATGTGTTCAAGAAAAAAGATCTAAATGTTCACCAAAGGAGGTGGCTTGTGTTTCTAATATATTACTACATGAGTGTCCTCTATCACCTCGGCAAGGATAATGTGGTTGGTAAATACTCTTAGTTAGGTGTCAATGAATAGTGCTGCTCACATCATATATTGGCCCGATTGGGTGTCTGGTTGGTTAATCAAAATAAAGGTTGTGTTATTGTTCATAATGATTTATTATCGTCCTACGTGACAGTTGTGAAGGCCAAGCAAGGTTTTGATTTGATTTTGGTTGAAATGGAGGAAGTCATGCTTAAGATTTCCATTGAGGTTTTTTCCCAAGGGGGAAATACTGTGTTTGATTATAAACAACATTTATATGTTCCTAATGTTGATGTCTTAAAAGAACGAATCTAATCAGAATCCCATAGTTCTTGATATTCTAATCACCTGAGAGCCATCAAAATTTACCTTGACTTGTAGGAGGTCTATTGGTTGAATGGAATATAGAACGATGTTGCTTAAATTGTGGCTAAGGATCTTAATTGTCAATAAGTTAATGTTGAACATCAAAAACTAGTATGTTTGTCCCAAGTCGTTAGTATTCTTACCTTGATAAGGAGGATCTAAATATGGAGTTTATTATTTGTCAATGTGACATCCGGGGAGCACCCCCTAGAAGTATCCGGTGTCGTTGTTTTCAGAGAGGATGAAGACTAACCTCTTAGCATTCGTCATAAAGTTTTATAGGTTAAATGTGGAAAATTGAATACTTCTCGTCTACTTCTACATTAAGGTTTGCATAGACCTCTCTCTTACACAGAATATATACATAGGGAGTTTACATAGCCTTTTTGCATAGGAAGCACTACATAGGTTTCTACTTTTATATCACATACATAATATAGCAATATAATCTCATGGGAAGTCTAGGACAAGTCTCACATTTAAACCATCTAAATTGAATACAACATTCGAGCATAACCCTTACTTCTTTACAACAAAAGCCATATATAGGCATATATAGCAATCGTCTTTAATTGAAAAAGGGAAAAAACTAAATTGTCTTTAAGACTAAACAACAACAATAGATAGATAGTGGCATCGTCCTTGGAAGGTAAAGACCTACCAAACTTGGAGAATGAGAATCCAAGTTATGTTTACTGGATCTCTAAAAGCTCAATGGCCTGAACCTACATAATTGTAGAAACATAGAAAGATGTGTTAGTACACCACTTCTACTAAGTATGAAAACATGCACATATAACATTTGAAAGAATGCATGAGAAAGGCACATTACTTTTAGAAGACATGATAAGCCATTTAAAAGTCTTTAATGCACATACAAGAACCCATATAAGCCAATAATCACATATTCATTAAGACAAGATCATATGTATCACAAGACCAACATCATCAAGTATAATCAAGTCAACATGTGTAGCAGCATTCTTGAGTACATAACCAAACAACTCCAACATCATGTTATAACAATAAAACATGTATAAGAGTTCACAACATTACATCAGTTACAAGACCATTTACTCATAATCCAACATCAATTGTATATGTGCAATGACCAAGCGAAACCCCATAACCTTACTCAAGCAAGTCAACCAAACAAAGGATCACAAGCAACTTCTATATTCACATAACATAGCATCAAGAGTAGTCTTCATCAAATTTAGCAATATAGATCATTATCATGTTCATAAATTAAACTAACTTCATATAAGGTCATCAACATGTAAAGTCAATCATGTGCCAAACATTACTTTATATAACATAACAACAACCTTATAGACTTTCCTCAAGGCCAACTAGTGCAATGTATAGGTAGATTCCCATACCCCTACCTAGACTAAGTCAAATTCCTTAAGTAATCCTAGTTATTTTTCACTTTATTAGTTCGTTTTACTTTTGAGAACACTTGTCTTAACCGACATAGACCACAAGAGCTAAATGTGAAATCTGGTACCATGAAACCCTACACCAAAAAAAGGTGGACTACTTGCCAAGGTAGTACAAAAACATGAACATAGCATTATAGGTGGATCCACTAGCTAGTATTCCTATAGGGGCAACATAGTTCAAGAACTAGGAGATATACTTGGGACACTCTTTATGCATATTGCATTATAGTCTCCAATCTCATGAACATCATAGTGAACCTACCTTCCCACATTGGGAAGGGACACTCCTTACTACTAGTTCACTCGGTGCTAAGCTAGATTCCTTTTATGAAATGTCTTTAAGCCTTTATTAATAATCACAAATTAATATAGGTCATAGGATACTAAACCCTTGTATATTCATAATCATTAGCTCATTAGGAATTTCATGAGAATGTCCTTTCAATACAACCCTCTTATGTGAGATCAAAACATTATCATCATCATGTCATAATAAGGTACATAGGAAATTCATAACAAACCTTATATCATTACATACTAAACATAATCCCACATCTTCACAAAATCAAGACATTTAAATTGCATAATCATACTAACACCTTCTTAATATAATCACAATATAGACTTCAATTGAACTTCATCACCAAGTACAAGTCATCACAATTGAAGTAAAGGTTCAAGATCACAAAGTCTTAACAATTATCCTTCAAAAAGCCATCATCATTGGTTTTACCATTAACCAATATAATTTCACTCATGAAATAGGTGTAAATCACATCATTCAATAGTAATAAACACAATAACTAAGTCAATTGCATTAATACTAATCAATTCAACATAAGTTCATAACCTAGGGTTAAGAGGAAAGGATTCATTCATGAATTCTTAAAAAATCAATATCAATATCATCAACAATAGATACTATCCAATCCATACACAAATTAGGACAAGTAAAACAGTCCATAAATTCACCTACTTCTATTAATATACAAGTAAGAACAAATAATTGGGGAATTGGGGAAGAGGACTTGATCCATAGGAAATTACCCTTGATTAACATCCATTACTCATCAATCTATACTTAATTATTCATAGGCAACCATAATTTAACACAATTAATCATCAATTTTGACTTTCCGAGAAAATCCATTTAAATAAGAAAACCCTAAGAATTGAGTAACTTGAAAACCAACTTTGAAAGGACCTCTTGGGGAAAGGAAACCCAAGAGTGAACAACCCATACCTTAATGAAGCTTTGTCAACAAAAAATGAGTGAAAACCTTGGAGACTGTCTTCTTCCTCAAACTTATTGTTCCTTTAATGAAGGATGGATGGAGAGAGAAAGTAGAGAGAAGTGGGAGCAATTTGTGTTTCAATTTTTGAGTGGTAAAGGAATGATTTTTGACCTAAAGTCAATATGTAGTCCACCCCAAAATACCCAAACTACCCTTCATTAAGTTGGACTTCCAAAAGTGAAGTCCAACTGTTGGACCCTGATATACCGTGGTTTCACGGTATAATTAATGCTTTTTCCTTAAGTTTAGTATGTCCAAAAGCCTTTTTGTGCTAATCTTGATATAAGTTTCCCTTTGTTTTGTAGGAAATCTGTCCAAAGCTGAATGCGGAGATTTTGAGCAGAAAATTGCAGAAGAGACCACCTACGGAGCTTATGACGGTCCGTCGTGCTTGTGACGGTCCGTAGGTGGTAGCGTAGAGGAGCTGCTGAAGGAAGATGGGGAATTCTGACCAAGTGTGGGATCACGAAGTTTGTGACGGTCCGTCATGGCCATGACGGTCCGTCCTGCAGGTCCATTGTGAAGATCAGAGAAGTGATCCCAGTACCCAGATTTCAAGAGTTGAAGTATTTTGAAACGAAGACCCTCGACGGACCGTCGTGCCTATGACGGTCCGTCACACTTGCCGTCGAGGGAATGAAGAAAGCAGCAGAAGAAATTGGACAAGTATGGGACGACGGATCCCACGACGGTCCGTCATGCTTACGACGGTCCGTCGAGTAGTCCGTCGACCCAGCCGCGTTTTGGCAGATTTCCAGAAATTAGAATCCTTGTTTAATTAGGTCTTTTTTATTTTATTTTGTATAAATAGTTCGAAAAACCTCGTTTTTGAGGGTTAGACTCTTTGATGATCAAATTCCATATAGTTAGACTTTGTGATTATTAGACTTGGTGTTTTTTGAGTGTTTTGATTATTGGAGATTGATACAAGTAATTGTTGGTGATTAATCAAGCATATTTTCGGACTTTATTCTTTCTCATTGAAGTAAGTACATGAATTCTAATTTAACATCTTTGAATATTGTGTTTATGGCTATGATTAACTAAATTCCATAACTAGGGTTGTGGGAACCATAGGCAAGTATTGAGATAAACCCTAACTAAAATAACAATTCTAGAATAGTGTCTTGCATGTATTAATAATTCTTTCGCTTAGAAGTCTTTTTAACGGATGATCAACGTTAGAACTCGCCTTAATGCTACTTGCCGGACCAAGGAGGTAGCTAATAGGAAAAGAATTATTAACATAGATTTAGTGTATACTATCTAATAGGCTAGTATTGATTGGTACAAGGTGATAACTTAGTCAAATATCGAATACGATGCTTAATATGAGGTAAAGATAAGGGTTAAGAAAGCAACACACGTAGCCGGACCAAGGTGCGGAGTGAGATTTTCTAGATGCCGGACCAAGGATCTAGAAATACATAACTTATCACTTTGCATGCAAGATACTAGGAAAGAATTGTTATAGTTAGAATTATCAAGTTACGAACCTGTGGGGAACACGTAAACCCTAGTTGTTTTAACTCATTGATTAAAACCCACTATTAAAAGCTGTCAACTGTCTCTTTCAACTACATTAGTTATTTTTACTTATTAGGTAATACAAACCCCCCTTTTTATATTTTTTTACTTTCTAAGAAAGTTATTGACCAAACGATAGTAATACTAGGTTAAAGTTAAGTCTAGACTATTTTCCTCGTGGGAACGATCCCAACTCACTAGTTGGGTTATATACTTGACACGACCGCTTTACTTCTCATTTGAGAAGTAAGTTTGAGCGTATCAAATTTTGGCGCGCCGTTGCCGAGGAAATTAGCTTCTAGATTAACTTGAACTTCTTACTATAGTTTAGTTGATATTTTCTTGATTTTACTTTGTTTTATTGTTTTTGATTCCTTTTCAGAATTATCCTCCTTGTATGCCAAATACACGGAGAGGAAGAGAACCGTTGTTCCCCTACGATCTCGAGCTAGAACGTACACTGCGAAACATGAATCGTAACTTGGGAATCAATGATGAGGATCCAAACCAGAACATCCCAGCTCCGGCTGATGTTCATGGTTAGATGTTACCCGATGCTCCGGGTGAACATCAACAGAGGGGACAGAATCCCGCTCCACGGCCCCAAGCATACTACAGAGGCTATGATAACATAGCAGATTCGGATGGGCCACTGGTTCTGCCTCCTTTACCCACAGGCCACACTTTTGTGGTAACTAGTAGTCTGATGCAAATGCTCACTGCCAGAGGTTTGTTTTCAGGGCTACCTTCTGAGGATCCACATGCCCATATAGCTAAGGTAAGGGCAGTGTGTAAGAGTTGCGTGGGGAGGCCTGATTTGGATCTAGATGTAATAGGTCTCAGAGTGTTTCCTCTCTCACTGACGGGAGAGGCTGCTATGTGGTTTACTGAGCTCCCATACAACTCTATCTTCACTTGGAACCAACTACGGGATGTCTTCTTAGCACGCTACTATCCGGTTTCCAAGAAATTAAACCACAAAGACAGGGTGAATAACTTTGTGGCACTACCAGGAGAGTCGGTTAGTAGTTCTTGGGATAGATTCACCTCATTCTTGAGAAGTGTCCCAAATCACCGTATTGATGATGAGTCACTGAAGGAATACTTCTATAGGGGACAGGATGATAACAATAAAGCGGTGCTGGACACTATAGCAGGCGGATCTTATGGAGAATGTCCTTACGCTGAGATTGCTGAGAAGTTAGAGAAAATCTCCCGTAACAACAAAGCTTGGAGTACTAGGAAGTCCGATACAGGGAGAAACACCTTCGCAGTGCAGTCCACTCACAACCCAGCCACAGATGATATCCGTGAAGAAATGGCTCAGATGAGAACTGAGCTTGGGTTGGTACTAAAACATGTCGTTGGGGGTACAGAAAAGATTAATGCAGTCAACTACTTGGATAAACCACCACCTCCAAATGATGAGTGTTATTATGAGGAGGATTCCTATGCAGTGAATGAACAGATGGGGGGTTTCCGACCAAGTGCCCAAGGCTCTAATCAGGAAAATTGGCGCCAAGGTCAAGGGAACCAAGGTCGGAACTATGGTAACTACAATCGTGAGGGTCATTATGTCCGAGATGGAAACTACAATCGCGACAACAACTTCAACAGGGGTAGCTATGGTAACAGAAACGACAGGAATGGACCCTATGTTCTTCCTCAAAATCGTGAAGTTACTCCCAGGGATGGTGGAGGTAGTATGTCGCGAGTTGAGGATATGTTGCATAAGATGATGAGGAGGTTCGATGCTAGTGATGAGCAAAATAAAGAGTTGAGGAATGATCTAGCGGGTATTGGGCAAAAAGTTGATACCCATGCAATATCAATTAAGCAACTTGAGTTACAATTGGCCCAACTATCTGCAACTGTGAACACACGGCAACCGGGCACTCTTCCTAGCAACACTGTCCAAAATCCAAAAAATGATGGACATTGTATGGCAATTACTACTCGCGGTGGCAAGCAAACCATTGATCCACCTATGCCATCTGATGAGAATAAGGTGACAACAGAATCTGATAAGGTGGTAGAAGTTGATGCTGAATTAAATGATAACACTGCAAAAGATGCTGAAGTGTCTAAAAAAGTGACTCCTATGCCTAGGCCACCACCCCCATTTCCTCAGAGATTAGTGAAAAAAACCGAGGATGGTAAATACCGGCATTTTATAACAATGTTGAAGCAACTTTCTATCAATGTCCCTTTGGTAGAAGCTTTAGAACAAATGCCCGGTTACGCCAAGTTTATGAAAGATCTGGTCACAAAGAAAAGATCGGTCACTTTTGAGGATGATGATAGAATGCAGCATTGTAGTGCTATTGCTACAAGATCTCTGGTCCAAAAGAAAGAAGATCCGGGTGCGTTCACCATTCCTTGTACAATCGGGCTATTACATTTTGCGAAAGCATTATGTGATCTGGGGGCAAGCATAAATCTCATGCCCCTCTCAATTTCCAAGAAGTTGGGTTTGGGTGATCCAAAACCCACTGCGATGCGGCTACTGATGGCCGATCGAACAGTAAAACGGCCTATAGGGATACTCCACGATGTGTTAGTAAAAGTGGAGTCATTCATATTTCCAGCAGATTTTGTTATTCTTGATTGCGAAGTCGATTTTGAAGTGCCCATTATTCTTGGGAGACCATTCCTTGCTACGGGAAGAGCCTTAGTAGACATGGAAAAGGGGCAGATGAAATTTCGGTTGAACAATGAGGAGGCAACCTTTAACATTTGTAGGTCCATGAAGCAGAGTGGTGAGCTCCAATCGGCATCTGCGATATCCTACAACATGGGTGAGACATTTGAGACACAAATTGAAGAACGTCTAGGTGTCGAAGCATTAGCGGCAGTGATAATGAACTTCGATAGCGATTGCATTGAAGAGTATGAGTCATTTGTCGCTGCTCTTGACCGAGGTGATGTTCGGTTTAAACCAAAGAAATTTGAGCTTGATATGAAGAATCGCGAGTCCCCACCCGCGAAACCATCTATAGAGGAAGCTCCAAAATTAGAACTAAAAGCTCTCCCACCTCATCTCAGGTATGAATTCTTAGGAAAAGGTGACACTTTGCCGGTAATCATTGCGTCAGACTTGGATGCACAACAGGTTCAGAGTTTGGTGACGATACTAAAAAGGTTCAAAAGAGCTATTGGGTGGACTATTGCGGACATTATTGGGATTCCCCCCGGTATTTGCTCTCATAAAATCCAACTAATGCCTGATCATAAGCCGAGTGTTGAGCATCAGAGACGCTTGAACCCTCCTATGCAAGAGGTTGTGAAGAAGGAAATCATCAAGTGGTTGGATGCCGGAGTCATATATCCAATCGCTGATAGTAGTTGGGTATGCCCAGTTCAGTGTGTACCCAAGAAAGGGGGAATGACTGTGGTCCCCAACGAAAAGAATGAACTTGTCCCAATGAGACCGGTTACTGGATGGAGGGTGTGTATGGATTACCGTAAACTGAACTCATGGACTGAAAAAGACCATTTCCCTATGCCCTTCATGGATCAGATGTTGGATAGACTTGCCGGAAAAGGGTGGTATTGTTTTCTTGATGGGTATTCGGGGTATAATCAGATTTCTATTGCACCAGAAGATCAAGAGAAAACCACTTTCACTTGTCCATATGGGACCTTTGCGTTCAGAAGAATGCCGTTTGGGTTGTGCAATGCACCCGCAACCTTTCAGAGATGTATGATGTCAATATTTTCTGACATGGTGGAGGATACTATAGAAGTCTTTATGGATGATTTTTCTGTGGTTGGTGATTCATTCGAGCGATGTTTGTCCAATTTATCTGAGGTCCTTAAGAGATGTGAAGACTGCAATTTAGTACTAAACTGGGAAAAGTGTCATTTCATGGTGAAAGAGGGTATTGTGTTGGGTCATCGCATTTCAGAAAAGGGCGTAGAGGTTGATCGAGCTAAAGTTGAGGTAATAGAGAGACTTCCCCCACCGATCTCTGTGAAAGGTGTGAGAAGCTTTCTTGGGCATGCAGGTTTTTATCGGAGATTCATCAAAGACTTTTCAAAGATTGCACACCCATTGTGCAAATTACTGGAGAAAGAATGTAAATTTTGTTTTGATGAGTCCTGTCTTAAAGCATTCGGTGAGCTAAAAGAGAAGTTAGTGTCTGCACCTATTATTATTTCTCCGGATTGGAACAGTCCATTTGAGGTAATGTGCGATGCTAGTGGGGTGGCTCTTGGTGTAGTATTGGGACAGAGAAGAAACAAAATCCTTCACCCAATTTACTATGCTAGTAAAGCCCTAAATGAAGCCCAGAAGAACTACACAGTGACTGAGCAAGAACTCCTCGCAGTAGTCTTTGCTTTTGAGAAATTTCGCTCCTATTTGCTAGGTACTAGAGTCATAGTGCATACTGACCATTCAGCACTGAGATATTTGATGGCGAAAAAGGATGCGAAACCAAGGCTGATTCGTTGGGTATTACTGCTGCAAGAATTTGACTTTGAAGTGCTGGATAGAAAAGGGACTGAAAATCAAGTTGCTGATCATTTGTCCCGTCTAGAGGATGAAGCTATGAGAGAGTTAGGGGATAAGACTGACATTGATGATACTTTCCCCGATGAACATGTATTGGCTGCGTCACAAGACTTGATTCCATGGTTCGCAGATTTTGCGAACTATCTGGCTAGTGATATTGTTCCATCAGACTTGTCCTTTCATCAAAGGAAAAAGTTCATGTACGATGTGAAGAAGTTCTTTTGGGATGAACCATACTTGTATAGGAGTTGTGCCGACGGGCTTATTCGGCGTTGTGTGCCAGAATGTGAAATGTTGAGTGTATTGGAGGCATGCCATTCTTCACCTGTTGGCGGACATCACAGTGGTATCCGAACCGCTCACAAGATATTGCAATGTGGGTACTATTGGCCAACTCTTCATCAAGATGCTCATGGGTTTGCTAAATCATGTGACAAATGTCAACGAGAGGGTGGTATTTCAAGAAAGCAAGAGCTCCCTCTAAACCCCATTCTTGTGATTGAGTTATTTGATGTGTGGGGTATTGACTTTATGGGCCCTTTTGTGAGTTCTCATGGGATGAAGTACATTCTTGTAGCAGTTGATAATGTATCTAAATGGGTCGAAGCCATAGCTCTCGCAAACAATGAAGGGAAGAGTGTCACTGCATTCTTGAAAAAGAATATATTCTCCCGTTTTGGCACTCCAAGGGCCATTATTAGTGATGGGGGTTCCCACTTCTGTAACAGATTGTTCAAGGGGTTATTGGAGAAATACGGTGTTTGCCATAATGTGGCCACGCCTTACCACCCTCAAACTAGTGGGCAAGTTGAGGTATCGAATCGGGAGATCAAACAGATATTGTCCAAAACAGTGAATGCTAGTCGAACAGATTGGTCAAGGAGGCTTGATGATGCTCTGTGGGCCTACCGGACAGCTTATAAGACTCCCATAGGTATGTCTCCATACCAACTTGTATATGGGAAAGCTTGTCATCTTCCGATTGAGTTAGAGCATAAAGCCATGTGGGCTATGAAGAAGTTAAAAATGGATTGGAGCGAAGCTGCAGAGCAACGGTTAAATGGGTTGAATGAACTTGATGAATTTCGCTTGAAAGCCTATGAAAGCTCAGCCCTATATAAAGAAAAGATGAAGAAGTATCATGACAACAAAATTGAAAAACGAGAGTTTATGGTCGGGGATTTAGTGCTTCTATTCAATTCCAGATTACGCTTGTTTCCAGGCAAACTCAAGTCCAAATGGACTGGTCCTTACACGGTTACCCAACTATTCCCTCATGGAGCAGTTGAATTGGAAACTAAGGAGGGTGTGCGGTTCAAGGTGAATGGACAGCGCATAAAAATCTATCTCGGGCATGCTGAATCGGCAAATGAAGTGATCGAGGCATACCATCTTGATGAAGTCTGAGTAATCAAGTGGTCCCAGTCGTGCCGCGACATTAAAACAGGCGCTTGTTGGGAGGCAACCCAATACTTATCGTCTTTTTAATAGTAGCATTTTTCTATTAATGGGTTTTAAATTTGCAGGCACATCACCAGGAAATTCTGCAGAAAACTACTCTGCAGCAGCCACTGACGGATACATCGACGGACCGTCGCACACGTGACGTACCGTCGTATTCATCCGTCATACCAGGTACGTTTTTATCAGTTTGAAATTAGGGCACACACGACGAAACCCACGACGGGTCGTCACACATGCGACGGACCGTCGTCGGGAACCGTCGTGTGTTTAATGAAATTAACCCGACCCGACCCGGACGACCCTTTTCAAAACCTGACCGTTATACTCCCGCCCCTCCATATTTCCCACATTACTTCCTCATCCCTCTCATCCCCCCTCTCTTTTCAACTTCCCCCCCACTGATCATTGCCTCCACATTCTCCCCAAACTTTGTCCCTATCAGTTACTTGTCGGTGCTGCTGTTTTTGGTATCTACCTTGCATCCTGAATCATTCCCCACTTGTGTTTTCTCCATTTCCAAGGTATGTGTCTCTAAATTTGTACTCATTTCTCTTGTATTTTTATTTATTTTTTAGTATTAGATTTGTTCTTAGTCGTATCTTGTTCCCTTGATATACTTATATCTAGACCTAGACTCTACATGTTTGAATTTGCCATGTTCATAACCCGAGACATAGGTGATTTCACATTAATAGTTTCCTAGGTAGTTGGGATAGCCACATATAGGTCCACAACACTACAAGACCACGTGGGTTCATGGGGGTTGCTTAGGGCAATTACAGTTCTGTCTCTGATAGTCAGAACGAGACCCCGATGATGGTCCGTCGTGTACACGACGGACTGTCGTAGGGTCCGTCGCATAAGCCCTAGCACATTCCCCAACGACGCATGTGACGGACCGTTGTCTTCACGACGGTCCGTCCTGCACGACCGTCGTGGTGGTCAGAGACCCCTCTGAAAAGGGTCTCCACAAAATTTTCCAAGTGTCTAACGACGGACACTTATGACGGACCGTCACACCCACGACGGTCCGTCCTGCACGACCGTCATGGTTGTCAGAGACCCTGTTTCTAAGGGGGTCTAAAAGTTTTCTAAGTGTCCAACGACGGACACTTACGACGGACCGTCACACCCATGACGGTCCGTCCTGCACGACCGTCATGGTTGTCAGAGACCCCTCTTCTAAGGGGGTCTAAAACTTTTCTAAGTGTCCAACGACGGACACTTACGACGGACCGTCACACCCATGACGGTCCGTCCTGCACGACCGTCATGGTTGTCAGAGACCCCGCTTCTACGGGGGTCTAAAACTTTTCTAAGTGTCCAACGACGGACACTTACGAAGGACCGTCACACCCACGACGGTCCGTCCTGCACGACCGTCATGGTTGTCAGAGACCCCTCTTTCAGGGTTCTTTCCCTGAAATTCGACCAAGTACAACACGACGGACCTCATGACGGTCCGTCGTATCCACGACGAGCCGTCATCTGTCCCGTCGTGTGATACAGTTTCACTACTATTTTAAATGTTTTATGTTGTATGGGCTTGCTTGTCTTGTTTGACATTACTCGTACTAATAGTGATCCTTTTCAGGTACTATCGACCATGGCACCCAAGCAAGACCGAGCTTATGCACGCGGGCGATCCAAGTCTGTGGCCCCGTCTGCACGCTTGATCATCAGGTCTGATGATGAGCGGGACCCCGAATACATGCCCCCAGGCACCTCCGCCCCTTCCCGTGCTGCACGTGCCCCCGAGCCACACCCAAGAAGAAGGTGGCGTCCGGCGTAGTCACTGCCTCCCAGTCTGATGAGGAGCGCACACTGACCGGCACACCCTCTGGGTCGGCCACAAACGAGGAAGGAGCGTCTGTCTCCTTAGGAGTATCCTGCTCCGAGGAAGCTTCAGGATCTGCTGAGGTTCCCGCACCCGCCACTGCTGCAGCGTCGGCCTCGTCTGATGAGGCTGACAGTTCAGACTCCACATCCGGCGCACCAGCCCCGGCCCCCACTCCAGCCTCTGACCAGCCAAACCGGTGGTGCGTTGAAGGCCAGTTTCATATTTACTCCGACGCAAAGTTCTTGACCGATAAAGGAGTAATGTCTAGAACACTCACCCTAGAGCGGCGGGTACTTACAGGGAGTCTCCCCTCGATGCCGGAGATCCACAACATCTTCACCAGGCATCGCCTAGAGTGGACAGCCCGCCCGTTGGGACGATACAGTGAGGAGATTGTCCGAGATTTCTACGCGTCCTACGTAGCAACTCTCCGATCACAGATCGACAGGCGGGCTGCTCCCGCGAAACAGGCCCCATTGGAGCAGGTTCTAGTCCGAGGCGTGCAGGTCGACATTTCCCTGCCCGCCATCCGCCGGTTCCTATACGGCGAGAGTGCTGAGCTACGCGGACCCCCACTACTACCGAGTTTGACTATCGCTGGCAGATAGTCAAGGATGGACACTTCATGCGCGAGCGGACACTGAGAGAGACCACCAGAGGTGGATGGCCCTGCACCTATCAGTCGACGGCGAGGGTGCCGACTGGGTCACTGAGCCGAAGGGGGCCATCAAGAAGGCCAACCTCACGTTCGTCGCCAAGTTCTTGTGGCTGCTCGTGCGTCACTGCCTTTCCCCCACAGCTGCTGATAACATAGTCACCTGGGATCGAGCAGTGCTGATGGCGGCGATGATAGCCGGCTTTGAGGTGGACTATGCATGGCTTCTCCAGGCTGTCATGCACGAGAGGGCATTCAAGGTCACCACCACCTACCCCTTTCCGTGCATGATCTTTGCCCTTTGCAGGTCTGTAGGTGTGCCCGTGTGGCACATAGATCAGTTGAAGACCCCGCCGGGCACCGTTGATGTCGGCCTCATCAGAGACGAGGCAATGAGTTGGCACCACACAGAGGGCCACGTCCAGAGCTGCCACCTCTTGCTGATGATCTTGTGGACACGGTTGCCCAGGCCCGGCCGTCTACCCAGGCATCTACTGACACTACCCCGTAGAGTCTATCCCGGGTAGTAGCACAGCCCCGAGTTCCTCTCACACAGCCCCTCTACCGTTACTGGCCCCGCTTGCTAGGGTCCAAAAACTGGAGGCGCAAATGGCCACTCTTCTGCACCATATTCAGCCGTGGATGCAGAAGTCTATTACTGAGTCGGAAGCACGTACAGAGAGGATGATGCAGCGGAAGATTGCTGAGGTTAACCAGCGCATAGACGCCTTCGAGTTGCGAGTGTTAGCTCGACCAGCCCTTCCGGTAGATGTGTCGACTCTTCAGACTGCAGTCGACAGTCTTCGTGCCGACATCGCCACGATACTAGCGTCGAGGGTGCCGGATTCTGAGGCCCCTTCTGCCGAGCCTGCTGAGGACACAGTGTTGGCAGCACTGTTCACTACTTCTGAAATTCCACCATCCCCCCATCCAGAGAGTGCCAAGAGGCGTAGGGATCGAGGAGAGGATGAGGCGCGAGCGAAGAAGAAGGAGCGCCGCGAGATGGAGGCCGCGAGGAGAGCCTCAATTGCTGAGGCGGAGGCACACCGGATCCGAGCATCACAGATAGCGGCTGGGGCCTCTAGCTCCCATACTGTAGAGACCGCCGGAGGCACTGAGGGTGCGGTTGTTGCTGAGGACACCACTGAGGGCGTCCAGATTGCTGAGGACACCACTGATGGTGTCCAGATTGCAGAGGCTGTGGGTTCCGGGAAATTGGACCCACCAGCTTGCTGATCGACGGCGCTATGCGCCACAGGTTTGCTTCACCTACCCCTCTATTCTTTAGATTTTTTTATGCATTGGGGACAATTGCATGCTTTTTGTTGGGGGTGGGGTAAATGGAAAGTGAGTGTTAGGGTGAAGTCTGAGTAGCCCAACTCACTATCCTCTTTTGGGGTTTTCTTGCCTGTGTTCTTTTTCCCCAAAAGACTGATTATTTTTCTGTTGAACCGGCACGTTATATCTTTTGTACATAAGTTTAACTCTGAAGCATGATGGCTAAAATGATATCCCGATAAAACTGGAAAATGTCGCATGACTAGGCGTAGTAACTGATAATTGTGCGGCTCTAAACATGAAATAGAGTTACACCATTGCATTACCCTAAATCTTCAAGTCAAACTAGGTGTCTGATAATCTGGTATAGTGATGAGATGTCAAGTGAGTGTGAGGAAAGTTGAATAGTCCACTATTGGTACTGAGCTGGAACTTGCCTGGTTAGTCCTGCTAAAAGTAAGCTGTAACAAACAATTAGGAAATGACCATAGGCCCTTATTCAATATAGCCCATTTCTAGCCTAAATAAAGAAACCAAATGAAAGTTATCCTTCTTTGATCCAAATAATTTGAGCTTAAAATTAGACCTTTCTTTTTCACCCAACTGACCTTTCTGGGAACAATATGTTGGCCCTGGTCCCTCCTTGGACATGTGCACCTCAGCTTATGCCAAAAGCATAAGTTGAGGGTGGCTAATGTATAAACAACCTTCGTTACGGCCCTGACCCGATTTTGGGTATTGTGTACCTTGACTCATGGCAAAGCCATGAGTTGAGGGTGGCTGTTTTGAGGAATGCCCTGGAAAGTGGGGTTGAAAGAACAAAGAGAGAGAAAGAACAAAAGGAAAGTGACTCAAGAACTCGTTAAAAAAAAAAAAAAATATTCAAGAATTACAAACAAGAAAAGAAAAGAGTCACTTACGCAAATGAAGAAAGAAGGGAAACAGCAAGGTGAAAGAATAGGAGAAACTGGGCGAAATAAAGTGATATAGAGCGGAAGGTTTAGCCGATGTGTCAAGGAGGGCAAAAAGTCACTAAAGTATACCTAAATATACCCTACCTGACTCTGAGCCTACGTTACAAGCTAAAAAAGTCCTATCGTGATCCTAAGGGTTGTATAGCGAACTTAAGGCAGTGAAAATAAGGGCAAGCTTATGGCAATAGGTATGAATGAGTGTGACTTTAATCTGAGAGCAAGTGTTGAAATGTAATCCTTATACTCAAACTGAAATCATTGTGTGAAAAATGAGGATTTTGTTCTAAAGTGAGGACACTAGTTGCAATACCGGAATTGTTAGCACCTCAGTGAGAAATTGAAGATGATAGGTGCTGGTGCATGGTGAGTCTGTGTCATGTTCGAATCCCACAAAATTCAAGCCTAATAGTGATAGCATGCATAGATTTGATGGGATTAATCGGAATTGATAGCCAAATGATTGCAAAGGATAAAACATGAATACTATTGTACAAAGATTGTGTAGTGAGTCATAGTGCGTCGCTTGAGGACAAAAAACGAATTTAAGTTGAGGGTGTTGATATACCGTGGTTTCACGGTATAATTAATGCTTTTTCCTTAAGTTTAGTATGTCCAAAAGCCTTTTTGTGCTAATCTTGATATAAGTTTCTCTTTGTTTTGCAAGAAATCTGTCCAAAGCTGAATGCGGAGATTTTGAGCAGAAAATTGCAGAAGAGACCACCTACGGAGCTTATGACGGTCCGTCGTGCTTGTGACGGTCCGTAGGTGGTAGCGTAGAGGAGCTGCTGAAGGAAGATGGGGAATTCTGACCAAGTGTGGGATCACGAAGTTTGTGACGGTCCGTCATGGCCATGACGGTCCGTCCTGCAGGTCCATTGTGAAGATCAGAGAAGTGATCCCAGTACCCAGATTTCAAGAGTTGAAGTATTTTGAAACGAAGACCCTCGACGGACCGTCGTGCCTATGACGGTCCGTCACACTTGCCGTCGAGGGGAATGAAGAAAGCAGCAGAAGAAATTGGACAAGTATGGGACGACGGATCCCACGACGGTCCGTCATGCTTACGACGGTCCGTCGAGTAGTCCGTCGACCCAGCCGCGTTTTGGCAGATTTCCAGAAATTAGAATCCTTGTTTAATTAGGTCTTTTTTATTTTATTTTGTATAAATAGTTCGAAAAACTCGTTTTTGAGGGTTAGACTCTTTGATGATCAAATTCCATATAGTTAGACTTTGTGATTATTAGACTTGGTGTTTTTTGAGTGTTTTGATTATGGAGATTGATACAAGTGATTTTTGGTGATTAATCAAGCATATTTTCGGACTTTATTCTTTCTCATTGAAGTAAGTACATGAATTCTAATTTAACATCTTTGAATATTGTGTTTATGGCTATGAGTAACTAAATTCCATAACTAGGGTTGTGGGAACCATAGGCAAGTATTGAGATAAAACCCTAACTAAAATAACAATTCTAGAATAGTGTCTTGCATGTATTAATAATTCTTTCGCTTAGAAGTCTTTTTAACGGATGATCAACGTTAGAACTCGCCTTAATGCTACTTGCCGGACCAAGGAGGTAGCTAATAGGAAAAGAATTATTAACATAGATTTAGTGTATACTATCTAATAGGCTAGTATTGATTGGTACAAGGTGATAACTTAGTCAAATATCGAATACGATGCTTAATATGAGGTAAAGATAAGGGTTAAGAAAGCAACACACGTAGCCGGACCAAGGTGCGGAGTGAGATTTTCTAGATGCCGGACCAAGGATTTAGAAATACATAACTTATCACTTTGCATGCAAGATACTAGGAAAGAATTGTTATAGTTAGAATTATCAAGTTACGAACCTGTGGGGAACACGTAAACCCTAGTTGTTTTAACTCATCGATTAAAACCCACTATTAAAAGCTGTCAACTGTCTCTTTCAACTACATTAGTTATTTTACTTATTAGGTAATACAAACCCCCTTTTTATTTTTTTTTACTTTCCAAGAAAGTTATTGACCAAACGATAGTAATACTAGGTTAAAGTTAAGTCTAGACTATTTTCCTCGTGGGAACGATCCCAACCTCACTAGTTGGGTTATATACTTGACACGACCGCTTTACTTCTCATTTGAGAAGTAAGTTTGAGCGTATCAAATTTTGAGGGTGTTGATACGCTCAAATTTTGAGGGTGTTGAGCGTATCAAACTTATTGTTCCTTTAATGAAGGATGGATGGAGAGAGAAAGTAGAGAGAAGTGGGAGCAATTTGTGTTTCAATTTTTGAGTG